>CM038680.1:692519985-693231294 GCA_021605205.1 Aegilops longissima | reverse complement strand
ATAAAGAATGCCTTACCGCGCTATCTTCTTTAATGATTCAATTTCTGGAGGGCTTTTGGGCTTCGGCCTTAGCAGCTTTGGCACTCTCAAGAGCCGAGGCGAGCTCGGAATCTTGAGTCTTCGAGTCACGCTCCAAACTCTCGTGTTTTTCCACGAGAGCCTGGAGCTCTTGCCACACCTCCGCCACCCGCGCCTCCTGCTTCTCTCGCTCGGTGCGCTCCACGGACGCTTTGCTTTCGACCGTGGACACCGCTTCCTTCAGGGTCGCCACCTCGTTCGTGGCCCCTACCATACCCACGTTAGTCCTATCATTTTTGCAACCAAATCCTTTCTATAAGGTATTACTTTAATAAGGTATTACTTACCTTCCTTGTCCTCGAGCTGCTTCTTGGCAAGGCCGAGCTCGTTCTCGGACCGCTCGAGGCTCTGCTTCAATGCATTGACCTCCATGATCGGTCTGGCAGAGGTCAAGCAGCGCCCTGCATTCCCATATTGATATACTTATGCTAGACTCCTGCGTATATCTTTTTAGATCCTCAGTCCGCCTTTTCTTTCCGAACACCGAACTAAGCATCAGGGGCTACTATCTATGCGGTAATATTTTTACATATTCTAAACTTACCTCAAAGCCTGTTAGAAGGCTGGTATAGGCTTCGATCAGCCCGCTCTTGGCGGACTGAACTTTCGGATCACCGCACTCATAACGGTGCGATGCTCCTCGTTGATGGGCGCCGTTAAGCGCCTCCAGCAAGCTATCCGTGCCTCCGGATGGGCGGAGGTCACCGGCGTCGCAGTCTTGCCCTTCTTATGAAGGGGCGCATGCGGACTTGGAACTCTTGAAGGTTCGATGCGGAGTCCGCACAGAGGCGGACTTAGAGCCCTCTGGGGTCTCGCCCCTTGCGCCCGAGTCAGGGAGGTCGCCTTGCGCGCCCAGACCACCTCCTCTGGCTGGGCCTTTGGGACTCCACCGCGGTGTAAATGCATCACGAGGAGAGGCGGTCGGAAGTGAAGTGCTATTCACATCCGACAAATCCAGGAGCCGCTTCGATGAAGCGGCGAGCTCGTCCTTAGGTGGGCTACATGGTTATATTCGTGTTAGAAGACACTGTCGACAAATAAAAGTCATGAGCTATCCGGTGTGCGGACACTTACGATCTCGCCAGGGCTTGGCCCTTGGTGGCCCTCCTCCTCGTCGTTGTCGGCGTTGGTGGAGAAGTCCGGAGGAAGGGTCCTTCCATTCTTGGACCCTCCGGCCTCCCCAGTCGGGGCAGCCTTCCTTTTCTTCTCTCCCCCCGCTGGGGGAGAGGCTTCTTTTTCCTCCTCCCCGTCCTCAGGGGAGGATTCCGCCTCAGAGTCGTCGGGCGATGAGTCCGACAAAACCTGGCGTCGGGCGCTCCTTCGAGTCCCCGTGGCCTCCTTCTTGGCCTTCTTCTCCGACACCACGTGAGGTGCCGGAGCCAGCAGCCCCGTCAAGCGGGCATCCGCTGGGTCTTCTAGCAAGGGAGTCGGACAGTTAACCTGCCCGGACATGTTACGCCAGTCCTGTCAAAGGTAAGGGAGTTTAGATCCCACATAGAGTCAAACTATGAAAAACAAGAGTCCCGTAAAGGGTAAAATAGCTTACCTCGGTAGCTTGGCGCTGTGATCTGAATCCGCGATCTTCGGTAGCGGATGTGGGAGCCTCGACGCCCTTGAACAACACCTTCCAGGCATCTTCGTACATAGTGTCGAAGAGCCTTTTCAGAGTTTGGTGCTGTGCCGGATCGAACTCCCACAATTCGAAGGCCCGTTGTTGGCATGGGAGGATCCGGCGGATGAGCATAACCTGGACTACATTGACAAGCCTGAGATTCTTGTTCACCAGGGTTTGCATGCAGGTTTGGAGTCCGGTCAGCTCTTCCGGATTACCCCACGTCAGGCCCGTCTCTTTCCAAGAGGCGAGCCGCGTAGGGAAACCAGATCTGAATTCGGGGGCCGCTGCCCATTTAGGGTCGCGCGACTCGGTGATGTAGAACCACCCCGATTGCCACCCCTTCACGGTCTCCACAAAGGAGCCCTTGAGCCATCGGACTTTGGCCATCTTGCCAACCATGGCACCTCCGCACTCCGCTTGGCGGCCGCCAACTACCTTCGGCTTGACATTGAAGGTCATCAGCCATAAGCCGAAGTGGGGCTGGATGCAGAGAAAGGCCTCGCACACGATGATGAACGCCGAGATGTTGAGGATGAAATCCGGGGCCAGATCATGGAAATCCAGGCCGTAGTAGAACATGAGCCCCCGGACAAATGGGTGAAGTGGAAAACCTAGTCCGCGGAGGAAGTGGGTGAGAACACCACCCTCTCATGGGGCTGGCGGTGGGAATGAGCCGCCCCTCGTCGGGAGCCGGTCTGCGATGTCGCTGGACAAGTATCCGGCCTTCCACAGCTTTTGACTTGTCCCTCCGTGGCGGAGGAGACCATCCACTTGCCTCCGCTCCGGACATGGCTGGAGAAGGTTGAGGAGGATGTGCGGACTTGAGCCTTTGGAGCTCGAGTGCGTGGAAATGGATGAGCAAAGGAGGAAGAAGGCTAGGTTAAAGGTGGATCCTTATCCCTTATATGGACGGACAAAGCTATCGTCCCCGCCAGACTGGTAAAACTTCGCTTATCTCCGGCGCCGTAATCAATGGCGCGTTGGGTTACTGCGTACATATTGATGGGAATCCCGGAATAAGGGGGCACGATCTCCGCTCTGATAAGACGTGCCGAGGAAACCGCCTCGCTAAACACGCTGAGGTGGAACAGTAAAAACGATTCGCATAAAGGCCTGGCCGTGGTGTGATGTCATGCCGTGGAATACGTCAGCAGATCTGTGCAAAGGTTATTCTCTCTACGGTGGTATGTGGAACTTGTTTTGCAGAGCCGGACACAATCCTTGTGTTCAAAATCTTCTATGAAGTATTCGAAGGAGGAACCCGCCTTGCAATGCGAAGACAATATCGTGCGGATTTGTCGTCATTGAAGCCTGGTTTAGGGACTCTTGAGGAGTCTGGATTAGGGGTGTCCGGATAGCGAACTATCACCGTTGGCGGACTCTGGACTATGAAGATACAAGATTGAAGACTTCGTCCCGTGTTGGATGGGACTTTCCTTGGCGTGGAAGGCAAGCTTGGCGATCTGGATATGTAGATCTCCTACCATTGTAACCGACTCATGTAACCCTAACCCTATTCGATGTCTATATAAACCGGAGGGTTTTAGTCCGTAGGACGAACAACAATCATACCATAGGCTAGCTTCTAGGGTTTAGCCTCTCTGATCTCGTGGTAGATCTACTCTTGTACTACCCATATCATCAATATTAATCAAGCAGGAGTAGGGTTTTACCTCCATCGAGAGGGCCCGAACCTGGGTAAAAACATCGTGTCCCTTGTCTCCTGTTACCATCCGCCTAGACGCACAGTTCGGGACCCCCTACCCGAGATCCGCCGGTTTTGACACCGACAGAGATCAACATGAGTAGCAAATTATTCACAGCAAGAAGCTACTATCTCAGAGTCAAGTCCGTATTTAGTGCTAAATTCACGGAAAACATTGGTATCCATAAAAGATTTAACACAATCAAACTTAGGTGTTATACCCGACTCCTTACCTTCTTCGAGGTCCCAATCTTCAGAGTTGCGTTTGATTCTTTCCAATAAATCCCATTTGAATTCAATAGTCTTCATCATAAAAGAACCAGTACAAGAAGTATCGAGCATGGAGCTATTATTGAGAGAAAGCCGAGCATAAAAAAATTGAATACTAATTACTCTTGAGAGCTCATGATTGGGGCATGAATATAAAATTGACTTAAGCCTCCCCCAAGCTTGAGCGATGTTTTCTCCTTCGCGAGGCCAAAAATTATATATATAATTACGATCACGATGAACAAGATGCATAGGATAAAACTTCTGAGGAAACTCCAATTCCAATCGGTTGTAGTTCCATGATCCCATATCATCACATAGCCTAAACCATGTCAATGCCTTTCCCTTCAAAGATAAAGGGAAGACCTTCTTCTTGACAACTTCCTCGGGCATACCTGCAAGCTTAAATAATCCACAAACTTCATCCACATAGATTAGGTGTAAATCGGGATGCAATGTTCCATCTCCTATAAAAGGATTAGCTAGCAGTTTCTCTATCATACCCGAAGGGATTAAAGTAAACTCAGTAGGTTCAGTAGGTTGAAGCAACTCTTTGCTCTACTGGTCGGGGTGAAGATACTCCGAACAAGCCCCTCAAAGGATTACTTTCCATAGTAACAAGTGACAGTAAATTTCTGCACACTATATAAATTTTTCCTTACCAAATTCCACCTACCAAAGGCACTTCACTCCCCGGCAACGTCGCCAGAAAAGAGTCTTGATGACCCACAAGTGTAGGGGATCTATTGTAGTCCTTTCGATAAGTAAGAGTGTCGAACCCAACGAGGACCAGAAGGAAATGACAAGCGGTTTTCAGTAAGGTATTCTCTGCAAGCACTGAAATTATCGGTAACAGATAGTTTTGTGATAAGGTAATTTGTAACGGGTAACAAGTAACAAGAGTAAACAAGGTGCAGCAAGATGGCCCAATCCTTTTTGTAGCAAAGGACAAGCCTGGACAAATTCTTATATAAAGGAAAACACTCCCGAGGACACATGGGAATTATCGTCAAGCTAGTTTTCATCACGCTCATATGATTCACGTTCGTTACTTTAAGAATTTGGTATGTGGGTGGACCGGTGCTTGGGAGCTGCCCTTTCTTGGAAAAGCATCCCACTTATGATTAACCCCTATTGCAAGCATCCGAAACTACAAAAGAAGTATTAAGGTAAACCCAACCATAGCATGAAACATATGGATCCAAATCAGCCCCTTACGAAGCAACACATAAACTAGGGTCTAAGCTTCTGTCACTCTAGCAACCCATCATCTACTTATTACTTCCTAGTGCCTTCCTCTAGGCCCAAACAATGGTGAAGTGTCATGTAGTCTGATACGTCTCCAACGTATCTATAATTTTTGATTGCTCCATGCTATATTATCTATTATTTTGGACTATATTGGGCTTTATTTTCCACTTTTATATTACTTTTGGGACTAACCTATTAACCGGAGGCCCAGCCCAGAATTGCTGTTTTTTTGCCTATTTTAGTGTTTCGAAGAAACGGAATATCAAATAGAGTCCAAACGGAATGAAACCTTCAGCAACGTGATTTTCTCATCAGATAGGACCTAGGAGACTTGGACCCTCCGTCAAGAAAGCCATGAGGCGGCCACGAGGGTGGAGGGCGCCCCCCTACCTCGTGGGCCCCTCGAGGCTCCACCGACGTACTTGTTCCTCCTATATATACCTACGTACCCCCAACATAACAGATACGGAGCCAAAAACCTAATTCCATCACCGCAACTTTCTGTATCTACGAGATCCCATCTTGGGGCCTGTTCCAGAGCTCCGCCGGAAGGGGATTCCACCATGGAGGGCTTCTACATCAACATCATAGCCTCTCCGATGAAGTGTGAGTAGTTTACCTCAGACCTTCGGGTCCATAGTTAGTAGCTAGATGGCTTCTTCTCTCTTTTTGGATCTCAATACAATGTTCCCCACTCTCTCATGGAGATCTATTCGATGTAATCTTCTTTTTGCGGTGTGTTTGTTGAGACCGATGAATTATGGGTTTATGATCAAGATTATCCATGAGCAATATTTGAATCTTTCCTGAATTCTTTTATGTATGATTGAGTTATCTTTGCAAGTCTCTTCGAATTATCTTTTTGGTTTGGCCAACTAGATTGGTAGTTCTTGCAATGGGAGAAGTGCTTAGCTTTGGGTTCAATCTTGCGGTGTCCTTACCCAGTGACAGAAAGGGTTGCAAGGAACGCATTGTATTGTTGCCATCGAGGATAACAAGATGGGGTATTTACCATATTGCATGAATTTATTCCTCTACATCATGTCATCTTGCTTAAGGCGTTACTCTGTTTTCATGAACTTAATACTCTAGATGCATCTTTGGATAGCGGTCGATGAGTGGAGTAATAGTAGTAGATGCAGGCGAGTCGGTCTACTTGTCTCGGACGTGATGCCTATATACATGATCATACCTAGATATTCTCATAACTATGCTCAATTCATCAATTGCTCAACAGTAATTCGTTCACCCACCGTAAAATACCTATGCTCTTGAGAGAAGCCACTAGTGAAATCTATGGCCCCCGGGTATATTCTCATCATATTAATCTTCCTACGCTTTATTATTGCTTTGCTCTTTACTTTGCCTTTTTATTCTACTTTGCATCTTTATACCAAAAATACCAAAAATATTATCTATCATCTCTATCAGATCTCACTCTCATAAGTGACCGTGAAGGGATTGACAACCCCTATTCGCGTTGGTTGCGAGGAGTTATTTGTTTTGTGTAGGTACGAGGGACTTGCGCATGGCCACCTACTGGATTGATACCTTGGTTCTCAAAAACTGAGGGAAATACTTACGCTACTCTGCTGCATCATCCACTCCTCTTCAGGGAAAACCAACGCAAGCTCAAGACGTAGCAAGAAGGATTTCTGGCGCCATTGCCGGGGAGTCTACGCAAAAGTCAGCATACCAAGTACCCATCACAATCCCTTATCTCTCGCATTACATTATTTGCCATTTGCCTCTCGTTTTCCTCTCCCCCACTTCACCCTTGCCATTTTATTCGCCCTCTCTTTCCCAATATCCTCCTCTCTTTTTCTGTTTGCCCTTTTCTCGCTTGCTTGTCACTATGGCTCTACCTAGATTTGGTGATCTCCACCTTAAAAGGCTGGAAGAGATCGAAAGCAACGTCAGGAGTTTTATGGTTTTGCAATTTGAGCATAATAATTTCTTCAGAAACGATCTTAAGGAACAAAAAAGTTTTATGAATTATTTGAATAAAGAGCTCGATGATATGTCTAAAGAATTTGAAGGTTTAAGATCCCAAATTTCTCGTCTTGAGAAATTGACTACTGAAATATCTGATAAGCAAGCTACCTTGGTCAATAATATGGCTGCTAAACCTGATTTCCATGAAAATCAAGATGAAGATCTAAAAGTTATTAATGTGTCTCCCATTAAATCTTTGTTTCGCAATATGAATCTTGATAATGATAAGATTGAATATGAGTCACCTTTACCTAGAAGGCGTTCTAAAAATTCGGAGCTTTTAGATTATGATGCTAAAATTGATAAAAGTGGGATTGAAGAAAGTAAAACCTTAGATGTTGCTAAACCCACTATTTTGGACTTCAAGGAATTTAATTATGAAAGTTCCTCTTTAATTTATTGTATTTCCTTATTGCAATCCGTGCTAAATTCTCTGCATGCTTATAGTCAAAATAAAGCGTTTACTAAACATATCGTTGATGCCTTAATGCAATCTTATGAGGAAAAACTTGAGTTGGAAGTCTCTATCCCTAGAAAACTTTATGATGAGTGGGAACCAACTATTAAAATTAAGATTAAGGATAATGAATTTTATGCTTTATGTGATTTGGGTGCTAGTGTTTCCACTATTCCCAAAACTTTTCGTCCTGGGCAGGCCGGAGACGTAGCTGCATGACATTCTTTGGGCCGTCCATGACGGAAAAAACCATGGTAGAAGCGAGGGCGAGGAAAATTTTGGGGAGTTGCCGGTTACGGTGGGAGGTCGGGGCGGCGATGCGCGTTTCTCTCGTGCGTGCTGCGTGTGTGCGGCGTTGGCTCTAATGAACCCGGCGGCGTTGGGCTCTAATCGAACTGGCGATTGCCTTTGCGAGCTACGCGTTCTTGAACCCGGCGATCGATCGATGGCTGTTAATCGAACCCGATGGGCGATTCGCCGCCATGCTGCTAACCGATGATATCGATTGGAGCGATGGCGTTGCGGGGGGTTGGATGAGCGGTGGCGGTGGCGTTGCCTCCGGATGAATAGGACCCGTGGTGTGGAGGCTGGATGAGCGATGAGCGGTGGAGGGTGGCCGTGGAGGGTGGTTGAGCAGGACCCGTGGTGTGGAGGGCGGATGAGCGATGAGCGGTGGAGGGTGCCCGTGGAGGGTGGTTGAGCGATGGCGGTGGAGTAGCGTGCGGTGGAGGCTGGATGAGCAGGAGCCCGTGGAGGCTGGAGGAGGTCGGCGGTAGCCCGAGGAGGCCGGAGGAGGTCGGCGGTGGAGATGAGCAGTATCCGTGGAGTCCGTTTTGCGACGCCACACCCTCCCGATGAACAGGACCCCGTTTGACCGTGGCGCTCCAACACAAGTCCGTTTAAATCCGTTTTGCGATCGCCACACCCCTCCCGATCAACAGGATCCCTGTTTCGACCGTAGGAGGTCCGTTTCCTCCGTTTTGCGGTACGCCACACCCCTCCCGATCAATAGGACCCCCGTTTCGACCATAGGACGTCCGTCTCCTCCATTTTGCGGTACGCCACACCCCTCCCGATCAATAGGACCCCGTTCCAAACGTAGGAGGTCCGTTTCCTCCGTTGTGCGGTACGCCAGGCCTCGTTTCCATCGGCTGTTCCGTCCAAGCCCTCCCGATGAACACGACCACGCATTCCGTTCTGACCCAGCCGGTTGGCTCCGCATGAACATGACGACGACGCCGTTTCTCCGTTCCAACCCAGCCATGTACGTATGCGCGAGTAGGCTTTCGAGACCCTGCCCGTATGTACGTGCGTGGCGTATTTTCTTTCTTGCACCCTCGCGGCTGTGCGTGCGTGTACATGCTACGTCGGCGCCTCTACTATGACACGCGTCGCGCCTCTACATCCACCAAGTATATATACGCATACCGTTCGCGACCAGAATGACAACGCTACGTGCGCTTCGACCAGGTGGGTCCCGATCGTCGCACTTCCTTGCGTGCGAAGATGTAGCTGGTGGGTCCCGGCGATCGAGGAGAATCGTTTTTTCGGGGACGCACTTCCTTGCGTGCGAAGATGTAGCTGGTGGGTCCCAGCGATCGGGGAAACATTCTTTTTCATGAAATATGGTGGCCCGTCCGGTGGGTCCCCGCTGTCAGGTGGAGGAATAATTATTTTGCGCGTAATAAGGAGGCACTTCCTTGCTGTGGCCGTGGACCCAGCTGTCAGTCTCTCCACATACATTCCATGTCCGATGGAAGCCGTTCCTTGACCACGTTGACCACGCCGCGCCGAGAGCACCAGGGCGGTGGATCTTTGGCGAGCCTAGGAAGGGGCGACGCGGAGCCGGGAAGACGCGGCGGTGGATGCCCAGCGTGAAAGTACGAGGTTCAACTGGTTCGCTGCGGTGTGAGGCTGCCGTCGCGCAGAATAACGAGGGTGTGGGTGAGTAGAGGTATGGCCTGGCCAGCGGTGGGAGTAGTAGGGGCGGTGAGGCCTCCGCCGCATCGCAGCCGACCACGGAGGCAGGAGCACGAGGCATGACCGGCGCTGGTTTGGGCGGTGGAGCAAGAAGACCAGAGGTTGAAGAAGCACTACGGCTGTTGGATGGACATCGAGCGATGGCTCGGAGCTAGAATTGTGCATATTGACTAAGTTGACAAAGCCCTCCGTCCCGTCAACTTAGTAGGCCCTAAGTCAGCCTGCCACTATCTTTGGGTCCCAACTAACAGGGGGAGTATTCATTGTTTTTGTGCGTAATAAGAAGGCACTTCCTTGCGTGCGAAGATATAGCTGATGGGTCCGAGCTGTCAGCGGCGTAACATTTTTTTTGCGAAATACAGAGGCCCTTTCGGTGGGTCCCTGATGTCAGTTGGAGGAATCATTATTTTGCGCGTAATAAGGACGCATTTCCTTGCGTGCGGCCGTGGACCCAGCTGTCGGCCTCTCCACGTACAGTCCACTTCAGATGCATGTCGGTCGTTGACCACGTTGACCAGGCAGCGCCGAGAGCACCAGGGCGGTGGGCGGCGGCGAGGCCTAGGAAGGAACGACACGGAGGCAGGGAAGACTCGGCGATTATTTCCCACGCGGAGAATCTGATCTGTCGAGGTTTACTAGTTTGTCTGCCGTCACGGAGAATAACAACAGTGTGAGTGAGTAGAGGATGGCTAGGCCAGCGATGGGAATGCGGTGGGGCGGTGAGGCCTGCGGCAGCTCAACCGGCGCGGGGAGGAGGGAGCAGCAGTCCGCGGCGCTTGTTTGGCGGTGGAGCAGGAAGAGCAGAGATTGAAGAAGACGACGGCCGTTGGATGGACATCCAACAGTCCTTTGCTGTCGTCAACCTTTTTTAGGAAAGCCTCAAATCTGTGGAAAACAACATACAACCCATCTGCCATTATTTCTAATAATTTACAGCCCATTTGCTAATTCTTAAGGTTTTTTGGAGCCCATATTCTTTTTGTTAGCATTACAGCCCATCTTGTGGCAGCGGTTAAAAATTATATGAAATTTTGCATATTTGGTGCGGTCCGAACTATTTTTAATCGAAATTTCGACTAACATTCAAACTGATTTTAAAATGAATGTATATCAATATAAAATCAACAAATTCTCCACGCATAAAAATTAATGTAATTTAAAATCTCAAAATAAAAAAAGATATTTGAAACTAATTGCGGTTTGATGTGTTTTAAAATGTACAACCCATTTCTTAAAAGCTGGGCAGTGGCCGTGGACCCAGTATCGGCCTCTCCACGTCACATACTCTTGCGATGGAATGTCGTTGACCACATTGACCACGCCGCGCCGAGAGTACCAAGGCGGTGGACGACAGCGAGGCCTAGGAAGGGGCGACGCAGAGGCGGGAAGACGCGGCAAAGGATGCCCACGCGTGAGGAGTACGAGGTTCACCGGTTCGGCTGCGGTGTGAGGCTGCCGTCGCCCATGAGGCCTGGATAGCGGTGGGAGTAGTAGGGCGATGAGGCCTCAGCGGCAGCACAGCCGCCCCTTTGGAGGCAGGAGTAGGCAGTTTCCCGGCGCTGGTTTGGGCGGTTGGTGCAAGAAGAGCAGCAATTGAAGAAGCGGCAGGACCGTTCGATTCAAATCCAGCGATTCTTGCTGCTAGAATCGTTGTTGACTAAGTTGACAAGCCTGCGTGCAGCGTCAGCGTAGTAGGCCTGGTCAGCCTCCCAACAGTGCGCCCTAGATGTCAGTGGGAGGAAACATTTTTTTCGCGTAATAAGGAGGCAGTTGATTGCGTGCGGCCAGGCCAGCGGAGGGAGTAGGGTGGGACGGGGAAGCCTGCGCGGTATCACAGCGGGCCACAAGAGGAGGGAGCAGGCAGTCCCGCCGGCGCTAGTTTAGGCGGCTGGAGCAGGAAGATCAGAGATTGAAGAAGCACGTCGGCCGTTGTATGGACATCCAACCATCACTGCTGCTAGAATCGTGTGTTCACTGACAAAGCCTTGCGTAAACAAGTCAGCCTCGAAATCTGTGGCGTGTACGGCCCATTTGCTATTATTTTTATAATTTTTACTCATTTTCTAATTCATATGGAATTTATTGCAGCCCGTTTTCCATTTTAGAATTGCGGCCATTTTCTCGTCGATTACCGAGGTCAAAAATGAACTAAATATGTGGTAAATTTTGAAAATTTGCAAACTTTTTTTGAGGAGCGAAACATTCTTAATCCAAAAATTAATAGCCATACTAAAACAAATTTAAAAATAAATTAGTACTATGTCATGTTAAATCCAATGAAATACGTATAAGATATCAGTGAAGAACAAAATAAAAAAAACTAATATCCCATTTGTTATAATTTTTTTTGGAATTTTCGACCCCTTTTGATATTAGTTTTAACAGACATTGACCATACTCTTTGGCCAGGACGGAGTGCATCCCTCCTCGTCTTGAAAGATTTGCAGCCCAGTAATTCGGAGAAAACAAATAGGCCTAGCTTGGGTGTTCTTCAAAAAGAAATACTGGGCTACCTATTTTCCCAAAGAACTGGTGCATGAGCATTTAGCTTTATTTATTTACTTATTTGTGTTTAGGGAACCACGAGCATGTACTTGGGCCGGATTCATGTGAGAGCCTCCCTTCTAGTTAATTATGGGCTTCTCTATTGGGCCTTCATCAGTGGGCTGCATGTTATCAACAAGTGGAAAATGTGTTCCGTACGAAAAATAGTATGAGCTACGTACGGTACGGGGCACTAAAGGATCGAACCGTGCAACTACTTCCAAAACAACACATTTATTCAACCAACAAACGAAATATACTACTGATTGTACATTGAAAACAGCAGCAGCAACAACCAGGGCTGGCACTACTAGGGAAAAGCCTATACACAGAATTTTAGCAGCAGCGCGGCTCAATAAAGAGTGCTGCTGCTAATTAGTAGTAGCGAGTGTGCGGGAAACTTGCTACAGATTAGTTTCTAGTAGTAGCGCGGTCGGCGAAAACCGCGCTGCTACAAATGTCGGCCGTCGGTGTCCACCTAACTCCATTTAGCGATGGCGGTGGCGCGAACAGCGCTCTCTGCTACGGATGTAGTAGTAGCGCTTTTTAGAGGTCGCGACGCTAAATTTCAAATTGGCACACTTTTTTGTCCTGTTAGCGATGGCGCCGTCGACCAAAGCGCTGCTGCTAACTCCTTAGCAGCAGCGGTTTAGCTCCAGCTCTCGCTAACCCGCACCAACCCACCACCTTTTCCCCACCGTCCCTCCTCCCCCTCCTCTTCCCTTTCCCCTACCTCCCCATATGCTCCCACTCTCACTCTTCTTCTTCCTCAATACTTCTCCCCCATTACTCTCTCTCTTCTATCCACCTTTCTCTCTCTTCATTACTCCTACCTAACTACACCACCTCCATTAATGCATCTCCTTTCTCTTTTTCCTTTCCCCTCCACTAGTTGAAGTTACCTCCTCCCAAATTAGGTAGCTAGGTAGATGTAGGATTTAGTTAAGTGACCTATTTGCCCCCTAACTAGATCTATCATTGTCAAGAAGAGCTTTGTGCACTTTTGATCTCCCTACAACATCATCTCCATCGTGTGCCCGATCTCGAGATAGAGGTGATGAAAATTCCATGCTTTTGCAAAATGGAAATATGTTTATGTGTGTGTGATATGTTTGTGAAAATTGTGTGTGTAGCATGATTTGACGCCAAATTGTGCTTTTGAGTTGCCTATGTTTTGCCGAAATGTCAATTTATTTTCCTTTCGGCGAATTCCGGGCAAACTCTAGATCCATATATGTCATATTTTAGGGAAGGTCATGCCAAATTTTTGTATGACTTTGATGCATGCATGCATTTTTATAATCATTTTGTTTATTATTACCATGTAGAGTTCACGATGGTCAGTGGAACGATGGTGGACAGGTGGTTGCGGTCGGCGGTGCAGGACATGAAAGAAAATAACCGGACAGAGGTTTTATGTCCGTGTCGAAAATGCAAAGGAATAGTTTGGCTCAACCCCCATGGCGATGGTGCGTGTCGAAGCGCTTTTGCTCATGACTGGTTTCATGGATGGCTATACTCGGTGGATAATTGGAGATGAGGATGGCGATGTTGAGGATGCCGGCCAGGGCAGGCAATGATGACACGGGGCAAGGCGAAGAGATGATCGATAATGGCGGCGGGAAGAGGCGGACATGGCGGCGGAGAAGGGGCGGACATGGCGGAGGAGAAGGGGCGGACATGGCGGTGGAGAGAATGACATGGACTCCATGCAGCAGAGTTAAATCGGTACTAAGTTCAATCGTGCGGGACCCTCATGTTCAAGCATTGCTTCACAAGGAGGCAATCTTGAGAGAGTTGCTTCTAGAGAGGAGGCTAAGCTGGAGCAATGGCTGGTAGACTCGAACACTCCATTGTATGATGGTTGCAATCTGAGGTGACCGGCTTGAGTTTCACGCTCCAACTCCACGAAGGCGTGGGCTAAAAACAAATGGACCGACACTAGCCTCGATGAGCATCTCAAGTACCTAAAGGATGTTCTTCCCGCGGGTAATCTATGTCCTACTAGTGGTGATGAGGCCAAGAAGATCATGTGCCCTCTTGATCTGCCACACGTTAGATACCATGCATGCGTCAACGATTGCATAATTTATCGGAAGGAGCACGTGGAAAAAACAAGCTGTCCGGTGTGCAATGCTTCTCGATACAAGAAGGTCGGGAATAATGTCCCCAGAAAGTTGTATGGTACTTACCGATCACTCCCCGTCTCCAGAGGTATTTTGTAGATCCCAAGGAAGCAAAGCTAATGCGCTGGCACGCGGAGAGGAAGAAGCCCGATGATGGAGATGATCCAAAGCTGAGACACGTGAAGGATGGAAGCCAGTGGAGAGCGTTGAACAGCTTCTATCGCTATTTTGAATGTGATGCAAGGAACATCGTGCTCGGCGCGTGTACCGATGGCATGAATCTGTTTGGCAACCAGAACACCAACCATAGCACATGGCCCGTGTTTGTATGGATGTACAACCTCCCCCCTGGTTGTGCATGAAATCGAAGTACATTCACATGAGCATGCTTATTCAAGGGCCGAAACAACCAGGAAATAATATTAATTTGTATCCGGGGCTACTTCAAGAGGAGTTAGACACGTTATGGAAAACACCGGCCAAGACATGGGACGCCAGCAAACGCGAGTATTTCAACATGAGAGCCGTGCTGATCATGACAGTGCAGGACTATCTCGGTTACGGATATGTGGCAGGCCAGGTGTGCCATGGATATTGCAGATGCACGCGGTGCATGGATGATACGACGTCTCAGCAGCTAAAGTCAAGGAAAGATGGCGGGTCTGGGAAAATCGTGTACATGGGGCATCGAAGATGGCTTGAACAGACGCGACCGTGGAGAAACCATGGAGATCTATTCAATGGTCACGCTGAGCATCGAGGACCTCCACGTAAGCGGGCGGTGCCGAAATCGATGAGCTGTTGAAAAGCTGGAAGCGATGCTTACGCGGGAAGAGCGATGAGAAAGGCGCCGGAGCCGCTGCTGAAGGTATGGAAGACGAGGTCACTGTTGTAACGCCCCGGATACAACTTTCCATATTCGTAACTCCAACTCTTGCCATTTCTGGCTATGTGTTGTGGTATTTCCTCCGTTTTTGGGTTGTTGTCTTTTGTTTTGCATTTTGTTCATGTCATGCATTTCATCTCATAGCATCATTCGCATCGCATTGGCATCATTTTCATAAAGCTTGCATCCGTTCGTAGTTGCCGCGTTCCCCCCTTGCCTTTGTTACCCCTTTCGAGAGCAACCGTTCATTGTTGTCCGACCGTTTGACCCTCTTTGCATAGTGCATCGACCCCTCGCAACCTAGTCCGAAAACTTCTCCCGGACCCGACCCGCTCTGTCGTTACCTTTGAGTCCGGATCATCCCCTAACGTCTATAAGACATCTCCATTTCTTATTTGAACTCCCTACTTATTTTTTTCTTGACCGTCCAAATTCGATCAGAGGGTCCAAACCTACTCCTTTTGTCCCTATAAATAGACCACCTCTATCCAAATAGACCAAAACCTAATTTCTAGGGATCCTACCCTGTCCAATCCCCGCCGCCGCTAGCCATTCCACCCCTCTTCTTCCTCGGGATCTTCCCAGATCCCTCCCGATCCACCCACCTACCTCCCTTGTTTTCTGCCACCGCCCAATCCACAGCCCAAATGCCTCGTCCCCGAGCCGAGCACCATGGAAGAGGAGCAGCGCTCCGCCCTCTCTCTGCTTTGCGTTTGAACACCAGCCGCATCGAGCGCCCGCAGCAACATTCCCGTGCGCCAACTCTGCTCGGCCTCGCCGCCGTTCCGCCACCCCCAGCAAGCTCCGGTGACCAGCAGGTCCCCAGCGCCGCCCTTTTCCCCTGCCTCCTCTGTTACCTGCTCTCGATCCCCCTCTCTCTCATGTCCATGTCCCTCTCCCCGCCATGGACAGGTAACACCAAGCCGTCGGCTAACAGGAGCTCAAGACGGTGCCGCCCCATCGCCTGGATCTGTTGCTCCGTCCGGCCTCCCTCGCCTCTCCCGCGTCACCGGAGGTCGCCTCCGCCCGCGCATCTTCGTCCCGGAGCGCCTCCCCGCCATGGCCGCCCGAACCTGAAGCTCTATCCTGCCTCGTTCCATGCCTCGGCTCCGGCCAGAACGAGACGTCCCCGGCCTCCTCGTCAGACCGGTTCCCCCCGTCAAGTCCTCGCGTCGCCCCAGGTCGCGTGCCCCTGCCTCTCTCTTCTTTTCCCTCTCCATCTCTCTGCTCTCTCATGGTCTCTCTCTCGTTCTCTGCACAGGGACATGGCGCCGCTCGTTCTTCTGCAAGCCGGAGCAAGGACCCGTAGGACCCCCACCGTTCGGATCCGCAACCCCGTGCCTCCTCCTCGTACATGCCCGGCCGCGCCACCGGAGCCCCTCAGGTCGCGCGCCCGTGAAGACTCTGCTTCCAGTGCGCCGCTTTGTTCGTTCTCTGCCGCATCAAGCTCGATCCGGTCCCCGTTGACCGCGAGCATCGGCTGGGTCGCAGCCGCGCAGGCCCAGCTCCCTTCGCCCGCGAGGCCCAGCTCCGCGCGCCCCTGTTGGCCCAATGTGAGCAGCCCAGTCCCAGCAGATCTGGCCCGTGTCATGTTTTTTTCCTGTTCTGCGATTTTGTCTAATTATCCCAGGATTTACAGAATTGCAGAAAACCCTTTGCTCCTCATGCATATAAAAACTCAATAATCATGCCTCATATTAAAATGACTCATATATGTAAAATGCTTAGAATTTCATCTAGTTTCACATTATGCCACTTTCATCCATGTTTAAAATGTTTAAAATGCTGTTTGTTTAACTTTGCTCAAATGCCATGCTAAAATGCTTTATTTCATAACTAAATAACCGTAGCTCCGTTTTAAATAAACTTTATATGTAAATGGGGGTGGAAAAATGCCTAGTTTAACATGGTGCACTTTATTTTGCTGTTTAACAACATTACAATATGGTTTAGAGCAGAACAGTACCAAATCAAGATATGCACATGAGAATTTTCCGGAATTGTTGTTTGTTGTTCCGGCCTCATTTAAACTTGCCTAGATAGGTAGTTTTCATATGCTTCACCCCTTGCCATGTTTAATAACATTTAATATTGTTTGGTAGCTTAAATGAGATTAAACTAAATATGTCAATGTGGTGTTTCGTCAATATGCAACTCGTTGCATATTGAGCTCCACTTAATTTGTAGTATTGTTTGTTGCACCTTACCATGCCATGCCTAATTAAACCGGACATGCATCATACTTGATTGTGCATCATGCCATGTTTATGCTTGTGCATTTACCATGTTGTTTGTTTTCTTTCTGGTGTTGCTTCTTAGTTCCGGTAATGTTGCGGTTGTGAGGATTCGTTCGACTACATCCGTGTGTCTTCTTCATGGACTCGTTCTTCTTCCTAGCGGGATTTCAGGCAAGATGACCGTCACCTTGGATCTCATTACTATCATTGCTATGCTAGTTGCTTTGTTCTATCGCTTTGCTGCGTTACGTACCACTTGCTTATCAAGCCTCCCAAATTGCCATGAACCTCTAACCGTTGTCACCCGTCCTAGCAAACCGTTGTTTGGCTATGTTACCGCTTTTGCTCAGCCCCTCTTATAGCGTTGCTAGTTGCAGGTGAAGATGAAGAATTCTCCATGTTGGAATATGTTTATGTTGGGATATCACAATATCTCATATATTATTAATGCATCTATATACTTGGTAAAGGGTGGAAGGCCCGGCCTTATGCCTGGTGTTTTGTTCCCCTCTTGCCACCCTAGTTTCCGTCATATCGGTATTATGTTCCCGGATTTTGCGTCCCTAACGCGGTTGGGTGATTTATGGGACCCCCTTGACAGTTCGCTTTGAATAAAACTCCTCCAGCAAGGCCCAACCTTGGTTTTACCATTTGCCTCACCTAGCCTTTTCCCTTGGGAGTCGCGCTCCCGAGGGTCATCTTTATTTTACCCCCCGGGCCAGTGCTTCTCCAAGTGCTGGCCCAAACCGAGCGATGTCCGGCGCCCCCTGGGCAATCAGGGTCTATGCCAACCCGACGTCTTGCTCATCCGGTGTGCCCTGAGAACGAGATATGTGCAGCTCCTATCGGGATTTGTCGGCACATCCGGGTGGTCTTGCTGGTCTTGTTTTACCATTGTCGAAATGTCTTGTAAACCAGGATTCCTAGACTGATCGGGTCTTCCCGGGAGAAGGAATATCCTTCGTTGATCACGAGAGCTTATCATGGGCTAAGTTGGGACACCCTGCAGGGTTTGAACTTTCGAAAGCCGTGCCCACGGTTATGTGGCAGATGGGAATTTGTTGATATCCGGTTGTAGTAAACTTGAAGTAAACTCCTCTAAAATACACCAACTGTGTGCGTAACCGTGAGTGTCTCTTTTCGGGGTTGATCGAGAGGAGAACACGGTTTTTGGGTTATGTCTGGCGTAAGTAGGAGTTCAGGATCACTTCTTGATCATTACTAGTTGACGACCGTTCCATTGCTTCTCTTCTCGCTCTTGTTTCGTAAGTTAGCCACCATTCATGCTTAGTCGCTGCTGCAACCTCACCACTTTACCCCTTCCTTACCCATTAAGCTTTGCTAGTCTTGATACCCATAGTAATGGGATTGCTGAGTCCTCGTGGCTCACAGATTACTACACCACCAGTTGCAGGTACAGGTTTGCGATGATCATGACGCGAGAGCGATGTTACTTGTTTTGGAGTTCTTCTTCTGCTTCTTCTTCGATCAGGGGATAGGTTCCAGGTCGGCAGCCTGGGCTAGCAGGGTGGATATTGGTTGAGTTTCTGTTTATGTTTCAATCCGTAGTCGGATGTTGATCTCTTGTATGATGTTGATGTATTTGTGTGGAATTGTATGCCTTTTGTATGTATCCCCATCTATTATGTAATGTTGATGTAATGATATCCACCTTGCAAAAGCGTATCAATATGCGGTTCTATCCTTGGTGGGACCTTCGAGTCTCTTTAGGATAGTATCGCATATTGGGCGTGACAAGTTGGTATCAGAGCCTCGACCGACCATAGGAGCCCCCTTGTTTGTTGGCCGTTGTTGAGTCTATAAGAAAACTATTTTGAGTCTTAGGATTATATATATCGGAGAGTAGGATTATTTTTACTCCTCAGTCCCTTCGTCGCTCTGGTGAGGCCTCCTGACGTATATGTTTTGTCTTTCCTCTCCTCAAATCTCATGAAATTTTTTTAGGACCACGCGGGTATCTTGGGATCGTTCCGATAGTCTTGTGACGAGAACATTGTTCTTGGTGCCTCCTGACATTTAGGGGTTGTGGTAGTGTCCCGGGGAGTTGAGCTCCGAGGTGTTGTCGTCACAATTTTATCGTTGCATTCTGGAAAACCTGAGTTTTGCCGACATAAAAAATCTCTTTTATGCAGTTGTTGGTGAGATAACCTCGATGCCACCCAGTACTGGGGAGTTCGGGAGTATTGCCATAGCTTGTATAACAGATGCTTTTTGAAGGTTGAGGTACACGATTTCTGGAGTTTTCTTGGTTATGTGTTGACGGATGGATACAGCTGGATCTAGGTATTGTTAGTTTGGGTGATATATTTTGTGTCCCCTGTATCCCCAACACCAGATTGCATAACCAGAAAGTTTCGGGAGTTTATAGGTGGGTATTCAAGTAGCTCCTAGAATATCTTTCCGACGGATGCATGATATGAGATTGGGTAAATCTCTATCATATGTATTTGTTCGGCTTATTCGCAAGCCAAATCCTTTGTTTTGTTTTATTTGTGGTATTCGAGTTGCTTGAAGTCAAATGTTGAATCCATACCTTCCCTAAGCGGTGTTCTCATATTGCTATGTGAATACTAATCCTTCTTGATCATCGAGGTCGTCATGTTAATTCTTTTCCAACCGGCGTGCTTCTCTTTAAGTGAATCCGATCATTTCAACATCCGCAAGATAAATTCTAAGTTTTTCTCAACGGTATCCGTTTCATTCATCCCCAAGTTGCCTTTGTTTTCCCGCCCTCCCACCCTTTTTCTTCAAGGACTCAGATTTCTTAATCATGTATCCTTTTATTTGTGGGAAGTCTCTTCATTCTTTTCAATCAATGTTCTGATCCGGTGATTTCCCATGAAGATGCTCAACAGCTCCAAGTTCATCATCCTTCATTGTTGTTTCTTCTCCGGTGGATCCAATTCAAGCTTTCGATAGTCATCATATTCCTTTCCTCGTTTCTAATGTTTTTCTCGTACCGGTGCACTTTTTAATCATCCACTTGTCGCTATTCATTTGTTCTGGAGTGTTGAAGATATCTCAGAAGGCTCGTCTTTTCTTTCCAGATCCGTTCAAGTTATTTTGAGGTTCTTATCTCATTCAAGCCATTTAATTCTACCGGTGCAATCTTTATTTCAAGCAATCCTTCAACGATGTTTCTTTCGAGTGGCCCCTAACCCACATGTCTTTTCCCAGGATCTTACCTGACTCTTCTAATTTATCTGGAGCCATTTCCCAAATTCTTTTCGAAGCTTGACGTAAGAATGAATTTTCATCAGTCATATGTCTTTCTCCAAAATCTTTCAAATTCTTTTCATCGTTGGTTCAACCTTTCCAATTTTCATCCCGGAGTATCTCAACAATTCATGGTGGTTTCTCATCGTCATTCTCAACATTTGAAGACCGAAGAAGATTTTCTCTTAAATCTTGCTCCATTCTCTTCAAGATTCATGGTTCTAGCTTGATGCCATCCTCTCATAATTGTTTTCGATTGTGAGAATTCTTTTCACCCATTCAAAGCAGTTCAGGAGTCTTTTCAGTTTGATTCTCCAGAGCCCATCATCTCAGAATTATTCATTCAAGCTTTCAGCTCTCGTTCTCCAAATCATACCGATGCATCATTCAAGTATTATCTAATTAGCTCGGGATCTCTGTGTTCACTTGCATCTAAATCCTCGCAAGTATCTTCATTCGTTTTCCAATTCTTCCCGGTGAATTGTGCCTTTGCTACGTTCATTTTGAATTCTTTCGGTGGTTCGTTCAAGATTCCTTTTCCCGTTCTTATCACATATATTCATTCGTTCTTTCCAATCCTACTGGTGGTTCTTGAAGTTTTTTCCCAAATTTCATGCTATATTCCCCCTTAATCTTTTCCAATGGGAATAAGTTGTATGCAATTCATTGCTTCTCATCTATATAATTGATTGAGGATAAGCATACCGTAATTCTTGTTCTTCTTTCATCAAGTTGATTAATTCCTTCCTTCGGAGATTGTTCATGTTGAATAATTTCTCGGTTCTAAGTTGTTCGTCTTTTCTTTTCCGGAGTTCCAAGCTTCTCGCTTGTTCCGTCACGAAGCTCCATCTTAATCATCGCAAGGCTTTAATCTTATCCCTTTCATCCTTCAATTTTATCTCGTCATCCTTTTGTTACCGGAGTTCTTCATGGAGGCTCTACATGATGGTTCGTCAAGGATTCTTTTCATTCTTCAATTGTTCTTCAAGATTTCTCTCGAAGTTATGATCCGTCAAGCCATACTTCAAAATAAACATGGTGCTCAACACATGTTTTGTTTGGAGGAGTTCAAGTATTCTTCATCTTGCATTCCAAAGTGCAATTCTTCCTACCTTATCTTTTGAGGTGGTGTTATGTCACTCTTGACAATTTCCTTCATGTTTCATGATTCATATGTTGTCAAGAATGAGGTATTTTAAATCCATCATTTTCTCTTCGTTCAAGAGATCTTTTCGACCAATCAACTTCTTTGTTGGAGTTATCTTGTGTCATATTTCACCTAAAGACTTCCCTAAGGAATGTTTCTATTGTGGTGCTTATCAATGATTCAAGTTATCTCTCTATCATCTTGGGGAATATTTTTCATCTTCTTGTTGATCTTAATCTAATCAACTGTTTCCGTTAGTGGCGAGTTGTCTCCTCATAATTTTGAGATGTGTTCCATAAGCCCACAACAAGCTTGTTCTTTTCGTTGTTGGTTTTCCAACAACTCTGTTCTAACCTTCTTGGAAGGGTGCTTTCCAAGATCATTTGTGGCAGAAGTTGGCATTTTCTTCTCCATTCTTTTATTCCAATGATCTATCTTCTATTCTTTCTTCCGGAGGCATGGTGATGTTGCTCTCTTCACTCATCATCTCGAATTGGGAGGATCGTGTTCTTTTCATGCTTATCCATTTAACCGGAGTGTTGTGTCATCTCTTCAAGTTCTTTTCATCTTATCAAGTTTTCCTTCTTCTTTCAGTCAGAGTGCTGTCCAAATTATATCATTCTTATTCCTTCTCTATCTAGTTTTAACCGGAGTGGTTTTAATATCTATCTTATCACTAAACCTCTTGGTTCTCGTCATATCCCTTGTTCCTCTTTTCTAACAGGGTGTTTTCAACTTTGCTGATCTTCGTTGTTTTCTTTCTTTCATTTTGCTCAACATCTCAAGGTTCGTGGTTTCACTCGTTTGTCGAAGAAGCAACTTAGTTTTACCTCCTCTCTTCCTCTTCCGTTTTCTCTCCGGCGCCATCCTAGATCTCGGGACGAGATCCTCTCGTAGTGGTGGAGCGTTGTAACGCCCCGGATACAACTTTCCATATTCGTAACTCCAACTCTTGCCATTTCCGGCTATGTGTTGTGGTATTTCCTCCGTGGTTGGGTTGTTGTCTTTTGTTTTGCATTTTGTTCATGTCATGCATTTCATCTCATAGCATCATTCGGATTGCATTGGCATCATTTTCATAAAGCTTGCATCCGTTCATAGTTGCCGCGTTCCCCCCTTGCCTTTGTTATCCCTTTCGAGAGCAATCGTTCATTGTTGTCCGACCGTTTGACCCTCTTTGGATAGTGCATCGACCCCTCGCAACCTAGTCCGAAAACTTCTCCCGGACCCGACCCGCTCTGTCGTTACCTTTGAGTCCGGATCATCCCCTAACGTCTATAAAACATCTCCGTTTCTTATTTGAACTCCCTACTTATTTTTTTCTCGACCGTCCAAATTCGATCAGAGGGTCCAAACCTACTCCTTTTGTCCCTATAAATAGACCACCTCTATCCAAATAGACCAAAACCTAATTTCTAGGGATCCTCCCCTGTCCAATCCCCGCCGCCGTTAGCCATTCCACCCCTCTTCTTCCTCGGGATCTTCCCAGATCCCTCCCGATCCACCCACCTACCTCCCTTGTTTTCTGCCACCGCCCAATCCACAGCCCAAATGCCTCGTCCCCGAGCCGAGCACCATGGAAGAGGAGCAGCGCTCCGCCCTCTCTCTGCTTTGCATTTGAACACCAGCCGCATCGAGCGCCCGCAGCTCCATTCCCGTGCGCCTCCTCTGCTCGGCCTCGCCGCCGTTCCGCCACCCCCAGCAAGCTCCGGTGACCAGCAGGTCCCCAGCACCGGCCTTTTCCCCCTGCCTCCTTTGTTACCTGCTCTCGATCCCCCTCTCTCTCATGTCTATGTCCCTCTCCCCGCCATGGACAAGTAACACCAAGCCGTCGGCCACCAGGAGCTCAAGACGGTGCCGCCCCATCGCCTGGATCCGTTGCTCCGTCCGGCCTCCCTCGCCTCTCCCGCGTCACCGGAGGTCGCCTCCGCCCGCGCATCTTCGTCCCGGAGCACCTCCCCGCCATGGCCGCCCGAACCTGAAGCTCTATCCTGCCTCGTTCCACGCCTCGGCTCCGGCCAGAACGAGCCGTCCCCAGCCTCCTCGTCAGACTGGTTCCCCCCGTCAAGTCCTCGCGTCGCCCCAGGTCGTGTGCCCCTGCCTCTCTCTTCTTTTCCCTCTCCATCTCTCTGCTCTCTCATGGTCTCTCTCTCGTTCTCTGCACAGGGACATGGCGCCGCTCGTTCTTCTGCAAGCCGGAGCAAGGACCCGTAGGATCCCCGCCGTTCGGATCCACAACCCCGTGCCTCCTCCTCGTACATGCCCGGCCGCGCCACCGGAGCCCCGCAGGTCGCGCGCCCGCGAAGACTCTGCTTCTAGTGCGCCGCTTTGTTCGTTCTCTGCCGCGTCAAGCTCGATCCGGTCCCTGTTGACCGCAAGCGTCGGCTGGGTCGCAGCCGCGCAGGCCCAGCTTCCTTCGCCCGCGAGGCCCAGCTCTGCGCGCCCCTGTTGGCCCAATGTGAGCGGCCCAGTCCCAGCAGATCTGGCCCGTGTCATGTTTTTTTCCTGTTCTGCGATTTTGTCTAATTATCCCAGGATTTACAGAATTGCAGAAAACCCTTTGCTCCTCATGCATATAAAAACTCAACAATCATGCCTCATATTAAAATGACTCATATATGTAAAATGCTTAGAATTTCATCTAGTTTCACATTATGCCACTTTCATCCATGTTTAAAATGTTTAAAATGCTGTTTGTTTAACTTTGCTCAAATGCCATGCTAAAATGCTTTATTTCATAACTAAATAACCGTAGCTCCGTTTTAAATAAACTTTATATGTAAATGGGGTGAAAAAATACCTAGTTTAACATGGTGCACTTTATTTTGCTGTTTAACAACATTACAATATGGTTTAGAGCAGAACAGTACCAAATCAAGATATGCACATGAGGATTTTCCGGAATTGTTGTTTGTTGTTCCGGCCTCATTTAAAGTTGCCTAGATAGGTAGTTTTCATATGCTTCACCCCTTGCCATGTTATAAACATTTAATATTGTTTGGTAGCTTAAACGAGATTAAACTAAATATGTCAATGTGGTGTTTCGTCAATATGCAACTCGTTGCATATTGAGCTCCACTTAATTTGTAGTATTGTTTGTTGCACCTTACCATGCCATGCCTCATTAAACCGGACATTCATCATTCTTGATTGTGCATCATGCCATGTTTATGCTTGTGCATTTACCATGTTGTTTGTTTTCTTTCTGGTGTTGCTTCTTAGTTCCGGTAATGTTGCGGTTGTGAGGATTCGTTCGACTACATCCGTGTGTCTTCTTCATGGACTCGTTCTTCTTCCTAGCAGGATTTCAGGCAAGATGACCGTCACCTTGGATCTCCTTAGTATCATTGCTATGCTAGTTGCTTTGTTCTATCGCTTTGCTGTGTTACCTACCACTTGCTTATCAAGCCTCCCAAATTGCCATGAACCTCTAACCGTTGTCACCCGTCCTAGCAAACCGTTGTTTGGCTATGTTACCGCTTTTGCTCAGCCCCTCTTATAGCGTTCCTAGTTGCATGTGAAGATGAAGAATTCTCCATGTTGGAATATGTTTATGTTGGGATATCACAATATCTCTTATATTATTAATGCATCTATATACTTGGTAAAGGGTGGAAGGCCCGGCCTTATGCCTGGTATTTTGTTCCACTCTTGCCACCCTAGTTTCTGTCATATCGGTATTATGTTCCCGGATTTTGCGTCCCTAACGCGGTTGGGTGATTTATGGGACCCCCTTGACAGTTCGCTTTGAATAAAACTCCTCCAGCAAGGCTCAACCTTGGTTTTACCATTTGCCTCACCTAGCCTTTTCCCTTGGGAGTTGCGCCCCCGAGGGTCATCTTTATTTTACCCCCCGGGCCAGTGCTTCTCCAAGTGCTGGCCCAAACCGAGCGATGTCCGGCGCCCCCTGGGCAATCAGGGTCCATGCCGACCCGACGTCTGGCTCATCCGGTGTGCCCTGAGAACGAGATATGTGCAGCTCCTATCAGGATTTGTCGGCATATCCGAGTGGTCTTGCTGGTCTTGTTTTACCATTGTCGAAATGTCTTGTAAACTGGGATTCCGAGACTGATCGGGTCTTCCCGGGAGAAGGAATATCCTTCGTTGATCGCGAGAGCTTATCATGGGCTAAGTTGGGACACCCTGCAGGGTTTGAACTTTCAAAAGCCGTGCCCGCGGTTATGTGGCAGATGGGAATTTGTTGATATCCGGTTGTAGTAAACTTGAAGTAAACTCCTCTAAAATACACCAAACGTGTGCGTAACCGTGAGTGTCTCTTTTCGGGGTTGATCAAGAGGAGAACACGGTTTTTGGGTTATGTCTGGTGTAAGTAGGAGTTCATGATCACTTCTTGATCATTACTAGTTGACGACCGTTCCATTGCTTCTCTTCTCGCCCTTGTTTCGTAAGTTAGCCACCATACATGCTTAGTCGCTGCTGCAACCTCACCACTCTACCCCTTCCTTACCCATTAAGCTTTGCTAGTCTTGATACCCATAGTAATGGGATTGCTGAGTCCTTGTGGCTCACAGATTACTACACCACCAGTTGCAGGTACAGGTTTGCGATGATCATGATGCGAGAGCGATGTTACTTGTTTTGGAGTTCTTCTTCTGCTTCTTCTTGATTAGGGATAGGTTCCAATTCGGCAGCTTTGGGCTAGCGAGGTGGATATTGGTTGAGTTTCTGTTTATGTTTCAATCCGTAGTCGGATGTTGATCTCTTGTATGATGTTGATGTATTTGTGTGGCATTGTATGCCTTTTGTATGTATCCCCATCTATTATGTAATGTTGATGTAATGATATCCACCTTGCAAAAGCGTATCAATATGCGGTTCTATCCTTGGTGGGACCTTCGAGTCTCTTTAGAATAGTATCACATATTGGGCATGACAAGTGTTCTGGGACTTGGAGTACTGGCACAAACTGGATACACCTCATTGCCTTGATCAAATGCATATCTGTAAGAATGTCCTTGAGAGCTTGCTCGCAACACTGATGAACATGCCGGATAAGACCAAGGATGGGCCGAAGGCAAGTAAAGACTTGCAAGATTTGAAAATCAGGGAAGATCTGCACATGCTGTCCCGTAAAATGTCAGACGAGACAGAGACGGAGACAGAGGCAAGGGAGAAGAAGGGCAAAAAAAAAAGAAAGAGGATTATTGCCCCCTTCTTGCTTCACCTTAAGTCGGTGAGATCAATCAATTCTTTAAGTGCCTTACGGAGTCAAAGTTAGTTCGATTCTTGTGGCAAGATAAGCGATATCTAGACACGAACAAGAAAAGGTTCAGCGGGATGAAGTCTCATGACTGTCATGTGATGATGACGCAGATACTACCTGTTGCCCTTAGAGGGATAATGGACAAGCACATCCGTGACACACTTATTGGTCTCTGCAACTTTTTCGATGTCATCTCTCGAAAGTCGATCAGTGTGAAGCAGCTCCGAAGGCTACAGGAAGAGATCGTTGTGATACTGAATGAGCTTGAGATGTACTTCCCACCCGCGTTCTTTGACGTGATGGTGCATCTGTGTGTCCATATTGTGGATGACATAGTAGACCTGGGGCCGTCATTCCTGCACAACATGATGCCGTTTGAGAGGATGAATGGGATCATCAAAGGATTCATTCGTAACATGTCCCGTCCGGATGGAAGCATCGTCCAAGGCTATTTGGCACAAGAGTGCATCTCTTTCTATGAGAATTTTCTATATGGTACAGACCAGCCGCCTGGTGTTAGTGTTGGTTTGCCCGTTAACAAGCATGATGGGAGGCTCGAAGGAGATGGTCACTTTACAGCGGTCGCAGGAACTGAACATGGCATACTCAGATCGGCGCAGCGACTTTGTGAGCAAACTTGGTAGTGCTACAACACCTAGGCGAGGTAGATCCTTTCATGGCACTGCACAAAGAAATTATCGCAAAGAAGTATCGTGACGGGGGTATGCAGGGCGGACGCCGATGTTACTAGAGAGCACAACTCCACTTTCCTGCATTGGTTCAAAGAGCATATTATTGCTAATCCCGGAGGAGGGCTCTAAGGACGGATTGCTCCTATCGCCTTAGCACATGGCCCTCGCCCAACCTCGTAACCTATCAAGCATATGATATCAACGGATACACGTTCTACGGAGGCCAAAGATATGGACAGTGATGATCGAACTCGGGGGTGACGATGGAATGCATGACCGGCAGCGACAACAGCGCAATCGAGCGATTTTATGGAAGGGTCGAGGAGATCTGGGAGCTTGACTACTCGGACTGCACAACACGACGATGTTACGTGTCGGATGGGCTAAGAATGTCGAAAGAAAGCGGATTTTCACTACCATGACTATACCCGGCGCCAAGAGCGCTACCGTGAACGCTATCGCAAAAAAACGAGCCATGGGTACACGCTAATCACGTGACACAATGCTTCTTCATAACTGACCAGCAAATCCCAGCCATGTTGTCGTGAGGAGAGGCAAAAGGAACATCATTGGAATGGATGGAGTCGCCAGCGAGGAAGACTATGATCAGTCGGCAACCCAATGAGGAAGATGGCGATGATGATGAAGTATCGTCAAAGAAGAATCAATACTACATTACCTAAGAAAAATCGTACTCCATGGAAAAGGCAAAGTCACAATGAGGGGCTCAATTATTCTTGACGAACAAGAAGGAAAGAAGCTGACTCAAAAGCAAAACGTCAACACCGAGGAAGCGTATGTTATCGGTCAAATGATGTAATATATATATATATATATATATATATATATATATATATATATATATGTGTGTGTGTGTGTGTGTGTGTGTGTGTGTGTGTGTGTGTGTGTGTGTGTGTGTGTGTTCCTATTTTGTATACACATAGCCATTATTATGCATGGGTACAATGATGTGTAATATATATGTTCCTATTTTGCATACATATTTAACCGTCAAATGATGCAATATATATCGCCCTCCTTCGTTCACTGCCTTGGAAATAAAAGTGGGATAAAATAAAGGAAAATAAAAGGAAAACTGGAAGTAGCGAAGTTAGTAGTGGCGCATTTAGGTAAAGCGCTACAGCCACTGAAGGTAGTAACAGCAACGTTTTGCCCAAATCGCTCTTTACGTCCACTTAACCCAAAATTCTCACTAGCCCTGCTTCATCCCGCCTTTTCCCCCAAATCCCCACTCTCTTCCCCGTCAGCCCGCCCTTGACCCAGCCCGGCGCTCGCCCCGACTCCAGCCAGGCGTTAGCCCCGACTCGGCGCTCGCCCCGACCCGACCCGGCGCTCGCCCGACCCGGCCCTCGCCCCGACCCGGCGCTCGCCCCGACCCGCCCTCGCCCCGACCAGGCCAAGGCGCTCGCCCGACCGTCGGCCTCGCCTCCTCCTCTCCCCTCCCGGCCGTCGTCGAGCCTGCCTCCTCGCCCTGCACCCTCTGTAAACCCCCTCTCTCTCTGCTAGGGTTCTTGGTTAATTTACTTAGGTTTTAGTTAGGGCAGTATGTTAATTAGGTTATCTATTTAGTTATGAATTTAGCTAGGTTTCAAAATTAGCTGAATTTATATGCAAATTGAACTGGACATGTGATATGTGCATATGTCATGTTTTGGACATGTCATGTTTGGAAAATGATCCGAGTTGCCTATGTTATGCGGAATGTTGATTCATTTCGTTCGGTGAACTTCAGCGCCGATATGTCCATTTTATAGCAAAGGTCATGCGAAATTTCCCGTGAATAAAGGCATGATTTGTGCTATAGTTGGCATATCGAGTCTGGCACATAGATTTCTTTTATGTCATTTCTCATTTATTCATACTTTTAGAAATAAATGAGGACACTTAATCATAGGAAACATGTCGAACAACGAAGAAACTGGGCCTTGACCAAGATGCGAGCGAGATGGATTATGAGGGTGAACAAGAGTACCTCGACTATTTGACTGCTAAGCAAGGTTTGCAGGTCGGCCTCGATGATGGTACTGACGCCGACATCGACACCGACGACGCCGGCACCGATGGCGGCACCGAGACCGGTGGGGAAGGTACCGGCGGGGGAGGTACCGGCCCCGATGCCACTACCGAAAAGAGGAAGCATAAGAAGCAGAGGATACGAAAACCTAACAAACAAGGGATTGGACGACTTGTGATCACAAAGGTGGCACATGGCAAGTTTGAGCCGTTAGAGCCGGAAGAACCTCGCAAGTGCTATGTGAACCAAGTAGGATGCATCCTACGTAGTGTGCGCGAGCATCAACGACGATGACTTAAGGAGTAAAGAACATTTGACGCAGTTGCTCCTAACGAAGTTGCACAAGAGATTCAAGTTCCCCGACCGGGATGATAACATAGAACAACCGTGGGATGATCCGAAGATGAAAAAGATCTGTGTGGCGGATCCGTACTACATGCACGAGTCTTTCTTGAGTCTCGGCGACTTTGAGCGTGAAACTGCTTTCTCTTCCAAACCTAGTAGTGTGGGGGTGCAACAGAAGCAGTAAGCAGACTAGAAGAGTGAAGACGCAGCTTTCTCTTCCAAACCAAACATCAGCCATCATTACAAAAGGGCTACCAAAAAAGAACAAGTGTATGCATCAAACTAAATAAAGATCCTACTACACCAAGTGTACGCATCTAACTAACTGGCTCAGTTAGACGTTACTATTTATTAAGCTGTGGAGATTGGCTGATGGCTTGAACCAGATGGGTGCCTGACGGGGGAAACTACAGCCAGCAGGTTGAAGTCTGATACTTGCGACCCTCTCTCCTTCTTTGGGCTGCAGAGCGTGGCGCCACATATCAGGGTATGGTGCATGCAGAGACGCATGGTACGCTGTGTACACACAGTTTTGCCTGATGAACGAAACCGCGCTGCCATCATGATCCTTGCCGTCGGTTATCTCCTGGTTAATCATATAATTCAGTCCGACAAACAGAGAGCATGTACCAAGGCTACTTACCAGCTTCTAGTCAAAAATTCATGAAGGCCCAGAGAAGCTGGGATCCTGCTCAAAGACCTGGCAGTGACTGTGATTGTATTCCGCGAAACAACACGTCCGATGCGTGCGACGATCATCAATCTTTCGCCGTCGTGCGATCGAGCCAGAACCACCTGCAACTGCCATGCCGCTTTTCTTTGAAAGGTTCGGGATTAGGAAGGGTAGGGACACCAGCGCCTACAACATCATATCAAGTTGAGTCAAATAAAAAGGGCTCTTGATTTAGTCAATCATAAGAACAGCATGTTATGAGCATGAATATTTTTTCATAAATGTTGGCGATAATATAAGCAAGCCATCATGATATCATAGGAAAGTAACATCTGCAAAGAACAACCATTTGTAGCGATGACCGGAGTAGGCCATCAATCGTCCAACCATAGAAGGAGTAGACGGTGTAAATAAAGCCCTTGTGTTCAATGGCATCGAGAGAACCATGGAGGATGTATGATCCTGCGATGGGCGTGCAGATTTATCCACTTACCGCAGTGACTGTCGAGATAAGCGAGACCGCGGTTGAAGAACGAATTAGCCTGAAATCTTTATAATTCGCAGATCTTGTGGGCACTTGGCAGATTACAACCTTGAGCAAATCAAACTTGGTATCATGTTGGCTCTTGTAAGATTCCGAGTATTCGGGCGCGGTGCCAAAGCAAAGCAAAGGTGTTAATCGAAGGAAGGGGATCAATCGCGGGTGTAGACCTCCACGAGCATCCAGCTGCCGCGACCGTCGACGGGCACCATCCAAGACGTGTTCATGCCGACCCAGTACATACCGTTAATGTAGCTGAGGCTGACGGGGATCGGATCGCAGTGAAGGGGGTTGATGCTCGCCACCCTACGATCGTTATGCTGCGTGACACGTCGTTTCTGAAGATTAGGCGACATCAGCAAGCAAGGAGCTGGCTTAAAAAGTTCAGGCCTGAGGGCTTTGAGTAAACGGTATAGCCCCGATGAGCACGCGGCGAGCTGCATGGTACTGAGATTGTCCACACGCGAAACAATGAGCTTGATTACATCTGTGGGGAGCGAATTCCAGCCACTCTTTCGGCGGACGCTGCTCGGTTCTGCCATTGTTAGTGCTCGGGTTTGGACGGGGGGGCGCCTTAGCGGGGATGGAAGCTTGGACGAGATTATGTGCGGACAAAGATGGAGAAGCGAATATGTGTTGTGGGAAGTGGACAGGTGATGATGACTACAGCATGCCGCTTGACTTACGAGACACATACCAACAGCGTAGGGTCATATCGATGCCAGACAACTTGCTTGAGTGATCACGATGCGGTACTCCCTACAAGACCTACTACGATACTATGCCCTAGCTTGCTAGAGTAGAGTAGTAGAGTAGGACTCTGCTCTACTACTAGCACCGGAGGAGTAGTATATTCTAATCTAAAATAGTTACAAACTTCAATGCCCGAGCGTGGAACGACTACGAACCGTGCTCAAAGACCGTGTCTACGTGGTGTTTGGACTTATATGCAAAAAATAGCAAGATGCCCGTGCATTGCACGGCACACCATCATCACCAACTCGGTTTTTTCTCTACTCCTACTCTTATAAAAGACTCAGTTGGTGATGATGGAGGCGTGTTCAGCCGGGCGTGCAGCAGACGGCGCAGGACTATTCGATTTGTTATTAAAAAAAGTTGTAGAGATAGAGACATAGAGAGGAGCACGAGGTTGTGGGAGATAAGGATGAAAGAAGCAAGGCCTTATCTGTAAATGTGGAGAGAGGTGCGGGTATCTTTTGTAAAATTGTCATAGTTGGCTTTCTATCCGTCAGATATAGATCGGACGGTCTATATTACAAGATGGTAGGCATACCATCATCACCAACTCGGTTTTCTATAAGAGTAGATATATATAGATATAGATAGGTAGAGACTAGGGAGTACTAGTAAGGACACCATCTAATGCTTCGTGTGCTACTCCTGCGCTCTATTCGGCGGCCGCAACGTCCCCTACAACCACTCCCTCTTGCGCTCCATTCGGCGGGCGCTGTTGAAATCTGGGGAGCGCACTCTCGCGACTGCTGGCAGACACGACTTCATCAACGACGACTTCTTCCCTGACCTCGGCAACCTCTTCTTCAACGACATGGGCGACAACCTCAACACCAACGGTGCTGCTCCCGTTGCACCGTATGTGTTTCTGTCCTTCCTGTTCGAAATCATGGTAGAATTCATGTTTCTACTCTGTATCCTACTACTATTCTAGTCCACATGATTAGTTTCATCTCTGTTATAGCCGTCATGATTTATTTTGTGCTTATTCGGATTAAATCTTGTAGTAACTTGCTCACATATTCAACTGGCGCAACATCCCCTACAACCACTCCCTTTTCATGGACGGCCTGGTCGATGCCTCCAAGGATCCCTTCGTCCACTGCTATGAGTGCCCGATGCCATTTTGTGGCTCACCGGCGGACATGGTGCATCACCTCACGGATGCGTGTAGCGGTCACTGCTGTCCCTTGGCGGAGAACATCAAGTACGACACGTGCTACCTGTTCACCATGCCGGAGTCGCTGGAGGATCACCGCCGCCTGCTAGTCTCAGAGGAGGACGGCATCGTCTTCCTCTTGAACGTGGGCACCGGCGAGGCCCGCGTAGGCCGCCGCCCCGTCTTTGTAGCGTCGTCGTATGTCGCCACGACGCGTTGACCGACACAAGGCAGATGTATGGGTGCGAGGTCAATGTTACTACCCCTCCGGGTCACGTGGGTGGCGAAACCGGCCTCATTGGATAGGCTTGGAATCTGAGGAGCTGGGACTATCCCGCCAATGTGGACTTGGAAAACCCATGGCATCCGTTCTATCCTTTACCCGCCGACTCGGTGCACGGGGACTCCAAGGAGGTTCACCTGGACATACACATTATCAAGTGCACTTAGAAAACATGTAGTGTGTGTGTGGGCGCTTATGGCCCGTGTCTTTGCCGCTTTCGATTCTGTAAGCTTGTCGTTAAACTTGAGTGGCTTTCGCCGCAGTCCTTCCTTTGAACTGCTCCTCTCAGTGAGCTGATGTAAGACACTTTGGGTTCCATTTGATAATGGAACCGGGGAGGAGCCTCCCTTTTCTTCTAAAAAAATACGCATTATCAAGTTAAATGTTGATCATTAGTCTTCGCTCAATGTAATCCGCTGTCTAAGCATGTGGAGACTTCCATGCAGGATCTTGCTCTATTGGAGTATCGCGCATGAATAAAAGTGTATCCGTTTATGGTTTAGTCTAGAATCTTCCATGTATGATTTTTTACTACATCTTGGTGAAAGACTTACGATGAACCATTTCTTACATCTCCTCTGCCCCCTTGCAAGTCATCCTGATTTAATCCCTCCGTCTAGGTGTATAAGGGCATGGTTATTATTACTTAATAGTATAGCCAACTGTTGACTATAAGAAAGTGCCATGTCATCTGTAGCCAACATGTATAACAATCGATACTCAAAAACTAATTCTTAAAGATCATTTCTTGCAAAGCACAATAAGTGTTATTTCTTCACAAGTTTTGGATGCAGGTTGAACAGTTGAACGCTTTTGTTTGCAAAAGATACCTTTTTATCTATTTCACTCGGATGTTTGTGAGCTATAGAGATAGATAATATCCGAAGAAACCTATCGATACCCGTTACACATGAGATGACCCCCACATCCTTTGTCAAAATAAACAACTCCCCCATCAATGCATTTCATTCTTCGGTGCAACGCACGGGCACCTTACTACTATAGATTAGTAGGACCAAAAATTGAACTAATATTATATATAGTACGATAAATACTGATGCATGTCACCTAAAATTATATCATTCAAAACTATGTTCACATACGAATCCAACGATATAATTTTAGTTGACATGCACTAACATTTTTTCAGTTAAATCTTCAGTCAAATTCAATGGGGGACTAATAAACCATGACCGATGTAGTACAAGTGTAGAGGGCGGTGCTGCACGGGAGTCTCATCTCTCACTCGTGGCACGACAGTAAAGCCGTCATATCACAAAACCCAACCACTCCCAGTAATAAGTGGCCTGGCAAAATAAACGGACAAGCAACCATCACATCCCTCCGTCTTTTTTGCATTTCATCTCTCTGCATTTACTTTCTCCGGTTCATCTCCCACACTCGATCCCTAGCTACTACTCCTAGGGCCAGTTCTTTTAGCGGCTTCCCAGCTTTTCCCACAAGACTAGTCACAAGTGGAGAGTAACAATAAGGCGCCTCACTCATTTATTTAGGCTTCTAAACTACTACTCCGTCCTGGTTTATTCCTCACCATTGTAATTTGTGCTAAATTTTGACCAAAGATTTAACTGATAAAATGTTACTCAAAACACTTAGGCGCGGTGCATCTAGGTGTGTAAGTCATCTTACGAAAACCAAATAATCCCAAACACTTAGGCGCGGTGCATTAACTTCTACCTCGTTTCTTGTTTCTTGACATATCAACCAATAAGAGATAAAGAGTGTGCATGCTTTTAATGACTTGAGATATCAAACATGACATGCAGTGGTTAGTTCATTGCATGCAATACTGTTAATTAGAAAATAAACATTAGAGTTTCTCGTTTTCTCCTCCTCCTTGGTCACGGTGCACAGCCTAAGATGACTTACTCACCTAGACGGATGGAGTAGTGCATGTGACATGCACTAACATTTCATTAGTTAAATTTATGATCAAAATTTGACACAGATTACAATGGGGACCAATAAACCAGGACGGGTAGTAGTTATGGGATTACTAATCTAGAAGCCTAAAAGAACTGGCCCCTGGTACTCCTACTAGTAGTAGTACTCACGTTGGAATCGTTTCACAAGACTAGTGCTGTTTTTCTACTTTTACAAAAACCGCATCGTAATGTTTAAACGTGCGTTTGCACGTACATAAGTAATAGTAGTACTCCCTCCATCTAGGTGTACAAATATTCCCTCCTTCTTGTTCACCGTGCACAACCAAAGATGACTTATTGACCTGGACGGAGGGAGTAGAAAAGTCTGCAAGCATATATCGAGAGAGACGTGTAGTCCGATAGTCTATAGTAAAGTTTGTGCTATATGCACGTACTTGCAAAATGCGTAATAATACATAACGTTTCCAAACTTTCCTTTTTACATACTTAATTAAGGACGCTAAAAATTCCTGAACGTTCGGGATTTATCATTTACGTCCCAAAACTAATGAGATCGCCTTACGAAACAAAATTATACTCCTCCTAAAGCCACGGCGCTTCGCTAGAGCGCTTATGGCGCGCCACGAGTGCCCTGGTGTGCGGCCGTTTCCCAGCAGCGCCGACACAACGCCTCTTCCTCAGCCGCCTTCGCGAGATGCTGATTGGCGGCTTGTCGGCGGGCGAAGCGATCTCACCGGTTTGGTGATCCGCGCCAACAGTACTCCTCCTGGCTGGAAGCGTGCACCGGTCCACGCATCGCCAAGCGTAGATGAGGCGCTTGGGCCCGACTGCACTCAGGGCGTCTGCACGGGCGTCCTCCGCCACCCTCATGGCCCTTGCATGAGCCTTCTGCCAAAGAACCAATTGCTTGACTCTCTCGGACGCGACATAGATCTCCCAGAAAGCTTGTTGCGCTTCTCTTCCTCGGCCTTCTTCTCCGCCTGTATTTTGGCGCGCTCTGCTGGAGGCAAAGCCTCCCACAAGGCGACATCCATTTCTTTCCAAAGCTCCTCAAGGCTGGGGGGCTCGGCGGGCGGCGCGGCGTTCTCCTCGTAGCGAGGAGCCGACGCGTCCTCCGACGCGCGTGCTGGGGAGATTGGGAACGCCGACGCGTCCACCTCGACACGTCGCGGCGAGGAGCGGAACACCGACGCGTCCTCCTCGACTAGTGGCGGCGAGGAACGGAACGACGATGCGTCGCGTCGCGGCGAGGAGCGGAACACCGACGCGTCCTCCTCGACTAGTGGCGGCAAGGAATGGAACGGCGACGCGTCGCGTAACGGCGAGGAGTGGAACGCCGACGCGTCCTCCTCGACTAGTGGCGGCGAGGAACGGAACGACAACGCGTGACCGTCCGCGCGGTGCAGCGAGGGGCTCCTAGGGCTTGGGAGGGGCGATGCCATGGTGGTCGACGTGAGAGGGAGGGGGAGGAGATAGCGATGAACGTGAACGTGAGGGGAGGAGATAGCGATTTCGTGGGAGGCGCAGTATTTATAGCGAGCAATGGCACACCTACATAAGATATGGAGTGAGCTGCAATGACTTAACTGCAGGTCGGTTATGTCAGCGACATGTGGGCGATACACTGCTGGGCCCGTATGTCACTGACCCAATGCAACTGAAGTTAACTAAAAGCTACGTGGGCATATTTGTTGGAGTAAATTACGGGGGAGCGAAGGGGTGGAAATATTGTTGGTCTGTACGGATTGGACGAGCATGGGGAGGAGGGTCATGCATGCATATTTTTCACACGGGTGGAGTGGTGGGGCCACGGGAGAAGGAGAGTTTGGCGGGCATATTGTTTCCACACATGGAGAGGAAAAGATTTGGAGACGAACGGGCTTCCTGCAGGTATGGGGAACGGTGCATAATAAGTCATCTTGCATGCCGGGCTAGGTATAGTCTCAAGTCATTAAAAACATACACGCCCCACACATGTTCATATTTCAAGGTGCACTAAATTATTGCATGCGATGATTAAGGCTGGCCATAATGGTGGTATCTTAGCTGGTATCGTGCACATGGGAATATCAAACATGCTGATGTGGCAAAGAATTAAAGAAGAGAGGGGGGTTAGAGTAACTAGTGTTCATGCATGCATTGGTAAACACATTTTTTTTGTGAAGAACGACATCATTAGTTGAGTACTTTTGCAGACTTCAAAAACTATTCCACCGCCTCTACTATCTTGCTAAGAGTAGGTGGAATTTTTGAGTCGAGCCCTTTAAACTAGAAGGGAGGTAGTGGTACTCTAATAGCTAGGTGTGTAAGTCATCTTACGAAAACCAAATAATCCCAGTACACGTAGGCGCGGTGCATTAACTTCTACCTCGTTTCTTGTTTCTTAACATATCAACCAATAAGAGATGAGGGTGTGCATGCTTTTAATGACCCGAGACTATCAAACATGACATGCAGTGGTTAGTTCATTGCATGCAATACTATTTAGTTAGCAAATAAACATTAATGTCTCTCGTTTTCCCCTCCTCCTTGGTCACGGTGCATAGGCTAAGATGACTTACTCACCTAGACGGAGGGAGTATCAACATTCACAATGTCAAATCAATATTTCTACACTCTTTATAAAACGTAGTTCTTATACTCATTATAATCAGTATTATAGATATTGATATTTTCAGTATAAATTTGGTCGTGGGATTTCATTGATGCCTGTCAAAGCGTGGAGGAACCGGAGCTTGGGGCTTGCATTGTCGGTCTCTACATAGGTATTTCACTTCATAATCCTGTAATTTTAGAGACTGATTGCGCTTTTGTGGTAGCGTATCTTGCATCGGGGGACTATGACAGGTCTGCTATGCGTGACCTGAAGATGAAAGCGTTGAGCATCGCAAAGTTGATCAACAATGTTCAATTGTCAAATATTAGCCGTTCGGCTAATAAAGGTGGCACCCTTAATCGCTAAGTATAGCTTTGACAATAGATTATATGGTATTCTTGTAAATAACATACCGCCCTGTGTGGTGAATATTGTATCGAATGAGTGTACTGGTGTGGCTGGTTAATTAATATAAGGTGGTGTTAAAAATTATATATTTGGTCAAACACTTTGCAAACGGTTGACGGAGTAAAAGGACCGAGAGGAGCATCATGCATGCGGAGTAGGCAAAAAATTGCTCATTTATAGCGGTCGAAGTCTCAAAGGGCGCGACCGCAGAGGGAGGCGAAGGTCGTGGAGGCGCGACGGTTGACGGAATTAAGTGAAGTTACATCCACGCGCGGCATGGCGTGCGAACAGCGTAAGCTATACCGTCAGGCCTACGATATGGGTCTAGTAGACATGACATCTAGTGGGTCCCGCATAGTTCTCGAGAACTCTTTGGGGGCTTGCAGCCGTTTATCCACCGGGCAAGCCAGCAACCCCACGCCGTTCGCACGCCCTACTCATCCCCGTCTTCTACCTCACAACAGTTCGCTCCCAGTCGTCCCGTCCTTTCACATTAGTTCGCTCCTAGTTTTTGCGGGGTACAATAGTTCAACTTCTCCTAACCCTCCTCCAAAATCCATGGCCTCCGAAATCTCCATGGTCACCGCTGAGTACCAGGTTAGAGCCATCACCGGTGATCAGTTCATCGTCATCTACACACGTGGATCCGCGATGGTGAAAGCATGGCTTGCTCGCTTCCTACGCATGTTCAACAGTTCAACGGATGAGTGGGTCGCTGGGCTAGATGTTGAGTACACCAAAGTCCTAGGACGGGAGAAGGATCTAAAGGACGAAGAGAGGAAGAAGCCCGCCGTGATCCAGGTTTGCGTACATAACGTTTGCTTGGTCTACCACATATGCCATGCCGACGTTGAGTTCCAGGATTTTAAGAACTTCCTCAAGGACAAAAGAGTGAAATTCGTTAATGTAGGCTTTAAGAACGACAGAGATGTCCTGCGTAGGATAGGTCTCGTTGTAGGCCAGCCCTTCGATCTCCAGAAGGCAAGCCTGGTGTCCTCCTCTCAACCTTCAATGCTGACCCTGGCAGCAGCCATGATTGATACTTCATACGCTAAACTGAAGAAACCTCATCACGAGTTTCATCATGCATGGGAGTCGAAGACATTAGATGAAGATCACATCCTGTACGCAGCAATGGATGCCTACCTTTGTTTAAGTATCTACATGGGTTGGATGAAGAAGCAGAGCCCAGTGTCTGGTTCAAGCAAAGAAGCGTCAGCGAAGAGGAAGAGGAAGAGGGACGAGGACGAAGTCGAGGACGTGGACTCGGACTCCGAGTAGGTGGCAGTGCCGTCGCTCATGCTGGTTATACTGCAATGTCAAGCGGACTAGTTGCTTAGTTTATTTTCAACGGTGTGTTGTGCTGAGGCCCCAGCAGAACTATGTTTATGTTCTTTCTCGTTATTTGAACTCTTTAGTACGTAGAGTAGTACTAGTACTATGTCTTACTACTGTTCTTCTTGCAGTTGGTACTACTGCTCGTATCTTCGTGTTCCTACTGTACTTAATACGTTCGTACTAGTAGTATAATTTGGGTCAGTCGATTTGTGAAAGAAGTTCGACGGAGCGAAGGAAGAAGACGACAGAAGAGGTGGAAGAAGCCCTTCTTGGCATCCATGTTGCATCAAACGGCTCACATGAGTCGACTGACCCAAATTGCTCCTTCAGATTGCAGGATCCACGTGGCATTCAAGGTCTCGAAGGTAGATTCTGCGTCCGCACCCGGTTTGCGGGCTCGACGCGCGCGCGACCGGCTTCCGCCGCGACAGCCACCATGCGCGCCTCCTCCGCGCGGGAGGAGACAACAATGACACGCTAGTTGCTCCTCGCCGGCGTGCTGGAGCACACGCTCGTCCTCCTCTTCATACGCTGCGTGCATAGACGCGGCTCCACCAGCTGCTCGCGTGCTTGGCAGCGCGGCGGCATGGCGAGGAGGGACTATAGACGACGTGAGCGGGCGAGCCTTCGGCTTCATGGCACAGGGATGGTGGCGACACGATGGTGATGGGCGAGAAATTGTTGGCCGAAGCAGACGGGCGCCGGCATGCGCAACGGAGGCAGATGGGAGCTTACTTTAGTTTTATATAAGGTTGGTCAAACTTAAAAGAAAGGGTCTGCCTAGGTCACATCTATATGTGAGATATTATCTCACATCTAACTCCCTCACCCTAAAAATCCATGGGAGACTTTAAAAAATATCATGGGTGAGTGAGTGGAAGACTTTAAAAAAATCAAGGGTGAGTGAGTTAGATGTGAGATAATATTTCACATCTAGATGTGAAATAGCAAACCCGTAAAAGAAAACCGTACTAGTACACGTAAACATTAGACTTAGGCAGCGGTTTTTTTTAAGTTAGTACCACAGCCACGATACGGAATCCTGTGCAAGCGCGTGAACTGTGGCACGGGTCGATCGAACAGTGCGGCCACCGTGTCGCTACCAAGGACATCCACCGAACCTTTTGTGTGTGTGAAAACAATCCTCCAATATTACTCAAGTTTTTTTCCGGGAAAGTTCTTGACGCTGCAATATTTCCATATATTTGAATTTAGCTCCAGTTTGTGTTTATTTGGATTTGGACGTTTTAGGTGCGCCCTAGTTTTTTAATACTTATTTTGGGTGTGTGACTGAGAGAGAACGTGTGTATGTGTCCATATGTGTGTTGTATGAAGGGCAATGTGTAGACGGTGTGCGTGTGATACGAGATATAGAGAGGTGTGAATGTGCAAATGATCATGCATGAGTGAGACATAGATGATGCCGATCGTTGTGTATACATGAGAGAACGGTCTTCTAGTCTACTTGTGTGTGTGTGTGTGTGTGTGAGAGAGAGAGAGAGAGAGAGAGAGAGAGAGAGAGAGAGAGAGGAGCATCTGTAACACAATAACCATCTCTCTCGATTTGTCCGTCCCTCGCACGATCGCATGCAACACATGCATCAACGCGCACATTTTGACACCCTCACTCGGGCCCTGCCCACCTCAAGGCCCGCACAATCTCTTCATGAATACCCATTTCTCTCCTTAGGTTTGTTTTCGCTATATCACACACACACACACACACACACACACACACACACACACACACACACACACACACACACACACACACACACACACACACACACACACACACACACACGTGCGCACGCGCGCGCACACACACACACTCAGCACAACACACACACACACACTCCCCCGAGCACACAATTCATCCCCATATAAGGTTATACGGCGACCATTCTCGCTTGTGCTTCTTTGCACCCCAACATGCACAACACCTCAATCTTCAAAGAGGGCATCGAGCAGATCAAAGACGGCGACCACACCGCGCTAGAGAATGCGGGGTCATTTGGAAGCAGGGTGATGTGACGCCGGCTGACTGACTCCTCCCCCCACCCTCTCTCTCTCTTGCACAAAATTACCAATCCCTCTCTCCCCCGCACAAAATTGTCAATCCCTCAACCCATGATATCCTTCCCCTCTCGTCCATGTTTTTCCAGCTCTCTCATCAAACATGTTGTCTCTTCTCCTTCCACGTATACAGAATCCGGATGCACACGCATCTCACGTATATTACATGTCTCCATCTTTCTCACAGACCTAACTTGTTCCTCTCTCTTTCTCTCTCTCTCTCTCTCTCTCTCATTAGGTTTGTCTCCTACTCCCTCGTCCACATACATACAATCTTTCCCGCCCTATCTGCTCCATCTTCAAAAGCTCTCTCTGCATGTTTCATTCACACAATGGGATATGTCAAAATGTTGCTTCTATAATGGCTGATGTAGAGTTTTGGTTGTTTTTGTTGCATCCTACAAAGTAATAACTATGAAATGCATTTAGATTCTCATTTGACTGGGATTATGTGAGTTTGAGCATGTTGTGAAGTACTATAGACCTTGTATACATCTTGGGATTCGACAATGATTGTAACTATTGAATTGTATAGACCATTACATTCGAAGTCAATAGCATAATATATTTATTTCACAATTTCAACAAATGATTAGTTCACTACAAACTAAGAAAACAAATGTGTACTCCCTCCGTTTTTATTTAAGTCCGTGTATTAGCATTGGTCAAAGTCAAGTTTTGTAAACTCTCAGAAAGCTTATAACAAAAAGGGAAAACTTTGTTTTTGCCACTCTAGTTTTTGCCCACTTTGCTTATGCCACTGTAGAATTTGACATTTCACTTTTGCCACTCTTAGCTTTTGACAATATATCACTTTTGCCCTTCCGTGGCAAAAACAAAATTTTCCAAGTGGCAATTGTGATACATGTCAAATGCTAAGAGTGGCAAAAGTGAAATGAAAAATTATCGTTTTTGCCACGGAATGGCATTTGTGATGTATTATCAAAAGCTAACAGTGGCAAAAGTGAGATGTCAAATTCTAGAGTGGCATAAGCAAAGTTGGCAAAAACTAGAGTGGCAAAAACAAAGTTTTCCCTATCAAAAAATATTAACATATACAATAACAAATAAATACCATTAGACTCATTATTGAATGTACTTCCACATCATACATGGTAAATGTTTATATTTTTATATAAACTTGGTCAAACTTTAGGAAGTTTGACTTTGATCAAACCTAATATGCAGAGTTTACTACTACTACTACTCGCTAGTTGCTTAGCTGAATCACTCAACACGCCACACGGGGAGTCCAGTGTCACAAAATTTTGAGGTCGGCGGGAAAATCTCCCGCGACCCTGATTCGAGCAGTGGGAAGTTACCATCATAGCCTTCGGAACAGGCCTACGGACGACGCTTGGTAGGGGGCTGTTTTCGTAACTTCAGGTTCACCCTACCCAGCCAACCCCACCCCGGCAACCAGAGTAGTACACCTGAATACTCCCCATTTCCTATCCCCACCGCAAAATAGACTTCTCCACGACACCGCAGCCTTCGTGCTCCTCCCCTTTACATCGCCGCACTCGTCCACCGCAGCGCATCTGCCTCATCGACGACCTCGTACGCCGCACTGGAGCCGGTCCACCGTAGTTGTCGTAGACGGAGCCTCTTCCCTGACATCGTCTTGCACAGTGTCGGATCTGCTTCCCGGAAGCTGACGCCAAGCGCAGAAGTACCACCATCGTGGACAATGAACTAACTCCCGTTGCCGACCATGACTCACAGTGGCCGCCGCGACCATCGCTCTCCTCCTCGATTGGTAATGTGTGTATTGAATCACTTAGCAGTACATGTGCAGTTACAATTTTGTTCATACCTACCCTTCAATTTTCCTGGGTGCTATTGTTCCCGTAAAAGTAATTGGTTATAGCCTCCATTGTCCAACAGGATATCAGCTGGTAATTGTGCGTCGCTCCTGTATCGCGCTGTGCTTGGGTAGGTTTTTCATCTGCAACCTGTAGTGTGGCAAATGATGGAAAGGTTTTTAGAAGTAGCAAGATGCCCATGCGTTGCACGCATCAAGATACATTCATATGAGTAGTTTATCTTGTGGGAGAAAAGGATGAACGAGGGAAGTCCTTATTTGCAAATCTAGAGAGGGGTATGGGTATCTTTCTGCAAAATTCCCATTTGTTTCCTTCCTATCTGTTAGATATAAATCGGACGACCTATATTGCAAGAAAAAAAAGTATAGAGAAAAAAGTAGACAGTAAAGGAAGTAGAGATAAATATTAAATATTAAATATAACAAAATATAACCGTAGAGAAGAGAGTAGAGATAGCAGAGACGTCGGGAAAGGATCGCGCGCGCAGGAAAAAGCGGCCGGGCGTGCGCTAGTTTTGGCGCGCTGCGTCCGGCGCGCTTTATAAAATCCAACGCCCTCCCACCGCTCTGTGCCTTGCCACCGCTCTGTGCCTCGCCACCGCTCTCTCCCCGCTCTTTTTCACCTCACCGCCGTCGCGCCACCATGCCGCCGCGTCGCCGGGAAACTTGGGGATATCGCGGCGTCCGCGCGCGCCCCTCCGGCGGCTTCTCCGCCGAGATCTGGTTCCGCGGGATGCGCCTCGGCCTCGGCAATTTCGACACCGCCAACGAGGCCGCCCGCGCATACGACGTGGCGGCGTGGCGCCTCCGGTTGCCTCATAGAACATTGAACTTCCCCAACGTGCCGACGCGGGAGCGGGCGCAGGAGCTCGCGCCTCTGCCGCGGCTTAGCACCGACGAGGATCGTCACGACAACCGGAGGCGGGAGCACCGTCTCGGCATCGCCGAGATGGACCAGGAAGCCATGGCGCTGTAGCGCCAACACTTCCCGCAGGACATCATCAACGAGCGCGAGTTCTACGCGCAAAGGAGGGCGGAGCGAGCCGCCTATCACGAGGACAAGTGTAGGCGAAAAGCGGACGCTCAATTCAACATGAGGTTAGGAGCAGCGTCGCCCTGGGAATCCGACGACGATCGGTATCTTTAAGCCTACAGTCAGACGTCGGAGGAGGATATCATCGAGGAGGAGTCGGACGACGAGGAGTAGTTGAATTATCTTTTTTTATCTATCTATGCTGAGAAATATCCTCTACTCTCTAGTATCTACTTCTCGATCTCAGCACTGTAAACGCTTTTTTAAAGCACCGTGCATTGCGATTCTGTTGGAGATGCTCTAACATGGCAGACGTGTGCTTTAATGTTGCCCACAAGATGCGCGAGTATTACTAGTAGTATTTTTCTTGCCATGTTGAGATTTTAAAACCACGAGCGTGAACATGCAGAGGAGAATAAAGACCAAACACGGGATATTCGGGACATCTTCAAGGAGCGTGGCAAGTTAAAGAGGAGCTGCACCGAACCTGTAAAACGAGCTTTGGTAAGTAACACCCTTTCAATTACTTTCATTTAGCCTCGTGTTCTTCGATGTGTATATGTTGTAGTTTCTGTTTCTCTTAAGTGTGGTATTCTTCGATGTGTAATAAGAAGAGTCTTAATCGTCCTAATGCTTTCGTTTTTAACTTGATGTAGGAAGTGGGTGTTCTCACCTTGTAGTCTGTTTTTATATTTCTTTTCCTTTTGAATTCACTTCTTCGAGTTCTGTTTATCTGGCTTCTACTAAATGGATCTAGGTTTCTCTGAGTATTGATCTAAAAAAGAAGTAACTTCATGCCAGGCTGGGAGGAGGCAAGTATGGTCAACCTCGAGATAATGTTTCCAAAATGAGGATGGATTACACACAAGGTGCCAGTTCCCTAATGATGCTGGATTGGACACAAGGTGCAAATTCCAAGATGATGCAAGATTACACACAAGCCAGGTGGAGTCGTCAGCTGTTCGTGTCCTCGTGGCATTAGTAAAGGCTGAAAGAAAGCGTGCAGCAGCCCTTGAGAATGTAGCTGAGTTCCTGAAAAGCGAAAAGAGCAATCAGATGCTCTCTTCACCCAAGCCAAAGAAGAGATGGAAGAAGCCATAAATAAGCTAACAGAGGCAGAGCAGGCTAGGCGTCTCCTGCTATCTAAAACTGTTGTCAGTACAAAATTTCCTTCATAATAGCTAGGTTCAAATGTTTATCCAGTCAGCATGCTTGTTGTGATGTCTGTGCATCTACTGATGTGGCACAAAATGTTTTTTCCGGGTCATGTAATAACAGCAATTACTTTCCAAACAATAATGATTTAAGCATTGGACATGGTATAGTTCACGCACAAGCCCGACATTCCAATTTCAACTTCCACATCAAACTCATGTTCACAGATATCTGCACATTCATACATAATGTCCACAACCATGATTCACTTCAAAGCCAAAAAAAGTGAGGAGAGTTATAAATAAAGAAAAACCTCTACTAGTTCCTGCTACCAGTGGGAGCACAACAAGTCAAGACCATGAGTATATTTTAGTCATGTTTTCTGTTCTAAAATGTCTACCGGCTCGCGGAAGGACGTGTTGCCGGCACACGCGCGGATTCAATGAAGGAAGGCGGGGCAGTCTTAAGCTGGTTGCACGCGGCGAGGAGGCGTGCTCAGCCGGGCCTGCAGCGAGTGCGGCCCTCTTGGCCGGCGCGCCGGTTCAATGCCTGCGCTATGAGAGGTCGCGTCCGTGTCAGAGAAATCACTCCCTCCAGTCCTTTTTTGTATGGGTATAACAAAATATTGTTTTCCATTCACATTTTACATGTAAAATTCGTGGACAAACTTTGACCCAAAGTACAATGGGGACTAGTAAACCAGAATGGAGGTAGTAGTTTTTTTAATCAAAGAAGGGTTTCCCTCCGATTCTCGAAAACCAGCATCTAAATCTAAACCATAGTATTTGCCCTAGAACTACCAGGTTCAACATCTCGCAACATAAACCCATACAACCATACGCCAAGGAGGTACGTAGTACTATGAATTCCATTTTCGCTGCATACCAATCGTTCTAAAAACTACTTACTACTTATAACGTGCCATTGAAAATCGGAACTCTTAACCCCGCTAAAAAATGATATTTTAAACGTGGCTACTCGATCTGTGGCAATCGGCGAGCCACCGCGCTCAAGTCGTTCACCGTGGTCCCGACCATCAACTCCTACAAAGGTGCTCCACCACGCACTGGTACCCTTGAATGCAGCAATCGTGCGCCTAGGGTTTTAGGGTTTATTTGTTAACGTCGCCTTTACGTAACACTCATATGTGCGAGACAGCTAGAGGCCGACTGCGTGCGTGCGCCTCTTCTCTTCGTATATGTACTCCACCGTTTGTCTGGTGTCCAAAAAATTATAATAACTACTAGCAATGTGCCAATGCGTTGCCACATGATCAAAGTAGATTAATACATATTCACCGATTTGATAGAAAAAAAGTCTAGTTTTGAAATACGTATATCACTAAAAATATGTTAAGTTTCACTCAAAATATATCCCTTTGGCGGTTTTGATGAGATAAGGGAGGAATGTTGTTGGTTTCAAGATTTGAGAAGTGGTATATGTCTAATTTCTACTCTTACTAGCAAGATGCCTGTGCGTTGCACGGAACATCAAGATCATGTGGGAGAAAAGGATGAACGAGGGAAGGCCTTATATGCAAATGTGGTGAAGAGTGCGTGTAAATTGCCATATTTTCCTTCCTATCTGTCAGATATAAATCGGACGACCTACATTGCAGGATGGCAGGCCCACCATCATCACCAACTCTATTTTTTATCCCTACTCTTATAAAAAGCATTGTCGGTGATGATCGTGTACCTACCATCCTGCAATATAGGCCGTCCGATCTATATCTGACGGATAGGAAGGAAACTATGGCAATTTTGCAAAAAGAGACCCACACCCCTCTCCACATTTGAAAATAAGGCCTTCCCTCGTTCATCCTTTTCCCCCACAAGATAAACTACTCATACAAATGCATCTTGATGTTTCGTGCAACGCATGGGCATCTTGCTAGTTGTTGCAAAAGGCCCATGTGTGTGTGAGAGAGAGGGAGAGTGGAGGAGGGCGGAGTGCATGTGTGACAAAGAAACAAGTAGTGTGTGTGCGATAGGTATCAACTTAAAATGAGGCGATAGTGTGTGTGTGCACGATCGAGAGGGCGTGTCTCAAGAAGGGAAGAAAAGCTACATAGATACAAGGAGCGGGAGAGAGACATGTATGCGATGGTGGAAGCACGAGTGTGCGTCTATAAACCTATCTAGAGTCTAGCCAGTCGATAAATGTTTGTGAGAGAAATACGAGTCGGGTCTGGCGAGAGTTTTGTGTGTGTGAGAGAGAGACGGTAGTCGGAAGGGGAGTGGAAGCAGGAGTTGTGTGTGTGTGTGTGAGAGAGAGAGAGGAGACGGTAGTCGGGGTTGTCTGATCGGTAAACAAATGAATAATGTCAGTCTGGGATGGAGACGAAAAGGAGACCGCAACAAATGTTGTGTCTACAGGAGAGAGAGAGAGAGAGAGAGAGAGAGTAATTTTAGTGGTATGAGTCATATGTAGAGACATATAGGGTGTGTGAGAGAATCCCATAGAGAGAAAGACAAAGTGAAAGACGAGTGGAGACTGTGTGTGGCGGTGAAAAAGAAAGCTTAGGTACCGAGTGATACCAGAGAACAGTAGAGACGTGAGAGATAATGAAAACCGTGTAATGTATAATGATAGGGAGAGTGTGACACTTCTCAAGGGAGACGTCGAGAGACCATGTTTGCGAGGATAGGAGAAACATGAAGTGAGCGTGCGGGTGAGCTGGAGAAAAGAGAGTGATAGCTACCAAGGAGCATGCATGCGAGAGAGATGGGCGTGAAAGGAGGAACAAAAAGGATTCAAATATTTGAATTGAGATGATAATACATGTAATCCATACTCGAACCAAAATTGATCTATCAAACATGCATACTCATATGAATTCACGCACATCTATGTTATTTAATATGTAGATATTACTGATCCATACATTTTAGTAGAACATCATTTGATAAATTTTTTTCGAATTCAACCTTAAGATTTCGAGATCGTTGTATTTGTAAATCATATTATACATATAAAGGAGCAGAATTCTTTGTTGTGCTTTTGAAAGTATATTAAAAAACTGATGTATATAGAATGTAATTCCAATTGAAAATGGATCCCACCCGAAAAAAATAGTAGAATACAAACGTGATTCGAATTGAGTTGGCACGGTAAACGTGCACTGTGCAAAATTTGAACGAAGCGGTGAAAGTCGCAGTAACACCGCCCGAAACCAAAATCTGCGAGATGGAAATCACTACTGCCTATCCCTGCCACGCAAAGCCTATCTGCTGGATTTCTATAGGTTTCGATTGGGGTAGGTTTGTAATTTCACCCAAACGTGACGTAACCGCCTCACCCGGATTCATACACGGTGGCCGCCAAAACACAGTGTGCCCTCGGCCGAAATCGACTCCCTCCCCGATTCATATTCATACATGGTGGGCGCCAAAAACAAACTCTTGAGATTACCGTCCTATCCCCAACCGACTAATGTTGCTGTGATGTAGTAGAAATTTGAAACGGGGGCTAAGTTTGTAAATTTCCTCGCATTTGAGACAAGCGCGCACTGACTACATGGTTCCCCCCTTCCTCTCTACCTCCCTTTTCTCCATTCGTACTCCGTGGGCACCAAAACACCCTCTCCACCCCCACCCTCCTCCGTCCGCCGCCGTCCGCCACCCCATCCACCGCCGTCCTCCTCCACCATGCCGGAGCTGATACCCCGATGCCGCCGTCCATTACAAGAGATCGACCTCTCTCATCCACGCCTTCGGACCGGGATCCTTGCATCCCGTCCTCTTGCTTCATCCCCGCCGTCGTCCACCTTGCCGGCGCCGCTCCTACGACCGTCTCGTCCACCACGCCCCGCCGCCACTGTCTACCCTCCTAGATCTGCTTCCACGCCACGACAGCCATCGCTACCGCAGCAGCACCGCAAATTCTCAGCAGATCAAGACATCGGCGCCGCACTGTAGGCGGTACTCTTTCAGATTCGCTCAACTTATTTATCGCAGCAAGAAAGTAGATCGCCACCGCTTTACTCTGATTTCTTGTCTTGGTTGCGAAGTTTCCTTTGTTCGGTTTGCACCTTCAGATCCGCCATGGCACGCCAACACTATACTCCCAATGCTTATGGTTTTCCCTTTATATTCCACACTAGTTAAATCACAGAGACTAAATTTCAAAATTGGGTCACCGATTTTTCAGAGCTCGCGGAGTTCGCGGTGCGATCCAAGGGGCTCGGGTGGTTGTGGGGCCTCACGAACGAAGAAAACTCGACGCTGGTGGGGGTGGGGTGGCGGAGGAACACAGGCGGTGGGGGCCGGTGGTCCGCCAAGGCCCTGCAAGGTGTTCTCAGATGGGAAGAATTAAGAGACGAGGAAGAAGAAGGGTTAGGAGACGAGGATCTTCATCCAACCGCCTGAAATGGTCGAGAGACAGCTGGGAGTTGCATTCTTAATGCGCCTGTTCATCTTAGTGTGGGCACTCAAGAACCAACATTTTATTATCCAAAATCTGATTGCTCTTCTTTACCATGTTCCTCTTCTTCTTCTTTAATATGTACTTCTCCGTTTTAAATACAAGTCTTTGTATAGATTCCACCATGGACTACATATGGAGCAAAATGAGTGAATCTACACTCTAAAATGTATCTGGATACATCTCAGTATGTGATCCATAGTGGAAATCTCTACCAAGACTTATATTTTGGAATGGAGGAGTATGCTAGTAGTACAAGATGTTACTTATAATCAAGATGAGCAGGACATTTGTAGTGTAGAGGTCTATACAATCGGTTGTGATGGACACTTTGAGCCTCTTTGATTCAGAGGATCTTGTAAACATAGGAATAGGATTTGTAGTGGCCTGCCCATTTGAATCCTATAAGCATAGCAAGGAAATGCGCGAGCTGTGTCGCTTTGAGAGTTACATCGATATTAATAAGATCGCACCTTCACTTGAAGAGAGCTGGTACCAAAGCCTTTCTAGCCGCATCGCAATACTAGCACATATATTCCAGCAAGTTCCACTTTGCTGATTTTACTCGATGCTTAAGGTTTTCCGTGATATCTACACTATGATCTGTGTAGCTGCTTTGTGTCGCACTAGCAGTAGTCCACTCTTGAAGCTAAACACTGCAATGACTTACAAAATTGGCACCAAGGCATTGAGTGCCATTCTGGATGCAATGAAACTCATACGCTCCCCACCTGTTGACTCTTGTTCAGAATATAATCCTAATGACTATTCTAACCTCGAGGAGTCAAAGGCAGATGGCCTGTCCTGTTCACCCATCAAGGTGCCTGTTCTAATTTGCAATGTTTTATTGATTGCAGGTATCTTGGATATGTTGTCTTGCATTTCTTCTACTTTGTTGCACAACCATCTGCTTAGTTTACTCATCATATATGTCGAGATGCCATGCCCATCCATTATCAATACATATTCCATCTGTCATCATACCATGTTTTTCCACTCAAATGCTGTTCGTGTGCATCAGACATCAAAAAGGAAGAGGGTGATTGCCGAACCTGAAGGAGCACCAGCAAAGTCCTTGAAAAGCATGGTGGTGCCGGAGAAATCAGACAGCACCCCACTTATATTGGCTGTACAACCAGTGACACAAAACGTAGGACCGACTCCAGCAGACTGTACCCATACTTCACTGGCCACACCACTAGCCCCACCACACAGGACCTGCACTCCAGCAAAAGGTATACCGATTTCATTTGCCATAGCACCAGCTGTACCACAGAAAAATCCCACTCCACCAAAAAGTACAGCAAGTCCACTGGCCGAAGACCTATCGCAACTACAGAGACGGACAATTCCTGCAGATTGGAACCCCATTCCATTTATTCCCAGTTTAAAAGACAATGCTTTCAATGTTGTTAGGGACTACGTGCATATATTCCCATCATGGGAAGATTATTGTGAAGACAAACACCATTTTCACATCTTCCTGTCCAACTTACGTGTAAGTGCTATTATTCATGGTTATTATTTTCCTGTTTTCTGCTGATTGAACACATCAATGATTTACATTACATTGTTGTAACTAGGAGACGGTCAATCTGGATAGTCATGACGAGCAAAGCTTGCTTGTGCTTTTCAAGGAAGCATTGCATCAGTATCGGTGTTATCTGAGGAAATCACACTGTGGTGGCAAGTCTATAAACGAATTTCCGGTGAAGTCTCCTGTGCTAAATTTAGAAGACATTGAATGGAAAAACCTTGTTATGCAATCGGTCTCGCTCCTGTGATGAGGTAATCGTCTATGAAATCACATGACAATTTGAACTTCTACTTTTCCGCATGTGCCTTACGGATCTTTTTTGCAGGAAATCTGCTCGAAGAAGAATTCCGGTTTGAAAAGAACGACAGGATATCGCAAATATGCTGCCCGCTGCTTTGCTCTTGTTAGTACATGTTGTCCTGTATCACTGTACTTGCATACATACCTGGTTCATTATGTGACAGAAGTGTTTATGATAGCTTGCTTATCAATTGTTCGCTCCAAATTATCTGATCTGTATGAATGGTTACATTAGTGTAGAATATATCCAATGCTAATGTTTTTAGCTCGCATTGTTCTTGTAAGTACATGCTGTCCTTTATCGATGTACTTATAATGACAGTAGTTGTTCATGTACCATCACTCTGCATCTTATTTTCCTTTGCCTCCATTTTCTACACATCAGATCTATATTTACTCTTACTATAAGGTTGGTATCAAGAAGTTTAGCTGTGCATTGCTCTTGGCTGTACCTTTTGCCTGTATCGCTGCACTTAAATTTATAGCTACTTGGTTATGTAGCATCACTCTGCATCTTATCTTAAATATTCTCCATTTTTTCGTATATTATCACATCTATATTTACTCTTAAAAAATGTAGAATAAAGGCAATGCTTTTGAAGAAGATTCGTGGTAAACTTCTTGAATTGCCCCCCATCAACATGGACAAGGCCTTTATAGAGCCTGTCTTCACCAATAATGTAAGTTTGTCCATCTCAAGCCTTCAAACTTCGTTGTATATATTTGGTTAGACATGACTGCAACAACTATTTATTTTTGGTGTTTGCATCAAATTGCTTATTTATAGTTTATTATGTAGTTCATAAACAAAAGTTTGTCCTTCCTCAATTTAAGTTTTCAGTTGTACAACCAAGTTCCTTCTTCATACCATGTAAATTAAACTATACTGAGCAAGTGATCTTCTTTGCACCGCATGTATGCTTCATTCTTCATCCGTAATCCAGTGGTGTGGTGAACCTACCCACTATAGCACAATGTCATATTCTGCAATGTCTTAACTATGAACAATGTCATATCATTCTACTATTATTTAAACCGTCTCTTTATTTGCCAATTTGAAATGGTATAAATTGACAGCACACTAACCATTGATACTTATGAGTTCTTGATCTGTAATCCAGTGTTGTCGTGAAGCTGCCAACTCCTTCACAATGTCATTTCCTTCCATGTCTTGACCTGAACAATACCATATTGTGTTAATGCAATTTTAAACTGTGTCACTTTATTCATCAGTAAGAAATGTTATGAATTGTCAGCACTGATACTTTTACGTGCAAAACCTGTCATCTGTCTTCTTGTTTATCTTTCAGAGCGAGGAAGATATAAGTATTGAACAAGTGCAGTCTCATCATCTTGCTTTCGGCTTGCTGCAGCTCCCAAAGAGGCTAATCTTTCTTGAACTCTATTGAAGTGCTGTCGGTTTTGTATATTATTTTGTCGGCGTGTTTATTTGCACTGGTGGCGATCTTTGATGCCCAGTGTATGTAATATGCTGTCTGCTTATGCTTTATTATCACAGTGGCAAACTTTGAAGCCCAGTGGATGTAATATGCCGTAATTTCTTTATTGTATAGTCTAGGTTTTTTCTTATTCATGATGCTGCAGTTATTTTACTATATATATATCCTGTGTTCGCAGTAAACCGGCCAAACCGTAAAATTACGGTACATAATCGGGCCGTCATGCAATCACGATGTAGGTTGGGCCTGAAACAGCTCACGGGCCTACAGCAGCCCGAAATGAACCCTGGCCCATGATTGTGTGAATCAAATCGCGGTCTTTTAACAGGCCAAATTTGTCTCAGTCCTTGTTTGGCCCAATCAGATATCGGCTGCGAGCAGGCCGGTTGCAAATCGAGCCGTAGTTAGGCCCAACTATATGACGGGCTTTTAACAGCTGAAATTAATATAGGGCCGAAATGTTAAACGGGCCCTTAATAGGCCAAAACTAATATCAAGCCGAATTACTCAGTGGGCCTTTAGCAAGTGGGCCCAAAAGCATAGTGTCCAGTTGCCGGGAAAAATTTGATATGGGCCATAATTGAGCCCAAAGCCTCTTAAAGGGTCGGACCAGATCTGGGTTGTAATTTGGCCCAGAACGTGGTAGGCTTATAATGGGCCGGATCTCATATGGGCCACTTTTAGGCCCGGAACGTGGCAGGCCATTAATGGACCGGATCATATATGGGCCGGCATTTGGCCCAAAACATGGCAGCCAGTTAATGGGCCGGCCTACTAGGGTCCTCGAAATCTTGTGGGCCTACAGCTGGGCCGGCCCATTAATGTCGGCGAAATCTCATGGGCCTTTAGCTGGGCCGGCCCATTATGATCCGCAAGAATCTTGTGGGCCTTTACCTGGGCCGACCCATTATAGCACACAAAAATCTTGTGGGCCTTTAGTTGGGTCGGCCCATTATGGCCCGCAAAATCTCGTGGGCCTTTAGCTGGGCCGGCCCATTATGGTCCGCAATATCTTGTGGGCCTTTAACTAGGCCGACCCATTATGGTCCGCAAAATCTTGTGGGCCTTTAGCTGGGCCGGGCCATTATGGTCCGCAAAACTTGTGGGCCTTTAATTAGGCCGGCCCAATTAAACTTGGGCCGTGCCACGTGTCAACGTATCATAGGCGCCTTCTGTCCAATGAGTGGATGACATCTGTGCCAGCGGTGAGAGGACACGTGTTTCCTCCAGCCAATGACGATTTTACACGTGGAAAATCCCCATTGGTCGGGGCTGTTAACGGGTTATCGGATCCAAAACCCGACCCGATAGCTTAACGGCGTTCCGTTACGGTGGATGCCACGTGTCGGTCACCCTTGACAAAAGCACTTCTGTGACACGCGATTTATCGTCATGGAAGTGGACACTTCCGTGATGATAATTTTCGTAATGTCATGGAACACTTCTACGACAGCACAGGTATGACTATCTTGATTCTGTCATAAATTTGTCATGGATGTACATGCATGACAAAAAACGCGACCTACTGTGACAAACACGTATCATCACGGAAGTGTATTTTTTTTGTAGTGGTAGCTACCGTATTGTGATGCTATAATATATTTATGTGCCTGATATGAAATTGGCAAATAGTTGTTCGATATGAAATGTGAATTTGCGTAATACTGGAATTATTAATTGTAAACTAATAAACCTGCTAAATGTGTCATGGACCTTTGCAAATGGTTCTAGCAGTAAAAGCCCTTGCGATGGATATCCCAATGCAACACAGTTTTCTTCATCAAATCGTGTGTGATATAGTTGATAAAAGCAGGCAGATAACCAAGGCAGACCGTGTGTGATAGTTACACCTTTCACACACGATCCTACACATAAAACTGTGTGGGATGTACGTCCGAACGGAAACGTTTTCCCTGGATTGACTGTGTGGGATGTACATAAGAATGGAAACATATTCCTTGGATTGAATGTGTGTGATATACATATGAACGGAAATGATTTTCTGGGATTCACCGTGTGGGATGTACATACTTACGGAAATGATTTCTGGGATTTACCGTGTGGGATGTACATAACTACGGAAATGATTGGGTTTCGGTGCCTCGCCCGATGGCACACGGCCCCAGCCTGGGTCCTAGGAGGGCCTATCGCCGACGATTTCTGGGTCGTGTGGGAAGGACCCCCTTATCGCCCACACTCACTTGGCGACGGTTCCAAATGCCGTCCCTGAAAGGGGTTAAAAACCGTTTGTTTAGGCCCGACGCGTACCGGTGAGTTCATGTATTCACCATGTGTTGATGCTTTGTTTCGGTTCTCTATTAAAAGGAGGCCTTAATATCCCTTAGTTTCCTTATGGACCCGGCTGCCACGGGAAGGTAGGACAAAAGATGCCATGCAAGTTCTTTTCCATAAGCATGTATGACTATTTACAGAATACATGCCTACATTATATTTATATGAACTGGAGCTAGTTCTGTGTCGCCCTAGGTCATGACTGTTATATGATGAATATCATCCAAAGAATTCATCAATCTAGTGCCTGCGTGTTTTTCACATATTGTTCTTGCTAAGTTACTATTGCTATTGCTACTGTCACAACTGCTACAAAACTGTTACTGTTGTTGCTATTACTATTGCTACTATTACCACTGCTATCAAAACTATCATAGTACTGTGCTACTGATCTGTGTTGCAGATATTTAATCTCTAGGTGTGATTGAATTGACAACTCAACTGCTAATGCTTACAAATATTCTTTGGCTCCCCTTGTGTGGAATCTACAAATTTGGGTTGAATACTCTACCCTAAAAAACTGTTGTTATCCCCTATACTTGTGGGTTATGAATCATCCATATTGCTCCAACTTCCACTTATAAACCTCATTATGAGCATTTCTACCCTATTTTTTACAGTGATGTGTATTTGAACACCACCCAAAATATGGGTGGAATTCTTAACATGCATGCAGACATGGCTAGGTGCTTGTCATCTAGAAAAATAGTAATGCAAAATATATAGTTTTTACGAGTGACTGCCCTATCTTGCTCGGTGAATACTATTGCGTGTTATGTCCATTTGTATCATGTTCACGGGTTGAACAAAAGACCAACATGTTGATAAATACATTGCACGAGTAACATTTAATGTGGTCTGCCGCCTAATATGGGATGCTGGTGCTATAGTGATATCTCTGACTTCTTACAGTAGTTAACCATAACTTTTTTCCTAGGAAATTATATCTCTCTTGTGATTGGTGTAAGAAAATAAACAAATCTTATGTATATAAAAATTAAAAATAAACTAAGAACTAAGAAATTTAAGATCATCCTTCATCTTTGCTTCATGGTAATGCAATTTTCAATTTAGTAAATTTGTGGGCATCATTTATATGGGCACTTGCTCCAACAATTTGAATGGAATGGTTAAACCTTAACATAAGTGCTACGTTTGATGAGTTTATGAAATTTTTATGGGCACTTACTCCAATTTTGATAGAAATAAATTAGTGAGGTCTAATTTTTGGAGATTCTTTACATAATCCCATATTAAGGTCACTTGGACATTTACTGATGAAATAAATCTATTGTCCCTGACTATGTATGTGCATTTAATGTTATGTTTACAAAATGGATGCATGTAGTTATCTCTGTTTAGTGTGCAAGGAGGTTCATAATTTATATTCAAGGTACTAAATTCATAGAAGGCCACTACGAACCATGCCAACCACCTTTCACACACATAGTACTACCACATCTTATCTGTGTACAGTAGACCTTGATGAGTGAGTGTTATACTATATGATATCATGAACTATGTGCAACTAAACATTCAAAACTAAGGATAAAATATAATTAGTTAGTAGTGAAGGCCTGGAATATGATACCACCTATATTTCAAAAGTAATTCATTAATTGTGTTACATAATAGAGTTTTTGTGAGCTTGTTAAATAATAGATTGCACTTCAACCGACTCTAAGTGGACTGCACATTTTTTCCATATTTTTTGCTATATTAGACAAACTTTGACCATATAGATATATTTGAAAGAACCATAATATGCGCTAATCTATTAGTATCTGTATTTAATGTACAAGGGGTACCAAAACTAGTGCTTGTCCTTGCCTAGATCAGTAGAGTGGAGGTACCAAGACTAGTTATTGCAAGCTGGTTGTGCTTAGTTTCTAGCCAATCATTGTTCGACTAACTTGAGAGTATTTTTTCTTCCTTCTATGTGGAATGGAAAACCTATTACCAATGCTTGGAAGAAGAAGAAGCGATGTTGCCCTAATAAAGTAGGGTCCCTAATCTTTGTATTCTACTGGCTGAAATTTACGTGTTAGCCATTGAGAAGTCAGAAAGGAAAAAGTTATCACTTTACAGCGGGGCCACGTTGCTAGGGTTTGAGTGCCACATTTTCCTTCCATATAGTTGTAGCCAAGTGTCGTACCTGACAATGCAACTAAGGAAATTGTGGGATATGAAAAAAACTAACCGATCTGCTGGACTAATGCATTAATCAAAGGTTCAAACCTTATCTTATATGCATAGTGGATGTGTGAGTAATAAATGCGGCGCCGAAAGAACTTTTATATCTAGTCATATCCTGTCAACCTCACCCATTATGTATAAGATATGTAAACATATATAATCAAGCATCCAAAAATATTGTAAAACCGAATGTATCAAAAGAAATGTGAAACAAATCCAATGAATTGTAAACAAGGTTTAATATTATAGGTATTTAGTTTACCAAAACGAATAAGTTTCCGTTTAGTTTTGATATATGTAGGTGAAATTTTATATTTAAAAATGTGTTTAACAGATCATCCATATTGCTCCAACTTCCACTTTTAAACTTCCTTATGGCCATTTCTACCCTATTTGTTTTACCGTGATGTGTATTCGAACACCACCCATAATATGGTGGAATTCTTAACATGCATGCAGACATGGCTAGGTGCCGGTCATCTAAAAATTAGTAATGCAAAAGATATAGTTTTTACGAGCGACTGCCCTATCTTGGTCGATGAAGACTATTGTGTGTTAGGTCCATTTGTATGAAGTGCACGGGTTGAACAAAAGACCAAGATGTTGATACATATATTGGATGAATAGTATATAATGTAGTCTACCACGTAATATGGGATGCTGGTGCTATAGTGCTATCCCTGACTTCTTACAATAGTTAACCATAACTTTTTTGCTAGGGAATTATATCTCTCTTGTGAGTGGTGTAAGAAAATAAACAAGTCTTATGTATATAAAAATTTAAAGTAAACTAAGAACTAAGAAATTTAAGATCATCCTTCATCTTTGCTTCATGGCAATGCATTTATTAATTTAGTAAAGTTATGGGCATCATTTATATGGCCACTTACTCCAACCATTTGGATGGAATGGTTAAACCATTAACATAAGTGCTGCGTCTGATGAGTTTATGAAATTTTTATGGGCACTTACTCCAATTTGGATAGAAATAAATTAGTCAGGTCTATTTTTGGAGATTATTTACATAATACCATATTAAGGTCACGTGGACAATAACTAATGAAATAAAGTATTGTCCTTGTCTATGTATGTGCATTTAATGTTTTTTTTCCAAAATGGATGCATGTAGTTTTCTTTGTTTAGTGTACAAGGAGGTTCATAATTTATGCTCAAGGTAGTAAATTCGTAGAAGGCCACTATGAACCACACGAACCACCTTTCACGCACGTAGGACTACCAAATCTTATCTACGTATAGTGGACCATGATGAGTAAGTGTTATACTAGATGATATCATGAATATATGATGCAGGTACATCAAACCTAGAAGTATGTGCAACTAAACATTCAAAACTAAGGATAAAATATAGTTAGTTAGTAGTGAAGGCCCGAAATATGATACCTCCTATATTTCAAAAAGTAATTTATTATTAATTGTGTTATATAATAGAGTTTTTGCGAGGTTGTTAAATAATAGATTGCACTTCAACCGACTCTAAGTGGACTGCACATTTTTTCCATATTTTTTGCTATATTAGACAAACTTTGACCGTACAGATATATCTGAAAGAACCTTAATTAATATGCGCGGTATCTGTATTTAATGTGCAAGGGGGTTCCAAAATTAGTGCTAGTCCTTGCCTAGATCAGTAGAGTGGAGGTACCAAGACTAGTTTTTGCAAGCCGGCTGTCTTTAGTTTCTAGCCAATTATTGTTCAAGTAACTTGATAGTAATTTTTATTCCTCTTATGTGGAATGGCAGACCTTCTAACAATGCTTGGAAGAAGAAGCAATGTTGCCCTAATAAAAGAGGGATGCACAAAAAACTAATCGATCTGCTGAAGTAATGCATTAATCAAAGGTTCAAACCTTATCTCGTATCCATGCGGGATGTGTGAGTAATAAATGCATCACCAAAAGAACTTTTATATCTACTCGAAAATATTGTGATCCTGTCAGCCTCACCCATTATGTATAAGATATGTAAACATATATAATCAAGCATCCTAAAATATTGTAAACATGAATGTGTCACATGAAATGTGGAAAATCAAATGAATTGTAAATAAGGTTTAATTTTTAGGTATTTCATTTACCAAAAGGAATAAGTTAACCATAACCTTTTTGCTAGGGAATTGTAACTCTCTTGTGATTGGAGTATGAAAATAAAAAAAATCTTATGTATATAAAATTTTAAAGTAAACTAAGAACTAAGAAATTTAAGATCATCCTTCATGTTTGCTTCATGGTAATGCAATTCTTAATTTAGTAATGTCATTTATATGGACACTTACTCCAACCATTTGGATGGAATCGTGAAACCCTTAACATAAGTGATGCGTCTGATGAGTTCATGAACTTTTTATGAGCACTTACTCCAATTTTGATAGAAATAAATTAGGTCTATTTTTGGAGATGATTTACATAATCCATATTAAGGTCACATGGACAATAACCGATGAAATAAATGTATTGTCCCTATCTATGTATGTGCATTTAATTTTATTTTTCCAAAATGGATGCTTGTAGTTATCTTTGTTTAGTGTGCAAGGAGGTTCATAATTTATGCTCAAGGTATTAAATTCGTAGAAGGCCACTAAAAACCACGCCAACCACCTTTCACGCACGTAGGACTACCAGATCTTATCTGCGTAGAGTAGACCTTGATGAGTAAGTGTTATACTAGATGATATCATGAATATATGATGCATGTACATCAAACCTAGAACTATGTGCAACTAAAGATTCAAAACTAAGGATAAAATATAATTAGTTAGTAGTGAAGGCCTGAAATATGATACGTCCTATATTTCAAAAACTAATTTATTTATTGGGTTATATAATATAGTTTTTGCGAGGTTGTCAAATAATAGATTGCACTTCAACCGACTCTAAGTGGACTGCACATTTTTTCCATATTTTTTGCTATATTAGACAAACTTTGATCGTATAGATATATTTGAAAGAACCTTAATATGCGCTAATCTATTGATATCTGTATTTAATGTACAAGGGGGTTCCAAAATTAGTGCTAGTCCTTGCCTAGATATATATAGTGGAGGTACCAAGCCTAGTTTTTGCAAGCCGGTTGTGTTTAGTTTCTTGCCAATCATTGTTCAACTAACTTGAGAGTAATTTTTCTTCCTCTTATGTGGAACGGTAGACCATCTACCGATGCTTGGAAGAAGAAGCGATGTTGCCCTAATAAAGAAGGGTCCCTATCCTTTGTATACTAACGACATAAATTTACGTGTTAGCCATTCCGAAGTCAAGAAGGAAATAGTTGTCACTTTGTAGCGGGGCCACGTTGCAAGGGTTTGAGTGCCATGTTTTCCTCCCATATAGTTGTAGCCAAGTGTCATACCCGACGTTGCAACTAAGGAAATTGTGGGATGCACAAAAAACTAATAGATCTGCTGAACTAATGCATTAATCAAAGGTTCAAACCTTATCTCGTATCCATGGGGGTGTGTGTGAGTGATAAATGCGACGCCAAAAGAACTTTTATGTCTAGTCGAAAATATTGTGTCCTGTCAGCCTCACCCATTATGTATAAGATATGTGAACATATATAATCTAGCATCCTAAAATATTGTAAACATGAATGTATCACAAGAAATGTGAAAAAATCCATTGAATTGTAAATAAGGTCTAATTTTGCAGGTATTTAGTTCACCAAAATGAATAAGTCTCCATTTAGTTTTTATATATGTAGGTTAAAATTTATATTTAAAGATGTGTTTAGTAGATCATCCATATTGCTCCAACTTCCACTTCTAAACTTCCTTATGATCATTTCTACACTATTTTTTTACCGTGATGTGTATTTGAACACCACCAAATAATTGGGTGGAATTCTTAACATGCATGTACACATGGCTAGGTGCTAGTCATCTAGAAAAATAGTAATGTAAAAGATACAGTTTTTACGAGCGACTGCCCTATCTTGCTCGATGAAGACTATTGTGTGTTATGTCCATTTGTATGACATGCACGGGTTGAACAAAAGACCAAGATGTTGATACATATATTGCATGTAATGTATTATGTGGTCTGCCACCTAATATGGGACGCTCGTGCTATAGTGCTATCTCTGACTTCTTACAGTAGTTAACCATAAGTTTTTTGCTAGGGAATTGTATCTCTCTTGTGATTGGTGTAAGAAAATGAAGAAATCTTATGTATAACAAAATATAAAGTAAACTAAGAACTAGAAAATTTAACATCATCCTTCATCTTTGCTTCATGGTAATGGAATTTTAAAATTAGTAAATTTATGGGCATCATTTATATGGCCAGTTAATCCAACCATTTCGATGGAATGGTTAAACCCTTAACATAAGTGCTATGTTTGATGAGTTTATGAAATTTTTATGGGCACTTACTCCAATTTTGATAGAAATAAATTAGTCAGGTCAACTTTTGGAGATGGCTTACATAATCCCATATTAAGGTCAACTGAACAATGACTTGATGAAATAAATATGTTGTCCCTGTCTATGAATGTGCATTTAATGAAATTTTTCCAAAATGGATGCATGTATCTATGTTTAGTGTGCAAGGAGGTTCATAATTTATGCTCAAGGTACTAAATTCATAGAAGGCCACTATGAACCATGCCAATCACCTTTCATCCACATAGGACTACCACATCTTATCTGCATAGAGTAGACCTTGATGAGTAAGCTTTATACTAGATGATATCATGAATATATGATAGAGGTACATCAAACCTAGTACTACGTGCGACCAAACATTCAAAACTAAGGATAAAATATAATTAGTTAGTAGTGGAGGCCTGAAATATGATACCTCCTATATTTCGACAACTAATTTATAATTGTGTTACAAAATAGAGTTTTTGTGAGGGTGTTAAATAATAGATTGCACTTCAACCGACTATAAGTGGACTCCACATTTTTCCACATTTTTTCTATATTAGACAAACTTTGGACGTATAGATATATTTGATAGAACATTAGTATGCCCTAATCTATTGGTATCTGTATTTAATGTATGAGGGGGATCGAGAATTAGTTCTAGTCCTTGCCTAGATCAGTAGAGTGGACGTACCAAGCCTAGTATTTGCAAGACGGTTGTGTTTAGATTCTAGCTAATCATTGTTCAACTAACTTGAGAGTAGTTTTTCTTCCTCTTATGTGGAATAGCAGACCTTCTACCAATGATTGGAAGAAGAAGCGATGTTGCCCTAACCAAGCGGGGTCCCTAATCTTTGTATACTAATGGCTGAAATTTACGTGTTATTCCATTGAGAAGTTAAGCTGGAAATAGTTGTCAATTTGCAATGGGGCCACATTGCAAGGGTTTGAGTGCCACGTTTTCCTTACATATAGTTGTAGCCTAGTGTCGTACCTGATGTTGCAACTAAGGAAATTGTGGGATGCGCAAAAAACTAATCGATCTACTAAACTAATTAATGCATTAATCAAAGGTTGAAACATTATCTCTTATCCATGGGGGATGTGTGAGTAATAAATGTGGCGCCGAAAGAACTTATATATCTTGTCGGAAATATTGTGTCCTTTCAGCCTCACCCATTATGTATAAGATATGTAAACATATATAATGAAGCATCCAAAAATATTGTAAACATGAACGTATCATAAGAAATGTGAAAAAAATCCAATGCATTGTAAATAAGGTTTAATTTTATAGGTATTTAGTTTATCAAAACGAATAAGTATCCATTTAGTTTTTATATATGTTGGTGAAATTTAGTATTTAAAAATGTGTTTAATGGATCATCCATATTGCTCCAACTTCCACTTATAAACTTCCGTATGATCATTTCTAACCTATTTTTTGCCGTGATATGTATTTGAACACCACCTGAAATATGGGTAGATTCTTAACATGCATGCACACATGGCTAGGTGCTAGTTATCTAGAAAAATAGTAATGCAAAAGATATAGTTTTTTGAGCGACTGCCCTATCTTGCTTCGTGATGACTATTGTGTGTTATGTCCATTTGTATGACATGCACGGGTTGAACAAAAGACCAAGATGTTGATACATATATTGCATGAATAATATATAATGTGGTCTACCACCTAATATTGGTTGCTCATGCTATAGTCATATCTCTCACTTCTTACAGTAGTTACCCATAAGTTTTCTGCGAGGGAATTATATCTCTCTTGTGATTGGTGTAAGAAATGAACAAATATTATGTATATAAAAATTTAAAGTAAACTAAGAACTAAAAAATTTAATATCATCCTTCATCTTTGCTTCATGGTAATGGAATTTTAAATTTAGTCAAGTTATAGGCATCATTTATATGGCACTTACTCCAACTGTTTGGATGGAATGGTTAAACTTAACATAAGTGCTATGTTTGATGAGTTTATGAAATTTTTATGGGCACTTACTCCAATTTTGATAGAAATAAAATAGTCAGGTCTATTTTTGGAGATGGTTTACATAATCCCATATTAAGGTCACATGGACAATAACTAATTAAATAAATATGTTGTCCCTGTATATGTATGTGCATTTAATGTTATTTTTCCAAAATGGATGCATGTATCTATGTTTGTTTAGTGCGCAAGGAGGTTCATAATTTATGCTCAAGGTACTAAATTCATAGAAGGGCACTTGAACCACGCCAACCACCTTTCGCCCACATAGGACTACCACATCTTATCTGCATAGAGTAGACCTTGATGAGTAAGTGTTATACTAGATGATATCATGAATATATCATAGAGATACATGAGACCTGGAACTATATGCAACTAAACATGCAAAACTAAGGATAAAAATATAATTAGTTAGTTGTGAAGGTGTGAAATATGATACCTCCTATATTTCAAAAACTAATTTATTAATTGTGTCACATAATAGAGTTTTTGTTAGGGTGTCAAATAATAGATTGCACTACAACCCACTATAAGTGGACTGCAGTTTTTTTTCCATATTTTTTGCTATATTAGACAAACTTTGGCCGTATGGATATATTTGAAAGACCATTAATATGCCCTAATATATTGGTATTTGTATTTAATGTCCGAGGGGGTTCTAAAATTAGGTCTAGTCCTTGCCTAGATCAGTAGAGTGGAGTTACCAAGCCTAGTTTTTGCAAGCCGATTGTGTTTAGTTTCTAGCTAATCATTGTTCAACTAACTTGAGAGTAATTTTTTATTCCTCTTATGTGGAATGCCAGACCTTCTAATGATGCTTGGAAGAAGAAGCAATGTTGCTCTAATAAATCAGGGTCCCTAACTTTGTATTCTACTGGCTAAAATTTAGGTGTTAGCCGTTAAGAAGTCAACAAGGAAAAAGTTGTCACTTTCCAGCGGGGCCACGTTGCAAGGGTCTTGAGTGCTATGTTTTCTTTCCATATAGTTGTAGCAAAGTGTCATACCTGACGTTGCAACTAAGGAAATTGTGGGATGCGCAAAAAACTAATCGATCTGTTGAACTAATGCATTAATCAAAGGTTCAAACCCTATCTCGTATCCATGGAGGATGTGTGAGTAATAAATGTGGCAGCAAAAGAACTTTTATATCTAATCAAAAATATTGTGTCCTATCAGCCTCACCCATTATGTATAAGATGTGTAAACATATATAATCAAGCATCCTAAAATTTTGTAAACACGAATGTATCACAAGAAATTTGAAAACAATCTAATGAATTGTAAGTAAGGTTTAATTTTATAGGTATTTAGTCTACGAAAATGAATAATTCTCCATTTACTTTTTATATATGTAGGTGAAATTTTATATTTAAAATGTGTTTAATAGATCATCCATATTGGTCCAACTTCCACTTCTAAACCTCCTTATGTGCATTTCTAGGCTATTTTTTTTACCGTGATGTGTATTAGAACACCACCCAAACTATGGGTGGAATTCTTAACATGCATGCAGACATGGCTAGGTGTTGGTCATCTAGAAAAATAGTAGTGCAAAACATATAGTTTTTACGAGCGGCTACCCTATCTTGCTCGATGAAGTGATACGTTTCCAACATATTTATAATTTATGAAGCATTCATGCTGTTATATTATCATTCTTGGATGTTTTACAATCATTTTATAGAAAATTTATATCATTTTTTGGGGCTAACCTATTGTCCTAGTGCCCAGTGCCAGTTGCAGTTTTTTGCTTGTTTTTTACATCGCATGAAATCAATATCAAATGGATCCAAACACCGCGAAACTTTTTGTGGATTTTTATGGACCAGAAGACATCTAGTGGGCCAGCGAAACACCCGGGGGGTGCCCCGAGGGGGGCACAACCCACCAGGGGCGCGCCTGGGGGGCCAGGCGCGCCCAGGTGGGTTGTGCCCACCTCGGTGGCCTCCTACACCCCCTCTTTTCCCTATAAATTGCCAAATATTCCAGAAATCCTCGGCGTTAACCTAAATTAGAAGTTCCACCGCCGCAAGGCTCTGTAGCCACGAGAACCCAATCTAGACACTGTTCCGGCACTCCGCCGGAGGGGGAAACCATCACATGTGGCCATCTTCATCATCCCGGCGGCCACCACGATGAGGAGGGAGTAGTCCACCCTCGGTGCCAAGGGTTTGTACCAGTAGCTATGTGTTTTGTCTTTCTCTCTCTCTCTCTCTCTATCTCTCTCCCGTGTTCCTGAGATGTCACGATCTTGATGTATCGCGGGCTTTGTTAATATAGTCGGATCTTATGGTGTTTTCCCCTCTCTATCTTGTTGTGATGAATTTAATTTTCCCTTTGAGATTTCGTTTTACAGGATTGAATACTTTTATGGATTTGAGAGCACTTGATATATTTCTTGCATATGACTACCCGTGGTGACAATGGGGTATTATTTTGATTTACTTGATATATGTTTTGGCACTCAACTCGCGGATTCCCGAGGTCACATTGGGGTAATCTACGCATAGGGGTTGATGCACGTTCTTGTCTTTGTTTCTCTGGTAGAAATCTTGGGGCACTCTTTGAGGTTCTTTGTGTTGGATTGAGTATTATGAATCTGAAATTATTTGGTGTTATTTTAGTACGAACTCTTGGATAGATCGATCGCAAAGAATAGCTTCGAGGTGGTTTCGTACCCTACAAATGATTTCTTCTTATATTCTCTGCTAGATAGGAACTTTGGAGTGATTCTTCATCGCACGTTGAGGGATGGTTATATGATCCAATTATATTAGCATTGTGGAGAGATTGCACTAGCGAAAGTACGAACCCTAGGCCTCATTTTCAAGCATTGCAATACCGTTTGTGCTCCGTTTTATCCATTGCTACCTTGCTGTTTTTATTGTTCTTGTTACAAAAATCTATATCTACTATCCGTATTACACTCATATCACCATCTGTTCGCTGAACTAGTGCACCTATACAAATTTCCATTTTATTTGGTGTGTTGGGGACACAAGAGACTTTTTATTATTTGGTAGCAAGGTTGTTTGAGAGAGACAAACTTCATCCTACGCCTCACACGGATTGATAAACCTTAGGTCATCCACTTGAGGGAAAATTGCTACTGTCCTACAAAACTCTGCGCTAGGAGGCCCAACACGTGTCTACAAGAATAAAGTTGCGTAGTAGACATCATGAAGACTATTGTGTGTTATCTCCATTTGTATGACGTGCACGGGTTCAACAAAAGACCAGGATGTTGATACATATATAGAATGAAAAATATATAATGTGGTCTACCACCTAATATGGGATGTTGGTGCTATGGTGCTATCTCTAACTTCTTACAGTAGTTAACCATACTTTGTTTGCTAGGAAATTGTATCTCTCTTGTGATTGGAGTAAGAAAATAAACAAATCTTATGTATATGAAAAATTAAAGTAAACTAAGAACTAAGAAATTTAAGATCATCCTTCATCTTTGCTTCATGGTAATGCAATTTTAAATTTATTAAAGTTATGGGCGTCATTTATGTGGGCACTTACTCCAACCATTTGTATGGAATGGTTAAACCCTTAATATAAGTGCTACGTCTAATGAGTTTATGAATTTTTTATGGGAACTTACTCCAATTTTGATAGAATAAATTAGCCAGGTCTATTTTTGGAGATGATTTACGTAATCCCACATTAAGGTCACGTGACAATAACTGATGAAATAAATCTATTGTCCTTGTCTATGTATGTGCATTTAATGTTATTTTTCCAAAATGGATGCATGTAGTTATCTTTGTTTAGTGTGGAAGTAGGATCATAATTTATGCCGAAGATACTAAATTCATAGAAGGCAACTACAAACCACGCCAACTACCTTTCACGCATATAGAACTAGCACATCTTATCTGCATAGAGTAGAACTTGATGAGTAAGTGTTATACTAGTTTATATCATGAATATATGATGCAGGTACATCAAACCTAGAACTATGTGCAACTAAACATTCAAACTAAGGATATAATATAATTAGTTAGTAGTGAAGGCCTAAAATATGATACCTCCTATATTTTAAAAACTAATTTATTAATTGTGGTACATAATTGAGTTTTTTCGAGTTTGTTAAACAATAGATTGCACTTCAACCGCTCTAAGTGGACTACACATTTTTTCAATATTTTTTGCTATATTAGAAAACCTTTGACCATATAGATATATTTGAAAGAACATTAATATGCGCTAAAATATTGGTATCTGTATTTAATGTACAAGGGGTCCCAAAATTAGTGCTAGTCCTTGCCTAGATCAGTAGAGTGGAGGTACCAAGCCTAGTGTTTGCAAGCCGGTTGTGTTTAGTTTCTAGCTAATCATTGTTCAACTAACTTGAGCGTAATTTTTCTTCCTCTGACGGACCTTCTACCGATGCTTGGAAGAAGAAGCTATGTTGCCCTAATAAAGCAGGGTCCCTAATCTTTGTATACTAATGGCGGAATTTCACGTGTTAGCCATTCAAAAGTGAGCAAGGAAATAGTTGTCACTTTGAAGTGGGGCCATGTTGCAAGGGTTTGAGTGCCCCGTTTTCCTTCCATATAGCTGTAGCCAAGGGTCATACCTGACGTTGCAACTAAGGAAATTACGGGATGCGTAAAAAACTAAACGACCTGCTGAACTAATGCATTAATCAAAGGTTCAAACCTTATCTCGTATCAACGGGGGATGTGTGAGTAATAAATGTGGCGCCGTAGGAACTTTTACATCTAGTCAGAAATATTGTGTCCTATCAGCCCCACCCATTATGTATAAGATAAGTAAACATATAAAATCAAGCATCCAAAAATATTGTAAACATTAATGTATCACAAGAAATGTGAAAAAAATCCAATGAATTGTAAATAAGGTTAAATTCTATAGGTATTTAGTTTATCAAAATGAATAAGTCTCCATTTAGTTTTTATATATGTAGGTGAAATTTTATATTTAAAAATGTGTTTAATAGATCAGCCATATTGCTCCAAATTCCACTTCTAAACTTCCTTATGATCCTTTCTACCCTATATTTTTCCGCGATGTGTATTTGAACACCACCAAAAATATGGGTGGAATTCTTACCATGCATGCACACATGGCTACGTGCTTGTCATCTAGAAAAATAGTAATGCAAAAGATATAATTTTTATGAGCGACTGCTCTATCTTGCTCGATGAAGACTATTGTGTGTTATGTACATTTGTATGACGTGCACGGGTTGAACAAAAGACCAAGGTGTTGATACATATATTGCATGAATAATATATAATGTGGTCTGCCACCTAATATGGGATGCTGGTGCTATAGTTCCATCTCTGACTTCTTACAGTAGTTAACCGTTACTTTTTTTGCTAGGGAATTGTATCTCTCTTGTGATTGGTGTAAGAAAATGATGAAATCTTATGTATATTAAAATTTATAGTAAACTAAGAACTAATTTTTTTCTAAGATCATCCTTCATCTTTGCTTCATGGTAATGGAATTTTAAATTTAGTAAAGCTATGGGCATCATATATATGGGCACTTACTCCAACCATTTGGATGGAATGGTTAAACCCTTAACATAAGTGCTACGTCTGATGAGTTTATGAATTTTTTATGGGCACTTACTCCAATTTTGATAGAAATAAAGAAGTCAGGTTTATTTTTGGAGATGGTTTACATAATCCCATATTAAGGTCACATGGACATAACTGATGAAATAAATATGTTGTCCCTATCTATGTATGTGCATTTAATGTTATTTTCCAATGGATGCATGTATCTATGTTTGTTTAGTGTGTAAGGAGGTTCATAATTTATGCTCAAGGTAGTAAATTCATAGAAGGCCACTACGAACCACGCCAACCACCTTTCACCCACGTAGGACTACCACATCTTATCTGCGTAGAGTAAAGCTTGATGAGTAAGTGTTATACTAGATGATATCATGAATATATGGTAGAGGTACATCAAACCTAGAACTATGTCAACTAAACGTTCAAAACTAAGAATAAAATATAATTCGTTAGTAGTGAAGGCATGAAATATGAGACCTCCTATATTTCAAAAAAAAAATTATTAGTTGTGTTACATAAAAGAGTTTTTGTGAGGGTGTTAAATAATAGACTGCACTTCAACTGACTCTAAGTGGACTGCACATTTTTGCCATTTTTTTGCTATATCAGACAACTTTGGCCATATAGATATATTTGAAAGAACATTAATATGCCCTAATCAATTGGTATCTATATTTAATGTACAAGGGGGTTCCAAAATTAGTTCTAGTCCTTGCCTAGATAAGTAGAGTGGAGGTACCAGGCCTAGTTTTTGCAAGCCGGGTGTGTTTAGTTTCTAGCCAATCATTGTTCAACTAACTTGAGAGTAATTTTACTTCCTCTTATGTGGAATGGCAGACCTTCTACCGATGCTTGGAAGAAGAAGCCATGTTGCCCTAATAGAGAAGGGTCCCTAGTATTTGTATACTAGTGGCTGATATTTACATGTTATTAATTGAGAAGTCAACGTGGAAATAGTTGTCACTTTGCAGCGGGGCCACGTTGCAAGGGTTTGAGTGGCATGTTTTCCTTCCATATAGTTGTAGACAAGTTTCATACGTGACATTGCAACTAAGGAAATTGTGGGATGCCCAAAAAACTAATCGATCTGTTGAACTAATGCATTAATCAAAGGTTTAAACCCTATCTCGTATCCATGGGGGATGCGTGAGTAATAAGTGTATCACCGAAAGAACTTTTATATCTAGACAGAAATATTGGGTCCTGTTAGCCTCACCCATTATATATAAGACATGTAAACATATATAATCAAGAATCCAAAAATATTGTAAACATGAATGTATCACAAGAAATATGAAAAAAATCTAATGAATTGTAAGTAAGGTTTAATATTGTAGGTATTTAGTTACTCAAAACGAATAAGTCTCCATATACTTTTTATATATGTAGGTGGAATTTTATATTAAAAATGTGTTTAATAAATCATCCATATTGTGCCAACTTCCACTTCCAAACCTCCTTATGATAATTTCTACCCTTTTTTACCGTGATGTGTATTTGAAGACCACCCAAACTATGGGTGGAATTCTTAACATGCTTGCAAACATGGCTAGGTGCTGGTCATCTAGTTTTTACGAGCGACTACCCTATCTTGCTCGATGGAGACTACTGTGTGTTATGTCCATTTGTATGACGTGCATGGGTTGAAAAAAAAGACTAAAATATTGATACATATATTGCATGAATAATATATAATATGGTCTACCACCTAATATGGGATGCTGGTGCTACGGTGCTATCTCTATCGTCTTACAATAGCTAACCATAAATGTTTTGCTAGGGAATTGTATCTCTCTTGGGATTGGAGTAAGAAAATAAACAAATCTTATGTATATAAAAATTTAAAGTAAACTAAGAGCTAACAAATTTAAGATCATCCTTCATCTTTGCTTCATGGTATAGGAACTTTAAATTTAGTAAAGTTATGGACATCATTTATATGGGCACTTACTCCAACCATTTGGATGGAATGGTTAACCCTTAACACAAGTGCTATGTCTGATGAGTTTACAAAATATTTATGGGCACTTTCTCCAATTTTAATAGAAATAAAATAGTCAGGTCTATTATTGGAGATGGCTTACATAATCCCATATTAAGGTCACGTGGACAATAACTGATGAAATAAATATGTTGTCCCTGTCTATGTATGTGCATTTAATGTTATTTTTTCCAAAATGCATGCATGTATCTATGTTTGTTTAGTGTGCAAGGAGGTTCACAATTTATGCTCAAGGTACTAAATTCACAGAAGGCCGCTACGAACCAGGCTAACCACCTTTCACCCACGTAGGACTACCACATCTTATCTACGTAGAGCAGACCTTGATGAGTAAGTTTTATACTAGATGATATCATGAATATACGACAGAGGTACATCAAACCTAGAACTATGTGCAATTAAACATTCAAAACTAAGGATAAAATATAACTAGTTAGTAGTGAAGGCGTGAAATATGATACGTCCTATATTTCAAAAACTAATTTATTAATTGTGTCACATAATAGAGTTTTTGTGAGGGTGTTAAATAATAGATTGCACTCAACCAACTCTAAGTGGACTGCACATTTTTTTCCATATTTTTTGCTATATTAGACAAACTTTGGCCGTATAGATATATTTGAAAGAACATTAATATTCCATAATCTATTTGTATCTGCATTTAATGTACGAGGGGGTTAAAAAATTAGTTCTAGTCCTTGCCTAGATAAGTAGAGTGGAGGTACCAAGCCTAGTTTTTGCAAGCCGGTTGTGTTTACTTTCTAGCCAATCATTGTTCAGCTAACTTGAGAGTAATTTTTCTTCCTCTTATGTGGAATGGCAGACCTTCTACCGATGCTTGGTAGAAGAAGCGATATTGCCCTAATAAAGCGGGGTCCCAAATCTTTGTATACTACTGGCTGTAATTTATGTGTTATCCGTTGAGAAGTCAACGAGGAAATAGTTGTCACTTTACAGCGGGGCCACGTTCGAAAGGTTTGAGTGCCACGTTTTCCTTCCATATAGTTGTAGACAAGTGTCCTACGTGATGTTGCCACTAAGGAAATTGTGGGATGCGCAAAAAACTAATCCATCTGTTGAACTAATGCATCAATCAAATGTTTAAACCCTATCTCGTATCCATGGGGGATGTGTGAGTATTAAATGTGGCACCAAAATCACTTTTATATCTAATCGGAAATATTCTGTCCTGTCGGACTCACCCATTATGTATAAGATATGTAAACATATATAACCAATGATTCTAAAATATTGTAAACATGAATGTATCACAAGAAATATGAAAAAAAAATCTAATGAATTGTAAGTAAGATTTGTATTATAGGTATTAGTTTACCAAAATGAATAATTCTCCATTTACTTTTTATATATGTAGGTGAAATTTTATATTTAAAAATGTGTTTAATAAATCATCCATATTGCTCCAACTTCCACTTACAAACCTCCTTATGAGCATTTCTAACCCGTGTATATGAACACCACCCATGCTATGGGTGGAATTCTTAACATGCATGTAGACATGGCTAGGTGCTCGTCATCTAGAAAAACAGTAAAGCAAAAGATATATTTTTTACGAGCGATTGCCCTATCTTGCAGGATGAAGACTATTGTGTGTTATGTCCATTTGTATGACGTGCATGAGTTGAACAAAAGACGAAGATGTCGATACATATATTGCACGAATAATATATAATGTGGTCTATGAACTAATATGGGATGTTGGTGCTACGGTGCTATCTCTGACTTCTTACAGTAGTTAACCATAACATTTTTGCTAAGGAATTGTATATCTCTTCTGATTGGTGTAAGAAAATAAAATAATCTTATGTATATAAAAATTTAAAGTAAACTAAGAACTAAGAAATTTAAGATCATCCTTCATATTTGCTTCATGCTAATGCAATTTTAAATTTAGTCAAGTTATGGGTGTCATTTATATGGGCACTTACTCCAACCATTTGGATGGAATAGTTAAACCCTTAACATAAGTGTTACGTCTGATGAGTTTATGAAATTTTTATGGGCACTTACTCCAGTTTTGATAGAAATAAATTAGCCAGGTCTATTTTGGAGATTATTTACATAATCCCATATTAAGGTCACGTGGACAATAACTGATGAAGTAAATCTATTGTCCATGTCTATGCATGTGCCTTTAATGTTATTTTTTCCAAAATGGATGCATGTAGTTATCTTTGTTTAGTGTGCAAGTAGGATCATAATTTATGCCGAAGGTATGAAATTCATAGAAGGCCACTACAAACCACGCCAACCACCTTTCATGCACATAGGACTACCACATCTTATCTGCATAGAGTAGACCTTGAGAGTAAGTGTTATACTAGTTGATATCATGAATATATAACATAGGTACATCAAACCTAGAACTACGTGCAACTAAACATTCAAAACTAGGGATAAAATATATTTAGTTAGTAGTGAAGGCCTGAAATATGATACCTCCTATATTTCAAAAAGTAATTTATTAATTGTGTTACATAATATAAGTGGACTGCACATTTTTTCCATATGTTTTGCTATATTAGACAAACTTTGGCCGTATAGATATATTTGAAAGAACATTAATGTGCTCTAATCTATTGGTATCTGTATTTAATGTACGAGGGTGTAACATCCCAAAATTCTAAATTTTGGAATGTTATAATAAATAGATAGATTTGTTTGTTTGTTTGAATTGTTGTGTGATTGATTGAGTGAAATTTGAAACTTTTTGAAAGTTAAATGAGAGGGAATAAAAGGGCTTTTCCCAAACTTTCATTTTTGCTTTCTGATCTCCGTGAATTCAAATGTTTCTCATCACAAAACCCTGGAGAGAGGATAACATGACTTCTTCCATTTAAATGAAAAAGGGGTGTTGAAAATATTTGAATTTCATTTGGAAATATTTTCTAATTCATAAACTTCATGCAACTCAGTGATTTTCACGAGCGAGGATAAAATGACTTCTTCAAAACATATGAAATATGAGTAGGGAGTTTCAAAGGAATAAATTCAAAGTTCTTTTGAATTTATTTTCAATTTGGAGTTATTTGGGTTTTATTCAAATTATTTTTCTCCAAAAATAAAATACATGGAAAATAGGGTAACATGATTCCCTACAACAGAAAATTGGAGAGGAATAAATTTGAATTCATTTTGGTATTTTTAAAATGATTTTTATTGGATTTTATTAGAGCTGAAGCACTCTTTGCTTTATTTGAATTTGTGTGTATTTTATTTAATACTAGAATGATGTTCATGTTGTAGAAAATCTTTTTCTGAAAATTTTGATATATTATATGCCTATATAAAATTATTTAGTTATTTATTTGTGTTTGTTTTATTGTCTATGTTTTATATAAAAAAATCGCTGCGCCCCCGCCGGGCCAAGGGCCAAGGCCCAAGGCCAAGCCAGCGGCCGGCCGGCCAAGGCCATCTACCGCGCGCACCAGGGAGCCAGGAGGGAACCGCCTAAAGGCCTTTTGGCCCATGGCGCACCTTCTCTCTGTTTCGTATATTTTTAACTACGTTTAGTCCCATATTGCCTAGCTTTTGACCCCTAAGCCTCTTTTTCACCTATAAATATAGACCCATAGAGCCTCCAAAAATCATCTGATTCGGGTTAAATCAATATTTTGGTTTGACTAAGAAAAATATTTTTTTTCTCCTCTCCGGCGCGACTTCTGGAAATTGCCTCATCTCTTCAACGTCGTCTTTTCTCTGCCTTATAAAGGTATCTTTCTTTGTTTTTCTTTTTTTTTTCCTTCTTATACTTCCGTAGTTTATTACTTTTAGACTAATACAATAGATTAGATTGTCGTCTACGTATTTATACATTAGAACTTAGCCATAGCTATTTTTTCTTTTGTAAAACAGCTTGGCCCTGATTTTTCAAATAGTCATAACTTTTTACTCGTTCATCCAAACTAGATGAAACCAACGCCCACTTCTTCGTTACGATCTCCTCTATCCAGTAATTCAACTCAAACATTATTTTTGAAAGTTTAAAATTTCGAAATTTGTTCAGATTCATATTCAAACTTCTTTAGTTCATAACTTAAGTTCCGTAACTCCGTTTGAGTTGATTCTTTTTGCATTGTGTCACAAATTTGCTTAAGTTTCTGTTTGTGTACTTAGGTTTCAAATTTGAATAGTTTAAATTTGAATTTGATAAACTTTGTTCAGATTAGTATTTTGGCCATAACTTGAGTTTAAAATAGGTTTTAATTAATTCTTTTGCTACTGGTCACTTATGGTATTGTTTAACTATAGGATTTAGTTTGGTAATTTTGAATATTTTTAAATTAGGGTTTTATTAAAACAGTACTGTTTTTCTTATGTAGTTGTTTTAGTCATATAATTAGTGTTTTTAATTATTTTTAGTTAATTATTTTGTAAATTTTACATGTTGATATATATTTCTGTTATACTACAGTAGATAAATTTTGGTAGTTATTTATTAGTGTTTAGCTACTGGTTTTGTGTTTGCTTGTTTAGTTCATAGTGATAGTTTTATTAGTTTTAAAGTAATTCTTTTGACACTTCAATCTATGTTGTGATTGATTCTGTTATTTAGAAGTAAATTAGTTTTCATAATTATTTTAGTATTAGCATTATTGTCTTAGTGTTTTGTTAGTTGTTATAGTTTCCTAGTGTTAACTAGATAGTTATAGTAGTTTTTATATTAGTTTATTTGCTAGTTATTAAGTTAGTAAATTATTTTCTGTTGTTGCATTAGAATTATGTTCTCTTTGCTGTAGAAAATTATTAGAGTAATTTAGTGTTGCTACGAGAGTATTGACTATTATTGTGTGAGTTGGTTTCTCTTCCTTAAAGTTTTCTTTGGAATTTTATTTAGTTTTATTTGATTTCATTATGGATTTATTTATTGCTTTTTGATGGTTATTTTGATTGCTGGTATTGTTTGCTAGAATGATTGCTTATGTGATTACCATGTTTGACTATATATAGATTTACATCGGAGTGACGAATAGTTTTATCAAGTTTCCGAGAGCGTTTATATCTTCATCAACATACCAGGCAAGTTCACTTTGACCATGCTTTCATACCTATGTTTTTATTGCATTTAGTGGCATCTTCGCAACAATCCCTCCAGTAGTGATATTGAATCCTTGTAGTTGAGTAGTATGCTTGAGGTAGGAACCCATCACCCTGTTACCAAGCCCGGGACGCTATTTATTTTAATGCTACGCTATAGTAGACGGGGTTGGTATGAGTGCTCGGGAGTGTTGTGAGAATGGAGGATCTACGTCAATGACGACAACTCCATGATGGAACCTGCAAGCACTGCATCTTCAAGGCCTCAAGACTTCAAGACTCGAGACAAGAATTCAATACACACTACTGGGTGAAGGACGGTTGACGGGCACCCTGGAGAAACCAGTGGTTGGCCGGGATGCATGGAGAAGCGCCATGACATCTTGCGAAAGCTTCACCCAGACTCAAAGAGACGGAAGAATACTTCATGCCCGAAGCTTACCTGCAACCGCAAGTCACTATGGGCTCGGCTTGGTTGACCTTAGTTGTGACTCGCTAGGACGGTGCTAGCAGATGTAGAACTACTGACGATTGGATGAGCACCGGACGGTGGTCGAGGAACTCTTCTAAGACCATGTTTCGGTCATCTTGTTCTCAAACACCTCAAGTGCGAGAACGTAAAGAGAGGATCGAATCTTGCGGGTAAAGTGTACAAACCTCTGCAGAGGGTTTAAACCTAATCGATTAGCCATGTCCCGATTACGGACAATTTGAGCCTCGGACTTGGATCTATCTCGAACTCTCAACACCGGATTGATAACTTAATTGTGGGCAACTTATGATGATTTTGGGCTATGAGACATCGGTTGGCGGAACCATGTCATGATAGAAAACTCTATAGTACAGACTTCATTTATTCCTTTGATGTAGGGAAAATAAATCAACTTTTACGCAAACAAAACTCAGACACAGAGCCACAAAGCCATATTGCATATAGTATAGTTTTATCATCTATTTTCTCATGTCGTGATCTTGCCGGTACATTCAATGTACTGACCTACATGGCTGCAACGTATCATGTTGCACATATTTCCTCGACGAGTAAGAGTTACGATACAGGGTTACGGTCTACACTCAACCTGCCGATGGCGTTGATGGGACTCCACACCCGTTTGATTGTTTCCGCTGTGACTTATGAGGTATATATCAGTTTTACGTTATTTATACATGTGATTGCACTTTGATATATACATTGATGTACTGTGTGTGCCAGCATACTGATCCAGGGATGGCACAGAAACACAGAGGCTTGACCGTCTGAGGTCGGTTCGCTACAGAGGGGGTCCCAAAACTAGTTCTAGTCCTTGCCTAGATCAGTAGAGTGGAGGTACCAAGCCTAGTTTTTGCAAGCGGGTTGTGTTTAGTTTCTAGACAAATCATTGTTCAACTAACATGAGAGTAATTTTTATTCCTCTTATGTAGAATGGCAGACCTTCTACCGATGCTTGGAAGAAGAAGCAATGTTGCCCTAATAAAGTGGGGTTCCTAATCTTTTATGCTAATGGCTAGAATTTACGTGTTAGCCATTGAGAATTGAACGAGGAAATAGTTGTCACTTTGAAGTGGGGCCACGTTGCAAGGGTTTGAGTGCCACTTTTTCCTTCCATACAGTTTTAGAAAAGTGTCGTACCTGATGTTGCAACTAAGGAAATTGTGGGACGTGCAAAAAACTAATCGATCTGTTGAACTAATGCATTAATAAAACGTTCAAACCCTATCTTGTATCCACGGGGGTTGTGTGAGTAATAAATGTGGCACCGAAAGCACTTTTATATCTAGTCGGCAATATTCTGTCTTGTCAGCCTCACCAATTATGTCTAAGATATGTAAACATATATAACCAATCATCCTAAAATATTGTAAACATGAATGTATCACAAGAAATATTTAAAATATCTAATGAATTGGAAGTAAGGTTTAATTTTGTAGGTATTTATCTTACCAAATTGAATAATTCTCCATTTACTTTTTATATATGTAGGTGAAATTTATATTTAAAAATGTGTTTAATAGATCATCCATATTGCTCCAACTTCCACTTCTAAACTTCCTTATGATTATTTCTACCCTATTTTTTCCGTGATGTGTATTTGAACACCACCAAAAATATGGGTGGAATTCTTCACATGCATGCACACATGGCTAAGTGCTTGTCATCCAAAAAATAGCAATGCAAAAGGTATAGTTTTTATGAGCAACTGCCCTATCTTGCTCGATGAAGACTATTGTGTGTGATGTACATTTGTATGACATGCACGTCTTGACCAACAGACCAATATGTTGATACATATATTGGATGGCTAATATATAATGTGGTCTGCGACCTAATATGGGATGTTGGTGCTATAGTCCTATCTCTAACTTCTTATAGTAGTTAACCATAACTTTTTTTGCTAGGGAATTGTATCTCTCTTGTAATTGGTTTAAGAAAATGAACAAATATTATGTATATAAAAATTTAAAGTAAACAAAGAACTAAAAACTTAAGATCATCCTTCATCTTTGATTCATGTTAATGGAATTTTAAATTTAGTAAAGTTATGGGCATCATTTATATGGCCACTTACTCCAACCATTTGGATGGAATGGTTAAACCCTTAACATAACTGCTGCGTCTGATGAGTTTATGAAACTTTTATGGGCACTTACTCCAGTTTTGATAGGAATAAATTAGTCCGGTCTATTTTTGGAGATGTTTACATAATCCTATATTAAGGTCAAGTGGACAATAACTGATGAAATAAATCTATTGTCCCTGTCTATGTATGTGCATTTATTGTTATTTTTCCAAAATGGATGCGTGTAGTTATCTTAGTTTAGTCTGCAAGTAGGATCATAATTTATGCCGAAGGTATTAAATTCATAGGAGGCCACTACAAACCACGCCAACCACCTTTCATGCACATAGGACTACCACATCTTATCTGCATAGAGTAGACCTTGAGAATAAGTGTTATACTAGTTGATATCATGAATATATGATGCTGGTATATCAAACCTAGAACTATGTGCAACTAAACATTCAAAACTAAGGATAAAACATAGTTAGTTAGTGGTGAAGGCATGAAATAGGATACCTCCTATATTTCAAATACTAATTTATCCATTGTGTTACATAATAGAGTATTCGTGAGGGTGTTAAATAATAGATTGCACTTCAACCGACTGTAAGTGGACTGCACATTTTTTCCATATGTTTTGCTATATTAGACAAACTTTGGTCGTATAGATATATTTGAAAGAACATTAATATGCCCTAATCTATCTGTATTTAATGTACGAGGGGGTCCCAAAATTAGTTCTAGTCCTTGCCTAGATCAGTAGAGTGGAGGTACCAAGCCTAGTTTTTGCAAGCCGGTTGTGTTTAGTTTCTAGCCAAATCATTGTTCAACTAACATGAGAGTAATTTTTATTCCTCTTATGTAGAAGGGCAGACCTTCTACCGATGCTTGGAAGAAGAAGCGATTTTTCCCTAATAAAGTGGGGTCCCTAATCTTTTATACTAATGGCTAAAATTTACGTGTTAGCCATTGAGAAGTGAACGAGGAAATAGTTATCACTTTGATGTGGGGCCACGTTGCAAGGGTTTGAGTGCCACTTTTTCCTTCCATACAGTTGTAGACAAGTGTCGTACCTGACATTGCAACTAAGGAAATTGTGGGATGTGCAAAAAACTAATCGATCTGTTGAACTAATGCATTAATAAAACGTTCAAACCCTATCTTGTATCCACGGGGGATGTGTGAGTAATAAATGTGGCACCGAAAGCAGTTTTATATCTAGTCGGAAATATTCTGTCCTGTCAGCCTCACCCATTATGTCTAAGATATGTAAACATATATAAGCAAGCATCCTAAAATATTGTAAACATGAATGTATCACAAGAAATATTTTAATAATCTAATGAATTGTAAGTAAGGTTTAATTTTGTAGGTATTTAGCTTACCAAATTGAATAATTCTCCATTTACTTTTTATATATGTAGGTGAAATTTATATTCAAAAATGTGTTTAATAGATCATCTATATTGCAACAACTTCCACTTCTAAACTTCCTTATGATTATTTCTACCCTATTTTTTCCGTGATGTGTATTTGAACACCACCAAAAATATGGGTGGAATTCTTAACATGCATGCACACATGGCTAGGTGCTTGTCATCTAAAAAATAGTAATGCAAAAGATATAGTTTTTATGAACAACTGCCCTATCTTGCTCGATGAAGAATATTGTGTGTGATGTACATTTGTATGACATGCACGGCTTGAACAACAGACCAAGATGTTGATACATATATTGCATGGCTAATATATAATGTGGTCTGCGAACTAATATGGGATGTTGGTGCTATAGTCCTATCTCTAACTTCTTATAGTAGTTAACCATAACTTTTTTGCTAGGGAATTATATCTCTCTTGTGATTGGTGTAAGAAAATGAACAAATATTATGTATATAAAAATTTAAAGTAAACTAAGAACTAAAAATTTAAGATCATCCTTCATCTTTGCTTCATGTTAATGGAATTTTAAATTTAGTAAAGTTATGGGCATCATTTATATGGCCACTTACTCCAACCATTTGGATGGAATGGTTAAACCCTTAACATAACTGCTACGTCTGATGAGTTTATGAAACTTTTATGGGCACTTACTCCAGTTTTGATAGGAATAAATTAGTCCGGTCTATTTTTGGAGATGTTTACATAATCCTATATTAAGGTCAAGTGGACAATAACTGATGAAATAAATCTATTGACCCTGTCTATGTATGTTCATTTATTGTTATTTTTCCAAAATGGATACGTGTAGTTATCTTAGTTTAGTGTGCAAGTAGGATCGTAATTTATGCCGAAGGTATTAAATTCATAGAAGGCCACTACAAACCACGCCAACCACCTTTCATGCACATAGGACTACCACATCTTATCTGCATAGAGTAGACCTTGAGAATAAGTGTTATACTAGTTGATATTATGAATATATGATGCTGGTACATCAAACCTAGAACTATGTGCAACTAAACATTCAAAACTAAGGATGAAACATAGTTAGTTAGTGGTGAAGGCGTGAAATATGATACCTCCTATATTTCAAATACTAATTTATCCATTGTGTTACATAATAGCGTATTCGTGAGGGTGTTAAATAATAGATTGCACTTCAACCGACTGTAAGTGGATTGCACATTTTTTCCATATGTTTTGCTATATTAGACAAACTTTGGTCGTATAGATATATTTGAAAGAACATTAATATGCCCTAATCTATCTGTATTTAATGTAGGAGGGGGTCCCAAAATTAGTTCTAGTCCTTGCCTAGATCAGTAGATTGGAGGTACCAAGCCTAGTTTTTGCAAGCCGGTTATGTTTAGTTTCTAGCCAATCATTGTTTAACTAACATGACAGTAATTTTTCTTCCTCTTATGTAGAATGGCAGATCTTCTACCGATGCTTGGAAGAAGAAGCAATGTTGCCCTAATAAAGTGGGGTCCCTAATCTTTTATACTAATGGCTAAAATTTACGAGTTAGCCATTGAGAAGTGAACGAGGAAATAGTTGTCACTTTGAAGTGGGGCCACGTTGCAAGGGTTTGAGTGCCACTTTTTCCTTCCATACAGTTGTAGATAAGTGTCGTACCTGATGTTGCAACTAAGGAAATTATGGGATGTGCAAAAAACTAATCGATCTATTGAACTAATGCATTAATAAAACGTTCAAACCCTATCTTGTATCCACGGGGGATGTGTGAGTAAAAAATGTGGCACCGAAAGCACTTTTATATCTAGTCGGCAATATTCTGTCCTGTCAGCCTCACCCATTATGTCTAAGATATGTAAACATATATAACCAAGCATCCTAAAATATTGTAAACATGAATGTATCACAAGAAATATTTTAAAAATCTAATGAATTGTAAGTAAGGTTTAATTTTGTAGGTATTTAGCTTACCAAATTGAATAAGTCTCCATTTAATTTTTATACATATAGGTGAAATTTATATTTAAAAATGTGTTTAATAGATCAGCCATATTGCTCCAACTTCCACTTCTAAACTTCCTTATGATTATTTCTACCTTATTTTTTCCGCGATGTGTATTTGAACACCACCAAAAATACGGGTGGAATTCTTAACATGCATGCACACATGGCTAGGTGCTTGTCATCGAAAAAATAGTAATGCAAAAGATATAGTTTTTGTGAGCAACTGCCCTATCTTGGTCGATGAAGACTATTATGTGTGATGTACATTTGTATGACATGCACGGCTTGAACAACAGACCAAGATGTTGATACATATATTGCATGGCTAATATATAATGTGGTCTGCGACCTAGTATGGGATGTTGGTGCTATAGTCCTATCTATAACTTCTTATAGTAGTTAACCATAACTTTTTTTGCTAGGGAATTGTATCTCTCTTGTGATTGGTTTAAGAAAATGAACAAATATTATGTATATAAAAATTTAAAGTAAACTAAGAACAAAAAATTTAAGATCATCCTTCATCTTTGCTTCATGTTAATGGAATTTTAAATTTAGTAAAGTTATGGGCATCATTTATATGGCCACTGACTCCAACCATTTGGATGGAATGGTTAAACCCTTAACATAACTGCTACGTCTGATGAGTTTATGAAACTTTTATGGGCACTTACTCCAGTTTTGATAGGAATAAATTAGTCCGGTCTATTTTTGGAGATGTTTACATAATCCTATATTAAGGTCAAGTGGACAATAACTGATGAAATAAATCTATTGTCCCTGTCTATGCATGTGCATTTATTGTTATTTTTCCAAAATGGATGCGTGTAGTTATCTTAGTTTAGTGTGCAAGTAGGATCATAATTTATGCCGAAGGTATTAAATTCATAGAAGGCCACTACAAACCACGCCAACCACCTTTCATGCACATAGGACTACCACATCTTATCTGCATAGAGTAGACCTTGAGAACAAGTGTTATACTAGTTGATATCATGAATATATGACGCTGGTACATCAAACCTATAACTATGTGCAACTAAACATTCAAAACTAAGGATATAATATAGTTAGTTAGTGGTGAAGGCGTGAAATATGATACCTCCTATATTTCTAATGCTAATTTATCCATTGTGTTACATAATAGAGTATTCGTGAGGGTGTTAAACATTAGATTGCACTTCAACCGACTGTAAGTGGACTGCACATTTTTTCCATATGTTTTGCTATATTAAACAAACTTTGGCCGTATAGATATATTTGAAAGAACATTAATATGCCCTAATCTATCTGTATTTAATGTACGAGGGGGTCCCAAAATTAGTTCTAGTCCTTGCCTAGATCAGTAGAGTGGAGGTACCTAGCCTAGTTTTTGCAAGCCGGTTATGTTTAGTTTCTAGCCAATCATTGTTCAACTAACATGACAGTAATTTTTCTTCCTCTTATGTAGAATGGCAGACCTTCTACCGATGCTTGGAAGAAGAAGCAATGTTGCCCTAATAAAGTGGGGTCCCTAATCTTTTATACTAATGGCTAAAATTTACGTGTTAGCCATTGAGAAGTGAACGAGGAAATAGTTGTCACTTTGAAGTGGGGCCACGTTGCAAGGGTTTGAGTGCCACTTTTTCCTTCCATACAGTTGTAGACAAGTGTCGTACCTGATGTTGCAACTAAGGAAATTATGGGATGTGCAAAAAACTAATCGATCTGTTGAACTAATGCATTAATAAAACGTTCAAACCCTATCTCGTATCCACGGGGGATGTGTGAGTAAAAAATGAGGCACTGAAAGCACTATTATATCTAGTCGGCAATATTCTGTCCTATCAGCCTCACCCATTATGTCTAAGATATGTAAATATATATAACCAAGCATCCTAAAATATTGTAAACATGAATGTATCACAAGAAATATTTTAAAAATCTAATGAATTGTAAGTAAGGTTTAATTTTGTAGGTATTTAGCTTACCAAATTGAATAATTCTCCATTTACTTTTTATATATATAGGTGAAATTTATATTTAAAAATGTGTTTAATAGATCATCCATATTGCTCCAACTTCCACTTCTAAACTTCCTTATGATTATTTCTACCTTATTTTTTCCGCGATGTGTATTTGAACACCACCAAAAATATGGGTGGAATTCTTAACATGCATGCACACATGGCTAGGTGCTTGTCATCGAAAAAATAGTAATGCAAAAGATATAGTTTTTATGAGCAACTGCCCTATCTTGCTCGATGAAGACTATTATGTGTGATGTACATTTGTATGACATGCATGGCTTGAACAACAGACCAAGATGTTGATACATATAGTGCATGGCTAATATATAATGTGGTCTGCGACCTAGTATGGGATGTTGGTGCTATAGTCCTATCTATAACTTCTTATAGTAGTTAACCATAACTTTTTTTGCTAGGGAATTGTATCTCTCTTGTGATTGGTGTAAGAAAATGAACAAATATTATGTATATAAAAATTTAAAGTAAACTAAGAACTAAAAATTTAAGATCATCCTTCATCTTTGCTTCATGTTAATGGAATTTTAAATTTAGTAAAGTTATGGGCATCATTTATATGGCCACTTACTCCAACCATTTGGATGGAATGGTTAAACCCTTAACATAACTGCTACGTCTGATGAGTTTATGAAACTTTTATGGGCACTTACTCCAGTTTTGATAGGAATAAATTAGTCCGGTCTATTTTTGGAGATGTTTACATAATCCTATATTAAGGTCAAGTGGACAATAACTGATGAAATAAATCTATTGTCCCTGTCTATGTATGTGCATTTATTGTTATTTTTCCAAAATGGATGCGTGTAGTTATCTTAGTTTAGTGTGCAAGTAGGATCATAATTTATGCCGAAGGTATTAAATTCATAGAAGGCCACTACAAACCACGCCAACCACCTTTCATGCACAAAGGACTACCACATCTTATCTGCATAGAGTAGACCTTGAGAATAAGTGTGATACTAGTTGATATCATGAATATATGACGCTGGTACATCAAACCAATAACTGTGTGCAACTGAACATTCAAAACTAAGGATATAATATAGTTAGTTAGTGGTGAAGGCGTGAAATATGATACCTCCTATATTTCTAATACTAATTTATCGATTGTGTTACATAATAGAGTATTCGTGAGGGTGTTAAACATTAGGTTGCACTTCAACCGACTGTAAGTGGACTGCACATTTTTTCCATATGTTTTGCTATAGTAGACAAACATTGGCCGTATAGATATATTTGAAAGAACATTAATATGCACTAATCTATCTGTATTTAATGTACGAGGGGGTCCCAATATTAGTTCTAGTCCTTGCCTAGATCAGTAGAGTGGAGGTACCAAGCCTAGTTTTTGCAAGCCGGTTTTGTTCAGTTTCTAGCCAATCATTGTTCAACTAACATGACAGTAATTTTTCTTCCTCTTATGTAGAATGGCAGACCTTCTACCGATGCTTGGAAGAAGAAGCAATGTTGCCCTAATAAAGTGGGGTCCCTAATATTTTATGCTAATGGCTAAAATTTACGTGTTAGCCATTGAGAAGTCAACGAGGAAATAGTGGTCACTTTGAAGTGGGGCCACGTTGCAAGGGTTTGAGTGCCACTTTTTCCTTCCATACAGTTGTAGACAAGTGTCGTACCTGATGTTGCAACTAAGGAAATTGTGGGATGTGCAAAAAACTAATCGATCTGTTGAACTAATGCATTAATAAAACGTTCAAACCCTATCTCGTATCCACGGGGGATGTGTGAGTAATAAATTTGGCACTGAAAGCACTATTATATCTAGTCGGCAATATTCTGTCCTATCAGCCTCACCCATTATGTCTAAGATATGTAAATATATATAACCAAGCATCCTACAATATTGTAAACATGAATGTATCACAAGAAATATTTAAAAAATCTAATGAATTGTAAGTAAGGTTTAATTTTGTAGGTATTTAGCTTACCAAAATGAATAATTCTCCATTAACTTTTTATATATGTAGGTGAAATTAATATTTAAAAATGTGTTTAATAGATCATCCATATTGCTCCAACTTCCACTTCTAAACTTCCTTATGATTATTTCTACCCTATTTTTTCCGCGATGTGTATTTGAGCACCACCAAAAATATGGGTGGAATTTTTAACAAGCATGCACACATGGCTAGGTGCTTGTCATCTAAAAAATAGTAATGCAAAAGATATAGTTTTTATGAGCAACTGCCCTATCTTGCTTGATGAAGACTATTGTGTGTGATGTACATTTGTATGACATGCACGGCTTGAACAGCAGGCCAAGATGTTGATACATATATTGCATGGCTAATATATAATGTGGTCTGCGACCTAATATGGGATGTTGGTGCTATAGTCCTATCTGTAACTTCTTATAGTAGTTAACCATAACTTTTTTTGCTAGGGAATTGTATCTCTCTTGTGATTGGTGTAAGAAAATGAACAAATCTTATGTATATAAAAATTTAAAGTAAACTAAGAACTAAAATTTTTAGATCATCCTTCATCTTTGCTTCATGTTAATGGAATTTTAAATTTAGTAAAGTTATGGGCATCATTTATATGGCCACTTACTCCAACCATTTGGATGGAATGGTTAAACCCTTAACATAACTGCTACGTCTGATGAGTTTATGAAACTTTTATGGGCACTTATTCCAGTTTTGATAGGAATAAATTAGTCCGGTCTATTTTTGGAGATGTTTGCATAATCCTATATTAAGGTCAAGTGGACAATAACTGATGAAATAAATCTATTGTCCCTGTCTATGTATGTGCATTTATTGTTATTTTTCCAAAATGGATGCGTGTAGTTATCTTAGTTTAGTGTGCAAGTAGGATCATAATTTATGCCGAAGGTATTAAATTCATAGAAGGCCACTACAAACCACGCCAACCACCTTTCATGCACATAGGACTACCACATCTTATCTGCATAGAGTAGACCTTGAGAATAAGTGTTATACTAGTTGATATCATGAATATATGATGCTGGTACATCAAACCTAGAACTATGTGCAACTAAACATTCAAAACTAAGGATAAAACATAGTTAGTTAGTGGTGAAGGCATGAAATAGGATACCTCCTATATTTCAAATACTAATTTATCCATTGTGTTACATAATAGAGTATTCGTGAGGGTGTTAAATAATAGATTTCACTTCAACCGACTGTAAGTGGACTGCACATTTTTTCCATATGTTTTGCTATATTAGACAAACTTTGGCCGTATAGATGTATTTGAAAGAACATTAATATGCCCTAATCTATCTGTATTTAATGTACGAGGGGGTCCCAAAATTAGTTCTAGTCCTTGCCTAGATCAGTAGAGTGGAGGTACCAAGCCTAGTTTTTGCAAGCCGGTTATTTTAGTTTCTAGCCAATCATTGTTCAACTAACATGAAGTAATTTTTCTTCCTCTTATGTAGAATGGCAGACCTTCTACCGATGCTTGGAAGAAGAAGCAATGTTGCCCTAATAAAGTGGGGTCCCTAATCTTTTATACTAATGGCTAAAATTTATGTGTTAGCCATTAAGAAGTCAACGAGGAAATAGTTGTCACTTTGAAGTGGGGCCACGTTGCAAGGGTTTTTTCCTTCCATACAGTTGTAGACAAGTGTCGTACCTTGTTGGGGAAGCTGATCGTGACCCACGAACACCTATGGGACCGGGTCCCTTGTGGTTCGGAGGGGGGCGGAGATTGCACAAAGAGCAGATCGAAGCGATGCACACGAGCAGATTTACCCAGCTTCAGAGCTCTCCGGAGAGATAATACTCCTACTGCTGATTGGTTGATTGTATTGTGTTCTTGCTAGGGAGCAATGGGAGCTACAAAACCTAGCATGAGTGAGAGCAGTCTCGAATGAGTCGAATGAACTAAACCGGAGCCGAACCCTTTCTACGTTGCACATGGGCCTCCTTTTATAGGCTCAAGGGGTCACCACAGGTGGCAAGTAGATAAGGGTAAAATAGGAAAAACAGAGGTTGGTACACCGCTTTGTACAGTGTACAGTGATCTATACCTAACTCTGACGGCAAGGGACAAGATCCATAAATGTCCTTCCCTGTCGCCTAAACAGTGTAACAGGGACCGTCAAGTGCGCCTCCGTTTGCCATGATGGTAGCTTGTCAGCGCCGCTTATCGCTGCTCCCCGCTGGCTGCACAGCCCTTTGACACGCGTGCCTGGAGTAGCCCCACGGCGACACGTTGGCGGATGAGCTGGAGCGGAGATGAAGAGAGGTTGCCTGCTGCGGCAAGTACCTTGCCGCAGCTGAATCCTTGTCGCGCTTGGGAGCTTGTCGCTCACCAAGCCTTCTCGGCAAGTTCCTCTTGCCGGGGCCTTGTTTCCTTCGTGCCTTGAGTGGCCTTCCCGGCAAGCTCCTCTTGCCGGGGCCTTGAGTACTTTGTTCTTGAATGGCTCCAAAGGAGCCGCGGAGGACCTTGGCGGTCACCAGGCCAGCCCTGCCACGGAGTGCTGCAACTGCCCGTGCACGAGTTGGGGATACTAGAGTACCCCTACTCTAGTACACCGACAGGAGCCCCCGGGCCTGGGCCACACACGGCGCCGAGCTCTGTTGGGCCAGGCCCAAAACAGTGCACGGGCACGCGCGGCCTAGATTGCGCAGTTATTCGCCTCGGACCCACCACGTCCCCCACGAACGGCACGTACCGGATGTGGCGTCGTGGGAGAGATCGTGGGGGCTTTCTTTAATGGGAAAATCGGAACGCCCGCCCCCTCTCCCCCCTTATAAGCAGGGCAAACAGGGGCAGGACGTCCACTTGCCATTGCTGTCACATCAAAAACCACTGCCGCACCTCCCCTTCTTCTCGAGCCCAACGAGAGCGACGCTCCGCCCCCTCCCCATTGCCACCGGCGCCACCAACGCCGTCGGATTCCTCCACCACCTCCGCCATGGCTCCGAAAGCCGACAAGGGCAAAGGGGTGAAATCGGCCGAGGCGCAGCGGCTCGCGGCGCTGCGGAAGGAGCGGGCCCTCTTCGACCCTCTGCTCGACGCGAAGGAGCTGCGAGAGCTGTACTACCTCTTCTGGTCGACGGAGACACGGGCGCACCCGCGCACGAGGGTGATCTCCGCCGCCACATCTGAGAAGGTTTCTGTCGGGTACCCTTTCTTCACGCTTTTCTTCCACTGCGGGCTCTGCCCGCCCTTTTCCGAATTCTTTTGCGATGTCATGAACACATATGGCCTCTGCCTCCTTGATTTCACCCCCAACGCCGTCCTCACCATGGCCGTTTTCGCACACCTCTGCGAGAACTTTGTCGGGGTCCACCCAAATGTAGCACTTTTCCGCCATTACTTCATGCCCCGTGTTGAGAGAGGAGAGCCGCTTGCCGGAGGGATTGCATGGGTCTCTAGGATCGGCAAGAAGGAAGCATATCTTGATGGAGAGTTGCGCAGCAAATGGGAGGAGTGGAGAGCCGATTGGTGTTGGATTATAGAGGAGGAGCCACAGCCTTTTACTACCCTGCGCCAAACTCCCATAGTACGCGGCAATGATTGGAGCAACTTGGCGCCAGAGGACGACAAGTTGAAGATTGCCGTGACCCGGATCTTGCGCCTCCGGCAAGCAGGGCTTACCGTAGGAGCTGTTGGCGCGACTTCGCGCCGCCGCATTGCGCCCTGCAGGAGAGGAGGAGGCCTGCTTGGGAATTCCAAAGCGCGCGGACATCATGAGGCTGCGTCCGGGCCTCAACTGGAACTTCACCGCCCTGGAGCTGGATGGCATGCTGCGGGAGCTGTTCAAGCGATGCAGATCACCCGAGTGGTTCATGTTGCCGAGGGAGTCGTGCCTTGTGCAACAACTCGTCGCTTGACCGCGTCCATGCGCGATGATGCCGTTGTCAGCGATTCCCATGGAATCGTTCCAACTTGGCAGAGCCCGCCGGCGACGTCGTGCAGCAGTTCTTCGACAACTTGGCGAAGTGCCGATCCGTGCCGACGAGCGAAGTGGCTCACCGCGACACCACCGAGCAAGAGATGGCGCACATCGCCACAAGGTTGGAGGAGGCGGCAGAAGCTGCCGCCGCCGGCGTGTTTGGGTTCACCGTCGAGGAGGCGGAGGCAGCTGAGGCGGCAAGCCTTGCCGACCGCGAAGAGCTTGTCGGCGAGGAGGAGCAGGCCGAGCCCGACGCTGAGCCGAACGAACCTGCCGGGGGCGCCTCCCCTCCACCTTCAGACGACTTGCAGCGGGAGGAGCCCGCGGCCCCGCCAAGAAGGAGCCTCCGCAAGACCGGGGAAGTGGCGGGGCGGCAGACGGGCCAATAGCCGTCTCGCCGCGCGACGCGCTCCACCGCGACAACCTCTGTTGCCGCGGGAGCGCCTCACACTGCCACAGCAACCGGAGCGGGGCCTTCTGGGACCACGGCTTCCGCACCCGCCAAGTGTCCAAGGGAGCCCACCCTTCCAGCTCGTCGCACCAGAGGTGGAGCGGAATTCGACTTCTCCGCTCTCAGCTCCGAGGAAGAGGAAGAAGAGTAAGACCTTGTCAATGTACTTGTAATTCTTCAATTTGCTGCTTCGTCTTGTATCTAACTTGCTTCATTCTGAACCTTTTTCCTTCTTCAGGACGCTGGCTCAGAGGGCATCGAAGAGAGCCAAGACGCCGGTGGTGGTCATCGAAGACGATCCTCCCGTGGCAACAGGAGGAGCGCCTGAGACTTCCTTGCCGGACCCGGCAACCCTTCCTCTGAGCAGCCCCCAGCACAGCCCCCAGGGTAAGTATTTGATCCACTTGTTACTGTAGGGCGTGCGTGGGTGTTTCTTCTATGCTGATATCTGACTTGTTGAACTATGCATGAGCAGAGCAGCCTCATCAGGAGGCCCCGGAGGTCACTCCTGAAGTTCTGTCTGCTTCAACTACGCCGCCGAGGGAGAACTCTTCGCCAAGGGAGCGCTCTCCGGCAAGGGAGGCTTCTCCGACAAGGGGAGCTTCTCCGACAAGGGGCAGCGCCGACGACCCTCCGGTGGTGGAGACCACGGCTACAGATCCCATTGCAGGTAATCTTCTTGACTGAAAATTTCCCTTGGGTCTTTTCTCTTCTGTTCTTCTTTTTGAACATTTGCTTGACTTGTTCTTTTATTTTTCTGATCATTAGATCCATCCGCCGGAGAGCCGATGGAGACTGAGGTTGCCGGCGAGGAGGACGCTCGCGGCAACAATGACGACGCCGCCAACATGGAGGAGGAGGCCGGTGTTGATGGGTCTGCCGGCGAGGAGGCTGCCAAGGCTGCTGGCGCAGAGGCTGGGGAGGGGTCTGGTGATCGTACTGACGGCCCTGAGGCCGCAGGAGCGCCAGGCGCTACGCCGACCATCGATCCCTCCGCCACCGATGCAGCACCGAGCTCCGAAGAGCCCCAGCTCGGCGCCTATCTGAAGGCCGGCGACGGTGTCTTCATCAAGCTTCCATGGGCGTCGAGCTCCAGGGCGCCGGTCGAGGGAGAGACCTTCGACGAGGAGCTGCTCGCCTCTGCTGGGCTGTCGCTGGTTGACGCGCCAAGCAGCAGCAGTGGCGAGTCTGAGGAAGAGCAGCTGCTGAAGAGACTGTTGTCGCTCTACCGTGCCTGCCAAGCCAAGTTGGAGTCCAGGGAGGCGCTTGTCGCGAGAGCGGGAGCTGATATGGAGAAACGTGCGGAAGAGCTCCGGCGCGCCAACAAGGAAACTCTCCGGGACATAGCAGAAGCGCGGGAGCAACTCTCCGAAGAGCGCACGACCTTCATCTTGGAGAAGGCCGAGGTCGAGGAGCAGCAAAGGCTAACCGGTGAGAAGCTCTCTGCGCAAGAAGGTGAGCTGGCGCAGCGGAAGATCAACCTCGACAGCTACGAGGAAGATCTTGCCGCGAAGCAATCAATTGGCGGAGCACTCAAGGAGGCAAAGGACGCTGCCGCGGCTGCCGAGGCCGCCAAGAAGGAATTGGAAACGAGGGTGGCGCAGCTGGAGGCCACCCTCCAGAAGAGCGGCGAGGAGGTCACCGCGCTGAAGCACGAGCGCGAGAAGGACGCCTACACTCTTGGTGAGTTGCAGGGTCGTCTCGCTGAGAAGATCAAGGAGATCGACGCCGCCAAGGACTCCAAGGCGGATCTGGAGCTGAAACTGACCACCTTGACGGAGACGTTGGACGGCGCCAAGGAGCGGGAAGCGGGCCTGTTGGAGAAGATCAAGGCCAATGAGGAGTTGCTGGCGACTGCCACGAACGCCCACAATACCCTCAGAGAGAACGTGATGCTCTGGACCGAGGGTCTTGTCAATACAGCCGCCGCCATCGACAAGGAGCTGATGGAGCTGGGGATGGTGGATCTCGGGTACCCCACCGACGAGCATCTCCAACCCAGCGCCAAGCTCAGCCTGTTCTTCAAGAGCGTGTTGGCGGCTCTCCAGCGGCTCCGGGATGAGGTCCCAAAGCAGCTGGCCGACGAGTCGCGCCAAATCTGTGCTGGGGCTCTTCAGAAGGTCTTGATGAAGGTGGCCTTCCGCAATCCAGGCGTCAGCTTCGCCAACGTCCTCAAGTCCCTGCCGCCAAGTGCTGACGTTGAAGCGCTCAAGGCCCTTGTCGCACCCATTGTGGACAGGGTGAGCGGAGTGAAGAGGGTCGATGGCGACCGCGTAGACTAGGCCGCCAAGTTTATCTTTCCCTTGTCGCTGCAGATCATGTTCAGGAGAACAATTTATTAGATCTGCGACAAGTCATTTTGTAATATACACTATCTTAGGCAATCGATCACAATGTTATTTCCTCTACTTGATTTCTTATTTTGTATGTTTGTACCCTCGCTTTTAGGGAACTTGTCGGCGCGGGCATCTTTGCCATGGCGCTGAATCTTGAACGTCGGAGCTTCTTTGGCGATGCCGCCTCCGACAAACAACCTTGTCGCAACTAGTTGCAGCTCACTTAAGTTGTTGGCGGACTCGAAACAAAGTAAGGCGCAAACCAGCCATGAAGTTGGTTCCTTCGCGCAGGTTTTCCATACAAAGTACTATCGTTCGAGGAAGATAACTTAAAACTGATTGCTCAAACTTTGGCAACTTAGCTTTTTCTCGTCGTTTGCTTCCGGCAAGCGATACTTCTTGACGACACTTGGCGGCCCACACCATTATCTTCTCCTCCCCGGTTAACTTGTGGGCGAAGGGCCTTCCATTCTTTTGAGAAGAAAGAAGAAAATAAAGTTATGGAGCCTAGTGGCTCGTTATTGCTTACCAGGTGTTGATTCTGCACAAAATGTTAGATAAACATGCATATAAGATTATGAAAGCATGTATTGACAAGTTGTGCGCAACACATGAGCTTCACTGATGCACGGGGTCTGCGCCCGGCTTTGTACAAAGGTTTACATGCAACAGCGGCAAGACTTGTACAAAAGGTGGTTGCGGAACAGGTTCCGCAACCGCGCTATATGGGTAAAACTTACGAAGATGCTCTATATTCCAGGAGTTGCTCACCGAACGCCATCTTCGGTCTCAAAGCGGACAGCGCCAGGCCTAGTGACTCGTTTCACCCGATAAGGGCCTTCCCACTTCAAGCGTCAACTTGTTGGAATTCTTGGCGGATTGAACGCGAAAGAACAAGGTCGCCTTCCTCGAAGCTTCGGCGTTAACTGCGGCTATGGTAGCGGCGCAAAGCTTGCGATAATGAGCAGCTCGTGCAGCAGCTCAAGACGATCATCCTCAAGGAGCAGCGCGTCATCTTGTCGCAGCTGCTCTTGCTCAAGCTCATCATAAGCGAGCACTCGAGGCGATCCGTATACGAGTTCCGTGGGGAGAACTGCCTCTGCTCCATAGACTAGAGCAAAAGGTGTCTGGCCAGTGGCTCGATTCGGCGTCGTCCTGATCGACCAAAGAACCACCGGTAGCTCCTCGATCCAGTTTCTTCCACACTTGCGCATCCTGTCGAAAGTTCTGGTCTTGAGTCCCCGCAGCACTTCAGCGTTTGCCCTCTCTGCTTGACCGTTGCTTCTCGGATGAGCAATGTAAGCAAAGCAGATCTTGGCACCAAGATCTTGGGCGTACTGCATGAAGGTGCGGCTCGTGAACTGTGTGCCGTTGTCGGTGATGATCCTGTTAGGAATCCCAAAATGGCAAACAATTGACTGAAGAACTTGATCGCCGATTGTCTGTCACCTTCCTCATCGCTTCCACTTCCGCCACTTTGTGAACTTGTCGATTACGACGTACAAGTACTCAAAGCCCCCGACAGCTCGGGGGAAGGGGCCGAGGATGTCGAGCCCCCAGATCGAAAAGGGCCAGGATAAAGGGATTGTCTGGAGAGCTGGAGCTGGCTGGTGTATCTGTTTGGAATGGAACTGGCACGCTTCACACTTGGTTACTTGTGCAGTTGCATCCTGGAGGGCTTCTGGCCAGAAGAAACCTTGTCGGAAAGCTTTGCCGGAAAGTGCCCTTGCGCCAATGTGGTGACCACATATGCCTCCATGTATCTCTGCCAACAGCTTCTGTCCATCTTCCCGGCAAATACACTTCAATTTCACACCGTTGAGTCTTCTTCTGTACAGGATGTTGTCAACAAACAGGTACATACTTGACTGCCGGGCTACTTTTTCCACTTCTTCTTGCTCTTCGGGAAGTTCTCCTGTCTGAAGGAAATGGACGATCTGCTGTGCCCATGCTGGAGCTTGCGGCTCGACAACAAGGACTAAAGGAACATCTGCCGCTGTGGGAACATCAGCTTCTACGGCAAGAACCAGCGGCTCGGCCGGAGCTTGATGATCCCCGGCAAGCTTGCCGGAGCGAAACTTGTCGGGAGCGTCTGCTTCAACGAAACAAACCTTGGGGCTTGACGGAGCAAACTGCTCCTCAGCGATATCTGCGTTGATCTTGGGGACCTTCTTGGCGACGGCTTCAGGGAGCTCTGCCGGAAAGTAGTCACCAGAGACCAACTTCCTCTTCTTGTTCTGCCCAGTTGATGGTGTTACGGTTGGTTGAGTCAGCTTGAGCACAAAAATTCCTGGTTCCACAGGTAACTTGAGTGCAGCACACTTTGACAGGCCATCAGCAATGTCATTCTGAGCTCTTGGAACATGTTCCATTTGCAGGCCTTCAAAGTGTTCTTCTAGTTTTCTCACTTCATCGACGTAGGCTTCCATCAACGGACTCTGATAATCTTTGTTTACTTGGCGGACGACAAGTTGCGAGTCCCCCCTGACAATGAGCTTCTTGATCCCAAGGTCTACTGCGATCCTGAGACCGGCAAGCAAACCTTCATACTCTGCAGTATTGTTTGTTGCTTGCTCCTTGGGAAAATGCATCTAGACTATGTACTTGAGGTGCTCTCCGGTGGGTGCGATAAGCAGCACGCCGGCACCGGCGCCTTACAGCGAGAAGGCACCATCAAAGTACATGAGCCACTCTTTATTTGCCTCCTTGACGGGGATGCTCGTCTCTGGAATTTCTTCATCTTGCGTTGGCGTCCATTCTGCTATGAATTCTGCCAATGCTCTTCTTTGGATAGTTGAAGTGCTTTCAAACTTAAGGCCAAAGCTTGACAGTTCCAGTGCCCATCGACAATCCTGCCTGTTGCTTCTGGATTTTGCAATATCCTCTTCAGCGGAAAGCGAGTGACAACTGTGATCTCATGTGCTTGGAAGTAATGGCGCAGCTTTCTCGAGGCCATGAGGAGGCCGAAAAGCAGTTTCTGCACACCAGAGTACCTTGATCTAGCCCCCTGCAGAAGGGAACTGACAAAGTAGACTGGGCGCTGCACCATCCTTTTCTGAATCTTCTCGCAATCCTGCGCAGATCCGTCCTTGTCGGGACCAGAGCTTGACGATGAAGCCCCCTGCTTGTCGCTGGATGCACCTGCCTTGGTTGCCGGCTCATCATCCGCCTCCCTCTCCGCTACTAACGCAACACTAACCACTTGATTGGTTGCCGCTATATATAGCAGCAACTTCTCTTGTGGCTTAGGTGCGACAAGTATTGGAGTGGAGGACAGTACCTCTTCAAGTCTGCAGCGCAGCCTCCGCCGAGTCCATTTCATTGGACCTGCCTTTTCAAAATCTTGAAAAATGGCGTAGCGCTCAACTGACTTAGAAATAAACCTCTTGAGAGCAGCCACGCAACCGGCTAGCCTTCTTACATCCTTGACGCGCTTTGGTGCTTCAATCTGCTCAATGGCCTTGATCTTGTCGGGATTGGCTTCAATTCCCGCTGAGACACAAAGAACCGAGAAGCTTGCGGAAGGAACTCCAAACACGCACTTCTCGGGTTGAGCTTGAGGTTGATCTTGCGCAGATTTGCAAAAGTCTCATCCAAATCTTGAACTAGAGTCGCTTTGTCCTTGCTCTTGACCACTATGTCATCCATGTAGGCTTCTACATTTCTGTGCATTTGGGGCTCAAAAGCGTCGTGGAACACTCTTGCAAACGTTGAACCAACATTCTTCAAACCGAAAGGCATCCGTATGAAACAGTAAGTGCCACATGGTGTAATGAATGCGGTTTTCTCTTCATCCTCTTCTGCCATGAAGATCTGATGATATCCTGAATATGCATGAAGAAATGAAAGCAAATCACATCCAGCCGTGGAGTCAACAATCTGGTCAATACGCGGCAAGGGAAATGGGTCTTTGGGACAAGCTTTATTAACATCCGTGAAGTCAATACAAAGTCTCCATTTCCCATTAGCCTTGCGTACAACTACCGGATTGGCCAACCAGGTGGGATGGAGCACCCCTCTGACAAGGCCTGCTGCTTCCAACTTCTTGATCTCTTCTGCTATGAATTCTTGGCGCTCCACTGCCTGTTTTCTAACTTTTTGCTTGACGGGCCGCGCGTGAGGACAGATAGCGAGGTGGTGCTCAATTACTTTCCTGGGAACACCGGGGATGTCAGATGGTTGCCATGCAAACACATCGACATTCGCCCGCAGGAAAGCAACGAGCTCGCCTTCCTATTTAGGGTCTAGAGTGGCACTGATGGTGAAGGTACCACCAGTGCCGTCCTCCTTGGCGGGCACCTTCTTGGTCTTGGTGGAGCTGCCATCATCTTCTTGCACTTGCGGTGGAGCTCGATGGTGCGTCCTCGACGGTAGCGCAGCACTCAAGAGGTGCGCTTGCGGAGTGGGCATCGAGCTCTTGCGGACTTGGTGGTCTTCTTCTTCCCCGGGAGCTTCAGCGGCAAGTGGTTTGCTATTTGTCGCGGCTGCTGCATCCCGGTAAATCTTGTCGGCACAGATAAGCGCATCCTTCTTGTCGCCCTGGACAGAAATGACGCTTATCGGGCCGGGCATCTTGAGCAAATTGTAAGCATAATGAGAGGCTGCCATGAACTTGGCGAGTGCCGGACGGCCAAGTATCCCATTGTAGGGCAATGGGAAATCAGCAACGTCGAATGTGACCCTCTCAGTTCTGAAGTTTAGCTTGCTGCCAAATGTTACTGGCAACGTGATCTTCCCTTTCGGCTTGCTCCTTCCTGGGTTGATCCCTTGGAACGTACCAGTCTCTTCGAGCTCGCTGTCAAGGATTTGAAGTTTCTGGAGCACTGCAGAGGAGATCAGGTTCAGGCCGGCCCCGCCGTCAACCAACATCTTTGTGACCTTGAGGTTGCGGATAGTTGGTGAGACCAACATCGGCAAGCACCCGACCGCAGTTATGCGATCAGGGTGGTCCTCAATGTCAAAGATGATGGGCGTGCTGGACCACTTCAGAGGTTTGCGCGACTCCATGGATGGTTCTGCTGCATTAACCTCTCGCATCCACTGCTTGAGTTGGCGGTGCGAGGTATGCAGAGAAGCACCACCGTCAACGCAGAGAACCTCTGTTGCCTTCTGAAATTCCTGCTCATCAGCTTCATCATCCTCCATATCTTCATCATCATCTTCGTCTTCGTCCTTGTCGCGGCCGCGGGGAGGTCTATCTCCTTGCCGTTGCTTGGCCTTGCCGCGGCGCCCTCCCCGGTTGGGTCTCTTCTTGCTAGCTGCCCCTGCACCTTCCTGGGCTTTCTCCTTGTCTCGCCGCTCGTACTCTGCCTTCTGCAATTCAACAAGCTGCTCGACTTTCTTGCAGTACTGCTTGTTGGAGCTGTCCTGCTTGTCGGCGGCCGCCACAGCTTGGCGGTCGGTGTCAGCGGCAACCTCCTTGCCGGAGCCATCAGCCTTAGCCTTGCCGGCGCCACCTCCGTTGCCAGACTTCTCGACAACTAGTACTTATTTGTTCTTCTTCTTTCTGTTGTTCCGCCGCCGGCTCTTCTTTGCCGGGGCGGTTTCCTCACTGTCAGACCCAGCTTCTGCATTCTCTCCTGGGAGTCTCCTCCCTTCCTCAGCACGTGCACACTTGTCGGCCAGGGCGTAGAGCTCACTGACATCTTTGACTTTGCACATCGCCATCTCCTCCCTCATCCTGCGGTTCCGCACGTTCTGATGGAACGCGCTGATCACCGCGGCAGGGTGGACATCTGGGATGTTGTAATGAACACGGCTGAATCTCTGGATGAACTTGCGCAGGGAGTCTCCTTCCTTCTGGGCAAGCAGGTGAAGGTCACTCTCCTGGCCATGAGGCTTGTGGCCGCCTGTGAAGGCGCCAACAAACTGATGGCACAGATCCGCCCAAGAGGATATGGAACTGTCCGGCAAGTGCATGAGCCAAGATCTGACGTTGGGCTTGGGCACCAGCGGGAAGTAGTTGGCGAGGATCTTGTCGTCTCGTCCCCCTGCAGCTTGCACCGCAATGGTGTAGATCTTGAGAACTCGATGGATGTGTCCTGCCATCATACTTCTCTGGCACATCTGGCTTGAAGTTTTTCTTGTCGGGCCACTGGACTTGCCGCAGCTCACGAGTGAACGTAGGGCAACCTACCGCGTACGGAAAGTCGCTTGGTTCCCCTGGCGCATGCATATCGACAGTGGGCCCAGTGCGCTGGTCGGATTGACGCCGCGCTTCTCTTCGGCGCTCGATGCGGGTTCGAGCGTCTTCTTCTTGTCGTTCCTTAAGAACTTGGCGCTGATCACGGTGAGCTCGTGGATCCGACGACGCGGTGGAGTCGCTGTCGAGGTGGATTCGAGGAGCTGGTGATCTTGGCCTTCGGGAAGGGGAGTGCATGGTGGTTGCACCCCCACAGGTCTCGTCGCCACCGGCTCGTGCCTTGTCTCCGTGCCGCGGCTGCGACGTGTTTGGTTGCCGCGGGACGTCGCCGTTGGCAAAGCCGATGAGACTCTGGATGGTGGCCCTCCATTCGTCGACCTTGTCGGCCGTTGGAGGGTAGTCTAGAAGTAGCTGAGCTCTCGCCAAGGCTTACGCTGGAGTGGTGGGTGGCAAAGGCGTGCGGAGCGAGGAACGGATGTGCTCGGACTCTAACCAAGTTAGGAGGCGGCATCCATAGCGACCGTACTCGCTTCGTCTTAAACATCTTTGGCGTGCATGCAGGTCTCGAGGCCTCGGGATCCTCCAGCTTGGCCTTGATCCAACGGCGTATGGTGCTGCGAGCATCATGGCGCTGTCGGTCCGCGCCTCCCGAGAAGGGCGTGGTGCGGATTCGACGCCGACGCCTGCGCCGCCTTGTCCTTGACTGGCGGCGTCGTGGGCTCTCGGCGACGCCGTTCCTCCGCGGCGTCTTCCCCACCACCCGTCAGCTCCGGTGGTGGTGGGTTCGACGCGGACGGCTCTGCTGCTGCCGAAGACTTCTTCTTCGGCGCCATGTTGATGAAGGTGATTATGAAGTCGCTCGTGTGACCGCTGTATCAGGTTCACACAACCTCGACGCCCCCTACCTGGCGCGCCAAAGATGTCGGGGAAGCTGATCGTGACCCACGAACACCTATGGGACCGGGTCCCTTGTGGTTCGGAGGGGGGCGGAGATTACACAAGGAGCGGATCGAAGTGATGCACACGAGCAGATTTACCCAGCTTCGGAGCTCTCCGGAGAGATAATACTCCTACTGCTGTTTGGTTGATTGTATTGTGTTCTTGCTAGGGAGCAATGGGAGCTACAAAACCTAGCCTGAGTGAGAGCAGTCTCGAATGAGTCGAATGAACTAAACCGGAGCCGAACCCTTTCTATGTTGCACATGGGCCTCCTTTTATAGGCTCAAGGGGTCACCACAGGTGGCAAGTAGATAAGGGTAAAATAGGAAAAACAGAGGTTGGTACACCGCTTTGTACAGTGTACAGTGATCTATACCTAACTCTGACGGCAAGGGACAAGATCCATAAATGTCCATCCCTGTCGCCTAAACAGTGTAACAGGGACCGTCAAGTGCGCCTCCGTTTGCCACGATGGTAGCTTGTCAGCGCCGCTTATCGCTGCTCCCCGCTGGCTGCACAGCCCTTTGACACGCGTGCCTGGAGTAGCCCCACGGCGACACGTTGGCGGATGAGCTGGAGCGGAGATGAAGAGAGGTTGCCTGCCGCGGCAAGTACCTTGCCGCGGCTGAATCCTTGTCGCGCTTGGGAGCTTGTCGCTCACCAAGCCTTCCCGGCAAGTTCCTCTTGCCGGGGCCTTGTTTCCTTCGTGCCTTGAGTGGCCTTCCCGGCAAGCTCCTCTTGCCGGGGCCTTGAGTACTTTGTTCTTGAATGGCTCCAAAGGAGCCGCGGAGGACCTTGGCGGTCACCAGGCCGGCCCTGCCACGGAGTGCTGCAACTGCCCGTGCACGAGTTGGGGATACTAGAGTACCCCTACTCTAGTACACCGACATACCTGATGTTGCAACTAAGGAAATTATGGGATGTGCAAAAAGCTAATCGATCTGTTGAACTAATGCATTAATAAAACGTTCAAACCCTATCTCGTATCCACGGGGGATGTGTGAGTAATAAATGTGGCACCGAAAGCACTTTTATATCTAGTCGGCAATATTCTGTCCTGTCAGCCTCACCCATTATGTCTAAGATATGTAAACATATATAACCAAGCATCCTAAAATATTGTAAACATGAATGTATCACAAGAAATATTTAAAAAATCTAATGAATTGTAAGTAAGGTTTAATTTTGTAGGTATTTAGCTTACCAAAATGAATAATTCTCCATTAACTTTTTATATATGTAGGTGAAATTTATATTTAAAAATGTGTTTAATAGATCATCCATATTGCTCCAACTTCCACTTCTAAACTTCCTTATGATTATTTCTACCCTATTTTTCCGTGATCTATTTTGAACACCACCAAAAAACGGGTGGAATACTTAACATGCATGCACACATGGCTAGGTGCTTGTCATCTAGAAAAATAGTAATGCAAAAGATATAGTTTTTATGAGAGACTGCCCTATCTTGCTCGATGAAGACTATGTGTGTTATGTACATTTATATGAAATATACGGGTTGAAAAAAGACCAAGATGTTGATACATATATTGCATTACTAATATATAATGTGGTCTGGCACCTAATATGGGATGTTGGTGCTATAGTCCTATCTCTGACTTCTTACAGTAGTTAACCATAACATTTTTTGCTAGGGAATTGTGTCCCTCTTATGATTTGTGTAAGAAAATGAACAAATCTTATCTATATAAAAATTTAAAGTAAACAAAGAAATAACAAATTTATTATCATCCTTCATCTTTGCTTCATGGTAATGGAATTTTAAATTTAGTAAAGTTATGGGCATCATTTATATGGCCACTTACTCCAACCATTTGGATCGAATGGTTAAACCCTTAACATAAGTGCTATGTCTGATGAGTTTATGAAATTTTTATGGGCTCTTACTCCAGTTTTGATAGAAATAAATTAGTCAGATCTATTTTGGAGATGGTCTACATAATCCCATATTAAGGTCAAGTGGACAATAGCCGATGAAATAAATATGTTTTCCCTCTCTATGTATGTGCATTTAATGTTATTTTTCTAAAATGGATGCATGTATCTATGTTTTTTTAGTGTGTAAGGAGGTTCATAATTTGTGTTCAAGGTACTAAATTCATAGAAGGCCACTACGAACCAGGCCAACCACCTTTCACCCACGTAGGACTACCACATCTTATCTGCGTAGAGTAGACCTTGATGAGTAAGTGTTATACTAGATGATATCATGAATATATGATAGAGGAACATCAAACCTAGGATTATGTACAACTAAACATTCAAAACTAAGGATAAAACATAATTAGTTAGTAGTGAAGGCGTGATATATGATAACTCCTATATTTCAAAAACTAACTTATTAATTGTGTTACATAATAGAGTATTCGTGAGGGTGTTAAATAATAGATTGCACTTCAACCGACTCTAAGTGGACTACACATTTTTTCCATATGTTTTGCTATATTAGAAAAACTTTGGCCGTATAGATATATTTGAAAGAACATTAATATGCCCTAATCTATTGGTATCTGTATGTAATGTACAAGGGGGTCCCAAAATTAGTTCTAGTCCTTGCCTAGATCAGTAGAGTGGAGGTACCAAGCCTAGTTTTTGCAAGCCGGACGTGTTTCCTTTCTAGGCAATCGTTGTTCAACTAACATGAGAGTAATTTTTTCCTCTTATGTGGAATGGCAAACCTTCTACCAATGCTTGGAAGAAGAAGCGATGTTGCCCTAATAAAGCGGGGTCCCTAATCTTTGTATACTAATGGCTGAAATTTACGTGTTAGCCATTGAGAAGTCAACGAGGAAATAGTTGTCACTTTGAAGTGGGGCCACGTTGCAAGGGTTTGAGTGCCAATTTTTCCTTCCATATAGTTGTAGACAAGTGTCGTACCTCACGTTGCAACTAAGGAAATTTTGGGATGCGCAAAAAACTAATCGATCGGTTAAACTAATGCATTAATCAAAGGTTCAAACCCTATCTCGTATCCACTTCTAAACTTCTTGATGATTATTTCTACCCTATTTTTCCGTGATGTGTTTTGAACACCACCAAAAATATGGGTGGAATTCTTAACATGCATGAACACATGGCTAGGTGCTTGTCATCTAGAAAAATAGTTATGCAAAAGATATAGTCTTTATGAGCGACTGTCGTATCTTGCTCGATCAAGTCTATTGTATGTTATGTAGATTTGTATGACGTGCACGGGTTGAACAAAAGACCAAGATGTTGATACATATATTGCATGACTAATATATAATGTGGTCTGCCACCTAATATGGGATGTTGGTATTATAGTCCTATCTCTGACTTCTTACAGTAGGTAACCATAACTTTTTTGCTAGGGAATTGTATCTCTCTTGTGATTGGTGTAAGAAAATGAAAAAATCTTATGTACATAAAAATTAAAGTAAACTAAGAAATAAAAATTTAAGATCATCCTTCATCTTTGCTTCAGGTTAATGGAATATTAAATTTACTGAAGTTATGGGCATCATTTATATGGCCACTTACTCCAACCATTTGGATGGAATGGTTAAACCCTTAACATAAGTGCTACATCTGATGAGTTTATGAAATTTTTATGGCAACTTACTCCAGTTTTTATAGAAATAATTTAGTCAGGTCTATTTTTAGAGATGGTTTACATAATCCCATATTAAGGTCAAGTGAACAATAACTGATGAAATATATACGTTGTCCCTGTCAATATTTGTGCATTTAATGTATTTTTCCAAAATGGATGCATGTATCTATGTTTGTTTAGTGTGCAAGGAGGTTCATAATTTATGATGAAAGTACTTATTTCATAGAAGGCCACTACGAACTAGGCGAACCACCTTTCACCCACGTAGGACTACCACATCTTATCTACATAGAGTAGACCTTGATGAGTAAGTGTTATACTAGATGATATCATGAATATATGATAGAGGCACATCAAACCTAGAGCTATGTGGAACTAAACACTCAAAACTAAGGATAAAACATAATTAGTTAGTAGTGAAGGCATGAAATATGATACCTCCAATGTTTAAAAAACTGATTTATCAATTGTGTTACATAATAGAGTATTTGTGAGGGTGTTAAAAAATAGACTGCACTTCAACCGACTCTAAGTGGACTGCACATTTTTTCCCATATGGTTCGCTATATTAGACAAACTTTGGCCGTATAGATATATTTGAAAGGACATTAATATGACCTAATCTATTGGTATCTGTATTTAATGTACGAGGGGGTCCCAAAATTATTTCTAGTCCTTGCCTACATAAGTAGAGTGGAGGTACCATGCCTAGTTTTTGCAAGCCAGTTGTGTTTAGTTTCTAGCCAATCATTGTTCAACTAACATGAGAGTAATTTTTCTTCCTCTTATGTAGAATGGTAGACCTTCTACCGATGCTTGGAAGAAGAAGTGATGTTGCCCTAATAAAGTGGGGTCCCTAATCTTTGTATACTAATGGCTGAAATTTGCGTGTTAACCATTGAGAAGTCAACGAGGAAATAGTTGTCACTTTGAAATGGGGCCACGTTGCAAGGGTTTGAGTGCCACTTTTTCCTTCCATGTAGATGTAGACAAGTGTCGTACCTGACGTTGCAACTAAGGAAATTGTGGGATGCGCAAAAAACTAATCGATCTATTGAACTAATGCATTAATCAAAGGTTCAAACCCTATCTCGTATCGATGGGGGATGTGTGAGCAATAAATGTGGCAACGAAAGCACTTTTATATCTAGTCGGAAATATTCTGTCCTGTCAGCCTCACCCATTATGTCTAAGATATGTAAACATATATAACCAAGCATCCTAAAATATTGTAAACATGAATGTATCACAAGAGATATTTATAAAATCTAATGAATTGTAAGTAAGGTTCAATTTTATAGGTATTTAGCTTACCAAAATGAATAATTCTCCATTTACTTTTATATATATAGGTGAAATTTATATTTAAAAATGTGTTTAATAGATCATCCATATTGCTCCAACTTCAACTTCTAAACTTCCTTATGATTATTTCTACCCTATTTTTTCAGCGGTGTGTATTTGAACACCACCAAAAATATGGGTGGAATTCTTAACATGCATGCACACATGGCTAGGTGCTTGTCATCTAGAAAAATAGTAATCCAAAAGATATAGTTTTTATGAGTGACTGCCCTATCTTGCTCGATGAAGGCATATGTCGGTGTGGAACGACACCTATGGGATCACAAGAATCCCTACTATGGTTGCCGGGGCACAGGGTTGCGAGGAGAGCAGGGCTAGTAGACAACACAAGGATCGTTTACCCAGGTTCGGGCCGCGAGGATGGGTAAAACCCTAGTCCTGCTTTGTTGGGTGTATTTCTATGAGTTCTTGACCTCTCGAACTAGCTGTGGTCAGCGTGTGGTTCGAAAGAGCCGAATCCTTCTCCTGGTCGCCTCGGGCCTCCTATTATAGGAAAAAGGGGTTGCCACAGTGGCTCACAGGAGGTGGAAAGGTGTACAGTGTTGCGAGGTTATCCCTCGTATTACAGGACAAGATGCATTTAATGCACCGCTTAGGTGTCCCCTTGCTTTATCAGGGACGGGGGCGAGGCCCGTCCCGTCCTTCGCCGCTCCTCCTCGCTTCGACACGCGCCCCAGCCAGTGATGCGTGCGGTGCCATGTAGGTAGGCAGGTAGCTGAGGTGGCGCGGTGGTGGAGCCTTCACGAAGATCTGCATGTCGCCACACAGGCGCTTGATGAGTTGGCCTGGGAGCTGCATGTTGCTACGCAGGTGCATGCCCAGCTGGTTGGGCTGGCAGCTGCATGCGAACGGCGGTGGAAGCTTGGTCATCGGCGGGTCTGGCGGTGGCCCTGCTGGCGTCCTTGGTGAGGGCCTTGTCGGGTGTCCCGGCAAGGGTCTTGCCGTGGCGTGCTGTCGTCACCGGCAAGGGTCTTGCCGGGGGTCTTGTTAGCCTTCCTCGGCAAAGATCTTGCCAAGGATAGTCATCTTCTAATCCTCATCTGGTCTTGAATATGTCTTCACAAAGATCTGCATGCCACCACAGAGGTGCCTTCCCGAGTCCTGGCCCCACGTTGATGATGGTGTTGGCGGCCGTGGGCTCAAGGGTGGCTCGCTCTGTTGGTGTGGGGCGAGCTGTCCCGGCAAGGATCTTGCGGGGGCCGCTGAGGATGCCCCGGCAAGGGTCTTTCCGGGGGAACCTTCTTCATCCCTCTGCTCTTCGTGGTCTTGGCCTTGGCGTTGCTCTGGTCATCTTGGGCTTCGGTCTTACCTTGGCTCACCTCCCCTGCTCTGCTTGGTGTGGTCGTGGGCACGGCTCTAACTGCCCGTGCACAGGTAAAGGGGTACAAAAAGCGTGCCCCTCTTTTTGTACACTGACAGGAGCCCCCGGGCCTGGGCCACACATAAGCGCGACACGTTGTTGGGTCAGGCCCAAAATGGTGCGCGGGTAGGCGGGGCGGTTTTTATCGTGTTAAGACTTTTCGCGCGCCCCGTCTCCCACGACCCACGCGCGTGGCGCGGTGTGGAGGGGTGTGCATGACATGGGCGGCATGCATGGGGCGGTTCCCGCACGCATGCGTCACATCGCAGTAAAGAGGCGGCTCGCGCCTTCCTCGTAAAAAGAGGGAGGCGTGGAGGCGCGGCTCATTTACTGAGCGGGGCCAGGGCGCGGTCTTCAAGGCGTCCACTCCCCATGATCACGGGATGGGGAGGGGTCACTTCGCCCGTTCCCTCAGTTCTGCACGCTCGCCACGCGTCCCCCATGCACTTGGGGTAGCAAGCGGCGGGGGCGGGAATCCGGGCCGTCGCTGCTTGGGGCAGCGGGTCGGTCCCGATTCCGCGCGCCTCTGGTGGCTGGATTGGCCGAACGGGACGGACGTGCCCCGACCCCGCTCCTTTATAAGGAGGGGGAAGCAGGATGGCGTCCCACACTCTTCCGTCATCCATCTTCTCTTGCTTCTGCTTCTTCCTTCCACTCGCCATGGAGAAAGGGAATCCTGGTCCTTCGACGGTGGCGGCGAGGGTCGCCGCTTGTCAATGCGTCCCTCCTCCTCCTGAGCCCGTGGTGGTGGCACTGGTCGCGAGGGGAAGGGGGAGGGGGCGAGGCCGTGGACGAGGCCGGGGAAGAGGCCGCAGTGCTCGGGGAAGAGGAGGATGGGGCGGCGCGCCGGCTTCACCCCCACCAATGGTGCCTTTCCCGATGGAAGGCCACGTTGGAGTCCAGCCCCGCGAGTTCTTCCTCAGGCTGCGCTGGCCTCCGCATCGTCGTCTTCGTCTTCCCGCCCCGTTTGCTCGGGAGATGGAGCGTGACCGGCCCCAATCCCTCAGATTGCACATGAGGGGTTGCAAGAACGGGGGCACGCGGGTCGACGTCGACTTCCCGGCTCCTCGAGTCATGTATCTTCGTCGTGGGTGGAAGACGTTCGCCCGCATCCACAGCCTGACAGCGGGGCTCGCCCTCTACTTCAAATTAATGGAGGACGGCCTACTCTCCGTCAAGGTCTTCGGGGAATTCGGGACTCGCCTGAAGTGCTGCGTGGAGAGCTGCTTCGATGGAGATTCTGACGATGGAAGCTCTTCCTCGAGCGAAAGTGATGAGGAGGACAGCGGGGCGGATAGCGGAGACGAGTCCGACTAGGCGTTGGACGCTCCGCGCCTGGGCGGGTGCGGTAGCAGCAGCATCTGCACCTGGCCGCACCTCCGGCAAAGGTTTGCCGGGGGCGGGGGCAGCTCCTTGAACTTCTCGGGGCCGTCTCCTTGGGCGGCTGGTGTCGGAAGGCTGCGGAAGAGGAAGAGGGCGGGCGGCAAGGCCGTCAACTCGGAGTATGCGGGCACATACGCCTTCATCGCGTATTGCCAGTCGTGCCGCCTCGTCTTCCAGCTCCTTTCCCGGCACCGTCATCACCGAACCGCCCGTGGGCGACTACCGAGGTGTTCTCTTGGTGCTTTCTGCTGCTCGTAGCTCGTCTAGGCGCCCCTTTTTCCCTTTCGCCTCCTTGACCTGCCTCCTGAGGAGAGGGACAAGAAAGGGATTACGGGCATCTTATCTCTTTTTTAGTTTGTAAGCCTGCGAGCCTTTGTTAAATTTAAAACTTGTAATCCCCTTGCTCATGTTTTTCATCTCGCACGAATTGTACCTGTATGGGATGTTTTTAATGAAAAAGGGATGCTTGCCGGGTTTTTAGTTCACGGGTAAATCCCGCGACAAGGAGCGAATCCTTGTTATTGTTTAAGATAAACGTTTTTAGCTCGGCAGCAGGCCTTGCCGTCCCCCCACTCCACTCGACCATTCTCGCGCTCCTGGCGGAGGCAGGGATGAAGTGGGCTTCAGGCCCCTCATCCCACCTCCTTGCTGCCGCGGCTACGACCAAATCCGGACCCACGAAATAATCTTTAGGTGTAGGAAAAAGGGGAGCACGGCAGCCTAGAGATAAAAACGAGGTTTCACATACCCCAATCCGGTTCCGAAATGCATGACAGACAATAAAAGACTTATCTGGATCTGGAGCCCCCGACAATTTCATCTTGCCGCGGTTGGATCCTTGTGCTTGCAGCCCCCGACAACTCTGGTTTGCCGGGGTCATGGCGCCGGTCCGTTTCCTTCTTTCCGAGTAGCTCAACAGAAGTGCTCATGTGCCCTGCGAACCAAAGGAGGAAAGAAAGACGCGCACTCGAGCTCTAGGCTAGGGGTTAGTCGCCGCCGAGCACTATCAACACTAACCAAGGAAAAGACTCAACCTAGCATGCATGCTATAACTTAGGGCGCCAGCGCTTCATTTATTTATGCTCAGGGACTGCGCCTGGCTTTGTACAAAGGGTCACATGCCTTTCCGGCAAAGCTTGTACAAAAGGTGGCTTGCCGGGAGGCCCGGCAAGCCGCGCCTTATGGGTAAAACTTGCGAAGATGCTCGATGTTCCAGGAGTTGCTCACTGGGATGGCATCTTCGGTCTCCAGGCGGACTGCGCCGGGCCTGGTGACTCGTATTACCCGATAAGGGCCTTCCCACTTTGGCGTCAACTTGTTGGAATTCTTGGCCGACTGAACGCGCCGAAGAACAAGGTCGCCTTCCTCAAAGCTTCGGGCATGAACCTTGCGGCTATGATAGCGGCTCAAGGCTTGCTGGTAGCGTGCCGCTCTCACAGCCGCCCGAATACGATCTTCCTCAAGGAGCGTCGCGTCATCTTGGCTCAACGGCTCTTGCTCAAGTTCATCATAAGCGAGCACTCGAGGTGACCCGTATATGAGTTCCGTGGGGAGAACTGCTTCTGCCCCGTATACCAGGGCAAAAGGTGTCTGGCCGGTAGCTCGATTTGGCGTCATCCCGATCGACCAAAGAACCGCCGGCAACTCATCAATCCAGCGCCTTCCGCTCTTGTGCAGCTTGTCAAAGGTCTTCATTCTCAGGCCTCGCAACACTTCAACATTTGCCCTCTCCGCTTGGCCGTTGCTCCGTGGATGTGCCAAGGAAGCAAAACAGACCTTGCTGCCGAGGTCTTGGATGTACTGCATGAAGGTGTGGCTTGTGAACTGCGTGCCGTTGTCGGTGATGACTCTGTTTGGCACACCAAAACGGCAGACCAGTCCTTTGAAGAACTTGACGGCTGACTGAGCAGTCACCTTCCTCACTGCTTCCACCTCCGGCCACTTTGCGAACTTGTCGATTGCAACGTACAAGTACTCAAAGCCCCCGACGGTGCGGGGGAAAGGGCCCAGTATATCGAGCCCCCAGACCGAGAATGGCCAGGAGAGAGGGATTGTTTGAAGGCTTGAGCTGGTTGATGAAGCTTATTTGAATGGAACTGGCATGCTTCACACTTGGTTACTAGTGCCGTCGCATCCTGGAGGGCGGTGGGCCAGAAGAAACCTTGCCGGAACGTCTTCCCGACAAGGGCCCTCGACCCTATGTGGGAGGCACATATGCCTCCATGTATCTCCGCCAACAGCTCCAGTCCTTCCTCCCAGGGATGCATTTGAGTTTCACACCGTTTGGCCTCCTCCGGTATAGGACGTCATCGGCGAACTGGTACAGGGCGGACCGACGAGCTACTTTCTCTGCTTCTTCCTGCTCCTCAGGAAGCTCCCCTGTTTGGAGGAAGTGGACGGTATGCTGCGCCCATGCTGGAGCCTGGGGCTCGACGACAAGGACCAAAGGCATCTCTTCCGCCATGGGAGCGGCTGTCTCTACGGCCAGGGCTTGATGCCCTATCGGAGCCAGTTGCTCTTGGGCAGGCTCAGCGTCCGCGGCAGCACCCTTGCCGGCGGCCCCAGAGGGCTCGGTAGGAAAGTACTTGCCGGGACCTGATTTCCTCCGCTTATTCTGCCCCACTGATGGTTCAACGGATGGTTGAGTTCACCGGAGCAGAAAGGTACCTGATTCCACAGGTAACTTGAATGCAACACGCTTTGACAGGTAATCGGCGATGTCGTTCTCCGCTCGGGGGACGTGCTCCGCCTGGATACCGTCAAAGCTTTCCTCCAGGTTCCTCACCTCATCAACGTACGCTTCCATCAATGGGATCTGATAATCCTTGTTGACCTGCCTGACAACGAGCTGCGAGTCACCCCTGACGATGAGCTTCTTAACCCCGAGGTATACTGTGATCCTGAGACCGACAAGCAATCCTTCGTACTCAGCAGTGTTGTTGGTGGACATCTCCCTGGGGAAGTGCATCTGGATCACGTACTTGAGGTGTTCTCCGGTGGGTGCGACGAGCAGCACACCGGCACCGGCGCGTTGCAGCGAGAAAGCCCCATCAAAGTACATGATCCAGCCGCGTCTGCTTCCTTGCCGGGGAGAGTGGTCTCCTGGATTTCTTCGTCAGGCGTTGAGGTCCATTCTGCGATGAACTCCACCAAGACTCTGCCCTGAATTGTCGAGGTACTTTCAAACTTTAAACCGAAGCTTGACAGCTCCAAGGCCCATTCCACAATCCTTCCGGTTGCGTCCGGGTTGTGCAGTATCCGTTGCAACGGGAGGCGGGTGACGACAGTGATCTCATGGGCCTGGAAGTAGTGATGCAGCTTCCTTGAGGCCATAAGGAGGCCGAAGAGCAATTTTTGCACGCCGGAATACCTCGACCTAGCCCCCTGCAAGAGGGAGCTGACAAAGTAAACCGGGTGCTGCATCATCTTCTTCTTTGGCACCACTTCACTTGACCGCGCGAGCATTGCCTTGGTGGCACCAGACCCTGCCGGGGCCGCGCTTTGTCGGCGTCTGGCCCTGTTGGGAGAACTTTTGGCCTGCCATCTGCTGGTTCTGCCGCCATTGCTGCCCCCTCGTCAACCTCCCTCTGTGCCACCAGTGAGGCGCTGACCACTTGATTCGTCGCCGCCAGATACAGCAGCAATGGCTCTTATGGTTTAGGCGCAACTAGTATTGACGTGGAGGAAAGGTATTTCTTCAAATCCTGCAGTGTTGCCTCGGCTTCTGGGGTCCACTCTATTGGGCCTGCCTTCTTCAAGATTTTGAAGAAGGGAAGGGCACGCTCGGCGGACTTGGAGATGAATCGGCTCATGGCGGCAACGCAGCCGGTGAGCCGACGCACATCCTTGATTCGCTTAGGCGCCTCGATCTGCTCAATAGCCTTGATCTTGTCTGGGTTTCCCTCGATCCCGCGCTATGACACAAAGAACCTGAGAAGCTTGCCGGATGGGACGCCGAAGACACACTTCTCAGGGTTCAGCTTGAGGTTGATCTTGCGCAGGTTAGCAAATGTCTCTTCCAGATCTCGCACAAGAGTTGGATCGTCTTGGTTTTGACCACTATGTCATCCATGTAGGCCTCCATATTTCTATGGAGCTGAGGTTCAAAACCAATTTGGACTGCTCTTGCAAACATTGAGCCAGCACTCTTCAACCCGAAAGGCATCCGTAAAAAGCAATACGTAGCACATGGGGTGATGAATGTTGTCTTCTCTTCATCCTCTCTTGTCATCAAGATTTGGTGGTACCCTGAGTAGGCGTCGAGGAATGATAACAGATCACACCCGGTTGTGGAGTCAACAATCTGGTCGATGCACGGCAACGGGAAGGGGTCTTTAGGACAAGCCTTATTAATATCTATGTAATCAATACACAACCTCCACTTCCCATTCGCCTTGCGCACCACTACCGGATTGGCCAACCACGTCGGGTGGTGCACCCCTCTCACCAAACCTGCTCCTTCCAACTTCTTGATCTCCTCTGTGATGAACTCCTGCCTTTTCAGAGCCTGCTTTCTGACCTTCTGCTTGACAGGCCGCGCGTGGGGGCAGAAAGCTAGGTGGTGCTCAATCACCTCCCTGGGAACACCGGGGATGTCGGACGGTTGCCATGCAAATACGTCGACATTTGCCCGCAGGAAGGTGACGAGCGCGCCTTCCTATTTGCTGTCGAGGGTGGAGCCTATGATGAAGGCCCCTCCCGTGCCATCCTCCCTGACGGGCACCTTCTTGGTCTGCGGCGGCTCGGCTCTGGATCTCTTGCTCTTGTCCGTAGAGCTCTCCGGCACGTCCTCAATGGTAGCACAACACTCCGAGGAGGTGCGCTTGCCGGAGTGGGTGCGAGAGTTCTTGCCGGGCTCCTTCTTCCCTCCTGGGCCTTCAGCAGCAGGAGCAGGTGCCTTGACGGCAGCTGCTGCAACTGCTTCCCGGTAGAGTTGGTCGGCGCAGATCAGCACGTCTTTCTTGTCGGAGGGGACGGAGATGATGGTCAACGGCCCGGGCATCTTTAGCATGTTGTAGGCGTAGTGTGACGCCGCCATGAACTTGGCCAGTGTCGGGTGGCTGAGGATCCCGTTGTAGGGGAAGGGGATCTCGGCTACGTTGAAGACGATCCTCTCCGTCCTGTAGTTCAATTCTCCTCCAAATGTCACGGGCAGTGTGACCTTTCCCTTCGGTTGACTCCTCCCTGGATTGACCCCTTGAAACGTGCCCATTTCCTCGAGGTCTCCATCAGGGATTTGCAACCTTTTGACCACGACAGGTGAGATCAGGTTCAGGCCGGCCCCGCCGTCAACCAACATCTTGTTCACCCTGAGGTTGTGCATCGTTGGTGAGACCAACAATGGCAAACACCCGACCGCGGTAGTGCGGTCAGGGTGGTCTTCAGCGTCAAAGATGAGGGGCGTGCTGGACCATTTTAGCGGCTTCTGAGCATCGAACGACGGCTCTGCTGCTGTAATCTCACGCGCCCACTGCTTGAGCTGGCGGTGAGAAGTATGCAGCGAGACGCCGCCATCGACGCACATGTCCTCCGTAGCCTTCTGGAACCCTTGCTCACCAGACTAGTTGTCCTCGTCGTGATCGTTGTCTTCTTGTTTCTTGTCACGGCCCTGGGCGGGCCTCTCTTGCTGGTTCTCCTTGCCGGGGCGGCCTCCTTGGCCGCCACGCTTCTTGCCGGATCATTCAGCACCATCCTGGTCCTTCTCCTTGTCCCGCCTCTCGTACTCAGCCTTTTGCTTCTCAGCAAGCAGCTCGACTTGTCGGCAGTTCTGGAGGTCGTGGCCCTTGGTGTGGTGGATCTTGTAGTATTGCTTGCCGGAGCTTCCTGGCTTGTCGGTAGCCGCCAAGGCCCGGCAGGCGGCGCACTCGGCGATCTCCTTGCCGGGGGCATCTGCCTTGACCTTCTTGCCGGCACCGGTATCGTCAGATCCCTCAATGGCAAGCACGGCCTTGCCCTTGCGTTTCCTGTTGCGACGCCGGCTCTTCTTCGTTGGAGTGGCGGCGTCTTCATCGGTAGAGTCGGTTTCCGCACCGGCGTCTTCGCTGGGGTACTTCCTTCCCTCTTCAGCCCGGGCACACCTATCGGCCAGAACGTAGAGCTCGGCCACATCCTTAACCTTGGTCATCGCCAACTCCTCGTGCATCTTGCGATTGCGCACGTTCTGGTGGAACGCGCTAATCACAGCAGCGGGATGAACGTCGGGGATGTTGTACTGCACCCGGCTGAATCTCTAGATGTACTTGCACAGGGTCTCCCCTTCCTTTTGGGGAATGATATACAGATCACTGGCCTAGCCATGAGCTTGGTGGCCTCCTGTGAAGGCGCCAATGAACTCATGGCACAGATCTGACCAAGAAGAAATGGAATCCACCAGCAAGTGCATCAACCAAGACATCACATTGGGCTTGAGCACCAGCGGGAAAATAGTTGGCAAGCACCTTGTCGTTGCGAGCCCCAGCAGCCTGCATCGCGATATTGTAGATGCCGAGGAACTCAGACGGATGGGTCTTGCCAGTGTACTTCTCGCTGACGTCGGGCTTGAACGTGCGGTGGGATGGCCACTGGAACTGCCTCAGCTCATGGGTAAAGGCCGGGCAGCCCACCTCGTAAGGTAGGCCACCGGGGCTCAAGGGTGGCTTGCTCTGTTGGTGTGGGGCGAGCTGTCCCGGCAAGGATCTTGCCGGGGCCGCTGAGGTTGCCCCGGCAAGGGTCTTGCCGGGGGAACCTGCTTCGTCCCTCTACTCTTTGTGGTCTTGGCCTTGGCGTTGCTTTGATCATCTTGGGCTTCGGTCTTACCTTGGCTCACCTCCCCTGCTCTGCTTGGTGTGGTCGTGGGCGCGGCTCTGACTGCCCGTGCACAGGTAAAGGGGTACAAAAAGTGTGCCTCTCTTTTTGTACACCGACAACTATGTGTGTTATGTACATTTGTATGATGTGTACGGGTTGAAAAAAGACCAAGTTGTTGATACATATATTGCATGACTAATATATAATGTGGTCTGGCATCTAATATGGGATGTTGGTGCTATAGTCTTATCTCTAACTTCTTACAGTAGTTAACCATAACATTTTTTGCTAGGGAATTGTATCGCTCTTGTGATTGGTGTAAGAAAATGAACTAATCTTATGTATATAAAAATTTAAAGTAAATTAATAACTAACAAATTTAAGACAATCCTTCATCTTTGCTTCATGGTAATGGAATTTTAAATTCAGTAAAGTTATGGGCATCATTTATATGGCCACTTACTCCAACCATTTGGATTGAATGGTTAAACCCTTAACATAAGTGCTATGTCTGATGAGCTTATGAAATTTTTATGGGCTCTTACTCCAGTTTTGATAGAAATAAATTAGTCAGGTCTATTTTTGGAGATGGTTTACATAATCCCATATTAAGGTCAAGTGGAGAATAACCGATGAAATAAATATGTTGTGCCTCCCTATGTATGTGCATTTAATGTTATTTTTCCAAAATGGATGCATGTATCTATGTTTGTTTAGTGTGCAAGGAGGTTCATAATTTATGTTCAAGGTACTAAATTCGTAGAAGGCCACTACGAACCAGGCCAACCACCTTTCACCCATGAAGGACTACCACATCTTATCTGCGTAGAGTAGACCTTGATGAGTAAGTGTTATACTAAATGATATCATGAATATATGATAAAGGCACATCAAACCTAGAACTATGTACAACTAAGCATTCAAAACTAAGGATAAAACATAATTAGTGAGTAGTGAAGGCGTGATATATGATACCTCCTATATTTCAAAAACTATTTTATTAATTGTGTTACATAATAGAGTATTCATGAGGGTGTTAAATAATAGATTGCACTTCAACCTACTCTAAGTGGACTGCACATTTTTTCCATATGTTTTGCTATATTAGACAAACTTTGGCCGTATAGATATATTTGAAAGAAAATGAATATGCCCCAATCTATTGGTATCTGTATTTAACGTACGAGGGGGTCCCAAAATTAGTTCTAGTCCTTGCCTAGGTCAGTAGAGTGGAGGTACCAAGCCTAGTTTTTGCAAGCCGGATGTGTTTAGTTTCTAGCCAATCATTGTTCAACTAACATGAGAGTAATTTTTTACCTCTTATGTGGAATGGCAGACCTTCTACCGATGCTTGGAACAAGAAGCGATGTTGCCCTAATAAAGCGGCGTCCCTAATCTTTGTATACTAATGGATGAAATTTACGTGTTAGCCATTGAGAAGTCAACGAGGAAATAGTTGTCACTTTGAAGTGAGGCCACGTTGCAAGGGTTTGAGTGCCACTTTTTCCTTCCATATAGTTGTAGACAAGTGTCGTACCTGACGTTGCAACTAAGGAAATTGTGGGATGCGCAAAAAAACTAATCGATCGGTTAAACTAATGCAATAATCAAAGGTTCAAACCATATCTCGTATCCACTTCTAAACTTCCTGATGATTATTTCTACCCTATTTTTCCGTGATGTGTTTTGAACACCACAAAAAATATGGGTGGAATTATTTACATGCATGCACACATGGCTAGGTGCTTGTCATCTAGAAAAATAGTAATGCAAAAGATATAGTTTTTATGAGTGACTGCCCTATCTTGCTCGATCAAGACTATTGTATGTTATGTACATTTGTATGACGTGCACGGTTTGAAAAAAAGACCAAGATGTTGATACATATTTTGCATGACTAATATATAATGTGGTCTGCCACCTAATATGGGATGTTGGTATTATAGTCCTATCTCTGACTTCTTACAGTAGTTAACCATAACTTTTTTTGCTAGGGAATTGTATCTCTCTTGTGATTGGTGCAAGAAAATGAAAAAATCTTATGTACATAAAAAGTAAAGTAAACTAAGAACTAAAAATTTATGATCATCCTTCATCTTTGCTTCAGGCAAATGGAATTATAAATTTACTGAAGTTATGGGCATGATTTATATGGCCACTTACTCCAACAATTTGGATGGAATGGTTAAACCCTTAACATAAGTGCTACATCTGATGAGTTTATGAAATTTTTATGGGCACTTACTCCAGTTTTGATAGAAATAATATAGTCAGGTCTATTTTTGGAGATGGTTTACATAATCCCATATTAAGGTCAAGTGAAAAATAACTGATGAAATGCATACGTTGTCCCTGTCTATATATGTGCATTTAATGTTATTTTTCAAAAAAGTATGCATGTATCTATGTTTGTTTAGTGTGCAAGGAGGTTCATAATTTATGATCAAAGTACTAAATTCATAGAAGGCCACTACAAACTAGGCGAACCACCTTTCACCCACGTAGGACTACCACATCTTATCTGCATAGAGTAGACCTTGATGAGTAAGTGTTACACTAGATGATATCATGAATATATGATAGAGGCACATCAAACCTAGAGCTATGTGCAACTAAACATTCAAAACTAAGGATAAAACATAATTAGTTAGTAGTGAAGGCGTGAAATATGATACCTCCTATACTTAAAAAACTGATTTATCAATTGTGTAACATAATAGAGTATTTGTGAGGGTGTTAAAAAATAGACTGCACTTCAACCGACTCTAAGTGGACTGCACATTTTTCCCATATGTTTTGTTATATTAGACAAACTTTGGCCGTATAGATATATTTTAAAGAACATTCATATGCCCTAATCTATTGGTATCTGTATTTAATGTATGAGGGGGGGTCCCAAAATTATTTCTAGTCCTTGCCTAGATAAGTAGAGTGGAGGTAGCAAGCCTAGTTTTGGCAAGCCGGTTGTGTTTAGTTTCTAGCCAATCATTGTTCAACTAACATGAGAGTAATTTTTCTTCCTCTTATGTAGAATGGCAGACCTTTTACCGATGCTTGGAAGAAGAAGCGATGTTGCCCTAATGAAGTGGGGTCCCTAATCTTTGTATACTAATGGCTGAAATTTACGTGTTAGCCATTGAGAAGTCAACGAGGAAATAGTTGTCACTTTGAAATGGGGCCATGTTGCAAGGGTTTGAGTGCCACTTTTTCCTTCCATATAGCTGTAGACAAGTGTCGTACCTGACGTTGCAACTAAGGAAATTGTGGGATGCGCAAAAAACTAATCGATCTGTTGAACTAATGCATTAATCAAAGGTTCAAACCCTATCTCGTATCCATGGGGGATGTGTGAGCAATAAATGTGGCAACGAAAGCACTTTTATATCTAGTCCTATATATTCTGTCATGTCAGCCTCACCCATTATGTCTAAGATATGTAAACATATATAACCAAGCATCCTAAAATACTGTAAACATGAATGTATCACAAGAGATATTTATAAAATCTAATGAATTGTAAGTAAGGTTCAATTTTATAGGTATTTAGCTTACCAAAATGATTAATTCTCCATTCACTTTTTATATATGTAGGTGAAATTTATATTTAAAAATGTGTTTAATAAATCATCCATATTGCTCCAACTTCCACTTCTAAACTTCCTTATGATGATTTCTACCCTATTTTTTCCGCGATGTCTATTTGAACACCACCAAAAATATGGGTGGAATTCTTAACATGCATGCACACATGGCTAGGTGCTTGTCATCTAGAAAAATAGTAATGCAAAAGATATAGTTTTTATGAGCGACTGCCCTATCTTGCTCGATGAAGACTATTTGTGTTATGTACATTTGTATGCCGTGTACGGGTTGAAAAAAGACCAAGATGTTGATACATATATTGCATGACTAATATATAATGTGGTCTGGCACCTAATATGGGATGTTGGTGCTATATTCCTATCTCTGACTTCTTACAGTAGTTAACCACAACATTTTTTGCAAGGGAATTGTATCGCTCTTGTGATTGGTGTAAGAAACTGAACAAATCTTATGTATATAAAAATTTAAAGTAAACTAAGAACTAACAAATTCAAGATCATCTTTCATCTTTACTTCATGGTAATGGAATTTTTTATTTAGTAAAGTTACGGGCATCATTTATATGGCCACTTACTCCAACCATTTGGATAGAATGGTTAAACCATTAACATAAGTGCTATGTCTGATGAGTTTATGAAATTTTTATGGGATCTTACTCCATTTTTGATAGAAATAAATTAGTCAGGTCTATTTTTGGAGATGGTTTACATAATCCCATATTAAGGTCAAGTGGACAATAGCCGATGAAATAAATATGTTGTTCCTCTCTATCTATGTGCATTTAATGTTATTTTTCCAAAATGGATGCATGTATCTATGTTTGTTTAGTTTGCAAGGAGGTTCATAATTTATGTTCAAGGTACTAAATTCATAGAAGGCCACTAAGAACTAGGCCAACCACCTTTCACCCACGTAGGACTACCACATCTTATATGTGTAGAGTAGACCTTGATGAGTAAGTGTTATACTAGATGATATCATGAATATATCATAGAGGCACATTAAACCTAGAACTATGTACAACTAAACATTCAAAAATAAGGATAAAACATAATTAGTTAGTAGTGAAGGCGTGAAATATGATACTGTAGCGACCCGACCCGAACGGATCAAGTCTCTGTGCTTTCGTGTCATCCCTGGATCGGTATGCTGACACACACAGTACTCGAAGGATTTATAACAGAGGTAAATCACATGTATGAAATAACGTAAATACTATTACCTCGATCCAAATATATATAGCGGAAGCAACAAGGTTGTGGATTCCCATCAACACCAACGGCAAAGTTGAGTATAGGAAATCGTAACCCTAACGTATCACTTACTCGTAAATGCAACGCGTCGCAACATGAAAAGTTGCAGCCCGAAAACGGGTCAGCACATGGAATATGCTGGCAATGTAACACATAGAGAGTAATGAAAGAATAGGCTATACTACATGCATATATGGCTGGTGGAAAGCTCTATGGTTACAGTTTTTTGCGAAAAGCCAATTTTTCCCTACTTCAAAGGAATAAATTTATTTAACTATCATGGTGGTTGTTAAACATTGAGAATGGTTGACAGCATCCTCAATCCCAATTAAAAGTACTCATTAAACCCAAACAAATTATATTAAGTAACGTGATGAGATCAACAGGATATCCAGGTACTAGATACTCAAAATTGTCCATAACCGGGGACACGGCTAACCATGATTAGTTTGTACACTCTGCAGAGGTTTGCGCACTTTTCCCCACAAGACTCGATCGCCTCCGCTTGGTTCTCGCACTACATGGTGTTTGAGAAACGGATGACCGAGACATAGTCTTTCAGAAGCGCTAGCACCTTACATGTGGGTAGACCGTACCAACCTACATCCCCTACATCAGCTAGCCTACCCGTAAGAGTTCGCACAACTTAGTCAACTACGCCAGAGCCCATAATTGGCTTGTGGCTGCACACGGAAGTTTCCAGTTTGAATAATCTTATGATCCCTTAGAGCCTGGGTGGCGGTCCGAAGAAATACAGGCAAGTCCTGATAGAAACCAGGTGCCTCAATCCATCCAGATGTGTGTTTAGGTTGCCACCTTAAATAAACCATTAATTAACAATCTCACATCTGTCATGGATATTCACTCACCCAATCCACGTCTACTAGCATAGCATGGCATACCAAGCAAACGTAGAAGTAACTCCCAAGGTTTCATAAGTAAAACAGGTAATAGGTACTACCTCAATCTACTTCCCATCCCACAATTTAATTAGATCCTAACCATGCAAGTGTTTGAGGATTGATCTAATGCATAAAAACTGGGTAGTAGAAAAGATATGATCAAGTGTTACTTGCCTGCAAAGTTGATGAAGATGATTCGCACTCAAAACTCTTGATAGCTCTACTCGTCACTCCGGTCAATCTATTGTAATCAAGCAATAGTAACCACACATAAGCAATCACTCAAAAGATCGGAAAGAACGAAGAAAACAATTCGGAAAACGTCAAAACCAAATCAAATAACTCTTGCAGCAAAAAAAAAACAATTTCTAACAGTACCAAAATTATGTGAATTTGGCCTTATCAGAAAGTTTAGGTCAAGAGCTTCGATTAGCAAAAAGAATCAACTAAATCGGAGTTACGAAACTCAAGTTATGATCAAACGAAGTTCAAATACAAATGTGTTTGAATTCAAATTTTAAAACTTTCAAAAACATGTTTGAGTTGTATTACTGGATAGAGGAGATCATAACGAAGAAGTGGGCGTTGGTTTCGTTGGATTCCGACTTACGAGTAAAAAGTTATAGCCGTTTGAAGATTAGGGACTACGGATAGGTCCATGACGGGAATTAAAAATAAAAAGAAAAATCTATCGAGCGAACGCTCGCTAAACAAAACCGGAAAGAAAAACCGGCGAGAAAACCGATCTAGGGTTTCGGAAAGGAAACCGAAACGAAAAACCGATCTAGAAAACGGAACGAAACCAATCTAGAAAGCGTGGCTGCTGGGCTAGTACCTCAAGAGGCGAGGGATCGGCGGTGGCGGCGTAGGGCGGCGGCGGCGGCAAGTGGCGGCGGGCAAATGGTGAGGGGCGGCGGCGGCGCTGGTGAGGGGCGGCGGCGTAGGGCGGTGGCGGCGCGGCTATGGCGGCGGCGGCTATGTGGGGCGGCGGCGCGGCGGTGGTACTGCTGCTGCTGCTGCTGTGGAGGAGGAGAGGAGAGGAGAGTTGATTTGATGTGTTGGAGGGGGGGGGGGGTGCTTGGGTATTTATATTGGGGAGGGGAGGGTTTTGCTTGGGGTAGGGGGCAAGAAATAGATTAGGATTAGGAATCCTAGGAAATAGATCTAGGAATAGATACGGAATAAACGAAGTAGGAAAGGAGTCCTACTAGGATTGGAAAAGGGAAAAGGAAGCGGCTCCCTTGGTGCGTGGTGCGTGCGTGGCTTGTGGCCTCGTGGCCGGCCGGTGGCTCCTAGGCGGCTTGGGCCTTTGGCCCAAGGCGCTACAGTTTTTTTTTTTAAAAAAATTTAACAGAGACAAATAAAAATAATAAAACCAAATAAATAAATATATTATATAGGTATATAATATATCAAAATTTTCAGAAAAAGATTTCCTACATGATGAATTTTATTCTAGCTTCAAATAAAATACACAAAAATTCAAATAAAACAAACAGTGCTACTGCCCTAATAAAATCCACTGAAAATCATTTTAAAAATACCAAAATGATTTCAAATTAATTTCTCTCCAATTTTCTGATGTAGGGAATCATGTTACCCTATTTTTTATATATTTTATTTTTGGAGAAAATAATTTGAATAAAACTCAATAACTCCAATTTGAAAAAATTAATTCAAAGGAACTTTGAATTTAATTCTTTGAACTCCCAACTCATATTTCATTATGTTTTGAAGAAGTCATTTTATCTTCTCTCGTGAAAATCATTGAGTTGCATAAAGTTTCAGAATTGGAAATATTTTCCAAATGAAATTCAAATATTTTCAACACCTTGTCATTTAAATAAATGGAAGAAGTCATGTCATCTTCTCTCCGTGGTTTTGTGATGAAAAGAATTTGAATTCGAAGATCATAAAAGAAAAATGAAAGTTTGGGAAAGTCCTTTTATTCCTCTCATTTAACTTTCAAAAGTTTGAATTCACTCACTTTCAGTCAATCAATCAAACAATCAGCCAAAACTATCTATTTGTTTATAACATTCCAAAATTTAGAATTTTGGGATGTTACAAACTACCACCCTTAAAAGGAATCTCGTCCTCGAGATTCAGAGAGGCTAGCAAGAAATAGGTTAGGGTTTGGGGGGCTTCTCAAAATCCATCGCTCGTCTCCGGGGTCTCGGGTGCTACCACCCTTAGAAGCATTGTTACGGTTCCATCAAAACTTATATACTCCATCCTTATTACTGACAATGTCGGTCTTCCCAGATCTTAAGGATAATTCCTTCTCTGGGCTCTTCCGGTAGTGGCATAACCTTTTCCTCAATTCTTTTGTCCTTTCATCTTGATAAGGTTATCCCGAAATTGGGTCTTCTTAGCTGACGGGTCTGGCGCCAATTCTAAACAAATATCGGTATCTCATGGTGGTCAACGATTTATGGTTTCTCCTGCAGAAAACGGGTCTGGGTTGAACCTCACCGTATATCCTACGGTTGGCAACAACTGCCTTGTACAAGGGAAATACTTATACCATTCTAAGGTTCAAACAAGGTTTTGATCGTCGTCTCTCGACTATAGGTAAGTCACTCAGATTTACCATCCCATATAGCAAAGCAAATAATAAGAGTAAGTCGGTATGGTGATCAATCCATCCCTTTTAAATCATTACCTTGTACATGGTTTAGTGAATCTCGCATTCTAACACTCGGTCATCCTCACAAGCATTGCAGAATTTCTCTTGTCGACGAACCAAGTCCGGAAAATCCATTGATTCTGCAAGCCAAACAAACATCTATCGTTCCTTAACAACTCTCAGGTTTTGCGTAAACTCCTATAGAATCGTCGGTTGATAAAATCATAACTCTTCCAGGGTTTCTCCTTCAGCAAGAGTGTGCTTGCTTCTTGGCAGGTCCTGGGGCCTGTGGGTTATGGCCCATCTCATCACTTGCAATCCTTGAACACATCCTCGGGGCAACTGATCGTTATCCCAACATCCAACTCCACGCATACTTAAATCCATCCAATTGTACTGTCTCTTTTCCTTATATTTGCACCAAACTAAGACGTGATTACTCAGACTCATCATGGAATTTCCATTGATCCATATTTCCAACATCATACCTCCTTTATATCCCATAACACTTCATCTCTTCATCCTCGTGGGATGTCCCACATACCATGATAAATCTTATACTTATGAAATCCATACTCCACTTCGTGGAACCTCATTATCCTTTCCAGGGTCAAGCGTCCTTACAAGGAAATATTGGCCATCTCTGCATGGCACTTCTTCAACTGGAAAACGTGAAACACATCATGAACTCCTGACAGTCCTTCGGGTGACTTCAACTTGTTAGCCTATTCTCCCATACGCTCCAAAACTCAGTATGGTCCTACAAATCTCGGGGCTAACTTTCCCTTACTCCAAATCGTTTAACTCCTCGCAGAGGTGGCACACAAAGATATGCTCTGTCTCCGATTTCATAGACTACCTCCTTGCATTTTTGAGTCTGCATAACTCTTCTGCCTGGACTGAGCTATCTTCAGTCTATCTCGAATCAACATAACATTCTCTTCTGACTCCTTGATCATATTTGGTCCAAACAACTGACGGTCTCCAACTTCATCCCACATCAACGGTGTCCGCTCCTTCTCCCATACAAAGCTTCAAAGGGGCCATCTTCAAACTGACTTGGTAGCTGTTGTTGTATGAGAAACTCCACGTAAGGTAAATTATCATCCCTACTAGATCCATAATCTAGCGCATCGTTCTCAACATGTCCTCCGTATCTGATTGACTCTCTCGGTCTATCCATCTGTATGCGGATGAAAGGCTGTCTTGAACTCTAGCCTAGTACCCAAAGTCCGTGCAGCTGATTCCAAAACTTTGAGGTATCTGTGTTCCTCTCGATGGTCCTCGGAACTCCATGCAGACATACGATCCTTGTCAAAAATATATCTTGGCCAACTTCACACTTGTATAGGTGGTTTTTCACTGGAATAAAGCGAGCCACTTTGGTCAAGCTAATCAACTACTACCCAGATAGAATCATATCCCAATCGGGTTATGGGAAATCCGGGAATGAAATCCATGCCAAGCTTATCCTACTTCCATTCGGGTATCGGCATAGGATGCAATAATCCTGCTTGCTTCTGATGCTCTGCTTTTACTTTCTCTGGCATACATCACTTACGACTACATACTCCGCAATATCCTTCTTCTTACCAGTCCACCAGAAACACTCCTTCAAATCCAAATACATCTTGGTGTTTCCAGGGCGAATCGAGTATGGTGAGTCATGAGCCTCCTGAAGTTTTAACTTCCTGATCTTTGCATTATTGGGTATATGTACACTGTCCTCAAACCATAAGGTGTCGTGCTCATCCTTACGAAAACCTTTGGCCTTTCCTTTGCTCATCCTCTGTTTTACCTCAACAATATCTTTGTCATCCTTCTGAGCTTCACGGATCTTTCTCAACAATGTAGACTGAACTTCCATTACTGCAACAAAACCTTTGGGAACAATCTCCAACCAAAGTTCCCTGAAAATCCTCGGCTAACTCCTTTGATAATCCTCCGATTATGAGGGTATTCGTCCTTATTTTCTTTATGGTTGTGTCCTATTTCTCTACAAAGCTTGCATGCACTTTCTCCATATCATTTCCATAAGGCTTCAACTTCTGGGACACAAACCGAGACTTTAGCAAAGTCAACTTAAATTCTTCCCAAGTGGTTACTCCTGGCCACATTGATGGTTTGGTACATCCTCCACCAAATAGCAGCACCTCTTTCAAAGCACTGAAGAGCATGCTGGGTCATATCCTTTCTGGCTATAGGGTTATTCTTCATATGATCCTCCATGTTCTGAATCCATCGGTCTGTCTCCAATTGACTCATTGGTCCGAAAATTACAAGCTCATCTCCATCCATCCTCTAATGAGTCCATGGGTTTGGGGTGGGATAAGAGAGATCGAGAGGGATGCACACAATACAAACAAAGTTTTTGAAAAGACAGATTTTATTGTGGCTGTCGGAAAAACATCAAACAATTGACAGCTCACAATCGTCGCATCTAACGTAGGTCTGTAACATGGGTTTGGTCTTCTAACGGTCAATAAATCTTCAAAGTCATCAAACTCTTCCGATCTTGATCATGTCTCTGATGGCTCCTTCTAATCATGCTTGTCCTTCTCAAGTTCTTTTGCCAGATCATCTCTGTTGACGCGAAGTCTCTCGCGACGTCCTTCAATATTTCTGGAGTTACGTTCCAACTGCCGGTTTCAACATCCTTGACATGATCCATGATCCTACTGTCCTTCAGTTACTGTCAAATCTCCGGTATCTCGATGTTTTGCTCCTTCATCTTGTCTACTTTCAGCTTCTGGGTCCTGAGTTCTTCACGAACTGCTTCCTTATCAAATACTGCTTCCTGCAGATCCACCTTAAACTTCTTCATGTAATACTCCAGATCCTGGTGATACACCAACTAAGGTTAAAACTCCAACATTTGCAGATAGATGCTCCATCAGCTTTCTACCATCCAATCCTTCCATGCATCTGCATGCTTAACTCCGCACGGTGACAATAGCATAGGCGGGCGATAACATCATGGATAGCGTGTTTCTGCTCTTGTCATTTTCATGAGCTATCATTCCATATTTGATATCTCATGCCTTAGGGTTTACCTGACAAAGCTTTGAATTCTAATGCTCCATGTTCCAGTCTTCCTCCGATACACCTTGATCTCGGTTATTGATAACTTCCATAGTCTGCCAAGTTCCATAAGCGTAACCTTCCTAGGTCATACAAATCCGGAATTTATTTGGAGCCTTCAAATCTCCTAGTCTTCGGAGTCTTCACTGTTGCAGTTTTCGTTTACACGGTAAAATCATCTTCATTCCAAATGGTCTTAGTTGTCCGATATCTTATCTCCTTGGAGTGGTCTCATCAGTCAAATCTTCGAGTGGTCAAAAGGGAAAAGGGGTATGGTCTCACTAAAAGGAATATTTGAATAAGCTCAGAAGAGAAGAGAGGTAAAAGATCTTTTTGAAAATGAAGTTGTAGAGAAAAAAAATCTACTTCTAAGTAAAACAGGCAAACGTAGAAGTAACTCCCAAGGTTTCATAAGTAAAACAGGTAATAGGTACAACCTCAATCTACTTCCCATCCCACAATTTAATTAGATCCTAACCATGCAAGTGTTTGAGGATTGATCTAATGCATAAAAACTGGGTAGTAGAAAAGATATGATCAAGTGTTACTTGCCTGCAAAGTTGATGAAGATGATTCGCACTCAAAACTCTTGATAGCTCTACTCGTCACACTCCGGTCAATCTATCGTAATCAAGCAATAGTAACCACACATAAGCAATCACTCAAAAGATCGGAAAGAACGAAGAAAACAATTCGGAAAACGTCAAAACCAAATCAAATAACTCTTGCAGCAAAAAAACAATTTCTAACAGTACCAAAATTATGTGAATTTGGCCTTATCAGAAAGTTTAGGTCAAGAGCTTCGATTAGCAAAAAGAATCAACTAAATCGGAGTTACGAAACTCAAGTTATGATTAAACGAAGTTCAAATACAAATCTGTTTGAATTCAAATTTTAAAACTTTCAAAAACATGTTTGAGTTGTATTACTGGATAGAGGAGATCATAACGAAGAAGTGGGCGTTGGTTTCGTGGATTTCGACTTCGAGTAAAAAGTTATAGCCGTTTGAAGATTAGGGACTACGGATAGGTCCATGACGGGAATTAAAATAAAAGAAAAATCTATCGAGCTTACGCTCACTAAACAAAACCGAAAGAAAAACGGCGAGAAAACCGATCTAGGGTTTCGGAAAGGAAACCAAACGAAAAACCGATCTAGAAAACGGCGGAAACCAATCTAGAAAACGTGACGCCTTGAGCTAGTACCTCGAGAGGCGAGGGGCTCAGCGGTGGCGGCGTAAGCGGCGGCGGCAAGTGGCGGCGGCGGCGCGGGTGGAGGGGGCGGCGGCGGCTGGTGAGGGGCGGCGCGCTGGTGAGGGGCGGCGGCGCTGGTGAGGCGGCGGCGAGGGGCGGCGGCGGGGTGGGCGGCAAGCGGCGGTGGTGGTGCTGCTGCTGCTGCTGCTGGAGGAGGAGGAGAGAGAGGAGAGTTGATTTGATGTGTTGGAGGGGGGGGGGGTGCTTGGGTATTTATATTGGGGAGAGGAGGGTTTTGCTTGGGGTAGGAGGCAAGAAATAGATTAGGATTAGGAATCCTAGGAAATAGATCTAGGAATAGATACGGAATAAACGAAGTAGGAAAGGAGTCCTACTAGGATTGGAAAAGGGAAAAGGAAGCGGCTCCCTTGGTGCGTGGTGCGTGCGTGGCTTGTGGCCTCGTGGCCGGCCGGTGGCTCCTAGGCGGCTTGGGCCTTTGGCCCAAGGCGCTACAGTTTTTTTTTTAAATTTTAACAGAGACAAATAAAAATAATAAAACCAAATAAATAAATATATTATATAGGCATATAATATATCAAAATTTTCAGAAAAAGATTTCCTACATGATGAATTTTATTCTAGCTTCAAATAAAATACACAAAAATTCAAATAAAACAAACAGTGCTACTGCCCTAATAAAATCCACTGAAAATCATTTTAAAAATACCAAAATGATTTCAAATTAATTTCTCTCAATTTTCTGATGTAGGGAATCATGTTACCCTATTTTTTATATATTTTATTTTGGAGAAAAATAATTTGAATAAAACTCCAATAACTCTAATTTGAAAAAAATAAATTCAAAGGAACTATGAATTTAATTCTTTGAAACTCCCAACTCATATTTCATTATGTTTTGAAGAAGTCATTTTATCTTCTCTCGTGAAAATCATTGAGTTTCATAAAGTTTCAGAATTGGAAATATTTTCCAAATGAAATTCAAATATTTTCAACACCCCTTGTCATTTAAATAAATGGAAGAAGTCATGTCATCTTCTCTCCAGGGTTTTGTGATGAAAAGAATTTGAATTCCCGAAGATCATAAAAGAAAAATGAAAGTTTGGGAAAGTCCTTTTATTCCCTCTCATTTAACTTTCAAAAAGTTTCGAATTCACTCACTTTCAGTCAATCAATCAAACAATCAGCCAAAACTATCTATTTGTTTATAACATTCCAAAATTTAGAATTTTGGGATGTTACAGATACCTCCTATATTTAAAAAACTAATTTATTAATTGTATTACATAATAGAGTATTCGTGAGTGTGTTAAATAATAGATTGCACTTCAGCCGACTCTAAGTGGACTGCACATTTTCTCCATATGTTTTGCTATATTAGACAAACTTTGGCCGTATAGTTATTTTTGAAAGAAAATTAATATGCCCTAATCTATTGGTATCTGTATTTAATGTACGAGGGGGTCCCAAAATTAGTTCTAGTCCTTCCCTAGATCAATAGAGTGGAGGTACCAAGCCTAGTGTTTGCAAGCCGGATGTGTTTAGTTTCTAGCCAATCATTGTTCAACTAACATGAGAGTAATTTTTCTTCCTCTTATGTGGAATTGCAGACCTTCTACCGATGCTTGGAAGAAGAAGCGATGTTGCCCTAATAAAGCAGGGTCCCTAACCTTTGTATACTAATGGCTGAAATTTACGTGTTAGCCATTGAGAAGTCAACGAGGAAATAGTTGTCACTTTGAAGTGGGGCCATGTTGCAAGGGTTTGAGTGCCACTTTTTCCTTCCATATAGTTGTAGACAAGTGTCGTACCTGACGTTGCAACTATGGAAATTGTGGGATGCGCAAAAAACTAATGGATCGGTTGAATTAATGCTGTCGGGGAAGCTGATCTGACCCACGAACACCTATGGGACCGGCGGACCGAGCCCCTTCCGGTTCGGTGGGGGGCGGAGGTCGCACGAAGAGCAGATCGAGGCGAAGCACACGAGGAGTTTACCCAGCTTCGGAGCTCTCCGGAGAGATAATACTCCTACTGCTGCTTGTCTGATTGTATTGTGTTCTTGCTAGGGAGCGCTGAGAGCTACCAGACCTAGCCTGAGTGTTCTCTGGTTTTGAATGAACCCCCCAATTTCTTCTACGTTGCGCATGGGCCTCCTTTTATATGCTCAAGGGGTCTCCGACAGGTGGCAACGTAGACAAGGGCAGAAACGTAAAAGGAGTCGTGGTTGGTACAGCTACTTGTATAGTGTATCCTACCTAACCCTGACGGCAGGGGACAAAGGCATTAAATGCCCGTCTAAGTCGACTAAAAAGTGCAGAAAGGGACCGTCAGGGACGCCACCGCTTGCCACGATGGCAATCTTTTCAGCACCGCTTGCCACAAGCTCCGCTGGTCAAGACAGCCTCTTGCCACGCTGCGCTGGAAAGGTCACATGGCGACACGTTGGTGGATGTCTTTGGAGCACAGAACGGAGTGGTAGTCTGCCGCGGCAAGCGCCTTGCATGATTGTTGCCTTGTCGCGTCCGGAAGCTTGTCGCTCACCGGGCCTTCCCGGCAAGCTCCTCTTGCCGGGGCCTTGTCTTCTAGGTGCCTTGAGTGGCCTTCCCGGCAAGCCCCTCTTGCCGGGGCCTTGTCTCCTTGGCTTAAATACTTTGTTCTTGAATGGCTCCAAAGGAACCACGGAGGACCTTGGCGGTCACCTGGCAAGCCTTGCCGCGGGGTGTTGCGACTGCCCGTGCACGATTTCGGGATACTAGGGTACCCCTACTCTAGTACACCGACAGGAGCCCCCGGGCCTGGGCCACACACGGTGCCGAGCGCTGTTGGGCCAGGCCCAAAACAGGGCACGGGCACGCGCGGCCTGGGTTACGCCGTAACTCACTCCGGACCCACCACGCCCCCCACGAATGGCACGCGTTGAATGCGGCATCGTGGGAGAGATCGTGGGGGGTTTCTTTATTCGGAAAGGCGGAACGTCCGCCCCCCCTTTATAAGCAGGGGAAACAGGGGCAGTTCGCCCACCTCGCCATTTGCTGTCCAATCTCGAAAAAAACCTCCGCTGCTCCCCCCTTCTTCCCAAGTCTGAAGAGAGCAGCGCTCCGCCCCCCATCGCCACCAGTACCACCAACGCCGTCGGTGTCCCCCACCACCTCCGCCATGGCTCCGAAAGCCGACAAGGGGAAGGGCGTGAAGTCGGCCGAGGCGCAGCGGCTCGCGGCGCTGCGAAAGGAGCGGGCCATCTTCCCTCCCCAGCTCGCCGCAAGGGAGCTGAGCGAGAACTACTACCTCTTCTAGTCGACGGAGACGCGAGCGCATCCACGCACGAAGGTACTCCCAGCCGCTGCTTCGGAACTAGCCCCAACTGGGTACCCTTTCTTGGCACTTTTCTTCTATTATGGCTCTGCCGCCTTTCTCTAATTTTTCTGCGATATCATGAACACCTACGGGTTCCGCCTCCTTGACTTCACCCCCAATGCTGTCCTGACCATGGCAGTTTTCGCACATCTTTGCGAAAACTTTGTCGGAGTCCACCCAAACATAGCCCTCTTCCGCCACTTCTTCATGCCCCGAGTCGAGAGAGGAGAGCCACTTGCCGGAGGAATCGCCTGGATCTCAAGGATCGGCAAGAAGGAAGCCTATCTGGAAGGAGAGCTCCACAGCAAGTGGGAGGAGTGGAGGGCAGATTGGTGTTGGATTGTTAGGGAGAACCCGCAGCCCTTCGCTGCCTAGCGCCAAACCCCAATAATGCGCGGCAACGATTGGAGTAATGTGGCCCCGGAAGATGCTAGGCTAAAGATTGCAGTCACCCGAATCCTTCGCCTTAGACTTGCCGGGCTCACCGTAGGCACTGTTGGCGCAGATTTCCTTCGCCGCCGCATCGCCCCCTTGCAGGAGAGGAGGAGACCTGCTTGGGAGTTTCAGAACGCGGTAGATATCATGCGGCTGCGGCCCGGCCTTAATTTCAATTTCACAGTCTTGGAACTTGACGCGATGCTCTTGGAGCTATTCAAGCCCGACCCAGACCATCCCGAAATGTTCAGGTTGCCGAGGGGCGTAGTTCCGTTGTGCAACAATTCTTCACTCGACCGCATCCGTGCAATGATGCCATTGTGCGACTCGCATGGAATCGTCCCCACTTGGCAAGAGCCTGCAGATGACATCGTGCGGGAGTTCTTTGACAGCCTGGTAGAAGTGCCGGTCCGCCCCGATGAGCAGAGGGGCCTCACCCGCGACACCACTGACGACGAGATGCAGCGCATCGCCACCAGGCTGGAAGAGGCGGCAGCAGCTGCTGCCGCTGGCGAATTCGGGTTCACCATGGAGGAGGCAGAGGCAGCAGAGGCGGCAAGCCTTGTCGAGCGAAGGGAGTTTGCCGGCGAGGAGGAGCTTGCCGAACCTGAAGCCGAGTCGAGCGAGCCCGCCGAGGGCGCCTCCTCCCCACCATCTAGCAGCTTGCCGCGAGCGGAGCCCCCAGCTCCACCAAGAAGGCGTCTCCGCAAGGCTGGAGACGAAACGGGGCGGCAGACGGGCCCAGCCGCCGCCCGCGCGCGCGCGCAACTCCACCATGGCAAGCACTGTTGCCGCGGGAGCACCTCACGCTGCTGCAGCAACTGGAGCGGGGCCCTCCCAGGCCACCGCTGCTACTCCCGCCAAGCGGTCAAGGGAACCCACTCCTCCGCCTCGTCGCACCGGAGGCGAGCCAGAATTTGATCTCTCCGCGCTCAGCTCCGACGAGGAAGAAGAAGAGTAAGCTTCTGTGTTGTACTTGTATTTCTTCAATTTTGTTGCTTTGTCTTGTATCTGATTTGCTTCATTCTGAACCCTTTCCTTTTCAGGACGCTGGCCCAGAGAGCTTCGAAGAGAGCCAAGGCCCCGGTGATCGTCATCGAGGACGAACCCACTGCAGCAGCAGGAGGCGCGTCCGAGACCTCCTTGCCGGACCCGGCGACTCTTCCACAAAGCAGCCCCCAGCGTAAGTATATGGTTTACTTCCTGCTGTTAGGCGCGCATGAGTGCTCTTCCTTTGCTGATATCTGACTGTTGATTCGTGTAGGAGCAGAGCAGCCCCACCAGGAGTGCCCTGAAGCCGCTCCTGACATGCCATCTGCTTCGACTACACCGCCAAGGGAGGATCCCCTGGCAAGGGAGCATTCTCCGGCAAGGGAGGCTTCTCCGGCAAGGGATAACACCAGCGACCCTCCTGTGGTTGAGACCGCTGCTGCAGATCCCATCGCAGGTAATCCTTTTCCCTGAAAATTTTCCTTGGGTTCTTCTGATCTTCTGATTTTTCTTTTTGAAATATTTGCTTGACTGTTCTTTCTTTTTCGGTCGTCAGATCCATCTGCCGCAGAGCCAATGGAGACCGAGGTCGCCGGCGAGGAGGACGCGCGCGGCAACACTGACGACGCCGCTGCCACCGAAGAGGAAGCCGGCGCTTACGGGCCTGCCGGCGAAGAGGCCGCCAAAGCTGCCGCCGCAGAAGCTGGCGAGGGGTCCGGCGATCGCACTGACGGCCCTGAGGCCGCAGGAGCGTCAGGCGCTACGCCGACCGCCGATCCCTCTGCCGTTGCTGCAGCGTCAGGCTCCGAAGAGCCCCAGCCCAGCGCCTATCTGAAGGCCGGCGATGGCGTCTTCATCAAGCTCCCCTGGGCGTCGAGCTCCAGGGCTCCGGTTGAAGGAGAGACTTTTGACGAAGAGCTGCTCGCCTCCGCTGGGCTGATGTTGGTCGACGCGCCAAGCAGCAGCAGCAGCGAGGCTGAAGAGGAGCAGCTACTGCGGAAGCTGCTGTCGCTCTACCGCGCCCGACAAGCCAAGCTGGAATCCCGGGAAGCGCTTGTCGCGAAGGCGGGAGCAGACATCGAGAAGCGCGCGGAGGAGCTCCGGGGCATCAATCAGGAAGCTCTCCGGCCTTGGCAGAGGAGCGGGAGTGACTAGTCGAGGAGCGCAAGGCCTTCATCCTCGAGAAGGCTGAAGTTGAAGAGCAACAGCGGCTTGCTGCCGAGAAGCTGTCTGCGCAGGAAGGCGAGCTGGCGCAGCGGAAGATCAATCTTGACAGCCATGAGGAGGAGCTCACATGTAAGCAAACATTTGGCGGGGCTCTCCAGGAAGCAAAGGATGCCACCGCAGCTGCCAAGGCCACCAAGAAGGAGCTGGAGACGAAGGTGACGCAACTGGAGGCCAGTCTGAAGAAGAGCGGCGAGGAGCTTGCTGCACTCAAGCATGAGCGCGAGAAGGACGCCTACACTCTTGGCGAGCTGCAGGGCCGTCTCGCCGAGAGGAGCAAGGAGCTCAGCGCCGTCAAGGACTCCAAGGTAGATCTTGAGTTGAAGCTGACTACTTTGACTCAGACGCTGGAGGGTGCCAGGGAGCGGGAGGTGGCCTTGTTGGAGAAGATCAAGGTCGACGAGGCGCTGCTGGCGAGTGCTACTGCCGCCCAGAACACCTTCAGGGAGAATGTGGAGCACTGGACCGAGGGTCTCGTGAATGTTGCCGCCGCCATCGACAGGGAGCTGACGGAGCTGGGGATGGTGGATCTTGGATATACCTCCGACGAGCACCTCCAACCCAGCGCCAAGCTCAGCTTGTTCTTCAAGGGCGTGGTGACGGCACTCCAGCGACTCCGGGAAGAGATCCCAAAGCAGCTGGCCGAGGAGTCGCGCCAGATCTGCGCGGGGGCTCTCCAAAAGGTGCTGATGAAGGTGGCTTTCCGCAATCCAGGCCTCAACCTCACCAATGTCCTCAAGTCCTTGCCGCCGGATGCTGATGTGGAGGCACTCAAGGCCCTTGTCGCACCCATTGTGGACAAGGTGGGCAAGATCAAGAGGGTTGATGGCGACCGCGTAGATTAGGCCGCCAATTTTATCTTATCTTTGTCGCTGCTGGTCATGTTAGGAGAACAATCTATTAGAGCTGCGACAAGTCATCTTGTAATATAACTCTATCTCGGGCAATGATTGCAATGTTATTTCCTTTACTTGATTCCTTCCTTTGTATGTTTTTTCCCTACGCTTTTTAGGGAACTTGCGGGCACGGGCACCCTAGCCACGAGCGCTGAGTGCGGAACGTCAGCAGCCTGCTGGCAGTGCCGTTTCCGACAAGCAACATTGTCGCAACTAGTTGCGGCTCACTTAAGTTGTTGAGCGGACTTGAAACAAAGTAAGGGCGCAACTAGCTACGAGTTGGTTCCTCCGCGCACAGGTTTTCCATACAAAGTACGGTCGTTCGAGGAAGATAACTTAAAAATTTAAAAGCTGGTTGCTCAAATTTTGACAACTTAGCTTTTCTGTCGTTTGCTTCCCGGTAAGGCGAAACTTCCTCGAGCGACGCTTAGTGGCCCACACCATTATCTTCTCCTTCCCCCCCGGCTAACTTGTGGGCGAGGGAACCTTCCTTTCTTTGAGAAAGAGAAAGAAGAGAAAATAAAGTTATGGAGCCTTGCGGCTCGTTATTGCTTACCGGGTGTAGGTGCTGCACAAAGTGTCAGATAACACATGCAATAAAATGATGAAAGCATGAAATTGACAAGTTGTGCGGAACACATGAGCTTTACTTATGCGCGGGATCTGCGCCCGGCTTTGTACAAAGGATTACATGCAACATCGGCAAGACTTGTACAAAAGGTGGTTGCCGGAACAGGTTCCGGCAACCGCGCCCTACGGGTAAAACTTACGAAGATGCTCGATGTTCCAGGAGTTGCTCACCGGAATGCCATCTTCGGTCTCAAGGCGGACAGCGCCAGGCCTAGTGACTCGTTTCACCCGATAAGGGCCTTCCCACTTTGGCGTCAACTTGTTGGAATTCTTGGCGGACTGAACGCGCCGAAGAACAAGGTCGCCTTCCTCGAGACTTCTGGCACTAACTTTGCGGCTATGGTAGCGGCGCAAAGCTTGCTGATATCGAGCAGCTCGTACAGCAGCCTGAAGACGGTCCTCCGCAAGGAGCAGGGCGTCATCTTGTCGCAACTGCTCTTGCTCAAGCTCATCATAAGCGAGCACTCGAGGTGATCCGTATACGAGTTCCGTGGGGAGAACTGCCTCTGCTCCATAGACTAGAGCGAAAGGTGTCTGGCCAGTGGCTCGATTTGGCGTCGTCCTGATCGACCAAAGAACCACCGGTAGCTCCTCAATCCAGTTTCTTCCGCACTTGTGCAGCCTGTCAAAAGTCCTGGTCTTGAGCCCGCGCAGCACTTCAGCATTTTCCCTCTCCGCTTGACCGTTACTTCTTGGATGAGCAACAGAAGCGAAGCAGACCTTGGCGCCAAGATCTTGGACGTACTGCATGAAAGTGCGGCTCATGAATTGTGTGTCGTTGTCGGTGATGATCCTGTTAGGAATCCCAAAACGGCAAACAATCGACCTGAAGAACTTGACTGCTGACTGTGCTGTCACCTTCCTCACTACTTCCACTTCCGGCCACTTTGTGAACTTGTCGATTGCAACGTACAAGTACTCAAAGCCCCCGATAGCTCGGGGAGAAGGGCCGAGGATGTCGAGCCCCTGACCGAAAATGGCGGGATAAAGGGATCGTCCGGAGAGCTTGAGCTGGCTGGTGTATCTGCTTGGAATGGAACTGGCACGCTTCACACTTGGTTACTTGTGCAGTTGCATCCTGGAGGGCTGCCGGCCAAAATAAACCTTGCAGGAACGCTTTGCCGGCAAGTGCTCTTGCGCCAATGTGGTGACCACATATGCCTCCATGTATCTCTGCCAGCAGCTTCAGTCCATCTTCCCGGTGAATACACTTCAATTTCACACCGTTGAGTCTTCTTCTGTACAGTGTGTTGTCGACAAACTGGTACGTACTTGACTGCCGGGCTACTCTTTCCGCTTCTTCTTGCTCTTCGGGAAGTTCTCCTGTCTGAAGGAAATGGACAATCTGTTGTGCCCATGCCGGAGCTTGCGGCTCGACAACAAGGACTAAAGGCACATCTGCTGCTGCGGGAACATCCGCTTCTACGGCAAGAACCTGCGGCTCAGCCGGAGCTTGATGTTCCCCGGCAAGCTTGCCGGAGCAAAACTTGTCGGGAGCGTCTGCTTCAACGAAACAAACCCTAGGGCTTGTCGGAGCAGACTGCTCCTCAGCACTCTTGGTGTTGATTTTGGGGACCTTTTTGGCAGCGGCTTCGGGGAGCTCGGCTGGAAAATAGTCACCAGAAATCAACTTCCTCTTCTTGCTCTGTCCAGTTGATGGTGTTACAGACGGTTGAGTCAGCTTGAGCACAAAGATCCCTGGTTCCACAGGTAACTTGAGCGCGGCGCACTTTGACAGGCCATCAGCAATGTCGTTCTGAGCTCTTGGAACATATTCCATCTGTAGGCCGTCAAAGTGCTCTTCTAGCTTTCTCACTTCATCAACATAGGCTTCCATCAACGGACTCTGATAATCCTTGTTCACTTGGCGGACGACAAGCTGTGAGTCACCCCTGACAATGAGCTTCTTGATCCCAAGGTCCACTGCGATCCTGAGGCCGGCAAGCAAACCTTCATACTCTGCAGTATTGTTTGTTGCTTGCTCCTTGGGAAAGTGCATCTGGACTATGTACTTGAGGTGTTCTGCGGTGGGTGCGACAAGCAGCACGCCAAGCACCGGCGCCTTTGCAGCGAGAAGGCACCATCAAAGTACATTAGCCACTCTTTGCTTGCTTCCTTGACGGGATGCTTGTTTCGAATTTCTTCATCCTGTGTTGGCGTCCATTCTGCTATGAACTCCGCCAATGCTCGCTTTGGATAGTTGAGGTGCTTTCAAACTTGAGGCCAAAGCTCGACAGCCCAAAGCCCACCGACAATCCTGCCTGTTGCTTCGGATTTTGCAAGATCCTCTTCAGCGGAAAGCGAGTGACGATGTGATCTCATGTGCTTGAAAGTAATGGCGCAGCTTTCTCGAGGCCATGAGAAGGCCGAAAAGCAATTTCTGCACACCGAGTACCTTGACCTAGCCCCTTGCGTAAGGGAACCGACAAAGTAAACTGGCGCTGCACCATCCTTTTCTCAGATCTTCTCACACGTCAGCGCAGACCCATCTTTGTCGGGACCAGAGCTTGCCGGTGAAGTTCCTTGCTCATCGCTGGATGCCTCTGCCGTGGTTGCTAGCTCATCATCTGCCTCCCTCTCCGCTACTAACGCAGCACTAACCACTTGATTGGTTGCCGCTATATATAGCAGCAACTTCTCTTGTGGTTTAGGTGCGAGAAGTATTGGAGTGGAGGACAGGTATCTCTTTAAGTCTGCAGCGCGATCTCCGCTTCGAGTCCATTTCATTGGACCTGCCTTTTTAATATTTTGAAAATGGCAGGCACGCTCAGCAGACCTAGAAATAAACCTGCTGAGAGCAGCTACGCAACCGGCAAGCCTTCATACATCCTTGACGTGCTTTGGTGCTTCAATCTGCTCAATAGCCTTGATCTTGTCGGGATTGGCTTCAATTCCCCGCTGAGACACGAAGAACCCGAGAAGCTTGCCGGAGGGGACTCCAAATACGCACTTCTCGGGGTTGAGCTTGAGGTTGATCTTGCGGCAGGTTTGCAAAGGTCTCGTCTAAATCTTGAATCAGAGTCGCCTTGTCCTTGCTCTTGACCACTATGTCGTCCATGTAGGCTTCCACATTTCTGTGCATTTGTGGCTCAAAAGCGTCATGGACTACTCTTGCAAATGTTGAACCAGCATTCTTTAAACCGAAAGGCATCCGTATGAAACAGTATGTGCCACATGGGGTGATGAATGCGGTTTTCTCCTCATCCTCTTCTGCCATGAAGATCTGATGGTACCCTGAGTATGCATCAAGAAATGAAAGCAAATCACATCCGGCCGTGGAGTCAACAATCTGATCGATGCGCGGCAAGGGAAATGGGTCTTTGGGACAAGCTTTATTAACATCGGTAAAGTCGATACAAAGTCTCCATTTCCCGTTTGCCTTGCGCACGACTACAGGATTGGCCAACCACGTAGGATGGAGCACTCCTCTGACAAGGCCTGCTGCTTCCAACTTCTTGATTTCTTCTGCTATGAACTCTTGGCGCTCCACTTGCTTTTCGACTTTCGCTTGACGGGCGTGCATGAGGACGAACAGCGAGATGGTGCTCAATTACTTTCACAGGAACACGGGGATGTCGACGGTTGCCACGCAAACACGCTCACGTTACCCGCAGAAAGCAACGAGCGCTTTCCTATTTAGGGTCAAGAATGGCACGGATGGTGAAGGTACCACCAGTGCCGTCCTCCTTGGCGGACACCTTCTTGGTCTCTGGTGGAGCTGCCATCGTCTTCTTACACTTGCCGGTGGAGCTCGATGGTGCGTCCTCGACGGTAGCGCAGCCCTCCGAAGAGGTGCGCTTGCGGAGTGGGCATCGAGCTCTTGCGGACTTGGTCTTCTTCTTCCCCCCGGGAGCTTCAACGGCAAGTGACTTGTGATCTGCTGCGGCTGCTGCTTCCCGGTAGATCTTGTCGGCGCAGATAAGAGCATCCTTCTTGTCGCCAGGGACGGAAATGACACTTACCGGGCCTGGCATCTTGAGCAAGTTGTATGCATAATGAGAGGCTGCCATGAACTTGGCGAGTGCTGGACGGCCAAGTATCCCATTTTAAGGCAATGGAAAATCAGCAACGTCAAATGTGACCCTCTCAGTCCTGAAGTTCAACTCGCTGCCAAATGTCACAGGCAACATGATCTTTCCCTTTGGCTTGCTCCTTCCCGGGTTGATTCCTTGGAATATGCCGGTCTCTTCGAGCTCACTATCAGGGATCTGGAGTTTCTGGAGTACCGCTGAGGAGATCAGATTCAAGCCGGCCCCGCCGTCAACTAGCATCTTAGTGACCTTGAGGTTGCGGATAGTTGGTGAAACCAACATCGGCAAGCACCCGACCACCGTTATGCGATCAGGGTGGTCCTCAATTTCAAAGATGATAGGCGTGCTGGACCATTTCAGAGGCTTGCGTGACTCGACGGACGGTTCTGCCGCATTGACTTCCCGCATCCACTGCTTGAGTTGGCGGTGTGAAGTATGCAGAGAAGCACCACCGTCAACACATAAGACCTCTGTGGCTTTCTGGAACTCCTGCTCATCGGCTTCATCATCATCCATGTCTTCGTCATCGTCGTCATCTTCATCCTTGTCGCGGCCGCGGGGAGGTCTGTCTCCTTGCCGCTGTTTGGCCTTGTCGCGGCGTCCTCCTCAGCCTGGACGTTTCTTGCTGGCTCCTCCAGCACCTTCCTGGGCCTTCTCCTTGTCGCGCCGCTCGTACTCAGCCTTTTGCTGCTCAACAAGCCGCTCGACCTTCTTGCAGCTCTGGAGGTCATGACCCTTGGTGCGGTGGATCTTGCAGTACTGTTTGTTGGCGCCGTCCTGCTTGTCGGCGACCGCCACAGCCTGGCAGTTGGTGCCCGCGGCAACCTCCTTGCCGGAGCTACCAACTTTGGCTTTCTTGGCGCCACCCCCGTTGCCGGACTGCTCAACAACTAGCACATCTTTGCCTTTCTTCTTCTTGTTGCTCCGCCGCCGGCTTTTCTTTGCCGGGGCAGCTTCCTCACTATCAGATCCTACTTCTGCTCCTACATTCTCTCCGGGGAGTCTCCTCCCTTCCTCAGCACGTGCACACTTGTCGGCCAGGGCATATAGCTCACTGACGTCCTTGATCTTGCACATCGCCATCTCCTCCCGCATCCTGCGGTTTTCTGATGGAACGCGCTGATCACCGCGGCAGGGTGGACATCTGGGATGTTGTGCTGTACACGGCTGAATCTCTGAATGTACTTGCGCAGGGGTTCTCCTTCCTTCTGGGCTAGCAGATAAAGGTCGCTCTCTTGGCCATGGGGCTTGTGGCCTCCTGTGAAGGCGCCGACAAACTGATGGCACAGATCTGCCCAAGAGGATATGGAGTTGTCCGGCAAGTGCATGAGCCAAGATCTGACATTGGGCTTGAGTACCAGCGGGATGTAGTTGGCCAGAATCTTGTCGTCTCGCCCCCCGGCAGCTTGCACCGCAATGGTGTAGATGCCGAGGAACTCCGACGGATGCGTCTTGCCGTCGTACTTCTCGCACGTCGGCTTGAATTCTTCTTGCTGGGCCATCGGACTTGCCGCAGCTCACGAGTGAACGCAGGGCAACCTATCGCGACGGCAAGTCGCTGGTTCCCTCGGGCGCATGCATGTCGACAGAGGGCCCAGCGCGCTGGTCGGATTGACGCCGCGCTTCTCTTCGGCGCTCGATGCGAGTTCGAGCATCTTCTTGCTGTCGTTCGTGAAGAACTTGGCGCTGATCGCGACAAGCTCGTGGGTCCGATGACGCGGTGGAGTCGTTGTCGAGGTGGATCTGACGAGTTGGCGATCTTGGCCTTCGGGGTGGAGAGTGCATGGTGGTTGCACCCCACAGGTTTCGCCGCCACCGCTCGTGCCTTGTCGTCTTGCCGCGGCAGCGATGTAGTCGGTTGCATGAGTGTCGCCGCTAGCAAAGCCGATGAGACTCTAGATGGTGGCCTCCATTCATCGACCTTGTCGGCTGTTGGAGGGTAATCTAGGAGCGATTGAGCTCTCGCCAAAGCTTCGCTGGAGTGGCGGGTGGCGATGGCGAGCGGTGCGAGGCGCGGATATGCTCGGACTCTAACTATGTTAGAAGGAGCAGATCCCGCCCAGCGACCGATGCCTCGCTTCGTGCCAGCGTGTTGGCGTGCGCGCTGGTCTTGAGGGCCCCGGGATCCACCGGCTCGTTCTTGATCTAACGAGCGGATGGTATTGTGAATACCATGACGCTGTCGGTCCCGCGCCTCTTGAGATGGGTGCGGTGCATGTACGGACGCCAAGATCTGCGCCGCCTTGTCCTTGGACTTGGCAGCGTCGTGGGCTCCCTCCTCGGCGCCCGTTCTTCCGCCGGCGTCTACCCCACCACCCATTTGCTCCGGTGGTGGCGGGATCGACGATGGGCGGCTCCGCTGCCGCGAAGCCTTCTTCTTCGGTGGCATGTCGATGAAGATGATGAAGATGTAGCTCGTGTGAGCGCGGATCAGGTTCACACAGCCTCGACGCCTCTACCGGGCGCACTAAAGATGTCGGGAAGCTGATCGACCCACGAACACCTATGGGACGGCGGACCGAGCCCTTCGGTTCGGTGGGGGCGGAGGTCGCCGAAGAGCAGATCGAGGCGGCACACGAGCAGTTTACCCAGCTTCGAGCTCTCCGGAGATAATACTCCTCTGCTGCTTGTCCGATTGTATTGTGTTCTTTCTAGGGAGCGCCGAGAGCTACCGACCTAGCCCGAGTGTTCCTGGTTTCAATGAATCCCCCCAACTTCTTCTACGCTTGCATGGGCCTCCTTTTATATGCTCAAGGGTCTCCGACAGGTGGCAACGTAGACAAGGGCAAAACGTAAAAGGAGTCGTGGTTGGTACAGCTACTTGTACAAAGGTATCCTACCTAACCCCGACGGCAGGGACAAAGGCATTAAATGCCCGTCTAAGTCGACTAAACAAAGGCGAAAGGGACCGTCGGGGGCGCCACCGCTGCCATGATGGCAATCTTGTCGGCACCGCTTGCCACCAAGGCTCCGCTGGTCAAGCCACAGATCTCTTGCCACGCTACCGGAAAGGTCACATGGCGACACGTTGGTGGATGTGCCGGAGCACAGAACGGAGGTAGTCTGCCGCGCAAGCGCCTTTGCCGCGTTGTTGCCTTTGTCGCGTCCGGAAGCTTGTCGCTCATCGGCCTTCCGGCAAGCTCCTCTTGCCGGGCCTTGTCTTCTAGGTGCCTTGAGTGGCCTTCCCGGCAAGCCCCTCTTGCCGGGGCCTTGTCTCCTTGGCTTAAATACTTTGTTCTTGAATGGCTCCAAAGGAACCACGGAGGACCTTGGTGGTCACCTGGCAAGCCTTGCCGTGGGGTGTTGCGACTGCCCATGCACGATTTCGGGATACTAGGGTACCCCTACTCTAGTACACCGACAAATGCATTAATCAAACGTTCAAACCATATCTCGTATCCATGGGGGATGTGTGAGTAATAAATGTGGCACAAAAAGCACTTTTATATCTAGTCAAAAATAATCTGTCCTGTCAGCCTTACCCATTATGTCTAAGATATGTGAATATATATAACCAAGCATCCTAGAATATTGTAAACATGAATGTATTACAAGAAATATTTAAAAAATCTAATGAACTGTAAGTAAGGTTTAATATTATAGGTATTTAGCTCACCAAAATGAATAATTCTCCATTTACGTTTTATATATGTAGGTGAAATTTATATTTAAAAATGTGTTTAATAGATCATCCATATTGCTCCGACTTCCACTTCTAAACTTCCTTATGATTATTTCTACCCTATTTTTTCCGCGATGTGTATTTTAACACCACCAAAAATATGGATGGAATTCTTAACATGCATGCACACATGGCTAGGTGCTTGTCATCTAGAAAAATAGTAATGCAAAATATATAGTTTTTTATGAGCGACTACCCTATTTTGCTTGACGAAGACTATTGTGTGTTATGTACATTTGTATGACATGCACGGGTTGAACAAAACACCAAGATGTTGATACATATATTGCATGACTAATATATAATGTGGTCTGCCACCTAATATGGGATGTTGGTGCTATAGTCCTATCTCTGACTTGTTACAGTAGTTAACCATAACTTTTTTGCTAGGGAATTGTATCTCCCTTGTGATTGGTGTAAGAAAATGAACTAATCTTATGTATATAAAAATTTAAAGTAAACTATGAACTAACAAATTTAAGATCATCCTTCATCTTTGCTTCATGGTAATGGAATTTTAAATTTATTAAAGTTATGGGCATCATTTATGTGGCAATTACTCACACCATTTGGATGGAATGGTTAAACCCTTAACATAAGTGCTACATCTGATGAGTTTATGAAATTTTTATGGGCACTTACTCCAGTTTTGATAGAAATAAATTAGTCAGGTCTATTTTTGGAGATGGTTTACATAATCCCATATTAAGGTCAAGTGCACAATAACTTATGAAATAAATATGTTGTACCTGTCTATTTATGTGCATTTAATGTTATTTTTCGAAAATGAAATGCATGTATCTATGTTTGTTTAGTGTGCAAGGAGGTTCATAATTTATGTTCAATGTACTAAATTCATAGAAGGCCACTACGAACCAGGCCAACCACCATCCACCCACGTAGGACTACCACATCTTATCTGCATAGAGTAAACCTTGATGAGTAAGTGTTATACTAGACGATATCATGAATATATGATAAAGGAACATCAAACCTAGAACTATGTGCAACTGAACATTCGAAACTAAGGATAAAACATAATTAGTTAGTAGTGAATGAGTGAAATATGATACCTCCGATATTTCAAAAACTAATATTAATTGTGTTACATAATAGAGTATTAGTGAGGGTGTTAAAAAATAGATTGCACTTCAACCGACTCTAAGCGGACTGCACATTTTTATCCATAGGTTTTGTTATATTAGACAAACTTTGGCCGTATAGATATATTTGAAAGAACATTAATATGCCCTAATATATTGGTATCTGTATTTAATGTACAATGGGGTCCCAAAATTATTTCTAGTCCTTACCTAAATCAGTAGAGTGGAGGTACCAAGCCTAGTTTTTGCAAGTCGGATGTGTTTAGTTTCTAGCCAATCATTGTTCAGCTAACATGAGAGTAATTTTTCTTCCTCTTACGTGGAATGGGAGACCTTCTACCGATGCTTGGAAGAAGAAGCGATGTTGCCCGAATAAAGCGGGGTCGCTAATCTTTGTATACTAGTGGATGAAATTTACATGTTAGACATTGAGAAGTCAATGAGGAAATAGTTGTCACTTTGAAGTGGGGCCACATTGCAAGGGTTTGAGTGCCACTTTTTCCTTCCAGATAGTTGTAGACAAGTGTCGTACCTAACGTTGCAACTAAGGAAATTGTGGGATGCGCAAAAAACGAAATGATCGTTTGAACTAATGCATTAATCAAAGGTTCAAACCCTATCTCATATCCATGGGGGATGTGTGAGTAATAAATGTGGCACCGAAAGCACTTTAATATCTAGTCGGAAATATTCTGTCCTGTCAGCCTCACCCACTATGTCTAAGATATGTAAACATATATAAGCTAGCATCCTAAAATATTGTAAACATGAATTTATCACAAGAGAGATTTAAAAAAAACTAATGAAGTGTAAGTAACGTTTAATTTTATAGGTAATTAGCTTACCAAAATGAATATTTCTCCATTTACTTTTTATATATGTAGGTGAAATTTATATTTAAAAATGTGTTTAATAGATCATCCATATTGCTCCAACTTCCACTTCTAAACTTCCTTATGATTATTTATACCCTATTTTTTCGGCTATGTGTATTTGAATACCACCGAAAATATGGGTGGTATTCTTAACATGCATGGGCACATGGTGTCGGGGGAAAGGAGCGACACTTATGGGATCACAGGGGATCCCTACTACGGTTGGCGGGGCGCGGGGCTGTGCAAAGAGCAGGTCTAGAAGATCAATGCGGGGGGATTTTTACCCAGGTTCGGGCCGCAAACGATGCGTAAAACCCTAGTCCTACTTTGTGTGTATTTAGTGTTCTTGAGCTCTTGAACTATCTGCGGTGCATGCCCAGTCCAAGAAGTCTGAATCCTCCCTCGGTATGCCTCGGGCCTCCTTTTATATGTCAAAGGGGTCGCCATAGAGGCACACATGAGGTGGAAAGTATCTACAGTGTTCAAGTTTATCTCTTGACATCATAGGACAAACGCATTTAATGCACCGCCTATGTGTCCTCTTGCTTTATCGGGGACGACAGCAAGGCTTGTCTCGTCCGTCGCCGCCTCGCCTTTCTTCGACATGCGTCTAAGCTGCCGAGGCATGCAACGACACGCTGGTTGGCTCGCTGCTGTGCTCGTGCGGTGACAGAGTCTTCACGAAGATCTCCATGCCACCATGCAGGTGCTTCCTTAGTTGGCCTGGAAGCTGCAGGCTGCCACGCAGGCGCTCGCCTAGTTGGCGGGCTGATTGTCGTGTTGGAACAGCCGCGGGGCGGCGGAGCCTTGGTAGGTGTGGGCCTGGCTGCGACCCTGCAGATGCCCCCCGGCAAGGGTCTTTCCAGGTTCTCGTAGGCGTCCCCGGTAAGGGTCTTGCTGGGGGTCTTCAGCCGTCCCCGGCAAGGGGTCTTGCCGGGGGTCTTCGTCTTCAGGTTTTTATCTATTCTTGCAGGCCTTTGGTCTTCACAAAGATCTGCATGCCACCATGCAGGCCCTTCCCGAGCCATGGTTCCGATGTTTGTTGATGGTGTCAGGACTCTCAGGCTCAAGGGTGGCGGCCTCGCTGGTGTTGGGCAAGTCGCCCCGACAAGGCTCTTGTCGGGGCTATGTAGGTCGCCCCGGCAAGGGTCTTGTCAGGGGAATCCACCTTGCCCCTTTGCTCTTCATGCTTCTGGCTTGAGTGCAGCCTTGGCAGCCTTGTTCTTTTCCTTCCTCTGCCCTGCCAAATCCGGCCGCAGGTGTGGCTACGACTGCCGTGCACAAGTAAAGGGGTAAAGGAAAGGCCCCCTACTTTTGTACAACGACAGGAGCCCCCGGGCCTGGGCCACACACAAGCGCAAGGGGTTGTTGGGCCAGGCCCAGAATGGTGAGTGGGCATGCGTGGCAGAGTTTTAACTGTGGTAACTCCTTCGCCAGTTGCGCTTCCCCACGGTCCGCATTGAGTGCATGACATGGGGGTCGTGCATGGAGTGGGAGTAGCGTGCTTGCGTCACCTCATGGTGAATAGTAAAGAGGCGGCCCGCGTCTACCCCATAAAAAGGAAACCGCGGGGGCGCTGCTCATTTTCCCTCTGCGCCCTTTCCAATCTTGGAACCGATGTTCCCTTCTTCTTCTTCAAGTGCAAATGGAAGCTCTTGCCTCTGTTCGCCGCCGCCGCCCCCCCATTGCCCTCGATCCTTCATTCCCTCCCATTGCGCCCCATGGTGCCCAAGACAAGCAAGGACAAAGGAACGGCCAAAGACGACAAAGGGAAGGAGGCGTCGGAGAGCGAGTTGGTGGAGCCTCGGACGCAGTGCGCCCTCTTCACCTCGACGGTCGATGCGCTCACCCTCAAGGACATGTTCAGGCCCCTGTGGGGAAGGGAGACGTCAGGGCATCCTGCCACGCACATCGTCCCTGCCTCCTTCACGGAGGCCGGTCCAAACCGGTATCCCTTCTTTGTCGATTATTTCTCCTGTGGGCTCTGCCCCCCTTTCTCAAATTTCTTCAATGACATCATGCACACCTACGGCGTCCACCTTCTGGATTTCATGATGAACGTCGTGGCGTGCATGGCCTTCTGTGCCCATCTTTGCGAGGGCTTTGCCGGAGTGTATCCCAGTACGGCGCTCTTCCACCATTGCTTCACCCCTCGTATCAAGCCAGGGGGCGCCATCTCTGGCTATATTACTTGGACCTCAAGGACCCAGAGCAGGGGCACGTACCCGGAGGGTGCCTAGAAGGAGAGGTGGGATGAGTGGCGGGGCATGTGGTGCTGGATCGAGGAGGCAGATCCGCAGGAGTTCTGCTGGGTCCGTCAGAGGCTGTCGGTCCGTAACAAGGATTGGGGCGAGCTCGACGCCAATGACTCGAAGCTCACGGTCGCCACCACCAGGATCCATCGCCTCACTTCGACCGGGCTCACTCTCGAGATGATTGGGGCCGACTTCATCCGCCGCCGGATTGCCCCACTACACAACAAGGAGAGGCCGGCCTGGGACTTTAGGAACGCGCCCGACGTCATGAGGCTCCGCCCCGGCCTGAAACACAATTTCACGGTGCTGCAGCATGCTCAACATTGCCAGAGACTTTTTCAGCTCAAGGTTGATGAGGCCGGCAGGGTCGAGAGGACTGGCAAGGCCGAGAAGGCCGGCAAGGCCGTCAAGGCCGGTGGGTCTCTATTTGGGTTGCCAGCAGGGCTGGTCCCATTGAGCAACATCTCTTGCCAGACCGCCATCATCGCCATGATGCCGGACTTCAATGCGCACGGCCTAGATCCAACCTGGGGCGAGCCGGAAGTGGAGTGGGTGCAGGCATTCTTCGACAACCTGTCGAAGAGGTATGTTCGTGACGAGCCACTGCTCATCCGCGACACCACTCAGGAAGAGATGGCGTACATTGCCACCAGGGCGGAGGAGGCAGCTCTTGCTAAGGAGGTCGGCAGCGTCGGCACCATGGAGGAAGAGGTCGACACGGCCGCAGAAGAGAAAGAGTTCACCGAGTAGGTGGGGTCTGCCGGGGAGGCCAGCAACATCGGCACTGGGGCCCCCCTTGTTGAGGAAGCGGTCAAGGAGTCGGCCGAAGGGGAGACCAAGGCGGGTGGCTCCTCGGCCCCGGGGAGGAAATGTGTCCTGCGGTGGGCTAGCTCTGGCGCGCCAGTATGGCCTGACAGGACCACGCAGCGGCAACAGGCCCAAGCGCAGCTCGTGCGCGACACAAGGGCCGCGGCAGCGAAGAAGGCAGCGGCCGCCGCCTCTTCCTCGTCCAAGCAGCGCAGGACCCCATCCCCTTCTCCTCCTCCTTCAGATGGCACCCCGGAGGCCGATTTCGACCTCGGGTCCTTCAGCCCGAAGAGGAAGAGGAGGCGGGCCGAGGAGGAGGTGGAGGACGAGTAAGTACTTCGCCCCTCATCATCTCCTAACCCCTCGCCTGTGCTATCCTTCCTTAACATGATTTTATCCTCACAGGGACACGGAGACGCTAGCCCAGAGGGTGTCGAAGAGGGCCAAGGCTTCGACAGGCGACGAGCCCCCGGCGAGCGCTCTGCGCATGCCGGTGTTGGTGGTGATCTTCCCGGACAATTGCCCCCAGCGCAGCCCCCGCTCCAGCCCCCTAGCGTGAGTCCGTTACTCACTCCCCATTGATGGGCATCACTACAAAAAAATACACTTCCGTGATGATACGTGTTTGTCACACTAGGTCGCGTTTTTTGTCATGCATGTACATCCATGACGATTTTATGACAAAATCAAGATAGTCATACCGTCTTTGTCGAGAAGTGTTCCATGACATTACCAAAATTATCATCACGGAAGTGTCCACTTCCATGACGATAAATCGCGCGTCACAGAAGTGCTTTCGTCAAGGGTGACCGACACGTGGCATCCACCGTAAGGGAACGCCGTTAAGCTATCGGGGCCGTTTTTGGATCTGATAACCCGTTAACAGCCCAGACCAATGGGGATTTTCCACGTGTAGAATCATCATTGGCTGGAGGAAACACGTGTCAGCTCGCATTGGCATAGGTGTCACTCATCCAATGGGCGAGATGCGCCTATGATATGTTGACACGTGGACCGGCCCAAAAGTGGCCCATAAATTTTAAATGGGCCGGCCCAACTAAAGGCCCGCAAGAATTTGCAGACCATAATGGGCCGTCCCAGCCAAAGTCCCACGAGATTTTGCGGACCATAATGGGCTAGCCCAGCTAAAGGCCCACAAGATTTTGCGGGCCATAATGGGACGGCCCAGGTACAGGCCCATAAGATTTTTGCGGGCCATAATGGTCCAGCCCAGGTGAAGGCCACAAGATTTTTGTGGACCATAATGGGCCGGCCGAGCTAAAGGCCCACGAGATTTTGCCGACATTATTGGGCCGGCCTAGCTATAGGCCCACAAGATTTTGAGGACCCTAGTAGGCCGACCCATTAACTGGTTGCCATGTTTTGGGCCAAATGCTGGCCCATATTTGATCCGGTCCATTAATGGCCTGCCACGTTCCGGGCCTAACAATGGCCCATATGAGATCTGGCCCGTTAAAAGCCTACCATGTTCTGGGCCAAATTATGGCCCAGATAAGGTCCGGCCCTTTAAGAGGCTTTGGGCTAAATTATGGCCCATATCAGATTCGGCCCGTCAACTGGACGCTATGCTTTTGGGCCCACTTGCTAAAGGCCCATTTGCTAATTTGGCTTGATATTAGTTTAAGCCTGTTAAGGGCCCGTTTAACCTTTCGGCCCTATATTAATTTCGGCCTGTTAAAAGCCTGTCATATAGTTGGGCCTAACTACGACCCGGTTTGCATCCGGCCTGCTCGCAGCCGATAATCTGATTGGGCCAAACAAGGACCGAGACAATTTTGGCCTGTTAAAAGCCCGTGATGATTGGCACAATCATGGGCCGTGTTCCATTTCGGGCTGCTGCCGACCCGTGAGCTGTTCGGCACGTTTCAGGCCCAACCTACTTCTCAGCCTCCTAAAGGCCCATTGAGTTTTCTTGCGAATAGAGGGCCGATGGTTTACTCGGCCTATTAAAGGCTCGAATCTACTAGTGGGACAGTTTACATTTAGGCCTTTTAATGGACCAAGATCACGGGGCCCATGATGCGGATCATACATCGTGATTGCATGACGGCCCGATTATGTACCGTAACTTTAACGTTTGGCCGGTTTACGGTGAAGACAGGATATATATACAGTAAAATAACTGCAGCATCGTGAATAAGAAAAAACCTAGACTATACAATAAAGAAATTATGACATATTACATCCACTGGGCATCAAAGTTCGCCACTATGATAATAAAGCACAAGCAGACAGCAGATTACATACACTGGGCATCAAAGATCGCCACCAGTGCAACTAACACGCCAACAAAATAATATACAAAATCGTCAGCACTTCAATAGAGTTCAAGAAAGGTTAGCCCTGCTGGGGAGCTGCAGCGCATGCAGCTGAGTAAGCTGATGAGACTGCGCTTGTTTAACACTTATATCCTCCTTGCTCTGAAAGATAAACAAGCAGACATATGACAGGTTTTGCACATAAAAGTATCAGTGCTGACAATTCATCACATTTCTTACTAACGAATAAAGTGACAAAGTTTAAAATTGCATTAACACAATATGGTATTGTTCAGGTCAAGACATGGCAGGAAATGACATTGTGAAGGACTTGGCAGCTTCACGAGACCATTTAATTACAGATCAAGAACTCAAAAGTATCAATGGTTAGTGTGTTGTCAATTTATCCCATTTCAGATTGGCAAATAAAGAGAAGGTTTAAATAATAGTAGAATGATATGACATTGTTCATAGTTAAGACATTGCAGAATATGACATTGTGCTTGTAGTGGGTAGGTTCACCACACCACCGGATTACGGATCAAGAATGTATACACATGCAAAGGCAAAAGAAGATCACTTGCTCAGATAGTTTAATTTACATGGTATGACGAAGGAACTTGGTTTTACAACTGAAAACTTAAATTGATAAGGACAAACTTTTGTTTATGAACTACATAATAAACTTTAAACATGCAATTTGATGCAAACACCAAAAATAAACAGCTGTTGCAGTCATGCCTAACCAAATATACACAACAAAGTTTGAAGGCTTGAGAAGGACAAACTTACATTATTGGTGAAGACAGGCTCTATAAAGCCCTTGTCCATGCTGATGGGGGGGCAATTCAAGAAGTTTACCACCGAATCTTCTTCATAAGCATTGCCTTTATTCTACATTTTGTTAAGAGTAAATATAGATGTGATAATATAATAAAAAATGGAGAATATTTAAGATAAGATGAAGAGTGATGCTACATAACCAGGTAGCTATAAATGTAAGTATAGCGATACAGGCAAAAGGTACAACCAAGAGCAGTGCACAGCTAAACTTCTTCAGTACCATCGGTGTTATCCAACCTTATGGTAAGAGTAAATATAAATCTGATGTGTAGAAAATGAAGGGAAAAGGAAAATAAGCTACAGAGTGATGGTACATGAACAACTACCTGTCAATATAAGTACACTGATAAAGGACAGCAAGTACTCACAATAACAATGCAAAGCTAAAAAATTCATTGGCATTGGATATATTCTACACTAATGTAACCATTTATACAGATCAGATAATTTGGAGCGAACAATTGATAAGCAAGCTATCATGCATACTGCTGTCACATAATGAACCAGGTATGTATGGAAGTAGAGTGATACAGGACAACAGGTACTAACAAGAGCAAAGCAGCGGGCAGCATATTTGCGATATCCTGTCGTTCTTTTCAAACACGAATTCTTCTTCGAGCAGATTTCCAGCAAAAAAGATCTGTAGGGCACATGCAGAAAAGTAGAAGTTCAAATTATCATGTGATTTCATAGATAGTACCTCATCCTGGGAACGAGGCCAGTGCATAACAAGGTTTTTCCATTCAATGTCTTCTAAATTTAGCACATGAGACTTCACCGGAAATTCGTTTATAGACTTGCCATCAAAGTGTGATTTCCTCAGGTAACACTGATACTGCTGCAATGCTTCCTTGAAAAGCACAAGCAAGCTTTGCTCGTCATGACTATCCAGATTGACCCTGGCCCACCTACAACAATGTAGTGTAAATCATTGATGTGTTCAATAAGCAGAAAACAGGAAAATAATAACCATGAATAATGGCACTTACACGTAAGTTGGACAAGAAGATGTTAAAATGGTGTTTGTCTTCACTATAATCTTCCCATGATGGGAATATATGCACATAGTCCCTAACAACATTGAAAGCATTGTCTTTTAAACTGGGAATAACTGGAATGGGGTTCCAATCTGCAGGAATTGGTCGCTCTGCGCTTGGGATAGGTCTTCGCCGGTGGACTTGCTGTACTTTTTGGTCGGAGGGGATTTTTCGTGGTACGGCTGGTGCTATGGCAACTGAAATCGGTATACCTTTTGCTGGAGTGCAGGTCCTATGTGGTGGGGCTAGTGGTGTGGCCAGTGAAGTATGGGTACAGTCTGCTGAGTCGGTCCTATGTTTTGTCTCACCGGGTTGTACAACCAATATAAGTGGGTGTCAGATGATTTCTCCGCACCACCATGTTTTTCAAGGACTTTGCTGGTGCTCCTTCGGGTTTGGCAATCACCCTCTTCCTTTTTGATGTCTGATGCACAAGAACATCATTTGAGTGAAAAAACATGGTATGATGACAGATGGAATATGTATTGATAATATATGGGCATAGCATCTCGACATATATGATGAGTAAACTAAGCAGATGGCGGTGCAACAAAGTAGAAGAAATGCAAGACAACATATGCAAGATACGCGCAATCAATAAATCCTTGCCAAATTAGAACAGGCACCCTGATGGGTGACCAGGACAGGCCATCTGCCTTTGACTCCTCGAGGTTAGAATAGTCATTAGGATCATATTTTGAACAAGAATCAACAGGTGGGGAGCGTATAAGTTTCATTGCATCCAGAATGGCACTCAATGCCTTGGTGCCAATTTTGAAAGTCGATGCGGTGTTTAGCTTCAAGAGTGGACTGTTGCTAGTGCGACACAGAGCAGCTACACAGATCATAGTGTAGATATAACGGGAAAACCGTAAGCATCAGAGTAAAATCAGCAAAGTGGAACTTGCTGGAATAGTATTGCCGGTACGGTTAGAAAGGATTCGGATACAAGCTCTCTTCAACTGAAGGTGTGTGGTACAGTTAATATCAGTGTAACTCTCAAAGGCGACACAGCTCCCCCCATTTTCTTGCTATTCTTATAGGATTCAAGTGGGGAGGCCACTACAAATCCTATTTCCATGTTTACAAAATCCTATGAATCAAAGAGCGCATTAAGAAAGCAACTCCCTGCTGTCTCTTACTACCTCTTGAGCACTGCGTTGGTTTTCCCTTGAAGAGGAAAGGGTGATGCGGCAAAGTAGCGTAAGTATTTCCCTCAGTTTTTGAGAACCAAGGTATGAATCCAATAGGAGGCCACGCTCAAGTCCCTTGCACCTACACAAACAAATAAGAACCTTGCAACCAACGCGATAAAGGGGTTGTCAATCCCTTCACGGCCACTTGCAAAAGTGAGATCTGATAGAGATGATAAGATAATATTTTTGGTATTTTTATGATAAAGATTAAAAGTAAAGATTGCAAAATAAACAAAGATAGAAATAGCTTGTTGACGGGAAATTAATATGATGGAAAATATACCCGGCGGCCATAGGTTTCACTAGTGGCTTCTCTCAAGACAGCATAAGTATTACGGTGGGTGAACAAATTACTGTCGAGCAATTGATAGAATTGAGCATAGTTATGAGAATATCTAGGTATGATCATGTTTATAGGCATCATGTCCGTGACAAGTAGACCGACTCCTGCCTGCATCTACTACTATTACTCCACACATCAACCGCTATCCAGCATGCATCTAGAGTATTAAGTTCATAAGAACGGAGTAACGCTTTAATCAAGATGACATGATGTAGAGGGATAAACTCATGCAATATGATATAAAACCCATCTTCTTATCCTCGATGGAAACAATACAATATGTGTCGTTTCCCCTATTGTCACTGGGATCGAGCACCGCAAGATTGAACCCAAAGCTAAGCACTTCTCCCATTGCAAGAAAGATCAATCTAGTAGGACAACCCAAACTGATAATTCGAAGAGACTTGCAAAGATAACCAATCATACATAAAATAATTCAGAGAAGATTCAAATATTGTTCATAGATAATCTTGATCATAAACCCACAATTCATCAGATCTTGACAAACACACCGCAAAAGAAGATTACATCGAATAGATCTCCAAGAGAATCAAGGAGAACTTTGTATTGAGATCCAAAGAGAGAGAAGAAGCCATCTAGCTAATAACTATGGACCTGAAGGTCTGAGGTAAACTACTCACACATCATCGGAGAGGCTATGGTGTTGATGTAGAAGCCCTCTATGATCAATGCCCCCTCCGGCAGGATGCCGGAAAAGGACCCAAGATGGGATCTCACGGGTACAGAAGGTTGTGGCGGTGGAATTAGGTTTTCGTGGTGCTCTTCGATGGTTTGGGGGTACGTAGGTATATATAGGAGGAAGAAGTAGGTCGGTGGAGCCACGAGAGGCCCACGAGGGTGGAGGGCGCGCCCAGGGGGTAGGCACGCCCCTGCCTCGTGGCATCGTCGTTGGTTTCTTGACGTCCACTCCAAGTCCTCTAGATCACGTTTGTTCCAAAAATCACGCTCCCCAAGGTTTCATTCCGTTTGGACTCCGTTTGATATCCTTTTTCTGCGAAACACTGAAATAGGCAAAAAACAGCAATTTGGGCTGGGCCTCCGGTTAATAGGTTAGTCCCAAAAATAATATAAAAGTGTATAAATAAGCCCATTAAACATCCAAAATAGAATATATAATTGCATGGATCAACCAAAAATTATAGATACGTTGGAGACGTATCATCTCTCTATATGTAGTCCATGGTGGAATCTATACAAAGACTTTGGATAATAAAATGTTCGTTGCACAGTGCCCACACATGATGAACCAGAGCGCATTAAGAAAGCAACTCCCTGCTGCCTCTCTCTATATGTGGTGCATGTGCTTTTCGAAAGTAAAGTAGGAACATTAGCTGACCAATTAAAAGTTATCTGTTTTAGTAATATCAGCATCATTTCAGATTCGTACTTGAGCAACAAGTTTGGAATTATGAGTGGCACGTTGTTTAGCTTGATGGATTCAGGAGCAGTGCTAAGCAGGTACGATGATGGTACTGAATATAAAGGCATGTCTGCATTCAAGTCGCGTGACTTTTGTCATTTGGATCCTTCGACCATTTCAGGCGGTTGGAAGAAGATCCTACGTCTCCTAACCCTTCTTATTCCTTGTCTCTGATTCTTCCCATACAGAACACCGCACGGGCCGCCGGCCGGACCACCGACCCCCACCGCCTGTGTTCCTCCGCCACCCCACCCCCACCATGCCCCCACCCGCGTCGAGTTTTCTTCGTTCAGCGAGGCCCCAACACCCCCCCCCCCCACAACCACCGTCCCCACCCGAGTCCCTTCATTCGTGATCGGGAACTCCGTGAGCTCTGAAAATCGATCGACCCAATTTTGAAATTTAGTCTCTGTGATTTAACTAGTGCGGAATATAAAAGGGGAAAACCATAAGCATTGGGAGTATAGTGTTGAGCATGCCATGGCGGATCTGAAGGTGCAAACCGGACAAAGGCAACTTCGCAACCAATATTTGCTTTCAACTAGCAAGTAAGTGATGGACAAGAAATCAGAGTAAAGCAGTGGCGATCTTTTTTCTTGCTGTGATAACTAGGTTGAGAAGATACGAAAGACTATGGCCTCTGGTGCGGTGCCGTGTATGCATCTGCTAAGAATTTGACGGTGTTGCGGTAGCGATGGCTGTCGGCGGCGTGGAAGCAGATCCAAGAGGGTAGACAGTGGCGGCAGGGCGCGGTGGACGAGACAGTCGTAGGAGCGGCGCCGGCAAGGTGGACGACGGCGGGCATGAAGCGATAGGGCGGGATGCAAGGATCCCGATCCGAAGCCATGGATGAGAGAGGTAATGGACGGTGGCGTCGGGGTATCAGCTCCGGCATGGAGCAGGAGGACGGCGGTGGATGGGGTGGTGGATGGAGGAGGCTGGGGTGGAGAGTGTGTTTTGGCGCCCACGGAGTACGAATGGGGAAATGGAGGTGGAGAGGAAGGGGGGAACCATGTCTTCAGGGCGCGCTTGTCTCAAATGTGAGGAAATTTACAAATTTAGCCCCCGTTTCAAATTTCCTACATCACAGCAATATTAGTCTGTTGGCGATAGGACGGTAAACTCGTATACACCGAATATTTGCCGACGAGAGTTTGTTTTTGGCGCCCACCGTGTATGAATCGGGGAGGGAGTCGATTTCGGCCGAGGACGCACTGTGTTTTGGCGCCCACCGTGTATGAATCCGGGTGAGAGGCGGTTATGTCACGTTTGAGTGAAATTACAAACCTACCCCTATCGAAACCTATAGAAATCGAGCAGATAGGCTTTGCATGGCAGGGATAGGCAGTAGTAATTTCCATCTCGTAGATTTTGGTTTCGGGCGGTTACTGTGAATTTCCTCGCTTCGTTCAAATTTTGCAGAGTGCACATTTACCGTGCCAACTCAATTCAAATCCCGTTTGTATTCTGTTTTTTTCTGGGCGGGATCCATTTTCGATTGGAATAAAATTCTATATACATCATTTTTATATATATACTTTCAAAAGCACAACAAAGAATTTTGCTCCTTTATATGTATAATATTATTTACAAATACAATGATCTCAAAATCATAAGGTTGAATTCAAAAAATTAAACCAAATTATGTTCTACTAAAATGTATGGATTAGTAATATCTACATATTAAATAACATAGATGCGCGTGAATTCATATGAGTATGCATGTTTAATAGATCAATTTTGGTTCGAGTATGGATTACATGTATCATCATCTCGAATTCAAATATTTCGATCCCTTTTATGTTCACTCCTTTCACGGCCATCTCTCTCGCATGCATGCTCCTTCATGTAGCTATCACTCTCTTTTCTCCAGCTCACCCGCACGCTCACTTCATGTTTCTCCTATCCTCGCAAACATGGTCTCACGACGTCTCCCTTGAGAAGTGTCACACTCTCCCTATCATTATACGTTACATGGTTTTCATTATCTCTCACGTCTCTACCGTTCTCTCGTATCGCTAGGTACCTAAGCTTTCTTTTTCACCGCCACACACACAGTCTCCACTCATCTTTCACTTTGTCTTTCTCTCTATAGGATTCTCCCACACACCCTATATGTCTCTAGTTATGAATCATACCACTAAAATTACTCTCTCTCTCTCTCTCTCTCTCTCTCTCCTGTAGACACAACATTTGTTGCGGTCTCCTTTTCGTCTCCATCCCAGACTGACATTATTCATTTGTTTACTGATCAGACAAACTCCCCCATCCCTCTCTCTCTCACACACAAACAACTCCTGCTTCCACTCCCCTTCCCGACTACCGTCTCTCTCTCTCACACACACAAAACTCTCGCTTTCGCACCCCCGACCCATATTTCTCTCACAAACATTTATCGACTAGCCTCTAGATAGGTTTATACACCCGCACACTCGTGCTTCCACTATCGCATACATGTCTCTCTCCCGCTCCTTATATCTATGTAGATTTTTCTTCCCTTTTGAGACACACCCTCTTGATCATGCACACACACTATCGCCTCATTTTAAGCTGATACCTCTCACACACACTCTCTTTGTGTCTTTGTCACACATGCACTCCGTCCTCCTCCTCTCTCCCTCTCTCTCACACACACATGGGCTTTTTGCAACAACTAGCAAGATGACCATGCGTTGCACGGAACATCAAGATGCATTTGTATGAGTAGTTTATCTTGTGGGAGAAAAGGATGAACAAGGGAAGGCCTTATTTGCAAGTGTGGAGAGGGGTGTGGGTATCTTTTTGCAGAATTGCCATAGTTTCCTTCCTATCCGTCAGATATAGATCAGACGGCCTATATTGCAGGATGGCAGGCACACGATCATCACCTACTATGCTTTTTATAAGAGTAGGGATAAATAAAAGAGTTGGTGATGATGGTGGGCCTGCCATCCTGCAATATAAGTCGTCCGATTTATATCTGACGGTTAGGAAGGAAACTATGGCAATTTACCCACACTCCTCTCCACATTTGCAGATAAGGCCTTCCCTCGTTCATCCTTTTCTCCCACAAGATCTTGATGTTCCATGAAACGCACGGGCATCTTGCTAGTAAGAGTAGAAATTAGACATATAACACTTCTCGAATCTTGAAACCGACAACATTCCTCCCTTATCTCATCAAAACCGCCAAAGGAATGTATTTTGAGTGAAACATAACATATTTTTAGTGATATATGTATTTCAAAACTAGACTTTTTTTCTATCAAATCGGTGAATACGTATTAATCTACTCTGATCGTGTGGCAATGCATTGGCACATTGCTAGTAGTTATTATAATTTTTTGGACACTAGAAAACGGTGGAGTACATATACGAAGAGAAGAGGCGCACGCACGTAATCGGTCTCTCGCTGTCTCGCACACATGAGTGTTACGTAAAGGCAACGTTAACAAATAAACCCTAAACCCCTAGCTGCACGGTTGCTGCATTCACGGGTACCGGATACGTGGTGGGGAGCACCTTTGTAGGAATAGTCAGCTCGTGTGATAATTTGATCCGTAGGAGTTGATGGTCGAGACCACAGGTGAATGACTTGGAGGCGGTGGCTCGCCAGTTGCCACAGATCGAGTAGCCACGTTTAAAATATCATTTTTTAGCGGGGTTAAGAGTTCCGATTTTCAATGGCGCGTTATAAGTACTAAGTAGTTTTTAGAATGATTGGTATGGAGCGAAAATGGAATTCATAGTACTACGTACCTCCTTGGCGTATGGTTGTATGGGTTTATGTTGCGAGATGTTGAACCTGGTAGTTCTAGGGAAAATATTATGGTTTAGATTTAGATGTTGGTTTTCAGTAATGAAAATCGGAAGGGGGAAACCCTTCTTTGATTAAAAAAACTACTACCTCCGTTCTGGTTTACTAGTCCCCATTGTATTTTTGGTCAAAGTTTGTCCATGAATTTTACTTGTAAAATGTGAATGGAAAACGAGATTTTCTTATACCCAAACAAAAGAGGACTGGAGGGAGTGATTGTTGTGACATGGACGCGACCTCTCATAGCGCAGGCATTGAACCGGCGCGCCGGCCAAGAGGGCCCCACTCGCTGTAGGCTCGGCTGAACATGCCTCCTCGCCGCATGCAACCGCTTCGCACTTCGCCGCCTTCATTGAATCCAGCAAGCAGGCGCAACACGCCCTTCTCATGAGCCGCCGGCATTTTAGAACACAAAAAATGACCAAAATATAATTAATTACGCATGGTCTTGACTTGTTGTGCTCGCACTAGTAGCAGGAACTAGAGGTTTTTCTTTATTCATTACTCTCCTCAATTTTTTTGGCTTTGAAGTGAATCATGGTTGTGGACATTATGTATGATTGTGTAGATATTTGTGAACATGAGTTTGATGTGGAAGTTGAACTTGGAATGTCGGGCTTGCGCGTGAACTATACCATGTCCAATGCTTCGTCTGTTATTGTTTGGAAAGTAACTGCTGTTATTACATGACCCGACAAAAAAATTGTGCCACATCAGTAGATGCACGGACATCAGAACAGGCATGCTGACTAGATAAACATTTGAACCTAGCTACTATGAAGGAAATTTTGTACTGATAGAAGTTTCAGATAGCAGGAGACGCCTAGCCTGCTCTGCCTCTGCTAGCTTATTTCTGGCTTCTTCCATCTCTTCTTTGGCATTGGTGAAGAGAGCATCTGATTGCTCTTTTCGCTTCTTCAGGAACTCAGCTACATTCTCAAGGGCTGATGCACGCTTTCTTTCAGCCTTTACTAGAGCCACGAGGACACGAACAGCTGACGACTCCACCTGGCTTGTGTTTAATCCAGCATCATCTGGGAATTTGCACCTTGTGTCTAATCCAGCATCATTAGGGAACTGGCACCTTGTGTGTAACCCAGCCTCATTTTGGAAACATGATCTCGAGGCTGACCATATTTCCCACCTCGCAAGACCTGCATCTTGACATGAAGTTACTTCTTTTTTAGATCAATACTCACAGCAACCCAGATCCATTTAGTAGAAGCGAGATAAACAGAACTGTGAGAAGTGAATTCAAAAGGAAAAATCAATAAAAACAGACTACAAGGTGAGAACACCCACTTCCTACATCAAGCTAAAAACGAAAGCATTAGGACGATTAAGATTCTTCTTATTACACATCGAAGAACACGAGGCTTAAGAGAAACAGAAACTACAACATATACACATCGAAGAACAGGAGGCTAAACAAAAGTAATTGAAAGGGTGTTACTTACCAAAGCTCGTTTTAGAGGAGAGGTGCAGCTCCTCTTTAACTTGCCACGCTCCTTGAAGATGTCCCCAATATCCCGTGTTTGGTCTTCATTGCTCCTCTGCATGTTCGCACTCGTGGTTTTAAAATCTCAACATAGCAAGAAAAATACACTACTAGTAATACTCACGCATCTTGTGGGCAACATTAAAGCACTCGTCTGCCATGTCAGAGCATCTCCTACAGAATCGCAATGCGTGGTGCTTTAAAAAAGTGTTTACAGTGCTGAGTTCGAGAAGTAGAGATAGAGAGTAGAGGCTAGAGAGTAGAGGATAGTTCTCAGCATAGATAGATAAATAAATAGATTATTCAACTACTCCTCGTCATGCGACTCCTCCTCGGTGATGTCCTCCTCCGATGTCTGACTGTAGGCGTGAAGATACCGATCGTCATCGGATTCCCAGAGCGACACTGCTCCTAGCCTCATGTTTAATTGAGCGTCCGCTTTTCGCCTATGCTTGTCTCGCGATAGGCGGCTCGCTCCGCCCTCCTCTTATCCCTCTCCGCCCTCCTTTGCACGTAGAACTCACGCTCGTTGACGATGTCATGCGGGAAGCGTTGGGGCCACAACGCCATGGCTTCCTCGTCCATCTCGGTGATGCCGAGATGGTGCTCCCGTCTCCTGTGCCCGCTCCCGCGTCGGCACGTTGGGGAAGTTCAATGTTCTATGAGGCCACCGGAGGCGCCACGCCATCGCGTCGTACGAGCGGGCGGCCTCGTTGGCGGTGTTGAAATTGCCGAGGCCGAGGCGCATCCCGCGGAACCGGATCTCGGCAGAGAAGCCGCCGGAGGGGCGCGCACGGACGCCGCGGTATCCCCAAGTTTCCCGGCGACGCGGCGGCGGCGACGCGAGAAAGAGCGGGGAGAGAGCGGTGGCGAGGAACAGAGCGGAGAGAGAAAGGTGGCAAGGCACAGAACGGTGGGAGGGCGTTGGATTTTATAAATCGCACCGGACGCCGCGCACCAAAACTAGCGCACGCCCGACGGCTTTTTACCGCGCGCGCGCAATCCTTTCCCGACGTCTCTGCTATCTCTACTCTCTTCTCTGTTGTTATATTTATTTTATATTTAATATTTATCTCTACTTCTCTACTCTCTACTTTTCCCTACTCTTATAAAAAACAGAGTTGGTGATGATGGTGTTCCTGCCATCCTACAATATAGGCCATCCGATTTATATCCAACGGATAGGAAGGAAACTGTGGCAATTTTGCAAAAAGATACCCACACCCCTCTCCGCATTTGCAAATAAGGCATTCCCTCGTTCATCCTTTTCTCCGACAAGATAAACTACTCATACAAATGCATCTTGATGTTCCGTGCAACGCATGGGAATCTTGCTAGTTTCTTATAAAAAACAGAGTTGGTGATGATGTTGTGCCTGCCATCCTGCAATATAGGCCGTCCGATTTATATCTGACAGATAGGAAGGAAACAATGGCAATTTTGCAAAAAGATGCCCACATCTCTCTCCTGATTCGCAAATAAGGCCTTCCCACGTTCATCCTTTTCTCCCACAAGATAAACTACTCATACAAATGCATCTTGATGCATGCAACGCATGGGCATCTTGCTAGTTCTAAAAAACTTTCCATCATTTGCCACACTACTGGTTGCAGATGAAAAACCTACCCAAGCACAGCGCGATACAAGAGCGACGTACAATTACAAGCTGATATTCTGTTGGACAATGGAGGCTATAACCAATTATTTTTATGGGAATAATAGCACCCAGGAAATTTGAAGGGTAGGTATGAACAAAATTGGAACTGCACATGTACTGCTAAGTGATTCAATACACAAATTACCAATCGAGGTGGAGAACGATGGTCGCGGCGGCCTCTGTGAGTCATGGTCGACAACAAGAGTCAGTTCATTGTCCACGACGGTGGTGCTTCTGCGATTGGCGTCGGCTTCCGGGAAGCAGATCCGAGACCGTGGAAGACGGTGCCCAGGAAGAGGCTCCGTGTACGACAACGATGGTGGGCCAGCTCCAGTGCGGCATACGAGGTCGTCGATGAGGCAGATGCGCTGCGGTGGATGAATGCGCTGATGTAGAAGGGGAGGAGCAAGAAGGCTGCGGTGCCCTGGAGAAGTCTATTTTGCTGTGGGGATAGAAAATGGGGAGTATTCTGATGTACTACTCTGGGTGCCGGGGTGGGGTTGGCTGGGTAGGGTGAACCTGAAGTTACAAAAACATCCCCCTACCAACCGTCATCCATAGGCCTGTTCCGAAGGCTATGATGGTAACTTCCCACTACTCGATTCAGGGTCGCGGGAGATTTTCCGGCCGACCTCAAAATTTTTGTGACACTGAACTCCCCGTGTGGCGTGTTGGGTGATTCAGCTAAGCAACTAGCGAGTAGTGCTAGTAAACTCTGCATATTAGGTTTGACCGAAAGTCAAACTTCCTAAAGTTTGACCAAGTTCATAGAAAAATATAAACATTTACGATAACAGATATGTATGATGTGAAAGTACATTCAATAATGAATCTAATGGTATTTATTTGTTATTGTATATGTTAGTATTTTTGTTATAAACTTTCTGAGAGATTACAAAACTTGACTTTGACCGATGCTAATATGCGGACTTAAATAAAAACGGAGGGTGTACACATTTGTTTTCTTAGTATGTAGTGAATTAATCATTTGTTGAAATTGTGAAATAAATATATTAGGCTATGTAATGGTCTATACAATTCAAAAGTTACAATCATTGTCGAATTCCAAGATGTATACGAGGTCTATAGTACTTCACAACATGCTCAAACTCACATAATCCCAGTCAAATGACAATTAAAATGCATTTATAATTATTACTTTGTAGGATGCAACAAAACCAGGAATAACTCTACATCATTCATTATAAAAAGCAACATTTTGAACATATCCCAATGTGTGAATGAAACGTGCAGAGAGAGCTTGCGAAGATGGAGCAGATAGGGCGGGAAAGATTGTATGTATGTGGACGAGAGAGTAGGAGACAAACCTAACGAAACAGAAAGAGAGACATAGAGAGAGAAAGAGAGAGGAAGAAGTTAGGTCTGTGAGAAAGATGGAGACATGTAATATACGTGAGATGCGTGTGTATCCGGATTCTGTACACGTGGAAGGAGAAGAGACAACAGGTTTGATGAGAGAGCTGAAAAAACATGGACGAGAGGGGAAGGATCTCGTGGGTTGAGGGATTGATAAATTTGTGCGGGGAGAGAGGGATTGGTAATTTTGTGCGAGAGAGAGAGAGGGTGGGGGGAGGAGTCAGTCAGCCGTCGTCACATCATCCTGCTTCCAAATGGCCCCGCTTTCTCTAGCGCAGTGTGGTCTCCGTCTTCAATCTCCTCGACGCCGTCTTTGAAGATTGAGGTGTTGTGCATGCTGGGGTGCAGAGAAGCACAAGCGAGAGTGGTCGCCATATAACCTTGGATGGGGATGAATTGTGTGCTCGGGGGAGGGGGTGTGTGTGTGTTGTGTGATGTGTGTGTGTGTGTGTGTGTGTGTGTGTGTGTGTGTGTGTGTCAGATATTGAGAGAAAACAAACCTAAGGAGATAAATGTGTGTGTATGTGACGGAAAGCTACATGCTAAACAGGGTATTCACGAAGAGATTGTGCGTGTGAGATAGAGAGCGATGTGCGGGCCTTGAGGTGGGCAGGGGCCGGGTGAGGGTGTCAAAATGTGCGCGTTGATGCATGTGTTACATGCGATCGTGCGAGGGACGGACGAATCGAGAGATATGGTTGTTGTGTTACAGATGCTCCTCTCTCTCTCTCTCTCTTCACACACACACACAAGTAAAATACAAGACCGTTCTCTCATGTATACACAACGTATCGGCATCTGTCTATGTCTGACTCATGCATGATCATTTGCACATTCACACCTCTCTATGTCTCTATCACACGCACACCGTCTCCACATTGCCCTTCCGCCACAACACACATATGGAAACATACACATGTTCTCTCTCAGTCACACAAAAAATCAGTATTAGAAAACTAGGGCGCACCTAAAACGTCCAAATCCAAATAAACACGAACTGGAGCTAAATTCAAATATATGGAAATATTGTAGCGTCAAGAACTTTTCCAGGAAAAAAATTGAGTCATATTCGGGATTTGTTTTCACACACACAAAAAGGTTCGGTGGATGTCCTTCGAGCGCGACACGGTGACGCACCGTTCGATCAACCGCGCGGCCGCGGTTCATGCGCTTGCAGAGGATTCCGTATCGTGGCTGTGGTAACTAATAAAAACGCTGCCTAAGTCTAATGTTTACATGTACTAGTACGGTTTTCTTTTAAGTTTGACCAACCCTATATAAAACTAAACTAAGCTCCCATACGCAAGACTCATCAATATGCCGCCATTGCTGCGCATGCCGGCGCCCTTTGCTTCCAGCCAACAATTTCGCCCATCACCACCGTGTCGCCGCCATCCCTGTGCCATGAAGTGAAGGCTCGCCACCACGCCGTCTCGCAGTCCCTCATCGCGATGCCGCCAGCTGCCAAGCACGCGAGCAGCTGGTGGAGCCGCTCGATGTATGCATCGATGAAGAGGAGGACGAGCGCGGCTCCAAAGACGCCGCGAGGAGGAACTAGCGGTCATTGTCGCCTCGCCCGCTGGAGGAGGCACGCATGGCGGCTGTCGCGGCGGAAGCCGATCGCGCACGCGTCGAGCCTGCAAACCGGGTGTGGACACGGAATCTACCTTCGAGACCTTGAATGCCACGTGGATCCTGCAATCTGAGGGAGTAATTTGGGTCAGTCAACTCTTGAGAGCCGTTTGATGCAACATGTATGGCTAGAAGGGTTCATCTTCTCAGCCCACCACACGCCTAACCGCCTGCCGCCGCCGCGCCCTCCCCTGAACCGCCTGCCACCGCCATGCTCCCCCCACACCCGCCATCCGTTTAACCCCAGGCACGATCCGTTTTTCTGGCGAACTGCATTCCACCACCCAACACTCATAAGATAGATCATGGGCACCCTGCCACCCTAATATAGATACTGGAGTAGCTTCTCTGCCATCTTCTTCCTTTGCTCCGTCGAACTTCTTTCACAAATCGACTGACCCAAATAATACTACTAGTACGAACGTATTAAGTACAGTAGGAACACGAAGATACGAGCAGTAGTACCAACTGCAAGAAGAACAGTAGTAAGACATAGTACTAGTACTACTGTACGTACTAAACAGTTCAAATAACGAGAAAGAACATAAACATAGTTCTGCTGGGGCCTCAGCAGAACACACCCTTGAAAATAAAGTAAGCAACTAGTCCGCTTGACACTGCAGTAGAATCAGCATGAGCGACGGGACTGCCACCTACTCGGAGTCCGAGTCCACGTCCTCGACTTCGTCCTTGTCCCTCTTCCTCTTCCTCTTCGCCGACGCTTCTTAGCTTGAACCGGACACTAGGCTCTGCTTATTCATCCAACCCTTGTAGATATTTAAACAATGGTAGGCATCCATTGCTGCGTACAGGATGTGATCTTCATCTAATGTCTTCGACTCCCATGCATGATGAAACTCGTGGTGAGGTTTCTTCAGTTTAGCGTACGAAGGATCAATCATGGCTGTTGCCAGGGTCAGCATTAAAGGCTGAGAGGAGGACAGCAGGCTTGCCTTCTGGAGAACGAAGGGCTGGCCTACAACGAGGCCTATCTGACCCAGGACATCCCTATCGTTCCTAAAGTCTACAGTGGCGATTTTCACTCTTTCGTCCTTGAGGAAGTTCTTAAAATCCTGGCACCTCTTGGGTGGGTTGGATTTTTTGAATGGGTTAGATGCATCTAACCCAAACTAACCCTCCTGTTTGGATATTTTTGGGTTATTTGAGTACAAACTAACCCAAACTAACTCCAACACATGGATCCAAACAGGGCCGGGGTTAGCTATTAGAGTACTACTACCTCCCTTCTAGTTTAAAGGACACTTCAAAAATTTCACCTACTCTTAGCAAGATAGAGGCGGTGGAATAGTTTTTGTAGTCTACAAAAGTACTCAAGTAATGCTATCGTTCTTCACAAAAAAATGTGTTTACCAATGCATGCATGAACACTAGTTACTCTAACCCCCCTCTCTTCTTTAATTCTTTGCCACATCAGCATGTTTTCTATTCCCGTGTGCATGATACCAGCTAAGACCACCATTATGGCCAGCCTTAATCATCGCATGCAATAATTTAGTGCACCTTGAAATATGAAGATGTGTAGGCGTGTATGTTTTTAATGACTTGAGACTATACCTAGCCCGACATGCAAGATGAGACTTATTATGCACCATTACCCATACCTGCAGGAAGCTCGTTCGTCTCCAAATCTTTTCCTCTCCATGTGTGGAAACAATATGCCTGCCGGACTCTCCTTCTCCTCTCGGCGGTCCCACCACTCCACCCCGTGGAAAAATCTGCATGGATGACTCTCTCCCCCGCCGTCCAATCCATTGTGACCAGCAATATTTCCACCCCTTCCGTCCCCCGTAATTTACTCCAACAAATATGCCCACGTAGTTGTTACGTTAATCACGCAACATATCTTCCGGGACGCTGCTTCAGTTACTTAACTGCATGTGCATTGGGTCACTGGCATATGGGCTGTCGGAGTAATTGGACACGGATACCCCGAAGACGGCGAGACAATAATTCAAGACATCGGGCTAGCAAAGCCCTCAAGACGACCGCCTCGGCTGCTCCAAATTGGCTCCCTCGTCTGACCTGCTTCGCCGGCTGCCGGCTGCCGGCTGCCCCAACCAGCCGGCTGCCGACTGCAGCCCAACCCGACATCGACGAGACCCCGACGTATGCACTATACCATGGACAAGAAAACTGCATCACGACGCCATCATGTACAGTGACACTTGTCCTCGGGCACTATTTATGAAGTGACCAAGGGGACAAGTGTGACACCCCACCATGCCTAGCCCATGCCACTACCTAGCTTACATCCTAAGCTACCTCACACTATAAAAGGAGGCCTCATCCATCCATCCAGGAGGATTGACTCCCATGGACTCACACTCACACACACTCACGCGTGCATGCTCAGGCACATGCGGCCACACACACTTGTGCTCAGATAGACATACGAGGCCGATGCCTATGGCATCGACCTCGATATAGCTCCAGAGCACTCTATACTAGATATACCAGATACACTCAGACATGCAGCAAGAGGGAGTATTATCTCTCGTGAGAGCTCTGCTGGGTAAACCACCAGCGTGCCATTCGTGATACCCGCCCCGGCCTATCAACAGCAGATTACCTCACACTAAGCCCTTGTGGCATCCGGCCCACTCGCAAGCCCCCAGGAGAATACCACGACGCTTGGCGCCCATCGGGGGTGGTACTACTACTATGCTACCATGCTATCGCTAGTTTCGCAGTCCGGCGGGACCACTTTCGCCATCACCGCTGTGTCGCTGCTGCCTCCGTAGCGCTGGGGCCCGGACGCCGACACGCCCATGGAGCGGCCGCGAGGGGCGGCGCGTCCTTGCCGTCGGCCTCTTCGTCACCACCGTTGCGACGCCAGCTGTCCGTCCGCGCGCACGCCGCGCTCAGGGCCTCGCTTCGGTCAACCGCATCCACTCCATCGCGGTGCTGGCCGCCCGCTCCACCTCCACGGTCGAACAGCCGCACGCCCGCTACTCCCCCGCCCTGGCTCGCCTCCGCTCTGCTCGGCCCGAGCTTGCACGCAGCTGCTCCACTCACCAACCCTTGCCGTCTCGCACCTCGTAGCCGGATCCGCCCACGGCCGGCTGTCCCCACCCTGGCCTGCTCCGCCCGCTCGTTGCCTCACCCAGCGTCACCCATGCCTCAGCCAGGTCCGCCTCGCCTCTTCCCCGACCACGTGTGTCGGCCCTGCCTGGCTACCGGCGAGCATCACGCTCGGCCACCCACTCCCGCACCAGCCGGCTCCGGGTCCCCGCCGGGTCGCCTCCACTCGCGACTGGTGCCCCAGACCGGCTGGCTCCCGTCCCGCTGGTCGCCTCCGCCAAGGGCTGGGTGCCCCGTGATCACTGGCTCTGGTCCCTGCTGGTCGCTTCCACTCGCGGCCGGGTGCCCCAGACTGCAGGCTCGGGTCGCCTCTGCGACTTCTCACGATGGCTCCCGCCTGCGGCGCCAGACCGCAGCCTCCACCGTCGCGACCCCGGGCCGCTCCGCCCCGCCAAAGGGTCTGTCACATGTGCCGGCCGCCCCTAACCTCGGGCCGGCTCCGCTTCGCGCCGCCCGGCTCGCGCCGACTGGTCCCAAAGACCGGCCGCTGCCTCCGCCAGCTCGCCAGGACTGGCGCTGCCGCTCGCCCGCCACTCAACGGCTGGATTATGCCCGCTTCCCGGACGGGTCGCTCCGCAACCCGGATGGCTGGGTCATGACCGCTTCCCGGACGGCCGGCTCCCACCACCTGGACGGGACGGGTTCTCACGCCTCCTACCCGGCTGCTTAAAAAAATGCTGAAGCCGGTTGAAAAAAAATGCCGGCTGAATATGGGTCAGCTGCAGAAAGAAGGAAAACAAAGAAATATGCCCGGCTGCTCCAGCCGCGACCTACCCGTGTCACCGTCTGGCCGCCCAGTCCGCCTGCGAGGTTCGACGCCTGGCCGGCTGGGGGGCCGACCCGTTCGCTCATCTGCCTCAACGCCAGTTGCACCAAGCCGGCCCAGCCGTCAGTCCGCCTCGATGCCCATTCGGTCGGACCCGACCGGCCGGGACCCACCCTTCGAGCACCCGAAGGCTCGAAGGCTACCCCCAGTGGGTGTGTCGGCGCGCTAGCGCCAAGCCGCACCGGCTGGCACCGACAACCTCCACCTCGTCTACACGAAAATCAATGTGAGCTCCTCACCCGCATATTTTTGCACCGCGGAAGCACGGATAACCTCGAGCGATGCTCGAGGGGCCATCTCCGCATTTTATTACAGTTGCATCACTGTTAGCCCCGGCGCCAGCCAGAGTTGGCCCGGGGGCTGGCCGCTTGGCCTGAGACGTTAGTTCCCGCAGACGGCTTAGTAGCGTGCGCGGTACCAAAGGCCCACTCTTAGTCACAGACCGCAGAGCGGCTGTTCGGCTAGCAAGAGTGAACGCTGGAGGCCACCCACGCGAAAAACGTCCGGGAAGAAAAACGGTTCAGGCGACCCGACCGTTTCCTTTACAAATATCTACTCGGTTGAATCTGCACCTAGACTCTGAGTACTGTACACTCCACTCCGCGGGCCACTCTCAGCCACAGACCGCAGAGCGGCTGTCCGGCAAGCGAGAGCACAAGCCAAAGAGTGGAGGGAACATGAAAAAGATTGAAGGGGGCTCAGACGAAACCGAGTCGGCACCCTCCGCATAAAACTTGCAATGCTAAAAGCAAACATTTGATATATCTGCGTGGACTAACTTTGACTTTTTCATGATCATTTCCATGAACACTCGCCAAAAAAACCTCCGCCCAACTTTGCCAAGTTGCCCGAAGGCTTGGGGGCTACTGTCGGAGTAATTGGACACGGATACCCCGAAGACGGCGAGACAATAATTCAAGACATCGGGGCTAGCAAAGCCCCTCAGTCCGACTGCCCGGCTGCTCCTGCCGGCTCCCGTCTGATCGCTTCGCCTCGCCGGCTGCCGGCTGCCGATCATGCTTAACCAGCCGGCTGTCGACTGCAGCCCGACCCGACATCGACGAGACCCCGACGTGGCGGCCATACCGCGGACAAGACAACCGTACCGCGACGCCATCATGTATAATGACACTTGTCCCTGGGCACTATTTATGAAGTGACCCAGGGGACAAGTGTGACACCCCACCATGCCTAGCCCATGCCACTACCTAGCTTACATCCTAAGCTACCTCACACTATAAAAGGAGGCCTCATCCATCCATCCAGGAGGATGGACTCCCATGGACTCACACTCACACACACTCACGCATGCATGCTCAGGCACATGCGGCCACACACACTTGTGCTCAGATAGACATATCGAGGCCAGATGCCTATGGCACTGACCTCAGATACAGCTCCAGGAGCACTCTGTACTAGATATACCAGATACACTCAGACATGCAGCAGTAGGAGTATTATCTCTCCGGAGAGCTCCAAAGCTGGGTAAACCACCGCGTGCTATTCGCATACCCGCTCCCGGGCCTATCAGCAGCAATCTTACCCTCACACTAAGCCCTTGTGGCGTCTGTCGACCCGCAAGCCCCCCGTGAGAATACCACGACATGGGCCCAACAGGGGTCTTGCCCACATGTCAGTGACGCAACTGGACCTGCAGTTAAGTCAGTGCATCTCAATCCATATCTTATGTAGGTGTGTCATTGCTTGCTATAAATACTATGCCTCCCACGGCATTCGAAAGAACACTCAAGTTCATCGCTATCTCCTCCCCCTTCCTCTCACGTCGACCACCATGGCATCGCCCCTCCCAAGCCCTAGGCGCCCCTCGCTGCACTGCTTGGACGGTCACGCGTCGCCATTCCGTTCCTCGCCACCACTAGTCGAGGAGGACGCGTCGGCGTTCCACTCCTCGCCGCGACGCGTTGAGGTGGACACGTCGGTGTTCCCAATCTCGCCAGCACATGCGCCAGAGTTCGCGTCGGCTCCCCGCTACGAGGAGAACGCCGTGCCGCCCGTCGAGCCCCCCAGCCTTGAGGAGCTTTGGAAAGAAATGGATGTCGCCATGTGGGAGGCTTTGCTGCCAGCAGAGAAAGCCAAAATAGAGGCAGAGAAGAAGGCCGAGGAAGAGAAGCGCGCCACGGGACAAGCTGCCTCGCAGGTCTATGTCGCGTCCGAGAGAGTCAGGCAATTGGCTCTTTGGCAGAAGGCTCGTGCAAGGGCCGTGAGGGTGGCGGAGGACGCCCGTGCCAAAGCCCTGAGTGCAGTCGGGCCCAAGTGCCTCATCTACGCTTGGCGGTATGTGGACCGGGTGCACGCTTCCAGCAAGAAGGAGTACCTGTTGGCGCGGATCACCACACCGGTGACATCGCGCTCGCCCACCAGCAAGCCGCCAATCAGCACCTCACAAGTTGCAAGGCTGAGGAAGAGGTGTTGTGTCGGCGCGCTAGGAAACGGACGCGCACCAGGGCACTCGTGGCGCGCCGCAAGCGCTCCTGCGAGCGCCGTGGCTTTTAGTAGGAGTATAATTTTTGTTTCGTAAGGCGATCTCATTAGTTTTCGGACGCAAATGATGAATCCTGAACGTTCATGAATTATTAGCGTCCTTAATTAAGTATGTAAAAGGATAAGTTTGGAAACCTTGATTGTTCGTACGCATTTTGTAAGTACGTGCATATAGCACAAACTTTACTATATACTATCGCACTACACGTCTCTCTCTATATATGCTTGCAGACTGTGCTACTCCCTCCGTCCAGGTCAATAAGTCATCTTTGGTTGTGCACCGTGACCAAGAAGGAGGGAATACTTATACATCTAGACGGAGGGAGTACTACTATTACTTATGTACGTGCAAATGCACGGTTTAACATTACGATGCGGTTTTTGTAAAAGTAGAAAAACAGCACTAGTCAAGCTTGTGAAATGATTCAATGCAAAACAAATGCAAAAATGCTCGTATGATTGTTTACTTTTAGCTTCCTTCTTTGTGGTTATTTCTCTGTCGTACTTTGTATGGAGTATATTACTGGTCGGAAAGGCATGCAAATTCCCAAACCGCTTCCTACACCCTGTATCGAAGCCTAACAAGTTGTGTCGTGCAATTGGAATTCCAACTTGTGTACTACTACTAGTAGGATTACCAGGGGGCAGTTCTTTTAAGCTTCTAGATTAGTAATCCCATAACTACTACCTCTGTCCTGGTTTATTGGTCCCCATTGTAATCTGTATCAAATTTTGATCATAAATTTAACTAATGAAATTTTAGTGCAGGTCACATGCACTAACATTTTATCAGCTAAATCTTTGGTCAAAATTTACCACAAATTACAATGGTGACGAATAAACCAGGACGGAGGTACTAGTAGTAGTTTAGAAGCCCAAGTAAATGAGTGAGGCGCCTTAATGTTACTCTCCACTATGACTAGTCCTATGGGAAAAGCTAGGGCAGCCGCCAAAAGAACTGGCCCTTGGAGTAGTAGCTAGGGATACTAGGAGTAGTAGCTAGGGATCGAGTGTGCGAGATGAACAGGAGAAAGTAAATGCAGAGAGATGAAATGCAAAAAAGACGAAGCGATGTGATGGTTGCTTGTCCGTTTATTTTACCAGGCCACATATTACTGGAGTGGTTGGGTTTTGTGATATGACGGCTTTACTGCCGCACCACGAGCGGGGTGAGACTCCCGTGCAGTGCCGCCCTCTACACTAGTACTACATCGGTCGTGGTTTTATCGCCCATTGAATTTGACTGAATATTCAAATGACAAAATGTTAGTGCATGTCAATAAAAACAATATCGTTGGATTCATATTTGAACATAGTTTTCAATGATATAATTTTAGGTGACATGCATCATCATTTATCGTACTATATATAATATTAGTTCAATTTTTGGCCGTACTAATCTGTAGTAAGGTGCCCGTGCGTTGCACGTAAGAGTGAAACGCATTGATCGGGGAGTTGTTTATTTTGACAAAGGATGTGGGGGTCATCTCATGTGTAACAGGTATCGATAGGTTTCTTTGGATATTATTTCATCTCTAGAGCTCACAAACATCCGGGTGAAATAGATAAAAAAGTATCTTTTGCAAAAAAAAGCGTTCAACTGTTCAACCTGCATCCAAAACTTGTGAAGAAATAACTCTTATTGTGCTTTGCAAGAAATGATCTTCAAGAATTAGTTTTTGAGTATCCATTGTTATACATGTTGGCTACATATGACATGGCACTTTCTTATAGTCAACAGTTGGCTATACTATTTAAGTATTAACCATGCCATTATACACCTAGACGGAGGGATTAAATAAGGATGACTTGGAAGGGGGCAGAGGATATGTAAGAAATGGTTCATCATAAGTCTTTCACCAGTACTGTAGTAAAAATTCATACATGGAAGATTCTATACTAAACCATAAATGGATACACTTTTATTCATGCGCGATACTCCAATAGAGCACGATCATGCATGGAAGTCTCCACATGCTTAGACAGTGGATTACATTGAGCGAAGACTAATGATCAAAATTTAACTTGGTAATGTGAATGTCCAGGTGAACCTCCTTGGAGTCCTCGTGCACATTGTTAGGGGTCAAATAATACCATGCGTCTTCCATGTCCACATCAGCGGGAAGGTCCCAGCTCGGCAAAGTCCAAGTCAGCTTGACGTAGCCAGTGTCGCCGCCCACGTACCTCCGAGGGGTAGTAATAGTGAGCACGCACCCGTACATCGGCCTCGTGTCAGTGTCAGCGTCAGCGGCGTCGCACCTGGCGCACACTACAGAGACGACAACGGCCTGCGCGGGCCCCGCCGATGCCCACGATCAAGAGGAAGACGTTGTTGTCCTCCACCGAGACTAGCAAGCGGCGGTTATCCTCCAGCGACTCTGGCACGGTGAACGGGTAGCACGTCTCATACTTGATGTTCTTCGCCAAGGGCCAGTAGTGATCGCCGCACGCCTGCGTGAGGTGATGCACGATGTCCGTCGGCGAGCCCCAAAACGGCATCGGGCACTCATAGCAGTAGACGAAGGGCTCCTTGGAGGCATCGACCAGGCCGTCCATGAAACGGGAGTGGTTGTAGGGGGCATTCCGCTAGTTGAATATATGAGCAAGATACTATGAGATTTCGTCCGAATAAGCACAAAATAAATCATGACGGCTATAACAGAGATTAAACTAATCATGCGGACTAGCATACTAGATAAACAGATCGAATCTAGGACACAGACTAGAAACATAAATTCTACCACGATTTCGAACATGAAGGACAGAAACACATACGGTGCAACGGGAGCAGCACCATCGGTGTTGAGGTTTTCACCCATGTCGTTGAGGAAGAGGTTGCCGAGGTCGGGGAAGAAGTCGTCGTCGGTGAAGTCATCGCTGCTAGCACTCACGAGAGTGCGCTCCCCAAATTTCAACAGCGCACGCCGAATGGAGCGCAGGAGGGAGTGGCTGTAGGGGACGTTGCGGCCGCCGAATGGAGCGCAGGAGTAGCCCACGAAGCAGTAGATGGTGCTCCTCCCTAGTCAATATTCTTATCTCTATCTCTACTACTCTTCTTTGTTTTTTATAATATACTAGTTGTAGTTGTCAAATCAAATAGTACTGCGCCGTCCACTGCACGCCCGGCTAAACACTCCTCCTCGCCTCCATCAAACCCCTCCGTTAAACCCGCATGCAAACCGAGAAACCTACTCGCCCAAGGGAGAAAATTTGCCGTTGTCGTTGGAGAATAATAGAGTCACGCCCAATCCATTTGAGTTAATTATGTATAATTCTCCCTCTATAAAAAGTTAATTGCATCCTTAATCTTGTATTCTAAGTACTCAGGTTCCACTGTCAAGACAAAGGTACATGACTTGCGTGCTGGCTACAGATTCGCATGCAAAGTTAAAAAGAAACAAATCCATCCTTAATCTTGTATTCTAAGTACTGTGGGTTCCACCGCCAAGACAATAGCGAAAAGAAGTATATATTAAAAAAGCTAAAGTTTAGGCCAAAATTAACTCAGGTCATCGGCCAAGCGAGCATCCGCCCGACCAAGACACTAGGTGTTGGTTATGGAGAATGCAAGAGATAAACCTTTATAACAATGAGCCCGTCCGTTGCAACGGATCCAAAGTATAATAATACATATTCAAAAATTTGAAAGAAAACAGTTTACTTTTGATATACATATCACTAAAAATATCTTATGTTTCACTCCAAATATATTCTTTGGGCTGTTTTGACGAAGTAAGGGAGGAATGTGGTTGGTTTGAAGATACTAAGGGGTTTTGTGTAAACTGGAGCAGAGAAGTGGGAATTGTTGCAAAAGGCCACAAATTACATCACAGCCGTTAGATGCAGATCTAATGGTCAGAAATGGCGGATGGCAGACACACCATCATCACCAACTGAGTCTTCTATAGGAGTAGGAGTAGAGAAAAAACCGAGTTGGTGATGACGGTTTGCCTACCATCTTATAATATAGACTGTCCGATGTATATCTGACGGATAGAAAGCATACTATGACAATTTTACAAAAGATACCCGCACCTCTCTCCACCTTTACAGATAAGGCCTTGCCTCATTCATCCTTATCTCCCACAACCTCATTGCTAAGCAATTACAAAAGGAAGTCTCTGGAACAATCTGGCATGGTGGCCGCTGCTGGCGCCGTCCAACCCCATGCCTCCGCCCAGTCCGACCACCAGTCACCACCACGCCCCACTCCTCCTCACCTCTATCATATTTCTCGACATACCACTTTTTCGATGAAATGGTCGACATACCATTTTCCGATAAAATTCTCAAGATATCATTAGCTTTTACACATGGGATTACTCCTGCATGGGTCAATCACAACAGGTGTTTTGTAAGAAAATGCATCCTGATGTTCCGTGCAATGCACGGGCATCTTGCTAATTTTTTTTGCATATAATTCCAAACACCACGTAGACACGGTCTTTGACCATTTTACAACTATGTTAGTATCATTGTTAGTGGTCAGCCGGTGCAAGTTATAGCCCCGGGTGTTTTAACCTTTTTTTAGCAATGATATATGGCGATTGTTCGGCACAAGCTCAATCCTGGCGAATTCCACGTAACCGTCAGATTTCCATCCAACGGTGGCCTGTTTTTAAGCCATAGTATTTGACAATTCGCCACCCTTACACACGCATCAGAATCTGCGTCATGGCGCTTGTAATCTGCCATGTCCCCAAATAACGCTTGTGGGATTGGAGTTAGCACCGATGGCGGTTCGTAGTCGTTCCACGCTAGGGCGTTGAAGTTTGTAACTATGTTAGATTAGAATATACTACTCCTCCGGTGCTAGTAGTAGAGCAGAGTCCTACTCCACTACTACTCTACTCAAGCAAGTTAGGGCATAGTAGTAGGTACTTTAGGGAGTACCAGTACTGTGATCACTCAAGCAAGTTGTCTGACTTTGATATGACCCTACGCTGCTGGTATGTGTCCCGTAAGTCAAGCGGCGTGATGTAGTCATCATCACCTGTCCACTTCCCGCAACACATATTCGCTTCTCCATCTTTGTCTGCTCTTCCATCCCCGCTAAGGCGCCTCCCCCCTCGTCTGAAACCCAAGCACTAACAATGGCAGAACCAAGCAGCGTCAGCCGAAAGAGTGGCTGGAATTCGCCCCCACGAGGTAATCAAGCTCATTGTTTCGCGCGTGGACAATCTCAAGATTATGCCACTCGCTGCTTGGCCTTCGAGGCTGTACCGTTTACTCAAAGCCCTCAGGCCAGAGCTTTTTAAGCCAGCTCCTTGCTTGCTAATGCCGCCCGATCTTCAGAAACGGCGTGTCACGTAGCATAACGATCGTAGGGTGGCGAGCATCAACCCCCTTGACTGCGATCCGATCCCCGTAACCATCAACTACATTAACGGTACGTACTGGGTCGGCATGAACACGTCTTGGATGGTGCTTGTCGAAGGTCGCGGCAGCTGGATGCTCGTGGAGGTCTACACCCGGCGATTGATCCCCCTTCCTTTGATTAACACTGCACTGCTTTGGCACCGTGGCCTAGAATACTCTGAATCTTACAGTAGCCAACATGATACCAAGTTTGATTTGCTCAAGGTTGTAATCTACCAAGTTCCCACAAGATCTGCGAATTATAAAGACTTCAGGCTAATTGCATTCTTCAACCGCGTCTCGCCTATCGGCAGTCATCGCGGTAAGTGGATAAATCTGCACGCCCATCGAGGATCATACATCCTCCATGGTTCTCTGATGCCATTGAACACAAGGGCTTCATTTACGCTGTCGACACCTTCTATGGCTGGACGTATTGCTGGCCTACTCCAGTCATCGCTACAAACGGCTGTGACAGTAGTATGTTACTTTCCTATGATATCATGATGGCTTGCTTATATTACTGTCAACATTTATTGAAAAAATATTCATGCTCATAACATGTTCTTAAGATTGACTACATCAAGAGCCCTTTTTTATTTGACTCCAACTTTTTTTAGGGTTATTTGACTCCAACTTGATATGATGTTGTAGGCCGCCTGGTGTCCCTACCCTTCCTAATCCCAGAACCTTTCAAAGAAAAGTGGCATGCCAGTTGCAAGTGGTTTCTAGCTCGATCAGACGACAGCGAATGATTGATGATCGTTCACACGTACCGGACGTGTTGTTTCGTGGAATACAATCACAGTGACTGCAAGGTCTTTGAGCAGGATCCCAGCTTCTCTGGTGTTTCAGGAAATTTTGACTGGAGGTTGGTAAGTAGCCTTGGTACACGCTCTCTTTGTTTGTCGGACTGAATTATCCGATTAACCAGGAGATAACCGACGGCAAGGATCATGATGGCAGCGCGGTTTCGTTCATCAGGCAAAACTGTGTGTACACAACGTACCATGCGTCTCTGGATGCACCAAACCCTGATATGTGCCGCCACGCTCTGCAGCCCAAAGTAGGAGAGAGGGTCGCAAGTATCAGACATCGACCTGCTGGATAGAGTTTCCCCCGTCAGGCACCCATCTGGTTCAAGCCGTCAGCCAATCTCTACATCTTAATAAATAGTAACGTTTAACTGAGCCAGTTAGTTAGATGCGTACACTTGGTGTAGTAGGATCTTTATTTAGTTTGATGCATACACTTGTTCTTTTTTGGTAGCCCTTTTGCAATGATGGCTGATGTTTGGTTTGGAAGAGAGAGTTGTGTCTTCACTCTTCTGGCATGCTTACTGCTTCTGTTGCACCCCCAGCCCTGGTTGCTGCTGCTGTTTTCAATGTACAATCAGTAGTATATTTCGTCTGTTGGTTGAATAAATGTGTTGTTAGAACGACAAACACAATGTTTTGGAAGTCGTTGCATGGTTCGATACTTTAGTGCCCCGTATCATACGTAGCACACACTATTTTTCGTACGAAACACATTTTCCACTTGTTGATAACATGCAACCCACTGATGAAGGGCCAATAGAAAAGCCCATAATTAACAGGAAGGGAGGCTCTCACATGAATCCGGCCCAGGTACATGCTCATGGTCCCCTAAACATAAATAAGTAAATAAATAAATAAAGCTAAATGCTCATGCACCAGCTATTTAAATTCACGAATTAACAGGAGGATATTATTTCCTATGGTAGTGTCGTTACATTCAGTCAATTTTATTCTTAGGCAAAGATAGCGACCAGTCTTCTTTCTCCTAGAATTTTCTTCTCGCAACCAGCGGACCCATGCAAATCGTAGTCAACATCGTAAATAGTTCAGGTCCATTTTTATTTTTCAATAAGAATGTCCAACCCAGCCCATCACATTGGCGACAGCACTTTATCATCCGCCTTGGTGCCCTCACCGCGGCGTCGCCGTCCGGCCCTGTCAACATAGTTTTTTTTGAAATGGTCCCTGTCAACATAGTGAATCAGGAGAGGACTGTAGTTGTGAGTATGACAGTACGGACCCACCAGGTCCACTCCCGAACACAAGCAAGCGCCTCTTTTACTACTCAGATGAACCCCTCGTTTTTTACTCTAATCCACCCTGCTGATATCTGGGACCCACATCATTTTCAATGTATAGTCAATGAACGACAGAATTTCACAACTTTTTTTAGTAATTCGGAGGAGCAGGGTATAAACTGGGTTGTGCAGTCTCTGTGGCCCATCTAACAACATGACCAGCCCAGCAGTTTTTTCTTTGGGAAAATAGGTAGCCCAGTATTTCTTTTTGAAGAATACCCAAGCTAGGCCTATTTGTTTTCTCCGACTTATTGGGCTTCAAATCTTTCAAGACGAGGAGGGATGCATTCCAGCCTGCCAAAGAGTATGGTCAGTGTCTGTTAAAAGTAATATCAAAAGGGGTTGAAAATTCCAAAAAAATTATAGCAAATGGGATATTAGTTTCTTTTTTTGTTTTAGTTCTTCATCGATATCTTATATTCCCTCCGTCTCAAAATTCTTGTCTTAGATTAGTCAGATACGGATGTATCTAATACCAAAACGTGAGTTGATACATCCATATTTAGACAAATCTAAGACAAGAATTTTGGGATGAGGAGTATTTCATTGATTTAACATGACATAGTACTAATTTATTTTTAAATTTGTTTTAGTATGGCTACTAATTTTTGGATTAAGAATATTTTGTTCCCCAGCAAAAATTTATGAATTTTCAAAATTTTCCACATATTTGGTTAATATTTTTAACCCTGGTACTGACCAAAATGCGCTGCAATTCTAAAAATGGAAAACAGGCTGCAATAAATTCCATATGAATTAGAAAATGAGTAAAAAATATAAAAATAATAGAAAATGGGTTGTACACGCCACGGATTTAGAGGCTGACTTGTTTACGCAAGGCTTTGTCAGTCAACACACGATTCTAGCAGCAGTGACTGTTGGATGTCCATCCAACGGCCAGCGTGCCTCTTCAATCTCTGATCTTCCTGCTCCAGCCACCTAAACTAGAGCCGGCGGGTCTGCCTGCTCCCTCCTCTTGTGGCCTGCTGTGATGTCGCGCAGGCTTCCCCGGCCCACCCTACTCTCTCCGCTGGCCTGGCCGCACGCAATCAACTGCCTCCTTATTACGCAAAAAAAATGATTCCTCCCACTGACATCTGGGGGCACCAATTGGGAGGCTGACCTGTGGGCCTACTAAGTTGACGTGTACGCAGGGCTTGTCAACTTAGTCAACAAATGATTCTAGTAGCAGTAATCATTGGATTTGAATCGAACGGTCCTGCTTCTTCTTCAATCGCTGATCTTCTTGCACCAGATGCCCAAACCAGCGCCGGCGAGACCGCCTGCTCCTGCCTCCAGTGGCCGACTGTGCTGCCGTTGAGGCCTCACCGCCCCTACTACTCCCACCGCTAGCCAGGCCCTGTGGCGACGGCAACCTCACACCGCAGCCGAACCAGTGAACCCTCGTACTCCTCTCTGTGTGGGCATCCACTGCCGCGTCTTCCCCAGCTCCGCGTCTTCCCCGGCTCCGTGTCGTCCCCTTCCTAGGCCTCGCCGTCGTCCACCACCTTGGATGCGCTCGGCGCGAAGTGGTCAACATGGTCAACGAACGACACCATCGGAAGTAGACTCTGCGTGGAGAGGCTGATAGCTGGGACCCACCGGAAGGGCCTCTATATTTTGCAAAGAAAACGTTCCCACCGTTGACAGGTCGGACCCACCAGCTATATCTTCGCACATAAGGAAGTGCCTCCTTATTACGCACAAAAAATAAATACCCCCTGCTAGCTGGGACCCACAATAGTGGGAGGCTGACTTGTGGGCCTACTAAGTTGACGGGGATGGAGGGCTTTGTCAACTTAGTCAATATGCACGATTCTAGCTCCAGTGACCGTATGATGTCCATCCAACGGCCATACTGCTTCGTCAACCTCTGGTCTTCTTGCTCCTGCCGCCCAAACCAGTGTCGGTCGTGCCTCATGCTCCTGCCTTTCATGGCCGGCTGTGATGCGGCGGAGGCCTCACCACCCCTACTACTCCCACCGCTGGCCAGGCCAGCCCTCTACTCACCCACACCCCCTGTTATTCTGCAATGACGGCAGCCTCACACCGCAGTGAACCAGTGAACCCTCATACTCCTCTATGTGTGGGCATCCACTACCGCGTCTTCCCCGGCTCTGCGTCGTCCCCTTCCTAGGCCTCGTCGTCGTCCATCACCCTGGTGCTCTCGGCGCGGCGTGGTCAACATGGTAAAGGTACGGCTTCCATCGGACGTGGACTATACGTGGAGAGGCTGACAGCTTGGTCCACGGCCGCAGCAAGGAAGTGCCTCCTTATTATGCGCAAAATAATTATTCGTGCACCTGACAGCAGGGACCCACCGGACAGGCCACCGTATTTCGTGAAAAAAAAACTTTCTCGGTGACTGCTGGGACCCACCAGCTACATCTTCGCACGCAAGGAAGTGCGCCCGTGCAAAAAAATGATTCGCCCCCCTGACTGCTAGGACCCACCAGCTACACCTTCGCACGCAAGGAAGTGCCTGACAGTCGGGACCCACCTGGTCGAAGCGTACGTAGTGTTGTCATTCTGGTCGCGAACATGCACGTACATACTAGTCGATGTAGAGCGCGCACGTGTCGTAGTAGAGGCGCGCATGTAGCATGTACACGTACGTACAACGGCCAGTGTGCAAGAAATAAAATACGACCACATACGTACATACGGGCAGGGTCTCGAACGCCACTCACAGACGTGCACGGCCAGGGCTCGTGTACATGGCTGGTCGGAACGGAGAACCAAAGATCGCTGCCGTGTTCATGGGGAGCCAACCGGCTGGGTCGGAACGGAATGCGTCGTTCATCGGGAGGGTTTGGACGGAACAGCCGAGGGAAACGAGGCCTGGTGTACCGCAGAATGGAGGAAATGGCCTTGTGTTTGACCGGCCAAGTTCGAAACGGGATCCTGTTCATTGGGAGGGGTCTGGCGTACCGCAAAACGGAGGAAACGGACCTCCTATGGTCGAAACGGGGGTCCTGTTGATCGGGAGGGGTGTGGCGTACCACAAAACAGAGGAAACGGACTTGTGTTGGAGCGCTAGGTCAAAACGGGGGTCCTGTTCATCGGGAGGGGTGTGGCGTACAGCAAAACGGGACTCCACGGTATACTGTTCATCTCCACCGTCGACCCCCTCCAGCCTCCACGGGCTACTGTTCATCCACCGTCGACCTCCTCTAGCCTCCACCTGCGACTGTTCATCCACGGGCTCCTGTTCATCCAGCCTCCACCGCGTGCTACTCCACCGGCTACTATTCAACCAGCCCTCTCCACGGGCTCCTGTTCAACCACCCCTCCATGGGCTACTGTTCATCCAGCCCTCCACCGTCTACTGTTCATCCAGCCCTCCACGGGGTGGTCCTGTTCATCCAGCCCTCCATGGGGTCCTGTTCATCCAACCCCAACCGGATCGATTGATCGGGGTCCTGTTCATCCAGAGGCAACACCACGGGGTCCTGTTCATCCACCCCCACCCGGAACTGTTCATCCAAACCCCTCCAAAGAACGCCATCGCTCATCTAGAGGCAGCATCGATCGGCTTCAGTTAGCAGCAGTAGCGAAGGAATCGCTCGATCGGGTTCAGTTAACAGCCATCAATCAATCGCTCGGGTTCAGTAACACGTAGCCTGCAGTGCAATCGCTCGGGTTTAGTTAGAGCCCAGTGCCTCGATCGGGTTCGGTTAGATCCCAACGCTTCACACACACGCGCGTACGTGTACGAGAGAAACGTGCATCGCTCGGTCCCCGGCCACCCACCGTAACCAGGAACTCCCCAAAAATTTCCTCGCCCTCGCTTCTACCATGATTTTTCCGTCATGGATGGCCCAAAGAATGTCATGCAGCTGCGTCTCCGGCCCGCCCAGGAAGAAAAGCCCATTTTCTGTCATGATTTTTTGTCATAGAAGTAGGAGCCCACCACATCTATGATGATACCGGGTTTGTCACAATTATCGTCATAGAAGTGTCATAAGTATGACAGAAAAAAAAATTGTTCGGCCCAAAATGTCACGGATCTGTCTTTTTTTGTAGTGCATTAGGGTGTGAATTCTTGATGCTGACCTTGGCGGGGTTGCAGGAGGAGAGAGGTAACAGGAGGAGCCACAGAGGGCCACCCCCAACACGCCACCCCCGTCGACCACGCCACCCGGAGGGGTGTCAGCGGCAAGGGCATCTACTGCCGAGCCCACGCACATGGAGAAGGAGGAGGCGGGCTTGGGTGTTGGCGGCTCCTTCCCGGCCACGAACGTTGGCAGGGAGGGTACCACTTCTTCTCAGCTTGGCACGGGTAAGCGGCCTGCCTCCCGTCCCTGTTTATTTTTTCCTTTGTTCTGAACCTTGATTTTGGCCTCGTTTCATTCTCCTTTCTGGTTTCCGGACCCTCCCTCAACGGACCAGGAAGATATTGACACCGTGAAGATATCGACACCATCATCGAGGAGGTCTCCAAGGACGCCGAAGCCGAGACCGCCAAGATCGCGGCTGGGAAAGCCACCAAGTCTGCCACCGAGGAGGCCGCCAAGGGGCTTGCCGGGGAGACCGGCGAGGCCACTGCCGGGAGGCCGGCAAGGGGCCTGCCGGGGAGTCCGGCGAGGCCGCTACCGAGGAGGTTGCCAAGGATCCCACCGAGGAGGTGTTCAAAAACCAACCTTCTTCCCCCGCAGCTCCCGCCCCGGGCAAGTACCTGAGGGTGCGTGACGACATGTTCGTCCGCCTCCCAGGGACGGCGAGCACCAGAGCGCCAGTCGAAGGGGAGGTGTTTGATGACGACGTGCTCGCCACCGTCGGGCTCCAGGTTGTTGATGAATCGAGCGCCGGCGGCGGCGGTTCCCAAGAGGAGCAGCTTCTCCGAGCCATGAGCGCCAACTTCCAGAAGCTCCAGGCGCTCCACTGTGCCCGCCAAGACAAAGTGAAATCCAGGATGGCGGCGATGGACAAGGCGGAGACGGATTTTGAGGAGCGCGTCGCTCAGACGCAGGTCTGGTTTGGCGAGGCCCGGGAGGAACTGAGGACTGCCCAGGGTGAGCTGGATGAGCACAAGCGAGAGCTCATCCTGAAGCAGGCCGATACTGAGAAGGCCCAGGAGGTGGCGAAGGAACATGCCGCCAAGGATGAATCTGGCCGGCGGCAGCTGTTGGGAAACGTAGTAATTTCAAAAAAATTCCTACGCACACGCAAGATCATGGTGATGGCATAGAAACGAGAGGAGAGTATTGTCCATGTACCCTCGTGAGACCGTGCGAAGCGTTATGACAACGCGGTTGATGTAGTCGACGCGTCTTCACGATCCGACCGATCCAAGTACCGAACGACGGCACCTCCGAGTTCAGCACACGTTCAGCTCGATGGCGATCCCGGACTCCGATCCAGCAAAGTGTCGGGATGAGTTCCACAAGACGACGGCGTGGTGGCGATGATGATGCTCTACGGCGCGAGGCTTCGCCTAAACTCCGCGACGATATGACCGAGGTGGAATATGGTGGAGGGGCACCGCTGCACGGCTAAGGAACGATCCGTAGATCAACTTGTGTGTTATGGGGTGCCCCCTGCCCCTCAGATATAAAGGAGGGAGGGGAGGTGCGGCCGGCCCCAAAGGGTGCGCTGGAGGAGTCCTACTCCCATCGGGAGTAGGACTCCCCTCTTGCCTTGTTGGAGAAGGAAAGGGGAGGGAAGAGAAGAAGGCGCCCCCCCCCCTCCGTGTCCTATTCGGACTAGGGGAGGGCGCGCCTGCCCCGGGCGGCCCTCCTCTTCTCCCTCATGGCCCACTAAGGCCCATTATCCCCGGAGGGTTCCGTAACCCCGGTGTTACAGTAAAATCGATTTCACCCGGAACCATTCCGATATCCAAATATAGGCTTCCAATATATCAATCTTTATGTCTCGACCATTTCGAGACTCCTCGTCATGTCCGTGATCACATCCGGGACTCGAACAAACTTGGTACATCAAAACTTATAAACTCATAATAAACTGTCATCGTAACGTTAGCGTGCGGACCCTACGGGTTCGAGAACTATGTAGACATGACCTAGAACTATTCTCGGTCAATAACCAATAGCGGAACCTGGATGCCCATATTGGTTCCTACATATTCTACTGAAGATCTTTATCGGTCAAACCGCATAACGACATCGTTGTTCCCTTTGTCATCGGTATGTTACTTGCCCGAGATTCGATCATCGGTATCCAATACCTAGTTCAATCTCGTTACCGACAAGTCTCTTTACTCGTTCCGTAATACATCATCTCGTAACTAACTTATTAGTTGCAATGCTTGCAAGGCTTATGTGATGTGTATTACCGAGAGGGCCTGAGATACCTCTCCGACAATCGGAGTGACAAAACCTAATCTCGAAATCGCCAACCCAACATGTACCTTTGGAGACACCTAGTACTCCTTTATAATCACCCGATTCGTTGTGACGTTTGGTAGCACCAAAGTGTTCCTCCGTAAACGGAGTTGCATAATCTCATAGTTACAGGAACATGTATAGGTCATGAGGAAAGCAATAGCAATATACTAAACGATCAAGTGCTAGGCTAACGGAATGGGACATGTCAATCACATCATTCTCCTAATGATGTGATCCTATTAATCAAATAACAACACATGTCTATGGTTAGGAAACATAACCATCTTTGATTAATGAGCTAGTCAAGTAGAGGCATACTAGTGACTATATGTTTGTCTATGTATTCACACATGTATCATGTTTCCGGTTAATAAAATTCTAGCATGAATAATAAACATTTATCATGATATGAGGAAATAAATAATAACTTTATTATTGCCTATAGGGCATATTTCCTTCAGTCTCCCACTTGCACTAGAGTCAATAATCTAGATTACACAGTAATGATTCTAACACCCATGGAGTCTTGGTGTTGATCATGTTTTGCTCGTGGAAGAGGTTTAGTCAATGGGTCTGCAACATTCAGATCCGTATGTATCTTGCAAATCTCTATGTCTCCCACCTGGACTTGGTCCCGGATGGAATTGAAGCGTCTCTTGATATGCTTGGTCCTCTTGTGAAATCTGGATTCCTTTGCCAAGGCAATTGCACCATATTGTCACGAAGATCTTCATTGGTCCCGATGCACTAGGTATGACACCTAGATCGGAAATGAACTCTTTCATCCAGACTCCTTCATTTGTTGCTTCCGAAGCAGCTATGTACTCCGCTTCACATGTAGATCCCGCCACGACACTTTGTTTAGAACTGCACCAACTGACAGCTCCACCGTTTAATAAAAAAAAGTATCCGGTTTGCGATTTAGAATCGTCCGGATCAGCGTCAAAGCTTGCATCGACGTAACCATTTACGACTAGCTCTTTGTCACCTCCATATATGAGAAACATATCCTTAGTCCTTTTCGGTATTTCAGGATGTTCTTGACCGCTGTCCAGTGATCCACTCTGGATTACTTTGGTACCTTCCTGCCAAGCTTATTGCTAAGCATACGTCAGTCGGTACACAGCATTGCATACATGATAGAGCCTATGGCTGAAGCATAGGAACATCTTTCATTTCTCTCTATCTTCTGCTGTGGTTGGGCATTGAGTCGACTCAATTTCACACCTTGTAACACAGGTAAAAATCCTTTCTTTGCTGATCCATTTTGAACTTTTTCAAAACTTTATCAAGGTATGTGCTTTGTGAAAGTCAATTAAGCGTCTTGATCTATCTCTATAGATCTTGATGCCCAATATGTAAGCAGCTTCACCGAGGTCTTTCATTGAAAAACTTTTATTCAAGTATCCTTTTATGCTATCCAGAAATTCTATATCATTTCCAATCAATAATATGTCGTCCACATATAATATCGAAAATGCTCTGAGCTCCCACTCACTTTCTTGTAAATACAAGGCTTCTCCAAAAGTCTGTATAAAACCATATGCTTTGATCACACTATCAAAGCGTTTATTCCAACTCCGAGAGGCTTGCACCAGACCATAAATTGATCGCTGGAGCTTGCACACTTTGTTAGCTCCTTTTGGATCAACAAAACCTTCTGGTTGCATCATATACAACTCTTCTTCTAGAAATCCATTCAAGAATGCAGTTTTGACATCCATTTGCCAAATTTCATAATCATAAAATGCAGCAATTGCTAACATGATTCGGACTGACTTAAGCATCGCTAAGGGTGAGAAAGTCTCATCGTAGTCAACCCCTTGAACTTGTCGAAAACCTTTCGCAACAAGTCGAGCTTTATAGACAGTTACACTACCATCAGCGTCAGTCTTCTTCTTAAAGATCCATTTATTCTCAATGGCTTGCCGATCATCGGGCAAGTCAACCAAAGTCCATACTTTGTTCTCATACATGGATCCCATCTCAGATTTCATGGCTTCCAGCCATTTTGCGGAATCTGGGCTCACCATCGCTTCTTCATAGTTTGTAGGTTCGCCATGGTCAAGTAACATGACTTCTAGAATAGGATTACCGTACCACTCAGTGCGGATCTTACTCTAGTTGACCTACGTAGTTCAGTAGAAACTTGATCTGAAGTTTCATGATCAATATCATTAGCTTCCTCACTAATTGGTGCAGTTGTCACAGGAACCGGTTCTTGTGATGAACTACTTTCCAATAAGGGAGCAGATACAATTATCTCATCAAGTTCTACTTTTCTCCCACTCACTTCTTTCGAGAGAAACTCTTTTTCTAGAAAGGATCCGAATTTAGCAACGAAAATCTTGCCCTCAGATCTGTGATAGAAGGTGTACCCAATAGTCTCTTTTGGGTATCCTATGAAGACACATTTCTCCGATTTAGGTTCGAGCTTATCTGGTTGAAGTTTCTTCACATAAGCATCGCAGCCCCAAACTTTAAGATACGACAACTTTGGTTTCTTGCTAAACCATAGTTCATAAGGTGTCGTTTCAACGGATTTTGATGGTGCCCTATTTAACGTGAATGCGGCCGTCTCTAAAGCATAACCCCAAAACGATAGCGGTAAATCAGTAAGAGACATCATAGATCGCACCATATCTAGTAAAGTACGATTACGACGTTCGGACACACCATTTCGTTGTGGTGTTCCGGGTGGCGTGAGCTGCGAAACTATTCCGCATTGTTTCAAATGCAAACCAAACTCGTAACTCAAATATTCTCCTCCACGATCAGATCGTAGAAATTTTATTTTCTTGTTACGATGATTTTCCACTTCACTCTGAAATTCTTTGAACTTTTCAAATGTTTCAGACTTATGTTTCATCAAGTAGATATACCCATATCTGCTCAAATCATCTGTGAAGGTGAGAAAATAATGATACCCGCCGCGTGCCTCAACATTCATTGGACCACAAACATCAGTATGTATGATTTCCAATAAATCAGTTGCTCGCTCCATAGTTCCGGAGAACGGCGTTTTAGTCATCTTGCCCATGAGGCATGGTTCGCAAGTACCAAGTGATTCATAATCAAGTGATTCCAAAAGCCCATCAGTATGGAGTTTCTTCATGCGTTTTACACCGATATGACCCAAACGGCAGTGCCACAAATAAGTTGCACTATCATTATCAACTCTGTATCTTTTGGTTTCAACACTATGAATATGTGTATTACTACTATCGAGATTCAATAAAAATAGACCACTCTTCAAGGGTGCATGACCATAAAAGATATTATTCATATAAATAGAACAACCATTATTCTCGACTTAAATGAATAACCGTCTCGCATCAAACAAGATCCAGATATAATGTTCATGCTTAGCGCCGGCACCAAATAACAATTATTTAGGTCTAAAACTAATCCCGATGGTAGATGTAGAGGTAGCGTGCCGACCGCGATCACATCGACTTTGGAACCATTTCCCACGCGCCGTCACCTCGTCCTTAGCCAATCTTCGCAATCCGTAGTTCCTGTTTGAGTTGCAAATATTAGCAATGAACCAGTATCAAATACCTGGTACTACTGCGTATTAGTAAGGTACACATCAATAACATGTATATCACATATACCTTTGTTCACCTTGCCATCCTTCTTATCCGCCAAATACTTGGGGCAGTTCGCTTCCAAAGGTCCAACGATCGCTTGCGATGAAGCACTCGATTTCAGGCTTAGGTCCAGACTTGGGTTTCTTCTCTTGAGCAGCAACTTGTTTGCTGTTCTTCTTGAAGTTCCCTTCTTCTTCCCTTTGCCCTTTTCTTGAAACTGGTGGTCTTGTTAACCATCAACACTTGATGCTCCTTTTTTATTTCTACCTCCAGCTGCTTTTAGCATTGCGAAGAGCTCGGAATAGACTTGTCCATCCCTTGCATATTATAGTTCATCATGAAGCTCTTGTAGCTTGGTGGCGTGATTGAAGAATTCATCAATGACACTATCATCGTGAAGATTAACTCCAGTTGAATCAAGTGATTATTATACCCGCACATTTTGAGTATGTGTTCACCGACGTAACTATTCTCCTCCATCTTGCAGCTATAGAACTTATTGGAGACTTCATATCTCTCAATCCGGGCATTTGCTTGAAATATTAACTTCAACTCTGGAACATCTCATATGCTCCATGACGTTCAAAACGTCGTTGAAGGCCCGGTTCTAAGCCGTAAAGCATGGCACACTGAACTATCGAGTAGTCATCAGCTTTGCTCCGCCAGACGTTCTTAACGTCATCACTTGCATCAAGCGGGCACGGCACCCAGCGGTGCTTCTAGGACGTAATTCTTACGTGCAGCAATGAGGATAATCCTCAGGTTACGGACCCAGTCCGTGTAATTGCTACCATCATCTTTCAACTTTGCTTTCTCAAGGAACGCATTAAAATTCAACGGAACAACAAAGACGAGCCATCTATCTACAGAAACATAGACAAGCAAAATACTATCGTACTAAGTTCATGATAAATTTAAGTTCAATTAATCATATTACTTAAGAATTCCGACTTAGATAGACATCTCTCTAGTTATCTAAGTGATTACGTGATCCAAATCAACTAAACCATGTCCGATCATCACGTGAGATGGAGTAGTTTCAATGGTGAACATCACTATGTTGATCATATCTACTACATGATTCACGTTCGACCTTTCGGTCTCCGTGTTCCGAGGCCATATCTGTATATGCTAGGCTCGTCAAGTTTGACCTGAGTATTCCGCGTGTGCAACTGTTTTGCACCCGTTGTATTTGAACGTAGAGCCTATCACACCCGATCATCACGTGGTGTCTCAGCACGAAGAACTTTCGCAACGGTGCATACTCAGGGAGAACACTTCTTGATATTTAGTGAGAGATCATCTTATAATGCTACCGTCAATCAAAGCAAGATAAGATGCATAAAGGATAAACATCGCATGCAATCAATATAAGCGATATGATATGGCCATCATCATCTTGTGCTTGTGATCTCCATCTCCGAAGCACCGTCGTGATCACCATCGTCACCGGCGCGACACCTTGATCTCCATCGTAGCATCGTTGTCGTCTCGCCAACTATTGCTTCTACAACTATCGCTACCGCTTAGTGATAAAGTAAAGCAATTACATGGCGTTTGCATTTCATACAATAAAGCGACAACCATATGGCTCCTACCAGTTGCCGATAACTCGATTACAAAACATGATCATCTCATACAATAAAATATAGCATCACGTCTTGACCATATCACATCACAACATGCCCTGCAAAAACAAGTTAGACGTCCTCTACTTTGTTGTTGCAAATTTTACGTGGCTACTACGGGCTGAGCAAGAACCGTTCTTACCTACGCATCAAAACCACAACGATAGTTTGTCAAGTTGGTGTTGTTTTAACCTTCGGAAGGACCGGGCGTAGCCACACTCGGTTCAACTAAAGTGAGAGAGACAGACACCCGCCAGTCACCTTTAAGCAACGAGTGCTCGCAGCGGTGAAACCAGTCTCGCGTAAGCGTCTGGCGTAATGTCGGTCCGGCCGCTTCATCTCACAATACCGCTGAACCAAAGTATTACATGCTGGTAAGCAGTATGACTTGTATCGCCCACAACTCACTTGTGTTCTACTCGTGCATATAACATCAACGCATAAAACCTGGCTCGGATGCCATTTGTTGGGAAGCGTAGTAATTTCAAAAAATTCCTCGCACACGCAAGATCATGGTGATGGCATAGCAACGAGAGGGAGAGTATTGTCCACGCACTCGTGAGACCGTGGCGAAGCGTTATGACAACGCGGTTGATGTAGTCGTACGTCTTCACGATCCGACCGATCCAAGTACCGAATGTACGGCACCTCCGAGTTCAGCACACGTTCAGCTCGATGATGATCCCCGGACTCCGATCCAGCAAAGTGTCGGGGATGAGTTCCGTCAGCACGACGGCGTGGTGACGATGATGATGCTCTACCGGCGCAGGGCTTCTCCTAAAATCCGTGACGATATGACCGAGGTGGAATATGGTGGAGGGGGGCACCGCACACGGCTAAGGAACGATCCGTAGATCAACTTGTGTGTTATGGGGTGCCCCCCTGCCCCCGTATATAAAGGAGGGAGGGAGAGTGCGGCCGCCCCTGGCAGCGCTGGAGGAGTCCTACTCCCACCGGAGTAGGACTCCCCTTGCCTTGTTGGAGAAGGAAAGGGGAGGGAAGAGGAAGGGGCGCCGCCCCCTCCTTGTCCTATTCGGACTAGGGGAGGGGGCGCGGCCTGCCTGGACGGCCCTCCTCTTCTCCCTCATGGCCCACTAAGGCCCATTATCCCCGGAGGTTCCGTAACCCCGGTGTTCCGTAAAATCCGATTTCACCCGAACCATTCCGATATCCAAATATAGGCTTCCAATATATCAATCTTTATCTCTCGACCATTTCGAGACTCCTCGTCATGTCCGTGATCACATCCGGGACTTCGAACAAACTTCGGTACATCAAAACTTATAAACTCATAATAAACTGTCATCGTAACATTAAGCGTGCGGACCCTACGGGTTCGAGAACTATGTAGACATGACCTAGAACTATTCTCGGTCAATAACCAATAGCGGAACCTGGATGCCCATATTGTTTCCTACATATTCTACGAAGATCTTTATCGGTCAAACCGCATAACGACATACGTTGTTCCCTTTGTCATCGGTATGTTACTTGCCCGAGATTCGATCGTCGGTATCCAATACCTAGTTCAATCTCGTTACCGGCAAGTCTCTTTACTCGTTCCGTAATACATCATCTCGTAACTAACTTATTAGTTGCAATGCTTGCAAGGCTTATGTGATGTGTATTACCGAGAGGGCCCAGAGATACCTCTCCGACAATCGGAGTGACAAAACCTAATCTCGAAATATGCCAACCCAACATGTACCTTTGGAGACACCTGTAGTACTCCTTTATAATCACCCAGTTACGTTGTGACGTTTGGTAGCACCCAAAGTGTTCCTCCGGTAAACGGGAGTTGCATAATCTCATAGTTACAGGAACATGTATAGGTCACGAGGAAAGCAATAGCAATATACTAAACGATCAAGTGCTAGGCTAACGGAATGGGTCAAGTCAATCACATCATTCTCCTAATGATGTGATCCCATTAATCAAATAACAACACATGTCTATGGTTAGGAAACTATAACCATCTTTGATTAATGAGCTAGTCAAGTAGAGGCATACTGGTGACTATATGTTTGTCTATGTATTCACACATGTATCACGTTTCCGGTTAATACAATTCTAGCATGAATAATAAACATTTATCATGATATGAGGAAATAAATTATAACTTTATTATTGCCTCTAGGGCATATTTCCTTCAGCAGCAGCAGGCCTTGCTGGACTCCCAGGAGGAGGATCTCACTGCCCGCGACCAGGCGCTTGCCGCCATTCTTCGCGGCAAGGATGAGGAAACCGGGAAGATCGTCGCACAGCGGACCCAGGAGCTGGAGCAGAAGCACAAGGACGCACTTGATGCTATGGCCCTGGACCATGCCAGCAAGGTGGAGAAGCTGGAGCGGGATGGGATGAAAAAGGAGACCTTGGAGCTGACGGAGGAGAGGGACACGGCCAACCGCACTCTTGCGGATTAGCAGGTCGCCATCTCCGACAAGGCCAAGCTGCTCTTGAAGGCCAACGACTCCATCAAGGATCAGAAGCTGAAATTGGACGGCTTGGAGGGGACGCTTTCGGAGGCCAGGGCCCATGAGGAGACCCTGAACAAGGCCCTGGAGGACGAGAGGCAGCTGAAGAAGTATGATGCCGCTACCCACAAGGACTATGTGGCCAACGTAAATCTCTAGATCAGTTGCCTCGTCGACGTTGCAGAGAGGCTCACCACGCAGCTGGCCGTCATGGGCATGCCGAACTTCAGGTACTCCCCAATGCCAGACTGACCTTGTTCTTCGAGGGCGTCCTCGAAGCCCTGGAGCAGCTCCGCTCCAATTGAGCAGCTTATCTGGCCAATGAGGCCTGGAGGCTTTGCCGGGGCGCCCTGACCAAGGTGCTCACCATGGTGGCGTTCTGGAACCCCAGCGTCGACTTCGGCAACGCGCTGGAGAGCTTGCCGGAGGATGCAGACCTCACAGTGCTTGAAGAGCGTATCAAGCCCATCATCAGCTGCGTCGACGGAGTCAAGAGGGTGGAGAGCCAGCACCGGGACTAGGCACCCTGTTTCTCATCGCTGCGAGTTCATGACCAAGACAATTTTATCTGAAGATAGAATCGCAACAACTATTGATGTAATATAACTTTGCAGTATTCTAAAATAGTGTGTTCTATCTTCCTGTTTGATCTTTCTTTGTACATACGCACCCTATGCTTAGTTGGATAGTCTTGCGGGTGCGTAAACTCGTGCTATGGCGCTTTGAGGAATGGATCCTTAGGAGCCTGCCGGGGGGCGCTTGCTGCCGGGCAAGCCACCTCGCCGTTCTCAACACGGCCACTTGAACTATCGAGCGGACTCGAAACAGAACAAGGGTGTTGCCAATAGCAGAAGGATTCCATTGCGTGCAGGTTTTCCATACAAGGAGCAAGATCTTTCGAGGAGAATAACCTTATAGAAAAGAAGAAATTGCTCAAGGTTTTGTGTGACTTAGCTTTTCCGTCACCACGTGAATGGTTGTTGCGGCTGCGGACGGCAGCAGAGTGTGGCTGATCGATGTCGCTTTCTTCCACTACAAAAAAATACACTTCCGTGATGATACGTGTTTGTCTCAGTAGGTCACCTTTTCTGTCATGCCTGTACATCCATGACAAATTTATGAAAAAATCAAGATAGTCATACATGTGCTGTCGTAGAAGTGTTCCATGACATTACCAAAATTATCATCACGGAAGTGCCCACTTCCATGACGATAAATCGCGCATCACAGAAGTGCTTTCATCAAGGGTGACCGACACGTGGCATCCACTGTAATGGAGCGCCGTTAATCTATCGGATCCTATTTTGGATCCGATAACCCGTTAACAGCCCCGACCAATGGGGATTTTCCACGTGTAAAATCATCATTGGTTGGAGGAAACACGTGTCAGCTCACAGTTTGGACAGATGTCATCCACTCATTGGACACAAAGCGCCTATGATACGTCGACACGTGGCATGGCCCAACAGAGGCCCATTCCTGTGAAAAGGCCGGCCTGTTTGACTTGGTCAAAAGGTGGCGGGCCGGCCCACGGCAAGCCTGTTAATGGACTGTTCGCATATAGCCCATTTACTGCCCGCTAACCGAGGGCCCGTTTATGGCCTATCCGAATTAGGCCCAATAGCGTCATCTAGGCCGTCCAATATAATTCCAGCCCGTTTTAACTTCCGCCCCATGTATGGCCCATGACGTCTTTTGGCCCATAACTTCCAGCCCGTTAATGAAGTGTTATTGAACTTAGTAACCCTCGGCCCATTAACGGCCCGTGGTAAAACTGGCCCGTAATGAACAATGTATCACTTTGTACCCATTAACGACCCATTATTCCGTTGGGCGTTTCCAGCCCATGTTATCTTTTGGCCTTCTCAGGGCCCATTTATTCTTGGGCTCATTTCCGATTCGCTTACTTGTGGCTCACATCGCTATTTTTCGCTTGGGCCAAATACAGCCCGTGGTTACAGTCGGCCCGTTTGTGGCCCGTTAATACGTTGGGCCGTTTCCATAGCGTCATCAAATACGGCCTATTAACGACGGCCCGTTATGGTCGGCCCATGAACGGACGATTTCAACTCTAGCCCATTTACGGCCATAATATGTTCTGTTATTGGCCCATGTTTGGCCAACCGATCATACGGCCCATAGAAGGCCCATTGATGATACGGCCCGTAGAAGGCCCATTGGGTCTATGCCCCGTAGAAGGCCCATTGTTTCTATGGCCCTTAGAAGGCCCATTGTTTCTATCGCCCGTAGGAGGCCCATGTTAACTATAGTAAATATGTAGCCCACTCTTACTGTGGCCTAGTTTTAAAAAATAGGTTATTTCGGCCACTAGCAAACCACAGAAAAAGAACTACACTGACTACAATAAAACAAATAAACAAGAAAAATGAAATAAATAAGCAAGCAACTTATGCTAGGCTATCACGGCTATTACACATATTAAATCCAGTGGGCATCAAAGTTCCCCACAAGTGTAAATATAGGAACAAAGCAGCATATAAGCGCCGCAGCAAAACAAGTACAGAACTGAAACCACTTCAGAAGAGCTCAAGAAACAATATCCTGGGTACCCATAATGTTGGCAAGATGCTTAGCAAGCTTATTAACTTTCTCTTGTTTGGCACTTAAATCCTACAGCATTTGTCGTTGCACCAGAAAGTATGCATCTGAACCGTCCAATATAATTCCAGCCCGTTTTAACTTCCGGCCCATGTATGGCCCATGATGTCTTTTGGCCCATATAAGGCCCTTAGTAACCCTCGGCCCATTAACGGCCCGTGGTAAAACTGGCCCGTAATGAACAATGTATCACTTTGTACCCATTAACGACCCATTATTCCATTGGGCCGTTTCCAGCCCATGTTATCTTTCGGCCTTCTCAGGGCCCATTTATTCTTGGGCTCATTTCCAGCATTCGTTTACTTTTGGCCCATTGCTGTCATTTTCTGCTTGTGGGCCAAATACAGCACGTGGTTACAGTCGGGCCGTTTGTGGCCCGTTAATACGTTGGGCCGTTTTCATAGCGTCATCAAATACGGCCTATTAACGACGGCCCGTTATGGTCGGCCCATGAACGGACGATTTCAACTCTAGCCCATTTACGGCCATAATGTGTTCTTTTATTGGCCCATGTTTGGCCAACCGATCATACTGCCCATAGAAGGCCCATTGATGATACGACCCGTAGAAGGCCCATTGGGTCTATGCCCCGTAGAAGGCCCATTGTTTCTATGGCCCTTAGAAGGCCCATTGTTTCTATGGCCCATAGGAGGCCCATGTTAACTACAGTAAATATGTAGCCCACTGTTAATGTGGCCTAGTTTTAAAAAATAGGTTATTTCGGCCACTAGCAAACCACAGAAAAAGAACTACACTCACTGCAATAAAACAAATAAACAAGAAAAATGAAATAAATAAGCAAGCAACTTACGCTAGGCTATCACGACTATTACACATATTAAATCCACTGGCCATCAAATTTCCCCACAAGTGCAAATATAGGGAACAAAGCAGCATATAAACGCCGCAGCAAAACAAGTACAGAACTGAAACCACTTCAGAAGAGCTCAAGAAACAATATCCTGGGTACCCATAATGCTGGCAAGATGCTTAGCATGCTTATTAACTTTCTCTTGTTTGGCACTTAAATCCTACAACACTTGTCGTTGCACCGAAAAGTCTCAGATCTGAATTCGCGGGGACTTCCTCGGTCCTTGGCTTCATCGCATAACATCTCGATCGATGTCTTTCAACTTGAAGTTGAGACTCAAGAAGCTGAACTGATTCAGGCAGTGAGTTCGAAGAGCTGGTGCCAGCAGTAGTAGCCAGTAACTCGAACACTACATTAAGACAGGACTTTGGGGTTATCTCAGTGTCTTCAATATAGTTTTTATCAGCTTTCTTGGAGAACAATAGGGATGTCTCACTATCTTGAACCTTATCTGCATTACTTCCTTTACCATTGCATAACGGGGTACTCTTCTCCAATATTTTATCCGCGTTCTAAAAGGGAAACAAACAAACACATCACAGGTTCACAATGTAGTATATGAAACTCATTTTGGTAAACCAGTTCAGTAGTAAGGTGGACAGGATAACAGCATGAAACAAACATATATCTATGTAGTATGGTCACTGTATGGTCTATATCATTCTAGTTTATGTTGCCAAATCAAGATAGATACAGTTCGAATCATATCTATTTAAGACAAAGCAGCATAGACAGAATATAAGTGTGGGAAACTACACAGCAATAACAACACTTGTAATGTGCATGGCATGAGAACATAACTGTTTATTCAATTGAAACTGAAATCAACATAGAGCAAGTTACAACAGCAAACACGTTAAAGAAACAGGTTTAAAACATACCTTTGCACCATTGGAGTTTCAATTGCATACTTCAAATTTGAAGTTAGTTGGTATGAGTAAATACAGTGATGCAAGAGCAAAGTAGTATGAACCATAGCTACGGAACCTGACCTGAGAACAATTCTTCTTCTGCTTTAAGCGTTGACTTGGGGTTCGGAGTGGTGGTCCTCGTGCTTTGGGCACTGGAGTTGCCTTACTAACTGATCGTGTTTGGGTGCTCTGTGGTGGAGACGGTGTTGTGTCAATGGGAACTGGGTTACTATCTGCTAGGGTTGGGGTTAGAACGGGTGTAACTGGGTAGGGGTAAAATCTGCGTGGGTCTGGGTTATGTGTGGTGGGGCTTGTTCTTGGGCAAGTACAACCGTGGTTTGATACGTCTCCAACGTATCTATAATTTTTGATTGTTCCATGCTATTATATTATCTATTTTGGATGTTTATGGGCTTTATTAAACACTTTTATATTATTTTTGGGACTAATTTATTAACCCCGAGCCCAGTGCCAGTTTCTATTTTACTCCTTGTTTCAGTATTTCGCAAAAAGGAATATCAAACGAATACAAACGGAATGAAACCTTCAGGAGAGTTATTTTTGGAACGGAAGCAATCTAGAAGACTTGGAGTGTACATAAGGGAAGCAACGAGGAAGGCACGAGGCAGGGGGCGCGCCCACCCCCCCTGGGCGCGCCCTCCACCCTCGTGGGCCCCTCGTGGCTCCCCTTACCGACTTATTTCTCCTATATATGTCCATATACCCGAAAAACATCGGCAACAGAATAGATCGGAAGTTCCGCAGCCGCAAGCCTCTGTAGCCACCAAAAACCAATCGGGACCCTGTTCCCGCACCCTGCCGGAGGGGGGGGTCCCACACCTGTGGCCATCTTCATCATCCCGGCGCTCTCCATGACACGGAGGGAGTAGTTCACCCTCGGGGCCGAGGGTATGTACAAGTAGCTACGTGTTTGATCTCTCTCTCTCTCTCTCGTGTTCTTGAGGTGGTATGATCTTGATGTATCGCGAGCTTTGCTACTATAGTTGGATCTTATGATGCTTCTCCCCCTCTAATCTCTTTTAATGGATTTAGTTTTCCCTTTGAAGTTATCTTATCGGATTGAGTCTTTAAGGATTTGAGAACACTTGATGTATGTCTTGTCGTGGTTATCTGTGGTGACAATGGGATATCACGTGATCTACTTGATGTATGTTTTGGTGATCAACTTGCGGGTCCCGTTTGTGAACTTATGCATAGGGGTTGGCATGTGTTTTCATCTTGACTCTCCGGTAGAAACTTTGGGGCACTCTTTGAAGTTCTATGTGTTGGTTGAATAGATGAATCTGAGATTGTGTGATGCATATCGTATAATCATACCCATGGATACTTGAGGTGACATTGGAGTATCAAGGTGACATTAGGGTTTTGGTTGATTTGTGTCTTAAGGTGTTATTCTAGTACGAACTCTATGATAGATCAAATGGAAAGAATAGCTTCGTGTTATTTTACTATGGACTCCTTAATAGATCGACCAGAAAGGATAACTTTGAGGTGGTTTAGTACCCTACCATAATCTCTTCGTTTGTTCTCCGCTATTAGTGACTTTGGAGTGACTCTTTGTTGCATGTTGAGGGATAGTTATATGATCCAATTATGTTATTATTGTTGAGAGAACTTGCACTAGTGAAAGTATGAACCCTAGGCCTTGTTTCCTAGCATTGCAATACCATTTACGCTCACTTTTACCACTTATTACATTGCTGTTTTTATATTTTCAGATTACAAAAACCTATATCTACCATCCATATTGCACTTGTATCACCATCTCTTCGCCAAACTAGTGCACCTATACAATTTACCATTGTATTGGGTGTCTTGGGGACACAAGAGACTCTTTGTTATTTGGTTGCAGGGTTGTTTGAGAGAGACCATCTTCATCCTACGCCTCCCACGGATTGATAAACCTTAGGTCATCCACTTGCTACTATCCTACAAACCTCTGCACTTGGAGGCCCAACAACGTCTATAAGAAGAAGGTTGTGTAGTAGACATCAAGATCTTTTCTAGCGCTGTTGCCGAGGAGGCTACGTAAGCGTCACTCACACCCCATCAACTAAGCTCTTTTCTGGCGCCGTTGCCGGGGAGGTGAGTGCTTGAAGGTATATCTTCAGATCTTGCAATCGTATCTTTTTGTTTCTTGTTTTAGCACTAGTTTAGTTTATAAAAGAAAACTACAAAAGAATGGAATTAAGTTTTTCTCATACGCTTCATCTTTTTAATATCTTTCGTGAGTATGATGGAAAGGAAAATTGTGCCAGAGGGTTAGAAGAGGAATGCATTAAAACGTTTGGCACTAAATCTTTGAATGATGAGCATGATTGCAATGTTGTTAGTATTAATTCCTTGAATATCCATGATGCTAATGATATGCAAAGCCACAAGCTTGGGGAAGCTATGTTTGATGAAGATGACATTTTTTGTCACCCAAGTTTTGATGAGCAAATTTATTATGATAAAAGCATGCCTCCTATCTATGATGATTATTGTGATGACACGTATGCTATAAAGAATAAAGATAACCATGAAACTTGTCATCATTATTTTAATTTTCAATTGGATTATGCTTCACATGATAGTTATTTTGTTGAGTTTGCTCCCACTACTATTGATGAGAATAAATTTTCTTATGTGGAGAGTATTAAAATTTCTTTGCAAGTAGATCATGAAAAGAATGCTTTATGTGCTGGTTATATGGTTGAATTCATTCATGATTCTACTTTGAGCACATATTGCAATAATATCAAGTTTCCTCTCTATGTGCTCAAAGTTTTAAAGTTATGCTTGTTTTGCCTTCCTATGCTAGTTGATTATTGTTCCCATAAGTTGTTTGCTCACAAACTCCCTATGCATAGGAAGTGGGTTAGACTTAAATGTGCTTGTCATGTGTTTCATTATGCTCTCTTTATGTTTCAATTCTTATATTCTAAGTGAGCATCATTGAAATCATCATGCCTAGCTAGGGGCGTTAAACGTAAGCGCTTGTTGGGAGGCAACCCAATTTTATTTATGTTTCTTGCTTTTTGGTTCTGTTTAGTAATAAATAAATCATCTAGCCTCTGGTTATATATGGTTTTATGTTTTAATTAGTGTGTGTGCCAAGTAAGACCTATATGATCTTCTTGGATGATATTTATTTGATCTTGCTGAAAATTCCAGAAACTTTCTGTTCACGAAAACAATTGTTTAAAATCACCAGAACGTGATAAAATATTGATTCAAATTGCAGCAGATCAATAATCAAATTATCTAGGTCTTCCTATTTTGGTAGATTTTTCTGAGTTCCAGAAGTTTGCGTTAGTTGCAGATTACTACAGACTGTTCTGTTTTTGACAGATTCTGTTTTTCGTGTGTTGTTTGCTTATTTTGATGAATCTATGGCTAATAAAATAGTTTATAAACCATAGAGAAGTTGGTATAAAGTAGATTTAACACGAATATAAATAAATAATGAGTTCATTACAGTACCTTGAAGTGGTGTTTTGTTTTCTTTCGCTAACGGAGCTTACGAGTTTTCTGTTAAGTTTCGTGTTGTGAAGTTTTCAAGTTTTGGGTAAAGATTCGATGGACTATGGAATAAGGAGTGGCAAGAGCCTAACCTTGGGGATGCCCAAGGCACCCCAAGGTATTATTCAAGGACAACCAAGAGTTTAAGCTTGGGGATGCCCTGGATGGCATCCCTCTTTAAATCTTCGTTCATCGGTAACTTTACTTGGAGATATATTTTTATTCACCACATGACATGTGTTTTGCTTGGAGCGTCATTTTATTTTATTTAGCTTTGCTTGCTGTTTGAATAAAATAGCAAGATCTGAAATTATTAAATGTTAGAGAGTCTTCACATAGTTACATAATTATTCAACTACTCATTGATCTTCACTTATATCTTTTGGAGTAGTTTGTCATTTGCTCTAGTGCTTCACTTATATCCTTTTAGAGCACGGCGGTGGTTTTATTTTGAAGAAATAGATGAACTCTCATGCTTCACTTATATTATTTTGAGAGTCCTAAACAGCATGGTAATTTGCTTTGGTTATGAATTTAGTCCTAATATGATGGGCATCCAAGAGGGATATAATAAAAACTATCATATAAAGTGCATTGAATACTATGAGAAGTTTGATTCCTTATGATTGTTTTGAGATATGAAGATGGTGATATTAGAGTCATGCTAGTTGAGTAGTTGTGAATTTGAGAAATACTTGTGTTAAAGTTTGTGATTCCCGTAGCATGCACGTATGGTGAACCGTTATGTGATGAAGTCGGAGCATGATTTATTTATTGATTGTCCTCCTTATGAGTGGCAGTCGGGGACGAGCGGTGATCTTTTCCTACCAATCTATCCCCCTAGGAGGATGCGTGTAGTACTTTGTTTCAATAACTAATAGATTTTTGCAATAAGTATATGAGTTCTTTATGACTAATGTTGAGTCCATGAATTATACGCACTCTCATCCTTCCACCATTGCTAGCCTCTCTAATACCGCGCACCTTTCGCCGGTATCGTACACCCACCATATACCTTCCTCAAAACAGCCACCATACCTACCCATTATGGCATTTCCATAGCCATTCCGAGATATATTGTTATGCAACTTTCCACCGTTCCGTTTATTATGACACGCTCCATCATTGTCATATTGCTTTGCATGATCATGTAGTTGACATCGTATTTGTGGCAAAGCCACCGTTCATAATTCTTTCATACATGTCACTCATGAGTCATTGCACATCCTGGTACACCGCCGGAGGCATTCATATAGAGTCATATTTTGTTCTAAGAATCGAGTTGTAATCCTTGAGTTGTAAGTAAATAAAAGTGTGATGATCATCATTATTAGAGAATTGTCCTAGTGAGGAAAGGATGATGGAGACTATGATTCCCCACAAGTCGGGATGAGACTCCGGACTAAAAAAAGGGGCCATAAAAAAAGAGAAAAGGCCAAATAAAAAAATGAGAGAAAAAGAGAGAAGGGACAATGCTACTATCCTTTTACCACACTTGTGCTTCAAAGTAGCACCATGATCTTCATGATAGAGAGTCTCCTATGTTGTCACTTTAATATACTAGTGGGAATTTTACATTATAGAACTTGGCTTGTATATTCCAATGATGGGCTTCCTCAAAGTGCCCTAGGTCTTCGTGAGCAAGCGAGTTGGATGCACACCCACTTAGTTTCTTTTGTTGAGCTTTCATACACTTATAGCTCTAGTGCATCCGTTGCATGGCAATCCCTACTCACTCACATTGATATCTATTGATGGGCATCTCCATAGACCGTTGATATGCCTAGTTGATGTGAGACTATCTTCTCCTTTTTGTCTTCTCCACAACCACCATTCTATTCCACCTATAGTGCTATGTCCATGGCTCACGCTCATGTATTGTGTGAAGATTGAAAAAGTTTGAGAACATCAAAAGTATGAAATAATTGCTTGGCTTGTCATCGGGGTTGTGCATGATTTAAATACTTTGTGTGATGAAGATAGAGCATAGCCAGACTATATGATTTTGTAGGGATAACTTTCTTTGTCCATGTTATTTTGAGAAGACATGATTGCTTTGTTAGTATGCTTGAAGTATTATTCTTTTCATGTCAATATTAAACTTTTATCTTGAATCTTATGGATCTGAATATTCTTGCCACAATAAAGAAAATTACATTGAGAATTATGTTGGGTAGCATTCCACATCAAAAATTCTATTTTTATCATTTACCTACTCGAGGACGAGCAGGAATTAAGCTTGGGGATGCTGATACGTCTCCAACGTATCTATAATTTTTTATTGTTCCATTCTATTATATTATCTGTTTTGGATGTTTATGGGCTTTATTACACAATTTTATATTATTTTTGGGACTAACTTATTAACCCAGAGCCCAGTGCTAGTTTCTGTTTTTCTCCTTGTTTCAGTGTTTCGCAGAAAAGGAATATCAAACGGAGTCCAAACGGAATGAAACCTTCAGGAGAGTTATTTCTGGAACGGAAGCAATCCAGAAGACTTGGAGTGTACGTAAGGGAAGCAACGAGGAAGGCACTAGGCGGGGCGCGCCCACCCCTGGCGCGCCTCCGCCTCGTGGGCCCTCGTGGCTCCTCACCGACTTCTTTCGCCTATATATGTCCATATACCCTAAAAACATCGGGGAACATAATAGATCGGGAGTTCCGCCGCCGCAAGCCTCTGTAGCCACCAAAAACCAATCGGGACCTTGTTCCGCACTGTCGGAGGGGGATCCTCACCGTGGCCATCTTCATCATCCCGGCGCCTCCATGACGAGGAGGGAGTAGTTCACCCTCGGGCCGAGGGTATGTACCAAGAGCTATGTGTTTGATCTCTCTCTCTCTCTCTCTCTCTCTCTCTCTCTCTCTCTCGTGTTCTTGAGGTGGTATGATCTTGATGTATCGCGAGCTTTGCTACTATAGTTGGATCTTATGATGTTTCTCCCCCTCTAATCTCTTTTAATGGATTGAGTTTTCCCTTTGAAGTTATCTTATCGGATAGAGTCTTTAAGGATTTGAGAACACTTGATGTATGTCGTGCTGTGCTTATCTGTGGTGACAATGGGGTATCACGTGATCTACTTGATGTATGTTTTGGTGATCAACTTGCGGGTTCCGTTTGTGAACTTATGCACAGGGGTTGGCACACGTTTTCGTCTTGACTCTCCGGTAGAAACTTTGGGGCACTCTTTGAAGTTCTATGTGTTGGTTGAATAGATGAATCTGAGATTGTGTGATGCATATTGCATAATCATACCCATTGATACTTGAGGTGACATTGTAGTATCTAGGTGACATTAGGGTTTTGGTTGATTTGTGTCTTAAGGTGTTATTCTAGTACGAACTCTATGATGGATCGAAGGGAAAGAATAGCTTCGTGTTATTTTACTACGGACTCTTGAATAGATCGATCAGAAAGGATAACTTTGAGGTGGTTTTGTACCCTACCATAATCTCTTCGTTTGTTCTCCGCTATTAGTGACTTTGGAGTGACTCTTTGTTGCATGTTGAGGGATAGTTATATGGTCCAATTATGTTATTATTGTTGAGAGAACTTGCACTAGTGAAAGTATGAACCCTAGGCCTTGTTTCCTAGCATTGCAATACCATTTACGCTCACTTTTACCACTTGTTACCTTGCTGTTTTTATATTTTAAGATTACAAAAACCTATATCTACCATCCATATTGCACTTGTATCACCATTTCTTTGCCGAACTAGTGCACCTATACAATTTACCATTGTATTGGGTGTGTTGGGGACACAAGAGACTCTTTGCTATTTGGTTGCAGGGTTGTTTGAGAGAGACCATCTTCATCCTACGCCTCCCACGGATTGATAAACCTTAGGTCATCCACTTTAGGGAAACTTGCTACTGTCCTACAAACCTCTGCACTTGGAGGCCCAACAATGTATACAAGAAGAAGGTTGTGTAGTAGACATCATGGTTCTATCTCCATCGACAGGTAGCACGATCTTTCCTGAAGACCGTGTTTTTACTCCCACAGATCCTGCCATCACCCCCTCCAATTGAAATGGCTGATAAACAAGAAAAGTAATTGAATGTACAAACATTGTAAGATAGACAGGTGCAATGGATAGTAGGGAAGAAAACAGGGCATGAAATAATTCACATTTATGTTGTCTAACCAAACAGAATAGCAGGACAAAATTTCAAATATATGATGGCTAATTAAACAGGATAGCATGACACAACACATGTATGATGGCTAACTAAACAGGATAGAATGACATACTTCAAAATATGATGACTATGTAAATAGGATGACATGATATAACTATATGATGTGTCTATTAAAGTGGTTGGCATGCCATAAATAACAAACATGCCGTCGATGGAAACATGATGGCATGACATAATTCACGGATAGAATGACATAATTCAAAATATGATGACTATGTAAACAGGATGAGATGATATAACTATATTATGTCTTTAGAAAATGGGTTGGCATGCCATAATTTAGATACATGCTGTCTATGTAAACATCATGGCATGATATAATTCAAATATATGATTTATATACTAAGGAAGTGAGCAGAGGGCAATCGCATATATGATGTGTCAACTAAGGAGATGGCATTCAATATCGTGTATATGATTTAAAAACTAAGCATTACAATACAACATATGCATGATATGAGTAATATAACCCTGCCAAGTTTGAGCATACACCTCAGGGGGATAATAGGACTGGTCATCTACCTCTGAATCCTCCTCCAAGAGCTATCTCAGAATCAGCAACATATCTGCTTCAGCAGGTAGCATTGTCTACTCTGAAGACCTTGTTTTCACTCCAGATTTCTCCATCACCAATTCAAATGGCTGATGCACAGGAAGAGCAGTTGAATATACAAACATTCTCAACAAAAGCAATGAGAAATACAAAAAAGGACGACATGATATAATTCACATATATGACGCTTGGCTAAACAGCATGGCATTGCATAATTCACATATATAATGCCTTGCAACAAGATAGCATTGCATAATTCACATATATAATGTCTTGCAACAAGATGGCATTTCATAATTCACATATATGGTAATTAGACACTAAACAAGTGGCATTCACACAAATCATGTCTAAACTAAGAAAATGACATAACAATGCAAGATACCATACACACGATATGACCAACATAACCCTGCCAAGTTAGAGCATGCACCTCGGGGGGGGGGGGGGATAGGACTGGTCATTTGTCTCTGAATCCTCCTCTGAGGAGCTATGTGTAACCAGCAAGACATGCGCTTCGTCACATAGCATTTTCTGCTCTGAAGACCTTGTTTCCACTCCATATTTCTTCATGACCGTGCCGAATGGCTGACGCACAGGAAGATTAATTGAATGTACTAAAATTGTTGACAAATTTAACACGTAACATGATTCACATATACGATAAAGAAACTAAACAGATGGCATTGACACAAAGCATGTCTAAACTAAGCAGATGGTATCTTTGATGTATACAGTAAGCAATGCATGATATTACCAACATCAGCATGCCAAGTTAGAGCGAAGACGGGGTAAATAGGAGTGGTCTTTTGCTTCTGAATCCCCCTTAGAACAGTTATCTTCCTCTTGATTACGATCCGAAATGGGTGGAGGGGGGCTGCCTTTGCGCCCACCATGGAGTGACGTCTGCATGAAATTTTATTGCCACGCAAGGCTCGTCTCTTTTGCTCTACATGTTCAGTTCCATTGTGTACAATAACTAACATGCATAGGAATAAAACATAGTGAGATTATGTAAGGAGTGCATGCACAAATCCAGAGTGAAGGTAGCAAACTGTGGATAGACCCAAAACCAATCATAGCATGCGGATAATAGCTTTAGTTAAAAAATACAGCTAATGGCTCCTTTAATGTTTGTTTCCACCCAACATGAAACTCATAGTAGACACCCAAGATTAACCAAATAGTAGACAGATAATACTGACTGCTGCCCCAATATGTACCCCGCAACCATTTAAAAACTCAAGTTTCAGCATAAGTTTGGACCTGAGTCAGAGTCTAATAGGTGAACACGACGATAAAGTAGCATGTCATCATATTAAGCGATGCAGAACATAAGCAGACACGGAAGAGTGCGACCTTTCTTGCGGATCCGTGTAGTCCTCAAGGTCATCTGCTCAGTTGATGATGGTAATGCAGTTGTCGTGGCTGCCGGCGGCGGGGAAGAAGATCTGAGGCGGTGAAAGACAGTCTGGAGAGCAGATCACTGCTGTGGTGAACCCTTCCGTCGTTGGAGCAGTTGAGCTGGGCTGGAACACAGCACCGCAGGAGCAGGACAAACCACACAAGGTTTTCTTTGACACATATCTATAACAGAAGTAATTGTGTAAGGGCTTGTTTGAATTTGAGGATTATAACGATGCAGGGATAGGAAATAGACAGGAATAAGATAGGAATGCGCCTGCAAAACAGAGAATTTAAAAACACAGGATTTCTGCTAATCTGAGTGTTTGGTTCACAAGAATTGGAAGATCACAGGATGCAAAAAAGCATGATGAGATTAAGTCAAACCACAATAAGTGTACAACCTCTTTGGCGAAGCCATGTCGATCTCAGCGTGATTGGGTTGGCCGGTAAGGATGCTCCGCTGACTTGGCTGTCGAGGAGGGAAGAAGATCTTAGGCGCCCGGAGATGGAGCCCGAGGTACTGCTCCGCTGTGATGGAGGGTTTCGTCGTTGGAGCAGCTCCGGTGAGTTGTACGACGCCGAGGCTGAAGCAAGACAAGAGAGACAACGTTAGCCTAAGTGGAATTCTAATAGCATCTCCAATAGATGACGTAACATAACCACAAAGTGCTAGACGTATACATCAGCCGCTCATCTCTGAACTTAACTGTTAAAACTGAATTTAACTGTCGAAACTGAATTTTACTGTCGAAGCTGAACGCACTAGAGGTGAGGCTACACATCAGTTGACTGATTTTTTCATCTCTGGTCAGTCGATTTTGCAGCCGTTGGATATGAAATCAAGGGCATGCAGTACATCTTCAACCTCCACCCCCCTGAGCCGCCAGCAACCACCGGCCAAACAGCCGCCCCCCGCCGCCCGCGGCCGGTGGTGCGCCGCCCCGTCCGCCCCGACAACACTCCCCACCCCGGTCCGCAGCCGCCCCGGCCATCCCTCTAGGCCCCCCATGCCGAGCTTTTTCTCCGGCGATCCCCACACCACCGCCCCACCACCGCCGGCGACCACCATCCCCACCCTGAACCCTAAGATAGATAGTGGGGTACCTCTCCGGCGAGCCCCCCTCCCCGCTGCGGCTGGTTCTTCCTTAACTCTGGCGAGCCCCCCACCCCCTGAAAATCGACTAACCCAAAAGTCGATTCAGTCGACTGAAGTGTAGCTAAATCGGAGCAGCATCGAAAGCAAGAGCAAGAGCGAGAGCAGCAGTGCGAGCAAGAGCAAGAGCAAGAGCAAGAGCAGACCAGGCAGGGGACCGAGGGCAAGAGCAGAGCAGCAGCGCAAGCGAGAGCTAAAGCAGCAGCAGCTCCTACTGATGTGGACGTCACCGCCGAGGGAGCGATGCCGTGGAGGAAGTGGCCGGCGATGCCGCCGTGGATGGAGCCGCGCCGTGTCGGCTCTGGACCGAGCGCCGGCAGCACCATGAGATCGAATCAAGAAGAAAATGCGGCGATTAGTGTACAACCTATTTGGCCGCAGCTTCATCCGAGGAAACGGTGATGATGCTCTTCCGGTGGTGCAGGTGTAGACTGCGGTGTGGGAATGGAGGTGGTGCGAAAGATGAGGGGAACGTCGGGGCAGCTCCTTGGAGGTGGAGGATGGGGTGGCTGAACCGGCGAGACGACCAGATCGATGACGGATCCTCATCCGGTACGGTGGATGAGGGACGTCGCGGAGTTTTTGTGGACGACGTCATCGGGGAAGAGGCTCCAGCTAGCTGGCGGACGGAGGAGGGTGTGGGGCTTCGTGGGTGTTCCCGGCCTCGGTGTACGAATGGGTGGGCGGATGGGATGGGAGTGGGGAACCCTGGCTTAGGGACGCGCTTGTCCGAAATGTGGGGTAAGTTATGAAAGTACCCCCACCGGTTTGAGGCGGTTCTTTCGGTTCAAGGGTATCACGGGCATTTTGTGTGTCGGGATTTCACAGGAGGTGGGAGTTTTCGCGCGCGTTGTAATTTTTGAATATCAAGGCGCGGGTTGAGATGGAGGGATTGGCGGAGCACAACGAGACAAAGATATATCTTAAATATTTCGGGCGAACAAGGCATGGGGTGAAATTTCCGGACAAGCCTAACGTGTACTGTACCAAATCAATTCGCACTATAAATGTCATTCAAAAATTTGGATTCATTTTATGTTCAATTAAAATATTTCGCTACCTGTATAATGCATGCAACCTAGTACTCAAATGAACGTTTTAGTGCATTCCAAACGTATATACTACCGCTTCAATATGAACTAAATTTGAATTCATTTCTCTGTTTGAATAAGATCTACAATAATGATTGTTGTGAAGTCAAAGCGTTTGAATTTGTTTCTCTGTTTTAATAAGATCTACAATCGTCATTATTGTCAAGTTAAACCATCGTTTGTGTATTATCTTCACAGCACACCACATGATTAGTCTTGAGTTACATATGAACTATGTGTACTATATGAACTCGAACTCGATTTTTTGAATCCACTTTATGTTGATTTCAAATCATAGTACATTTCAAGCTCTAGCTAGATCTTCAGAAACTAAACCATGTCTCATATGTATAATGTGTTTATCACATTATGTATGGTGCCCCGCCCCTACGCCTACAAGTATTTACATGTGAGTTGCAAACACCACACATTACCACAAATTCAAATAAAATGTGAGAATGTTCGATATATAGTATTGTTTAGATTGTTCGATATTTAGTTGTTAGCTGCAAATGCCACACATTATCACAAATTCAAATAAAATGTGAGTGTGACGCCCCCGATTCGACCGTACACTAATCATACACGCAAACATGTACGATCAAGATCAGCGACTCAGGGGAAGATATCACAACATAATACAAGCTCGATAATACAAGCCGCAAATCAAAATAATACAAGCTTCATATTAAAAGCCAGGGGCCTCGGGGGCTCGAATACAAGCTCGATACACAAGAGTCAGCGGAAGCAACTATATCTGAGTACAGACATAAGTTAAACAAGGATGCCTTAAGAAGGCTAGCACAAACACCAACGATCGAAGAGGCAAGGCCTCCTGCCTGGGACCTCCTAACTACTCCTGGTCGTCAGCGGGCTCCACGTAGTAGTAGGCACCCTCGGGGTAGTAGTCGTAGTCGGCGGGGGTGGCATCTAACTCCTGGGGGCCACCATCTGGTTGCAACAATGGGAAAGGAGAAGGATGGGGGAAAAGGGGGAACAAAGCAACCGTGAGTACTCATCCAAAGTACTCGCAAGCATCAGATCTATACTAAGTATGCGTTGGTATCAAATGGAAGGGTTGTACCTATGGACTGCACTGCAGAATGCCAGAATAGAGGGGAAGGCCTAGCCCATCAAAGACTAGCATCTTCAAGCAGCTCCAAGCATCTTGCAGCATGTAGAAGAGTAAAGAATAGCAGTTTATAATTAACAAACATGTTGTAACATTAATGCTCAGAGATCCTTCCTCGACTCCCTGCGAGAAAGCAATCCCGGAGCCACATATACAGGTATCCATTCATAGTTGTATAAGATCAGGATATAAGTCTGAACGTCCGTTACCGTGGACACGGATATTAATAGATAATCTTCCCTACAGGGGTGCACCACGTTTTCCAACACGCTCGATCACTCTGGCCGGACACACTTTCCTGGGTCATGCCCGGCCTCGGAAGATCAACACGTTGCAGCCCTACCTAGACTCAGTAGAGAGGTCCCCGCAGGTCTACCTCCTAAGCACTCCGGGGTCTGGGCCCATCGCCCGTTGCACTCCGGGTCGTTGCGCGCAGGGCGGGTCTAGGCTCCACCACTACATGATGGTGCCGGCCCAGCCGTGCCGTACTGCTGAACTGGACGTCTGACAAAGCTTCGGCTGATACCACGACGCCGAGGCCCATAACTATTCTCACGTGGTGGTTGGTGCGTAAAGGCCAAAGGCCAATTCAGAACACATACCCAAACCATGGAGGATCATCTCACATGTAAGGTAGACGTTGCCAGAGCCCTTGAATGGCCTCGACTGAGGCCACTGGCTTCAGCAAGATCACCTTGGCACTGTTTATTCTTCTTCCTCCTCCTGTTCATGTTCTGTTTCTCTTTCTCCTCACTAGTTGGTGAAACCAAGTACATGATTGGCCTTCTATTTCTGAATTGGTTTTGTCAGTGAGGGAGTACAAGTGTACTAGTAAACAATAGCATTATTTTCTCATGGGAGTCGCAAAATAGAGATGAACACATGCATTAAATATCATTCTTACCTAAAGGAAGGTTATGGCGCCAATATGGATGATGAGGATTAGAACAAATATCTCCCTTTGTGCAGTTCCACCGAAATGAATCAACTATTCCATTCTGACATTCCAGTTAAACAGCACAAAAGTCACTTCTTTTAAGAAGTGTTTGTGCAGTGCACCAAAAGGTCACAACAGCAACCTGGTGAAATGGATATCCTAGTTTGCACAAAAAGCTACAATGGAAACAGTCAGAGTCTGAAACAATTACAGGCAAAAACATTTGGCTAAACTTGTCATGGCTTATAACAGTGGCATGGCTTCATTTTACCAGGGGCATTATATTAAGAACGGCTAAATATTTGGTATAAGGGCATGGGACAAGGTGCACCAAAGAGTCCACCACCATGTACCTAAACAGGGCATAAAGTGGTGATTCGAGTTTGTCGCCGAGAAACAAACATCCAAGAAACATATCTGGGTTGGTCCCATTTTTGTTCACTCTAGCCACCTACTCCTATGTGTGGATAGCAAATCTAGTCCTGGTCATACCACTGTGTACAGTGTTACCCCAATATTTCCCTTTTCGACCAAGAGACCGGTTGGATGACCAGTCTGTACTACTTTCACCCCATTTCCTTCCTGTTTGTACCAAGTTTGATGTACATACTAAATTCCCACACCCCCACTTTATTTCTTGTTTGAACCAAGTACAAGATTCGACTCCATGAAGTAGCTTTACCTCTAACAATAGAAGAATAAAAATTGGTGAAGTTGGACCACCCGATCGAGAGGGGCTGAGAGGCAGAAAATGATGCACATGCAGCAACGTAGCTAGCTGGGGAAGTAGAGCTAAGGCGGTTTCGAAGGAAGATACACCTGAAGGTCGTCGGGATGTGGATAGGTGGGCGGCAGGAGGCCGGATCCGCCCACACTAGGGCAACAACGAGGGGATCAGCGGACCTCCCGCGCAGACACTCGACCAGAGATAACGGTGCGGCCGGCAGTGGGTCTCCTCCCTCACTGTCGTCGGCGGCCTAAAAGCTGCCCCTCCTCCCCTTCACCAGCGGTGAGGATAGAAAGACATTGTTTTTTGAAGGGAGAAAGACAGTGTTACCACCGCTATCTTGTTTAGATCTCGAGAGGATGAGAGTGTGTGAATAGAGCAACCCTAGCAAGCAAGCGCGGAGGCTCCGGCCTATATATACGTAGTGGGGTAGTTTTCCTTTTTCACTCCATGAAAACAATCATTTAAAATTGTGTACGTGTCAGGTCATCGGTTTTTTTGGTTGTTGATTGTTTTTTGAGATAGATACCCGTGTATTCCAAGTGATGTTGCTGTGTGCCAGGTTGCACTTTCTATCGTTCAAGTCTGGTACAAGACCCTCCATTAAATGAACAACCACCCCCTCGTAAAAATTATAAACAAGCCTACGGCTAAAATTATCGGAAACGTGGGCTGCCCCAACATGCATTATTATTTATATTTTCTACTCCCTCCTTTCCTAAATATAAGTGTTTTTAGACATTTCAAATGGACTACAACATACAGATGTATGTAGACATATTTTAAAATATGGATTCGTTCATTTTGCTCTGTATGTAGTCACTTGTTAGAATCTCTAAAAAGACTTATATTTGGGAACAGATGCAGTATGTGGGAGTATCCTCAAAAAAATGTGAGAGTACAATATTTTTTGGGCCCCTTTTAATTGATGCTAAATTTTGACCAAAGATTTAACTGACAAAATGTTAGTGCATGTTAAAATAAATTATATCGTTTGATTCGTATTTGAACATAGTTTTGAATGATGTAGGGGCTGTTTGGTTTCCAGACACATATTGCCACACTTTGCCACACCTCGCCTTAGGCAAATTTGACCAAGTTAGGTGGGTGTTTGGTTCTAGCCACACCTAAGACAAGAATATTTTTATTAGAAGTGAATCCCACATGTCATACACACAAAAAGTGTGGCAAGATTCCCTTAGGCAAGCCAAAGTGGGTCTAACAATTTGCTAAACTCAAGTTAGGAAAGTGTGGCAAGTGTGGCAAAAATAATGTGGCAACATAAGACACTAAACATAGTCACAATCCAAATAGCCCCGTAATTTTTTGTGACATGCATGAACATCTGGTTAGTTAAATTTATAGTCAAAATTTGGCAAGGTGCATCAAATCAACACATGCAAGTATCAAAAGGAAAGTCACGGCATGCATGCATGCGTTGTACTCCCTCCATTTCCAAATATAAGTCTTTTTAGAGATTGCAACAAGTGATTACATATGAAGCAAAATGAGTGAACCTACACTCTAAAATTCTATAAACTTTTCGGATGCACTTTGGCGATCCTCAAGATCGGAGATGGGAGGATTTGTTGAACCAGTTTTCAAGACCGACGACCGAAGGTGGAGAATAGTTCGGAAGAATCGAGGAGCGTCCCCAACTTTAAGACCGGTTATACATACGTATGTTGTAGTCCATTTGAAATGTCTAAAAAGACTTATATTTAGGAATGGAGGGAGTAACTAATGCATCGGTAAACGCAAATTATTGAAATATATCGAGTGCAGTGCTTTGATGTGCCGCGTCAACTCGTACAAGACCGAGAAGTTTGATTACTACAACACCCTCTCGCCTTAACCGCACATGCCTTTGGCTGCAATGCAGGTGGGCCACCCACCTGTTGGGCCCACCTGTCATAGACACAAACGCAGGAGCAGTAAGTCAATGAAGCTGCGTCCCTCCCTCGCCCATGAGCGTGGTGGCTGGCAGGACTAGGAGAAGCTTTCGTTCGCTACACGCTCTCCCTCACGCACGCGGTGGACATGCAGCAGTTCAATCGGTGTCAGATGGCCAGAAGCATACTGTAGTACTCCTCCATTGCAGTAGTACTCCATCATTGTTTGACTTCCCGAAGAGGCGAAGAGCCAAGCACAGCCCGGACGCTCGTGTGGCAGTTTCATGTGTAGATTAGTCTAGGATAGCGTGTACCGTGCCTGTAAGCTTAAAATTGTTGGGGTCGGCTCCATGCCTTTTTTATTAAAATAATCTTCTGGCCCTACCAGTCATCCTGGTGATTATAGTTTGCACACTCATCTGGTCAAGACATGAATATATATTTTAATTTGTGGTGGGGTAAATGTTTGAGGTTGTAGCAAATGGAGTATTGTACACTGCGGGTCTTTCAACCAAATTTAGAGGCAACCATGTGGGGCCAGTGCTATGATCTGTCGCGCCAACTCGTACAACGAGGAGAAGCTTGATTTTACTACTACACGCCTTGTCCCTCGCCCATTGTCGGTGTGGAACGACACCTATGGGATCACAAGAATCCCTACTACGGTTGCCGGGGCACATGTTTGCGAGGAGAGTAGGGCTAGTAGACAGCACAAGGATCGTTTACCCAGGTTCGGGCCGCGAGGATGCGTAAAACCCTAGTCCTACTTTGGTGGGTGTATTTCTGAGAGTTCTTGAGCTCTCGAACTAGCTGTGCTCAGCGCGTGGTTCGAAAGAGCCGAATCCTTCTTCAGTATGCCATGGGCCTCCTTTATAGTTGAAAGGGGGCTGCCACAGTGACACAAAGGAGGTGGAAAGGCGTACAGTTCCCTGAGCTTATCGTCAGACACAGACAAGACGCATTAAATGCGAGCTTAGGTGTCCCTTGCTTTATTGGGGACGGGCGAGATCCGCCCCGTCTGGCCACCGCCTCCTCCTTGCTTCGACACGTGCCCTGGCCAGCAATGCGTGCGGCGCCATGTAGGCAGGCAGGCAGCTGAGATGGCGCGGTGGTGGAGTCTTCAAGAAGATCTGCATGCCGCCACGCAGGCGCTTGACGAGTTGGCCAGGGAGCTGCATGTTGCCACGCAGGTGCCCGCCCAGCTGGTTGGGCTGGCAGCTGCAGGTGAACTGCGGTGGAAGCATGGTTGGCATGGACCTGGCGGTGGCCCTGCTGGCGTCCTTGGTGAGGGCCTTGCCGGGTGGCCCGGCAAGGGTCTCGCCATGGCGTGCTGTCGTCCCCGGCAAGAGCCTTGCCGGGAGTGGTGGCCTTCCTCAGCAAGGATCTTGCCGAGGATCGTCGTCTTCTAATCCTCATCTGATCTTGAATATGTCTTCACAAAGATCTGCATGCCACCACAGGGGTGCCTTCCCGAGCCCTGGCCCCACGTGGATGATGGCGTTGGGGACCGTGGGTGTCGGTGTCAAAACCGGCGGATCTCGGGTAGAGGGTCCTGAACTATGCGTCCAAGGCGGATGGTAACAGGAGGCGGGGGACACGATGTTTACCCAGGTCCGGGCCCTCTCGATGGAGGTAATACCCTACTTCCTGCTTGATTGATCTTGATGATATGAGTATTACAAGAGTTGATCTACCACGAGATCGGAGAGGCTAAACCCTAGAAGCTAGCCTATGGTATGATTGTTGTTGTCCTACGGACTAAACCCTCCGGTTTATATAGACACTGGAGGGGGCTAAGGTTACACATAGTCGGTTACAAGGGAGAAGATGTACATATCCGTATTGCCAAGCTTGCCTTCCACGCCAAGGAGAGTCCCATCCGGACACGAGACGAAGTCTTCAATCTTGTATCTTCATAGTCCAGCAGTCCGGCCAAAGAAAATAGTCCAGCTGTCCGGAGACCCCCTAATCCAGGACTCCCTTAGTAGCCCCTGAACCAGGCTTCAATGACAATGAGTCCGGCGCGCAGATTGTCTTCGGCATTGCAAGGCGGGTTCCTCCTCCGAATACTCCATAGAAGATTTTGAACACAAGGATAGTATCCGGCTCTGCAAAACAAATTCCACATACCACCGTAGAGAGAATAATATTTCCACAAATCTAATCTGCTAACACATTCTGTAGCATGACACCACACCATGGCCCGATCATTATTCGAACCGTTTTTCTCAACCAGCCATGGCACATATTGCGAGGCGGTTTCCTCGGCACGTCTTGTCGAATCAGAGATCGTGTCCCCTTATCACGGGATTCTCATCAATACGGGTGTGGGTAACCCAACCACGCCATCAATTACGGTGCTTGGGAAATAAGCGAGTTTACTAGGCAGGTGGGGGCGTATAGTTTCGTCCGCCCTTATAAAGGGATGAGGGTTCACCCTTTTCACCCACGCCTTCTTTCCCCTTGCTCATCCATTCTTGCGGACTCGAGCTCCAGCACCCAAGTTCGCGTCCTTCTCCTCAAACCGCTCCAAGCATGTCCGGAGCGGGAGGCAAGTGGATGAAATCCTCCGTCACGGAGGAGGACATCAAAAAGCTGCGGGGATCCGGATACTTGGCCGTGGATATCGCGCACTGGCTGCCCAATGCGGGGCAGATCGTCCCTACTCCATAACCCTATGAGAGGGTAGTTTTTCTTACCCACTTCATCCGTGGACTGGGATTTCCCCTCCACACATTTGTCCGCGGCCTCATGTTCTACTACGCGCTGGACTTCCACGATCTGGCCCCTAACTTCATCCTCAACATCTTGGCGTTTATCGTCGTGTGCGAGGCTATCCTCCGCATCTGGCCCCAGTTCGGCCTGTGGCTGAAGACCTTCAATGTTAAACCGAAGGTTGTGGTCGGTCAGCAAGCGGAGTGCGGAGGTGCCATGGTGGGCAAAATGCCCAACGTCACATGGCTCGAGGGCTCCTATGTGGAGACCATAAAGGGGTGGCAATCGGGATGGTTCTACATCACCGAGCCGCGACACCAACCGGGTGGTGGCCCCGACTTCGATCCGCGACCCCATGCGGCTCACCTCCTGGAAGTAGAAGGGCATATCTTGGGGTCCCTTGGTGGAGCTGACCGGACTACAGAAATGCATCAGAAACATGATGAGCAATAAGATCAAGCTCGTCAACGTGGTCCAGGTCATGCTCTTCCGCCGGATCCTCCCGTGTCAATGACGGGCATTCAATTTGTGGGAGTTCGACCCGGCCAAGCACCAGACGCTGCAAGAGCTCTACGACACGATGCACAAGGATGTCTGGAGGGTGCTGTTCAAGGGTGCCGAGGTACCTCCTTGAGGGAGTCCTGGATTAGGGGGTATCCGGACAGCCGGACTATATGCATCGTCCGGACTATTGAAGCGTGAAGATACCAGACTCAAGACTTCGTCCCGTGTCCGGATGGAATTCTCCTTGGCGCGGAAGGCAAGCTTGGCGATCCGGATATTATGTTTCCTTCCTCGTAACCGACTCCATGTAAACCCTAGCCCTCTCCGATGTCTATATAAACCGGAGAGATTGTTCCTTAGAAGACCGATCACAATTACAATCATACCATCATAGGCTAGCTTCTAGGGTTTAGCCTCTACGATCTCGTGGTAGATCTACTCTTGTACTACCCATATCTTCAATATTAATCAAGCAGAAGTAGGGTTTTACCTCCATCGAGAGGGCCCGAACCTGGTAAACATTGTGCCCCTTGCTTCCTCGTTACCATCAGCCTAAGACGCACGATCGACCCCTACCCGAGATCCGACGGTTTTGACAATCGACATTGGTGCTTTCATTGAGAGATCCTCTCGTCGCCGCTGCAAGGCTCGATGGTTCGCCTCGCTGTCGTGACAACATTACCGCTGGGGAGCTCGGCTGTAGGCCAAACTCTCCGACTAGGCGGCTTCCATGGTCACCCCATCGGTCGTCGCGACCGACGATGGCCTCTCGGTCATCACGCATAAAATTCGTGATCAATTCGAACTCACCGAACAGATGGATCTGATAGAGCTCTCTCTCTTAATGAGCTCTTGGATCGCATCGCCGCTTTGGGAGTGGCAACGGAGTATGACCGAATCGGGCTTAAACCCGACCAAAGGGACATTAAATCCCCGCCGGCCACCCATGAGATAGCGGTAGCGGAGGAACCACACAGGGAGTATCCCTCTATTTTGAGGATGAATTATGTCTGGATCACCGAGCTCCCGGAGCCGGACACCCGCCCAGGGGAGGATATGACCCGGGTCCCTGACTTAGAATCGGGCACGGGGCCGAAAAAATTGGGTAGCGTCTCGGATCCCGAGTTATCGAACTTGGAAGCTCCCATGCCCCGGGGTGCTAGATCGGATCAGAATCCGGATTCAGCCATAACCACCCACACGGACTTAAATCATCTCTCCCATATCAGGCAAGAGCCCCAGGAGACAGTGCATCATTACTGGGGCATATTCCTCCTTGCGCTAAACAAGGTCGAGGTCTGCCACGAGGAGGACGTAGTCTCACTCTTCTGCAAAAAACTGCACGGACAAAGGAATCCTTAATGCTATAAGTCGCCGTGACATAGTACGCTTTGCGGACTTAGCAACCATAGTACAGAAGTACTGTGTGATGGAGAGTGTCTGGAAAACCCAAGCTGAATTTTGGGACAGTCCGGCTCTCACCAAAACCTTCGTTCGAACTAAACGGGCAAACTCTCATAAGATGGCCGATCCAATCCCCAAGAAACCAAAGCCCACCCCAGGGCGGGGAACCGTATTGGGAAAATGGCTCAATGGGCCATGTAAACTCCACAGCACTCCGGACACAACACCAACTCATAGCCTTAGGGCATGTTGGATACTCCGGCAGGTTGCAAAAAGTGGTGAGGATCTTCTTACAGAACAACATCCCGCCAACGAGCACAATACGGTACGAACAGTCTTCAAGACTTTTGCCTCAAATAGTAGGCGCAAGCGAAGCTCATCAAGCTCAAGGGAATTTGCCATATGGCCAAAATAAACCTCGAACGACATCGCTATAACTTTCAATGCCGTGATTTAACCTCGATTCTAGACTCGTCCGCACCAGCCGCTCTGGTTCTTAGCCCAATCGTGGACGGCTTTCGCTCACTAAAGTGCTCATGGATGGCGGAATCGGATTAAACTTGATCTATGAAGAGACACTCAGCAAGATGGAAATTGACAAAGGCCGCATTGAACAAAGCAGCACAACCTTCAGAGGAATTATCCCTAGTCGGGAAGCGCGTGTGCAGGAAAATCACACTCGACGTGGTATTCGCACTCGAGAATTATAGGTCCAAGAAATCACATTCCAAGTGGCCCTTTAGCAGCGGATACCACGCCTTCTAGGGCGGGACGCTACAAGCTTTCAAGCTATACCCCATTACGGTACATGAAGCTTAAATTGCCTGCACTCCAATGGAATCATCACTCTAGCCGCTGATCCGACATCGCACTGCTACCAAAACAAAATCGCAGCACTAGCCCTCGCAGTATTATCCGGGGCCCTAGCAGCCGAAGAATTAACAACATCAAGGGCCACCATGGATGTGGACGACGTGATACTCGGCAAGCCACCCAAGTCCACCTCATTTAAACCCGCAGACGAGATAGCAAATTCCAATTCCATCCAACGGACCCCACGAAGACAGCTTCCGTCGGGACACAGCGAGCCCCAAGAATGGACGCCAGATCGCGAGACTTCTTATGCGAGAATTGGGACATCTTCGCCTGGCACCCATCGGACATGCCGGGCATCCCATGCAGATTGGCCGAACACAGCCTCAATATACTAATAGGATACAAACCGGTCAAGCAGACTCTAAGATGGTTTTCAGAGCCCAAACGGTAGGCCATGGGGGAAGAGCTAGCCAAACTACTCGAGGCCGGATTCATCAGAGATATCAAGCATCCGGATTGGCTGGCAAACCTGGTAATGGTACCAAAGAAGGACAAATCCTGGCGCCTATGTGTCGACTTTAAAGACCTCAACAAGGCTTGCCCCAAGGATCCTTTCCTCCTCGATCGATCAAATCATCGATACCACAGCAGGACACGACTCATTGGTTCCTCGACATACCGGATACCATCAAATAAAGATGGCGAGTCCACCAACCTGCAACAGCTTTCATAACGCCATATGGCCCTTTCGCTTCAACACTATGCCTTTCGGCTTAAGAACGCCAAGAACCTACCAACGCATGATTCAAACATGCCCGAAAAGCAAATCGACAAAATAGTGGAGGCATACGTGATGACATGGTCATAAAACAAGACACGCCGAAACCCTAATAGATTACTTGAGGCTTACATTCGACAATCTCCGACATACGACATCAAGTCAACACGTAAAATGCGCTTTTGGCGCCCCTCGGGAAACTACTCGCTTCATCGCTTCCAATAGAGGAATTGAAGCGAATCCGCAAAATCCGAAGCTCGCCATAGTTGGCTATACCAACAGACTCAAGCACATCCAAACTAGCCGGATGTGTGGCTGCTCTAAGCCGCTTTATCTCCGTGTTAGAGAAAAGGCATTACCTCTTTACCGCCTTCTTCGGCGACCGAACACTTCGTGGACGGATGCAGCCGCGACCGACTGGATGAAATAAAGACCTTATTGGCCAGTAATCTAGTACTAACAGCGCCAATATTGATTTAACCTATGCTGCTGTACATAGCTGCAACACATCAAGTTGTAAGCGCAAAGGTTCGCCGTTGAACGAGAGGTCGACGGATACAAATTCCCACCCGTGGCCAGTTTACTACGATCCACGGTCCTAACCCCATGCAAACCCGACACCAAGCACTATCAAAAAATAGCATACGCGATGTTCATGGCATCCCGGAAGCTACAACACTACTTTCAAGAGTGTTCGATTACGGTGGCCTCCGAAGTACCACTCAATGACATAATAAATAACCGTGATGCTACGGGCCGGATTGCCAAATGGGCCATTGACCTCCTTCCGTTCGACATAAAAATGCATAGCATTAGTCTATAATTGCATTATCTATCCTTTTTTCTTGTATTTTCATTTACGACAATTTGCACCCGTACATTCTGGTACGGCTAGTACGCCAGGGGCTTTCGTATACCCCATAATACGGCATGAGAAGTCTGAACACTTTCGACAGTGCGCAACCCGAACTTATAGCATTATATGCATCAGCTCCGAATCATGTCTTGGGTCAATAGTTGGGTTTGCCCGGCTCCCATGTTTTGGTACCTTTCGTTCCGCAATATCGGCTAAAGTAGCACTGGGAGAACTACTGCAATTGTGTTCCGGTTCTTCTGGACGAGCAAATGTCCTTGACAACAAGATCTATCAGTTGGGAGACTGAGGGCTCCATGTTGCCAGGGAACAATGCGTGCACGGGCAGCCTAGGTGCCGCTTCAATCACAAGGGCGTTGCACATACTGCTTCAATTATCTATGGGATTTAGGCAAAGGCAAAGTCAACATGACCCGGAGGATCTGTTTTAAGCCGACCGGCGCTTTAAGGCCTCCACCTTCATTACGGTCTCGTCAATGCCGTCTTGCCTCTAACAAAGAGAGTGGCTAGAACACCGTTGAAGTTACCAGAGGTTATTAACAGACACGGATCTTTCATCGTCTGAATAAATCAGGTGATATCCATTCAAGTTAAAAAGACGATTGGCTAGTTGGAGGCCCATCTTAAAAGGCTTTGTCAAATGGTTTAACTCAGCGGCCTGGCAGCCCACGAAAAGCCTCGAATTTGGGCCTGGCAGCCCTCGAAAAGCCTCGACTACAAGTTTTATTTGATTTTTTTTGCAAGTTTTATCTCTTTTTCAAAGTTCTAAGTTAAACCGGTGTTTACTGACCCGGCCAGACTATCAGTCATCAAATTAACCTGGTGTTCATTAACCCGGCTCGACTTTCAACTACAAGTTGTCAGTGCATAATCACTTATAATCCGGTGTTTATTGAACCGGCCTGGCTTTGGACTATAAGTCGCCAGTATATCTTTGGATTGCGCTTTGGAATCATGCGCTTATAAATCATTGGGTACATTATTCAAATCGCCAACATGGCTGGATTTTTATTATGGTTATCAATAACCAATATTATGATTGAGGTTTTCCAAGTCGCTTCAACGCACTGGATATTATTTTATCAATGGGTATGATTTATTCTACAAAGGAATAGTCCCAAGTCGCTGCAGGCTTACGACCCAGCACTTGGGGGCTACATTATTTCAGTTGAGATTACATCAAATACACAAGTCTCATGTCGCTGCAAGCATGCGCCATGACACTTGGGGGCTAATGCAAAGTCATTGTTTGCTCACCTTATTGAGGACCCGACTCATCATATCGTAATGAGCCGGCCCTTGGGGGCTACCAATTGCTCCTGTCAACAATTCAAGGTACAAAGCTTTTTATTCATATATTGAGGGGTCCACTACTCAGTTGGTAAAGCACAAGGCTCTTAACCGTGTGGACGTGGATTCAAGCCCCATGATGGGGTTACATCATATGATGTTATTTTTCATTGAAGTATATATCAAGTCCCAGCTCAATATTATCTTACTAAGCCGGCCCTTGGGGGCTACACGTTGCTGTTCAAATTTTATAAGATCATATTTACGAAGTCCCTGCTCATTATTGCATAAGGACCCGGCCCTTGGGGGCTACACTGGTTGAAGTTTTTATGAGCATCAGGCAATTACAAGTCCCAGGTTGCTGCAAGCATGACAACCTGGCACTTGGGGGCTACATATGTGGAATACTCAATTATGACTAATGATTGAGATGAACAACCTGGATTTCTTCAAGATTGTGATATATATATTGAAGCAAGTCTTAAGCTGTTGCTATGCTACCTTCTTAAGACTTGGGGGCTACAAGTGATAGGTATATAAGAGGTATATTTTCAAGCTGGATGTTAACTGCAGGTATGACCCGGTGCTATCAATATTTACAAACCGGCAAGTTCTACGTCCTTAAACCGGTTGAAGATCAGATGAGTATTTCAAGGACGAATATTGTTTTTAAGCATTGGGAGCTGAATCAAAGGAGTTATTCTTCACAATATATTTTATATGAGAAACCAATCTCAGCAAATTGATTATGAAGCTGGCCTATTAAACCGGATTTTCTAGAAGAAGGAAGTGATAAGGACTTAAGGATGATCAGGATCAGTTTAACATGGATAAATCCAAATTAAACTGGGGGATAATGTCGTGATATACCTCATGTATGACCCGACCGAGTTGTAAACCGCCGACTTGGTAAACTCATGGATGGTAAACCGGCGGACAGTTAAGACAGATGGCTAAGACAGACAATGTTAAACCGGCAGACAATGTTAAACCGGCAGACAATGTTAAACCGGCAGACAATGTTGAACCGGCAGACAATGTTAAACCGGCAGACGTTAAGAATCCCAGGAAAGGAAGTCAAAATGGTTTAAGTCTTAGTCCGAGATGGACTCTACATGTAACCCGCCCCTTCAACTTATATAAGTAGGGGCAGGGCTCCCCAAAGAGGGACAAGCAAGAAACAATCTCTAGGGCTAGACAAAATTATAGGAGAGCTGGTTTACGGCAACTCCCTCGTGATGATAATGAGATCTAGCCTCAAACAGAATGTAGGGTTCTTACCGGATGATGTTTCCCGGGGCCCGAAGCTGTCTAAACCCTTGTCTTGTGTTGCGGTCTCTCGATTCCTCTCAACCCCTCCCAAGCTACCACATAGATGCGTTGGCCTCACGACTAAGTCCTCGCACTAAGGACATCTGACGTGTTAATTCCACGACAGGTCCCGAACTGTGCGTCCATGGCGGATGGTAACAGGAGGCGGGGGACACGATGTTTACCCAGGTTCGGGCCCTCTCGATGGAGGTAATACCCTACTTCCTGCTTGATTGATCTTGATGATATGAGTATTACAAGAGTTGATCTACCACGAGATCAGAGAGGCTAAACCCTAGAAGCTAGCGTATGGTATGATTGTTGTTGTCCCACGGACTAAACCTCCGTTTATATAGACACCGGAGGGGCTAGGGTTACACAGAGTCGGTTACAAGGAGGAGATCTACATATCCAGAGCAAGCTTGCCTACCACGCCAAGGAGAGTCCCATCCGACACGAGACGTAAGTCTTCAATCTTGTATCTTCATAGTCCAGCAGTCCGCCAAAGGATATAGTCCGCTGTCCAGAGACCCCTAATCCAGACTCCTCAAGGGCTCAAGGGTAGCTCGCCTCACTGGTGGGAGGCTGAGCTGCCCCTGCAAGGGTCTTGCCGAGGCTGGTGAGGCTGCCCGACATGGGTCTTGCCGGGGAACCTGCTTCCCCTCTCGCTCTTTGTGGTCTTGGCCTTGCTGTTTCTATTTGTCTTGGGCTTCGGTCTTACCTGGCTCACCTCCCCGCTCTGCTTGGTGTGGTCGTGGGCGCTGCTCGACTGCCTGCACAGTAAAGGGGTACAAAAGCGTGCCCTCTTTTTGTACACCGACAGAGCCCCGGCCTGTGCCACACATAAGCGCGACACGCTTTTGGGTCAGCCCAAAACGGTGCGCTGGCAAAGGGGCGGTTTTACCAAGGCCAGACTTTTTCCTCAAGGCCCGCTTCCCACGACCAGCAGGCAAAAGTGGTGTGAAGTGGTGTGCGTGATGTGGGCGGCATGCGTGGGGCGGTTTTCACAAGCATGCATCACATCACAGTAAAGAGGCAGCTCGCGCCTTCCCTGTAAAAAGAGGGAGGCGTGGAGGCACGGCTCATTTACTGAACGGGGCAGGGGCACGGTCTTCAAGGTGTCCACTCCCCATGATCACGGGGTGGGGAGAGGTTGCTTCGCCTGTCCCCTTGGTTCTGCACGTCTGCCACGCGTCCCCCATGCACTTGGGGTAACAAGCGGCAGGGGCGGGAAACCGAGCCTTCGCTGGTTGGTGCAGCGGGTCGGTCCTGATTCCGCGCGGCTCTGGTGGCTGGATTGGCCGAACAGGGCGGCCGAGCACCGACCCCGCTCCTTTATAAGGAGGGGGAAGGGGGATGGCGTCCCGCATTCTTCTATCATCTATCTCCTCTTGCTTCTGCTTCTTCCTTTCACTCGCCATGGAGAAAGGGAATCCTGGTCCTTCGACGGTGGCGGCGAGGGTCGCTGCTCGACAACGCGTCTCTCCTCCTCCTGAGCCTGCAGTGGTGGAGCCGGCTGCAAGGGGAAGGGAGAGGGGGCGAGGCCGTACGGTGTGAAACTCAATCGTAGAAGGCCGAACGGTGTGAAACTCAAGTGCATCCCCCGGGAGGAAGGACTGGAGCTGTTGGCGGAGATACATGGAGGCATATGTGGCTCCCACATAGGGTCGAGGGCCCTTGCCAGGAAGGCGTTCCTGCAAGGTTTCTTCTAGCCCACCGCCCTCCAGGATGCGACGGCACTAGTAACCAAGTGTGAAGTGTGCCAGTTCCATTCAAAGAAGCTTCATCAACCAGCCCAAGCCCTTCAAACAATCCCTCTCTCCGGGCCATTCTCGGTCTGGGGGCTTGATATACTAGGCCCTTTCCCTTGCATTGTCGGGGGCTTTGAGTACTTGTATGTTGCAATCGACAAGTTCACAAAGTGGCCGGAAGTGGAAGCAGTGAGGAAGGTGACTGCTCAGTCAGCAGTCAATAAGTTCTTTAAAGGACTGGTCTACTGTTTTGGTGTGCCAAACAGAGTCATCAACAACATCTACATTTCTTGGATGTGCCACAGAGGCAAAACAGACCTTGCTGCCGAGGTCTTGGATGTACTACATGAAGGTGTGGTTTGTGAACTGCGTGCCGTTGTCGGTGATGACTCTGTTTGGCACACCAAAACAGTAGACCAGTCCTTTAAAGAACTTATTGATCTGCGACCGAAAGCAAATACCTTCCTCACTGCTTCCACTTCCGGCCACTTTGTGAACTTGTCGATTGCAACATACAAGTACTCAAAGCCCCCGACAATGCAAGGGAAAGGGCCTAGTATATCGAGCCCCCATACCGAGAATGGCCCGGAGAGAGGGATTGTTTGAAGGGCTTGGGCTGGTTGATGAAGCTTCTTTGAATGGAACTGGCACGCTTCACACTTGGTTACTAGTGCCGCCGATCCTCGGATGGCGGTGGGTTAGAAGAAACCTTGCAGAACGCCTTTCGGCAAGGGCCCTCGACCCTATGTGGGAGCCACATATGCCTCCATGTATCTCCGCCAACAGCTCCAGTCCTTCCTCCCGGGGGATGCACTTGAGTTTCACACCAGCGTCGGACCAAGAGAAACAGCCCGACGAGCGCGGCAGTCAATGCCGGATTTAAAAGCTCTCGGCAGAATCAGAAAAAGCTGCCCCTCAAGGATAACAGGGATGAGCTATCTAACCTAAACAAAATCTTGGACAAGATATGCCAAATCCACAGTACTCCCGGAAAGCCTGCAAACCATACCCACAGAGATTGTTGGGTCTTCAAGCAATCCGGCAAACTCAATGCCAAACACAATGGGCTCGACACACCAAGCGAGGACGATGACGAACCCCACAAGCAGAGCATCGGAAAACAAAAGAATTTCCCACAAGAAGTCAAAACAGGTAAACTCACTTCACGTGACAAAGGGAAAAACAGAGTGGCGCCTATAGAGATACACGCCATACGGCCTATCCTGCAGGAGTCCCGCCACCGGGTTGTTAAAACCAATCACCTTCGACCATCAGGATTACTCTAGAAGTATCCGGAACGCAGGCTGGACTGCCTTGATATTAGATCCGATAATTGACGGACTCCACTTTACACAAGTCCTAATGGACGGCAACAACGGTCTAAACCTGCTATATCAGGACACTATCCGCAAAATGGGGATAGACCCAACAAAAATTCGCCATAGCAACACTTCCTTTCAAGGGGTAACGCCAGGCGCAGATGCCCATTGTACGGGTTCTCTCCTGCTAGAAGTTATTTTCGGCTCCCCCGACAACTTCCGCCGTGAAAAGCTAACCTTCCACATCGCCCCATTTAGAAGTAGCTATCAAGCACTACTGTGACGTGAAGCTTTCGCCCGCTTTAACGCAATACCGCATTATGCATCTCTTACGCTTAAAATGCCCGGTCCGCGAGGCATCATCTCATTAAAGGGAAATATCGAGTGTTCCTCGAGCGCGGAGGACTGTGCGGCTGCCTTGACAGCCACACACTAAACCGGCTTCACTAAAGCACCTAAACAGGTCATTCAGACCCCGGAAATGGCTAGACGAGTCCGGCTTAAACATACAAGGGCTTACTAGCCGCATACCCCCGCACAAGGGGCTCCACGCATGTACAACAAGAGACAATAAAGCTCAATTTTTCCCATTTTTCGAATTATACTTTGTTTATTTAATATAACATATATTGTTGCATGATCTTTTTCAACTAAGTTCCTCTCTTTTACAGATGAACACCGTACTACACCCGTCCAGGATACGCACAACGAAGACACAGGCGCAGACGTGCCGTAGGGACCCGTTCCAAGGATTCTTTTTAGATTAAGACCCTGCGTAAACCTTTTTTCACTGTCTCTTGTTGATACACGTACATCCCCCGGTTCCTTGGTATAACCGAGGAGGAGGCTGGTGCCTTGGCATGTGGCCACGTCAGACTTTTGCGCGTACCTGGACACCAGGGGCTTATTACCAAGGGCGTTGTTCAGCCTGTTTTCATAAAGACCGAATACCTTAGGGAGTGTTCGGCGTCATGAAGTTTGGCCTTATATGCATCAGCTCCAATCATGTCTTTGGTCAAATGTTGGGTTTGCCCGGCTCCTGTGTTTTGTTGCCTTACGCCCGCTTCTACCGCTAAGGCGGCACCAGAGAACTATCTGCGACAGTGCCCTTCGCCAGCGAACACCTCAAGAGAGAAAGCCGAAACCGATCACATGATATAGCGTGAGACTGGTCAACCACTGATGACCCGCCGAATCTTTAGGATTCCTCCAAGATCAATGAAGGGTCAAGCTTCCGCCGTGCACACACGCGCCTGAATTCGGTGAGCGCGGTGCCCCTAGGGGCTATATAGTAGCCCCACCGTCAAACTCCTATGGATAAGTGAAAGTGATAAAGCATTATAGTCTGGTTGCCTAGTTTGCTGCGCTATCACCTCCTTAATAGGACCAAGACGTTGGATCAAGTGTGAAAATGCGCTTTCATAACACCCCGCATTATATGCGTAATAAGTGAAGACTGCCATCTTTCAGTTATATACACATCTACATTAACGGCCGCACATGAGGTATTTTAATTTTGAAGGCACAAGTATAAAAGCTTTTATTATTCCTCAAACATTGTTTTACAATAATGCATGTTATTCGAACATAATATCCTTCGAGCACTGTGTCTCTATTAAACGAGTGCCCTGCAAAACTTCCTGAAAATGGTGCTCGGCAGGTACTCAGCTCCCGTCCAAATCTTGGGATGCAACAGCGATGGACTTCATCTCCGCCCAGTATGTCTTGACACGGGCAAGAGCCATCCGCGCACCCTCTATGCACGCTGACCTCTTCATTGCATTGATATGCGGCACCGCACCAAGGAACTGCTGCACCAAGCTAAAATAACTCTTCGGCTCGGGCCTTTCCGGCCAAAGATGACTCACGACATACTTCATGGCGAGTCCGGATAACCTATTCAGCTCCGCCCATAAGGCCAACCGATTGGTTAATGGAAGTGGGCGCTCTGGATTGTGGAACTGCGACCAAAAAAGCTTTTCCACTTCGTGATCCTTTTGATCTCGGAAGTGTTCGCCATTCGCCGACACTTGCCGCCAAGTCTAGATAAGTGTCCGCCGCACTCCACAGCCAGTCCAACAGAGCATATTTAGGATCCCCAAACTTCATCCGCAGCATAAAGGGCTTTCCAGCCGCGATATCTCCGGCCTGACGTGGCTCCTCCTTCATGGCTCTCATCGCAGAGCGAGTATCCTTGGCCTCGGTAGTGGCCTTCTCCAGGTCCTTATGTCCCGCCCGATCTTCTTTTTCAAGAAGCTTGCAGCGGTCGGCAGCATTCTTCAACTTCACAGCCATCTCGGCCATTTCCTTCTTGCTTCGGCACTGAGCAGCCTGTTCGGCTTTCAGCTCTTCAGCCACCTTTAAGGCAGCCACATCGCTTTTCCTGGCCTGCTCCTTGGCTCGGGCAAGTTCCGCCTGAAGGTTCTCCATGGCAGCGGCACCATCTGCATCAAGCACACATGTTGTAAGATACGGGCATCAAGCTCCTCTTACCAGGTGTCTTCGGAGAAATTACATACCTTGTGCTCGCCAAGCCGCTTGTTGACAAGCGCGATGTCGGCATCTGCCACGCCAAGTTGCCGCTTTAGCTCGGCAATCCATCAGTCCGCTAGCCACCGACACTTCGCCACGCATATAGGAAGGGCGACATATTATACTGGATTATGATCCTCCGCTACCGTCATTTTTGACAACGCACAGAGTCTCAGGGCTACTATCTACACATGGCGCATCTTATATATGTGGAACTGTCAAAAGGTACATCATTTCGCGTACCTCAAAACCTGTCAGTAAACTCCTAACGGCCTCATACAACCCGCTCTCCGCGGATGAAATCCTTTCAATCACCTTACCCATCAACGCACGGTGTTCTTCTGAGATAGACGCTCGCCCGAGCAGATCCTTCAGCTCCTCCGACCATGCACCAGACGGTGCCGGACTCGTCCGATGGCCTTTTTCGAAAGCCGGACACGGAGGGCTTTGGAGGCCCATACGACTGCCTTCCGGTCCTGCCGGATTCGGAGAAACCCTCCGTGACGACACCTCAGGGTCGCCCGCCTCGCAAGGCGGTACGGCAAGGGGGCGCCCGCCTCCATCATATCCGGACGAAGATCCTCAAGATGAGCTCACGAGAAGGGCTGAGATCCGAACTACAAGGTAAAATTTCGTTATCTTCCTTAGAAATAGAACTGGATGTCTCTCATTTTAAAACTCCCTCTCTACTTACGGCTCGGTGGAGGGCTGATCCCTTGGGGGCACAAGGCGCGGAGGCATCCCCGCGCAGACCCTCCGACGAAGATTTCTTCCCCGCTTTGAGACCATGGTCTCCGGTCTTCAGAGGCGGTCCTCTTCTTCCCCGGATAGAGGAATTCTCGATTCTCCTTCCTAACAGCCTCCTTCGGGAGGCGGTAGCTTCCTTGTTCCCCTTCGCTTTCTTCCAATGGCGCAACCTCCAAAGATCCTGGTTAACACGGATCCGCGAGTCTCGTGGAGGGGGCCGACACCTGATTAGCTTTGCTTTCTATCCACTCATGTTTAAGGGACAACTCTTTTAAGGGCAATTTTATGATAAATATATGGATAGCGTGTCCGCACAGGGCTACTTACTTGAGTATCCGGGCGACAGCAGCTCAGACTGCGCCCTCGGTCGAGTCCGACACATTGCTTGTGATCCAAGAACAATTTGTACATCTCCATGGGCGCCGCGTAGAAATGTTGGAGGGCTCGTGGTACCTCCGATTAAACTCCGACAAAGTGAGGGGGCGACGCTTGCAGGCAGGGTGCGGCGAATCAACATGACTCAAGCGCTACTACGACCAGATTGATGTCTCTTTCTAGGAGATCTTGATGCGGCCTCGCAGCAAGGGCACGCCCTGGACGGCCCCCAGCTAAACCCTTTATTAACCCATGATGCTAGCTGTGGTGGGGACCCGAGCGAAAGGCAGGTGGCGCCACCCACTTGGTGCCCCGATCTGTGATATAAAACCACTCGCTGCCATAAGCTGAACTCCTCTTGAAAAGAGCCCTCGGCCATGGAGCGTCAAGATTCTTGCTTATAATAGCACCTCCGCACTCACAGGCTGCCCTCGATCATCTTCGACTCTACTTTGAAGGTGTTAAGCCACAATCCGAAGTGAGGAGTAATATGGAGGAAGGCTTCACACACGATAATGAACGATGAGATGTGGAGGATGGACTCCGGAGCCAAGTCGTGAAATTCCAGCCCATAATAAACAGGAGCCCCTCACGAAGGGGTCCGTCGGGAAGCCTAGCCCCCGAAGGAAATGAGACGCGAACACCACGCTCTCGCCAGGCTTGGGAGTGGGAATAACCTGCCCTTGAGCAGGCAGCCTATGCGGGATTTCGCCGGTTAGATACCTGGCATCTCTTAGCTTTAACACGTCTTCTTCCGTAAAGGAGGAAGGCATCCACCGGCCTTGAAGGTCGGAGCCGGACATCATCGAAGGTCCGAAGCACCTGAATCTAGAGCTTTGGGTGTTGGAACTCGAGGCGAGAGGCGGATTCGATTGAGATTGAAAGAAAGGAGTAGAGCCTTGGTCTCTTTATAAAGGGGTTGAATACCAAGAGCCCTCCCCGTGACCGTTTGGGACTCGCCTTCGATTGAGGAGACATGCCAACGGGCACGATTGGGTTACCCACGCCCGTATTGATGAGAATCCCGGAATAAGGGGACAAGATCTCTGCTTCGACAAGACGTGCCAAGGAAACTGCCTCGCTAAACGTGCTGAGGTGGGACAGTAAAAACGATTCGAATAAAGGCTTGGCTGCGGTGTGATGTCACGCTGCGGAATACGTCAGCAGATTGGATTTGTGTAAATATTATTCTCTCTACGGTGGTATGTGGAACTTATTTTGCAGAGCCGGACACTGTCCTTGTGTTCAAAATCTTCTATGAAGTACTCGAAGGAGGAACCCGCCTTGCAATGTCGAAGACAATCTGCGCGCCGGACTCGTCGTCATTGAAGCCTAGTTCAGGGGCTACTTAGGGAGTCCTGGATTAGGGGGTGTCCGGATAGCCGGACTATAACCTTTGGCCGGACTCCTGGACTATGAAGATACAAGATTGAAGACTTCGTCCCGTGTCCGGATGTGTCGGCGTTCTGGGAACGGGGGTACCCAGACTTGCCTGCCTGCGGCCTGCGGCGTGGCTCAAGGGGTGGCCCAAGACGGCCCATCTTCATCAAGACAAGCTCAAGACCTCGCGAGGGGCCAATCCTCATGGGGGCGCATTTACGTGAAACTTCCTCAAGCACGGCCTCGTCAGGCTGGCTCGCGAGGAGGCGGAGAGATCAAGGCGGGTACCTCACGAGGTGCCCATGACGCAAGCCATGATTTACCAAGGGCGCCAGAGGGCGCCAGCCCGCAATGTCCTCATTTCCTCTTTGGTGCAAAGGAGGCAAGCGCAGGCGAGAGCATCAAGCAAAGGAAACCATTTCGGTGCAACAAGACCAAGACCATCACAACGGCAGGAAGGAGGTCATCGTGGAGCCCAAGCCGGCGTCACCGTCAGAGCCTTTGATAGGCGAGGACCAACTTTAGTCAGGATAAGTGTACTAGATGTTCCCCTTCAAAATGGCCAATTGTTGCGCCCTTCCCGCTCAATATTTGGGAAGAGGCCCAGGGCCTCTGCCTATAAATAGGACTAGCCACCCACAGGGTAGAGGGATCCGGATCCGGAATCCAGAACACAGCTAGAGGCCAAGCAATCTAGAGAGAGAGAGAGCGACCGAACTCCCCCTAGCAGTTCGTCACACCGGCCAAGAATAGACCCTCGCGAGGTTATTCTTCCTTGTATTGTTCATCATCAGCCCCTGAGGCAATCCACCACACCACACACTGGAGTAGGGTATTACACCACAATGGTGGCCCGAACTAGTATAAACCATGTGTCCCTTTTGTTTCTCTTTGTGTAGTTTAGATCCTTGCGAGGCGACGAGGTGCAGGTAGGTAAGGGGTGAGATCTCCGCGTGCACCCTAGAGTTCGAACCTAGAGGGTCTGCCAGAACCCGAAATCCGACATTTGGCGCGCCAGGTAGGGGTGCGCCGGAATCCGCCTTCTGCCGCTTCGTGCCCCGTCGCATCGTCGTCATCATGTCCGGCGACTAGGCGGGCAACCCTGATCCCTGGGCGGCCTGGCCCGCCCATGCAAAGCCGCCGCCCAGGCGACCCCATGCCCAGTAGCTCGCGGTCCGCAGGGCGCTGCTATGGGTCGCGGCGACGCGTCGCAACGACAGCTCTCACGCCACGGCAGGCGCGGTCGGCGGCGAGGGCCTTGAACCACACCGCGGCCACGGCGCCGTACACCCAACGGGAGCAGGAAAATTCAAGGGTCGCGCTCACGGTGGCCCGAGAGCTACTGCAATGCAGGCTGCTGGAGGGCGGCCGCGACATGCTGCTGGAGCGGGTGGCAGAGCTCCTGGGCTTCGCCGCATCGGGGGCTCACCCCTTCTGCACCCAACTGCCACCTCAGGTCCAGGGCGGCCCATGCGGAGGCCCCACGCATGCCCGCGCAGCTCCAAGCGGACTCCAAGGCCACACCAACGCCAGCCAGGCCGTCAGCACTGGGCTAGCAGCGGCGCTGCCTCCGCCCCCGGCTAGCGAAGGAGGACTCGCCATGGCCCACGGCCCTAGTGGGCCACCGCGCTACCACCCCTAGGTGGGCGCCTCAAGCAGGGCTGCGTGGCACACGAGGCACTACGGTGCAGCATTCGGGATGGCGGCCCCGGAAGAGTACGTGCCCCACATGATGGCTCAAGGGCACACGCAGGAGGACGAACACGGCTCGCTCCTCGGCCCAACCTGGGGGGATGAGGCACCCGAAGCTGAGCTCTTCCAGGAGCCCCGGGAAAGCCCCGTCAACCGCGCCGGAAGCAACGATTATCGGGTACCGCTTATTCCTCAGGAGCAGGCATACGCTAACCATGGATCGCAGGAGGTACAGGTCGTCACAGCGGACGGCTGCCCCAATCCCGCAGCTTCCTACCCCTCAGGAGGAGGGCGTCGGGGGCTGCAGGAGAGGGGCCGAGATCCGGCATCACCACTGCGGCGTTCGGAGCAAGGCGTCCTCAGGAGGTAGGCCCTCTGCCGGGGAGGTGCCTCAGGGCCTACCCTGGCAGAGGACCCGTGGTCGTCAGGGGAACCGTTGGCGACCGCTCTACCCCATCGACGGAATCCTCGTCTCCGGCCGTCGTCGATGGCACTAGAGTGTGGCACAAGGCAGGGCCCTCGTCTGGTGATATGAAGCAAGGCCGGTACCTGTGAAGAAGGCCCAGTGCCTGTGAAGCTCGCCGCCCCGTGACACTCTCATGTAATAATGAGTGGGGTTGTACACGCCTGAGTCTCAGAGCGCTGCCTCGAGCCCCGGGCTCCCTCCCACGCCCAGTGGCAGCTTAGCTCCTTAGCTGGTGAGAAGATGTCCAAGACTAGACTAGGTGCCGGACGCGGCTTTTTCTGCTATTCTTGCTTTTCCCCTTGGCTGTCGCTTTTTCCCCCGTTTGGATTTAAGTTGGATTTGAGCTTGCGATTTGCGTGTGTTCGGGGAAGGGGTGTTTAGTCTCGTTCGAGCAATCTCTCGCGTTCTGGTTACCACTCTGCGTCAGCTGCCTCCCCTCGTGAGCCCCTCGCGAGCCGGGCCAAGCCTAGCATGCGTGCAGACCGGACCGCCATCACTGCGCCCTCTCAGGAGGTTCTCATCACAGGTTCAATGGGCTCGTTCAGGGAGCACACGGAGTGCCACAGCCCTCCGCAGGCTATCTCGGGGCCCACGCGGGTCGAAGGTAAACAAGCCAGCCAGCTCGTCGCAAGGCCAGCCACTTGGCGCAGGCGTACGCGTGATATCACATCTACCAATACACTAACTACAAGTTTTTACATGAGGGGCTCCCCCTCCCAAAATGCTCTTACAACCTTCAGGGCCAAGCCCGAACTCTGTCTACGCAGGATAAGAAAGCAGGAGCAGCACGCGGTCAATCGGATAAATCCCCCAATGCATCCTCGAGGTCACCTCCTGAATCGTCGTTGGCGTCGCTGGCCTCGCCATCGCCCTCTGCGCGCCATCAGCGGCGTCAGGGCTGTTCACCACGCCGCCTTCATCAGCGGCCACGACCACGCCGTCGTCGTCAGTAGCGAAGGCACTGACGAGGGCATCCACGTTGTCTTCCACCCAATGCGCCAGGTCGTCCCGGACGGCCTGGGGTACTGGGGCGATGGCGGCATCAAAATCGAAGTTGGGGTCCATGTCCCGAAGATGGCTGAAGACGCGAGAAAAGGCACACCCGAGCAGGGCACGACTCCTCTCCTCCACCAACCTATTGGCTCTGCCCGACCGCACCTCCAGCTGCGTCACCACATCAGTGAAGAACTGGAGGTTACCAGCATAGTTAACTGCATGAGGCTCGCCAACAGCCGCCTCGCAGATGTTGCCCAAGGCCGTGTTAGCTCTTTCCCGGAGCGTGCGGAGCATAGGGCCATGCTCGTGCTCCAGGATCTGCCGCTGGCATATCTCGTCCTCGTTCCGCCGCACAACGGCCTTGGCCGCGTCCACCCGCTGACGTAGAAGAAGCACCTCGGCGCGGGAGGAAGTCAGCTCCTCCTGCGCCATGCCAAGGGTGGCCCGGGAAGCGTCAGCCCACCGCATCACTTCATCCAGCTCGGCCTTCAGGGCGGCGGTCCTGCCTTCCGCTTCAGCCCTGACCAAACCCAACCTCTCCTCGAACTCGCGCTTGAGGTTCAAGCGGGCTGTCGCCACCCAGCGATCAACCTCTCCCAGGACTCGGGCCTCCCGCGCAGCGACATCGTCCTCCGCCTGCGTCACCAAGCGCTCCCTCGTCTCCAGCTGCTCAAGATCACGGGCGCGCTCGGTAGCTTCCAGCGTTAGTGCCTCCTCGCGCCTCTGGAGCTCCGTCTGGTCGACCGAAGCCCCCTTCATCGATGCAAGGGCCGTCTCACGCAGCTCCACCTGCTGCTCCAGGGAATTGCTCCAGGCCTAGAGCTTCCGAGCCCGCTCCTCCGCCGCCTCACGCCGCCGGTCAGCCTCCCGGGCCTCCCGTGAAGCCGCCAGCGACACCTCGGCTTTCTCATTGTCGAGGTCACGCAGGTGGCGCGCAAGGGAAACGGCCACCTTCAGCTTGCGCCCCTCTTCAGCTAGGCGCAGGCCCTCAGCTTCAAGGCGCGCGTCTTCGTCAGCGAGCTCTACACCAAGCTGGCTCACTGCGTCAGCCGCCCTCTGAAGAAACCCTTGGAGAAGGGCACGGCACTCCCGGGCGCGCTCGAGCACGTCTTCCGCGTCGTCATCCACCCTAGGTGTGCGCGGGGGGCCGCGAATCAGCACTCCCCCTCTAGGCAGGGGGCTGGGGGCTAGCGCCCTCGTGATGGCCGGGCACGCCTCGCCAGATGCCCGGCCTAGAGCCGGCTTGTCCCCGAATGAAGAACGAAGGGCCGACCTCAGCCAATCGCCGTCCATGACCAGTCGAGGAGCCCAAGGTAGGCTGGCTATGCCCCGGGAAGGCTCGCGAAGGAGGGTCGCGAGGGGCGCAGAACCATGATGCGCCACAGGATGGCTCACCTCTCCGACCGGCCTCACCACAAGGGTAGTGCTTGAGCTCGGAGCGTTTGAAGACAATGGAGAGGGCGAAGCATGGGGGGATGGCTCCTCAGCCATCTCCGTGAGCTTGGCAGGAAGGGCCCTGCGGAGCGAGGATCAGCCGAAGCAACGGGAAAATAAGGAACTAGGAAAGGGGAAGGCTTACTCATCAATGGCGAAATGCTTCACGCACTTCAGCCTTGTGCAAGGGTAATCATCACCCAAGGCCTCCTTCTCTTGGAGAGCCTTGAAGTCCACAGGCAGCCCGGAGTTCAGCGCAGGGGTCAGCCTGCGACGGGGAAGAAGCACCAAGGTGACCAGCGTCAGGGGCGTCGTCCTGGCGCACGCTGCCGGTCGCCTCACCAAGAAGGGTAGCCGGGGCCTCAGGGGCCTCGGCCACGGGAGCCGCGGGCCGCGGCTCAACGCCTTCAACCGCAGCAGTGCGAGCCTCAGGAGCTGCCACCTCAGGAGTGCCGCCTGGCGTCGTCATCCCGGTGGAGGCCCCCTCAGCCTCCGGTGGCCCTTGCCTCCCTGCTCCACCACTCGAGGAAGGACCGCCGTGGGAAACTGGAAGGGCAGACACCACAACTGGGTTCTCGCGAGGTCCCATGAGGCCTGCAAGGCGCAGCCCCCATTCGTCGAAGCTGGGCATCTGCTTCACGAAGTCACCCCTGTTCGAGCAAAGGTACAGCAAAGCACCACCTTGCCGGATGCTGCCAGGGGAAGGGTCCCCAGTCAGGATCATGAGAACCTTCCTCAGCACTTCAGGTATCAGATCCTTCTCCTGGAGCCTCATGCGGTCCTCACGCCCGCCGAAGGCCCACATCCGGCGGGAATGGCGTTGTAGAGGGGCAATGCGGCATAGGAAGAACTCATTCACCACCTTGGGCGCCGTCACGCCGAGCGACCTCAAGTACGTGAAGCGATGCCAGACGAAGACGAGCCGGGGGCTCGTGAGGGTCTCCTGGCCCCAGCCCGAATTGGGGATAGCGGGCAATGTTGGCTCCGGAAGCAGGGGGCTGGGCACCCCGACATCCACATATAGCCACCGCTCGTGGAACCCAGACGCGGGCGGAGGAAGGCTCAAATCAATCCCTGAAGCCGCTGTTTCTGGTGCGGCAATGAAGCTCACGCACCCCGAGCATTGGGTGGGGTCGATGAGGCGCAAAGAGAAGAAGTGGCGCAGCAAGGCGACTGAAGGAGGGATGCCCATCATCGCCTACATGAACAAAGCAGCAGCAAGAGTAATGGATTCAGGACCCAAATGCATCATATGGATCGGTAATGGGAAAGCACAGCGTTGAAGAAATTGGAAAAGGGGAACCAGTCCATACTAGGCGTCGGCGGCGGCACCGACCTCGGTGACTATTTTGTCAATGGAGAAGTGAGGCCGGGGCGAACCGTCGTCCTCCCTTTTCGTTGAAGATAGTGGCGAGGGCAGAACTGACCTTGTCCAAGCCTTCCTGTTGAGTATGATCGACCGATCGGCAATGAGAGCCGTCGGGCGGGCGAAACGGGCGAGGCACATGCTTTTTCCCTTTCCCCTTCTTCGTCGGAGCAATGGCGGCAGGAAGGGGAGGATTCGAGATTGGATTGGAAGCGGAGACTGGAGTTCGAGAGGAGGAAGAGCAGGAGACGGTTGAGCAGCGAGAAGAGGGATGACTGCGTGCAACCACGGGTCCTCCTAGCTGGGCGCAAAATAAGGAGGCGTGGGGGAACAGGGACGCCCACGTCCAATCAACCACAACGCTGGCGCTTGAGGGCGCAGAGCTGTTAGGGCCAGCGATGCTTGCCTGCCCCTTCGCTTCTCGCTCAGCCAAGTCCAGCGCCTTTGGGCCGGGGCTATCAGGGCGTTCTGGGAACGGGGGTACCCAGACTTGCCTGCCTGCAGCCTGCGGCGTGGCTCAAGGGGTGGCCCAGCACGGCCCATCTTCATCATCACAAGCTCAAGACCCTCGCAAGGGGCCAAGCCTCGCGGGGCGGACGACAGGAAGCTTCCTCAAGCACGGCCTCGTCAGGCTGGCTCGCGAGGAGGCGGAGAGATCAAGGCGGGGTACCTCACGAGGTGCCCATGACACAAGCCATGACGACCAAGGGCGCCAGCCCGCGCAGTGTCCTCATTTCCTCTTTGGTGCAAAGGAGGCAAGTGCAGGCGAGAGCATCAAGCAAAGGCAACCATTTCGGTGCAACAAGACCAAGACCATCACAACGGCAGGAAGGAGGTCATCGTGGAGCCCAAGCCGGCGTAACCGTCAGAGCCTTTGACAGGCGAGGACCAACTTTAGTCATGATAAGTGTACTAGATGTTCCCCTTCAAAATGGCCAATTGTTGGCGCCCTTCCCGCTCAATATTTGGGAAGAGGCCGAGGGCCTCTGCCTATAAATAGGACTAGCCACCCATTGGGTAGAGGATCGGATCCGGAATCCGAAGCAGAGCTAGAGGCCAAGCAATCTAGAGAGAGAGAGAGAGAGCGACCGAACTCCCCCTAGCAGTTCGTCGCACCGGCCAAGAACAGACCCTCGCGAGGCTGTTCTTCCTTATATTGTTCATCATCAGCCCCTGAGGCAATCCACCACACCACACACTGGACTAGGGTATTACACCACAATGGTGGCCCGAACTAGTATAAACCTGGTGTCCCTTGTGTTGCTCTTTGTGTAGTTTAGATCCTTGCGAGGCGACGAGGTGCAGGTAGGTAGGGGGTGAGATCTCCGCGTCCACCCCAGAGTTCGAACCTAGAGGGTCTGCCAGAACCCAAAATCCGACAGGATGGGACTTTCATTGGCGTGGAAGGCAAGCTTGGCGATACGGATATGTAGATCTCCTCCCATTGTAACCGACTCTATGTAACCATAGCCCTCTCCGATGTCTATATAAACCGGAGGGTTTTAGTCCGTAGGACGAAGAACAATCATACCATAGGCTAGCTTCTAGGGTTTAGCCTCTCTGATCTCGTGATAGATCTACTCTTGTACTACCCATATCATCAATATTAATCAAGCAGGAGTAGGGTTTTACCTCCATTGAGAGGGCCCGAACCTGGGTAAAAACATCGTGTCCCTTGTCTCCTGTTACCATCCGCCTAGACGCACAGTTCGGGACCCCCTACCGAGATCCGCCGGTTTTGACACCGACATAGGGGCTTATAGTTTGCCCCACAACTTTTTACCTCAAGGGTAATGTCAACAATAATAATTCATGCTCCCCTACATCCAATTAGATATGTATATCATGTTCTTTCCAACATACTGGGCTTGCCAAAGGATAAAATGAAAAAGGAAAGGTGAAGATCACCGTGACACTTGCATAAGGTGGAGGATAATAATAAAAGATAGGCCCTTCGCAGAGGGAAGCAGAGGTTGCCATGCGCTTTTATGGTTGGATGCACAAAATCTTAATGCAAAAGAATGTCATTTTATATTGCCCCTTGTATGTGGAACTTTATTATGCAGTTCGTCGCTTTTATTACTTCCACAACAAGTTCGTACAAAGCTTATTTTCTCTGCACTAATAAGTCATGCATATTTAGAGAGCAATTTTTATTGCTTGCACCGATGACAACTTACTTGAATGATCTTACTCAATCCATAGGTAGATACGATGGACTCTCATGGCTAAACTGGTTTAGGGGTATTTGGAAGCACAAGTAGTATCTCTACTTGGTGCTGAGAATTTGGCTAGCATGAGGGGAAAGGCAAGCTCAACATGTTAGAGGATCCATGACAACATACTTTATCTCAGATATGAAAACATAACTCATCATGTTGTCTTCCTTGTCCAACATCAACTCTTTAGCATGTTGTATTTTAATGAGTGCTCCCAATCATAAAATATGTCAATGATAATATATCTATATGTGAAACCTCTCTTTCTTTATTACTTCCTATTAATTGCAACGATGACCAAAGCTATATTTGCCAACTCCCAACAACTTTTAATCATCATACTCTTTCTATGTGAAGTCATTACTTTCAATAAGATCAGTATGAACTCTTTGTTTCTTTTTATTCTTTTTCTTTTATTCACCCAAGATCATGGCAAAACAATCAAGCCCTTGACTCAACACTAAACTTTATTATATATAGATCACAGACTCGATTACATAGAGGGATCATAAAGCAAAACTCAAAACTAGAGCATGCCATAATCTTTATTCTACTAGATCAAGATACTACTAATAGGATCGAACTAAGAAAAACGGTAAAGATAGGAGTTGTGATGGTGATACGATGCAGGGCACCTCCCCAAGCAGCAATTGCCAAGGGGAGTGCCCATACCCATGTGATTATATCTCCTTCTTGGTCGGTGAAGGTGGAGGTGTTGTTGACTTAGTTGATGGCATAAACTTCTCCCTTAATTTGCGCTTGAGGATGGCATTTTGATCCCTCAGATCATCAATCTCCCACTCCAGGGTTAATATCTTCTTGCATAGGTCCTGCTTATTTTCCTGCAAGAGACAAAAAGGGATAAACTCAAACTTTGGTTTCTTTACCCTATCAGGGAGACTTGACCTTTTGAACTCCACATGCATGTCCCCAGGTTGAGGTAATGGGACTTCATCTTCATCTGAGCTCGTCTCCTCCTTCCCCTTGGGTTCATAGTCCTATTTTTCCTCCGTAGTACAACCATCGTGCTCCACGTCTCCATAGACCTTAGGATTTGCTAGGTAATCATCCACATAGCTTTCTCCTTCCGAATCCTGGGACGACATGTTGATCTCTGCAGCAGCAACAGCTTGAGACAAGGATAGAGGATATTTGCGTGATATGGGAGTCAAAACTTCGGGAGAATATATAATGAATTTTTACCGACCAAAATACGTATCGTGCAATAAAACGGAGTCCGGAGGGCACACGAGGTGCTCACGAGGTAGGGGGCGCACCCACGGGGGTAGGGCGCGCCCACCACCCTCGTGGAGGCCTCGTGTCCTTCCCGGACTGCCACTTATTTTTCTATTTTTCTAATTATTCCAAAATGGAGAAATATTGCCTTAAAAATTGTTTTTGAGTCGGTTTACTTACTGTACCACATACCTATTCCTTTTGATGCAAGCAGTGCAGAAAGTGTTCATATGTATTCCTCCCGGTTACGGTTTCAATAATATTGGTTTCAACATTTATGGGATTACCTGAGATATAATGTTTGATTCTTTGACCGTTTACCACCTTCGGGTTTGTGCCTTCGAAGTTGTTGATTTTTATGGCACCGGAACGATAGACCTCCTCGATAACGTAGGGATCTTCCCCTTTAGAGAGAAGTTTTCCTGCAAAAAATCTTAAACGAGAGTTGTATATGTCGGCGTTCTGGGAACGGGGGTCCCCATACTTGCCTGCCTGCGGCCTGCGGCGTGGCTCAAAGGAGGCCTAGGATAGCCCATCTTCATCAACGCATGCTCAAGACCCTCGCGAGGGACCAAGCCTCGCGGGGCGGACGACCAAGAGCTTCCTCAGGCACGGCCTCGTCAGGCTGGCTCACGAGGAGGCGGAGAGTTCAAGGCAGGGTACCTCGCGAGGTGCCCATGGCGTAGCCATGACGACCAAGGGCGCGATCAGGCGCCAGCCAGCAGAGCGTCCTCCTTTCCTCTTTGGTGCAAAGGGAGCAAGCGCGAGCAAGAGCATCGAGCAAAGGCATCCGTTTACGTGCAACAAGACCAAGACCAGCCCCAGCGGCTGGAATGCGATCATCGTGGAGCCCAAGCGAGCGTCATCACGAGCCTTTGGCGGCGAGGACCAACTTTAGTCGAGGATAAGTGTACCCGTTGTTCCCCTTCAAAATGGCCAATTGTTGGCGCCCTTCCGCTCAATATTTGGGAAGAGGCCCAGGCCTTCGTCTATATAAGTAGAGCTAGCCACCATAGTAGGGACGATCGGATAGAGCGGAAGCATCCGAAGAGAGAGAGAGAGACCGATCCTCAAGCGGAGCGACAGGACACCACTTAGCAGTTCATCGCTTCCACCAAGAACAGACCCTCGCGAGGCTGTTCTTCCTCATCTTATTCTTCATCAGCCCCAGAGGCAATCCACACACCACACCTTTGGGTAGGGTATTACACCACGATGGTGGCCTGAACCATATAAATCTTGCGTCTCTTGTGTTGTTCTTGCTAGTAGTTTAGGTCCCTGCGATTCGGTGAGGAATGAGGCGGTGGAGGTTGGATCTCCGCGCGCCCCGTAGTTCGAACCTTAAGTCTGCGGAACCCATGATCCGACATTTAGCGCGCCCGGTAAAGTGCGCCGAAATCTGCCTTCCGTCGCCGTGTCCTTCTCTGTCTACGCAACCATGTCGGCGTCCGTCGGGCCCCGCCGGCGCCGGGCGCCACCGCCTCCCGTCGCCCGACAGCTCCGTCGGTAGGCGCCCTCGTCGTTCCCGTCACCTGCCGTCAACACGCCACCAGCCCGGCGGGGAACGAGCAGCGAGCATCGTCCCTGCGCTGCTCGGCGGCCTCAGGGGAGGGGCCGTGGGGTTCCCTCGACACCCGCCCCGTCGCGCCGGTCCCTCCGCTCGTCGCGGCCCTCCTGGGCGGCTCGCAGGCGCCGCCTTCCAGCCGCCATGTCAAGACATTCGTCCGCCGGGTCGGCGCCGCCTCCACGCGGCAGGGGGTTCCCTCAAGCCGGACGGAGTCGACGGTCGGGCTGACCTTTGACTCTCAAGACCACCCCGCCAAATCGGCCGGCTCGGGTGCGCTCCCCCTTCTCTGCACACCTACCATCTGCCAGGTCGCCGTCACCAAGACCCTCATCGACGGCGGCGCCGGCCTCAACGTACTCTCAGTCGAGGCCTTCAGCCTCCTCTGCATACCTAGGGAGCGGCTGCTGCCCAGCCGGCCTTTTTCGAGCGTAGGAGGAGGGTCATCCAGCTCCTTGGGGCAAATCCGGCTTCCAGTGACCTTCGGCACCTACGACAACTTCCGCACGGAATTGGTCGACTTCGACATCGCCCCCATCAGCCTCCCCTACAATGCTATCCTCGGCTATCCGGCATTGGTCAAATTCATGGCATAACCCACCGAGTACAACCTCATGAAGATGCACAGGAGCAGCGGCGTCCTCACCGTGCCTGGGATCTTGAAAGTGCTGCTCATGCGAGCACTCAGGATCACCCTCAAGACGGCGGCCGCAGCACAACCCGCCGATGCAGAATCCCCCAAGCCCAAGGGGCTGCGCCGACCAGAAAAGCGGTTGTTCACTCAAGACAAGGCGGAGACCAAGCGAGATACCCGTCGATGAGGCCGGGTCCACAAACGCCACCTTCACCATAGGCGCCAACCTCGAGCCCGAGCAGAGGAAGCCCTTGTCAAGTTCCTGCATGCGAACAAGAAAGTGTTGGCCGGGGAGCCCGATCAGGTGGCGGGGATTCCACAGGCGTGATCGAGCACCACCTCAGCGTGTGCCCCAGCGTGCGTCGGTGAAGCGAAGAGAGGAGGCAGTCCACCAAAAGTAGGCCTTTATCGTCCAAGAGACCATAAGCTAGAAGCCGCGGGGCTTATCCATGAGTCTGGTACCAGTTGGTTGGCCAACCCGTGGTGGTGCCGAAGAAGGGAGGAAAGGGCGCATGTGTGTCGACTTCACCAACCTCAACAAAGCATGCCCGCAGGACCGTTTCCGCTCCCTCGCATCGACGGATCGTGGATTCCACCGCCGAGTGTGACCTGTTGTGCTTCTTGGGCGCCTTTTCGGGTATCATCAAATCAAGATGGCGGTGGAAGGCGTGGAGAAGGCGGCCTTCCTAACCCGTGTGGAGTATACTGCTATACCTGCATGCCATTCGGGTTGCGCAACGCAGGGGCAACCTTCCAGCGGCTCATGCACATCACCTTGGGCCCACGGCTTGGGAAGAATGTGGAGGCATACGTCGACGACATCGTGGTAAAGTCTCGCGATGCCAAGACCTTGATACAAGACCTGGAAGAAACCTTCGCGAGCCTCAGCAGTGAGCACTGCGACTCAACTTTGGAGAAGTGTGTGTTTGGAGTTCCCTCGGGCAAGCTCCTGGGTTTCCTCGTGTCCCACCGAGGCATCGAGGCCAACCCAGAAAAGGTCAAGGCAGTGGAAGACATGAGCCCACCGAAGACCCTCAGGGAGATGCAGAAGCTCACGGGGCGCGTAACGGTGCTGCCCGTTTCATCTCCCGATTGGGGGAGCGGGCGCTGCCTTTCTTCCAGCTTATGAAGAAAAAGGGGCCCTTCGAGTGGACTAAAGAGGCCGACAAAGCGTTTCAAGACCTCAAGAGGTACCTGACCAGCCCTCCAGTGATGGTGGCCCCGCGCCCTCAGGAGCCCTTGGTGCTCTACCTCGCCGCCACTCCCTACTCCACTAGCGCTGCTCTGGTGGCGGTTAGGGAGGAGCGTCGGGCCAAGACCACGGCGGCAACCCGAACTAAGGCAAGACCGAATCAGAAGGAACTAGCAGAAGCCAGCACCGCAATGGAAGAAGATCAACCGTCACGGCAGAGCGCACCAAGGACGGGGGAGGCCTCCAGCCCAAGCACCCAGCTTCCAGAGGCGCCGTCGCCTCAGGAGGCACCACAGCTTCCAGAGGACGCCACCAGCACTGATGCCCCTAACCTCGTCGAGCACCGGTGTGCCGTCGATGCCGTGCTACGGGATGCGAGGGCACGGTACCCCATGCCGCAGAAGCTCCTCCACAGCACTGCTAGTGGCTGCGCAAGCTGCGGCACTACTTCGAGGTCATCAATCAAGGTTGTCTCGGCATACCCCACAGAGAGGTGCTCGGGAGCCCCAACTTCGGCGGGAAGGGTCGCCGAGTGGAACATTGAGCTGCAAGCATTCCATCTCGAGTTTAATCGACCCGAGTCATCAAGGGGCCATACTGGCAGATTTAGTGGCGAATGGGCCGAAGCACCGGGCCTCGGGGCGGTGAGATCGGTCCCTCTCCCGAGGCGAAGCGCCCGAAGGTTGGGTCATGTACTTCAGCAGGCGTTCTCCAGACAGAGGCTGGGGCTGGGGCAGTACTCATATCCCCTCTCGGGACAAGCTCTACTATGTCGTGCAGCTCTTGTTTCCAGCATGGCGAGAAGGTCTCCAACAATATAGCAGAATCTGAGGGGCGATAGGCGGGTGCGAGGGCTACCGCTGCCACAGGGGTGAAGCGCCTTACCATCAAGGCGATTCGCAGCTCCTCGTCAATTTCTCCAACAAGGTTATGCGAGCCAAGGGATGAACACATGGAGGCCTACCTTGCGAGAGGTCCAGGGATGGAAAAACAGTTACGGGGGTTGGAGCTGCAGCATGTGCCCATGGCACCAATCAAGAGGCCGACTACATCGCCAAACGAGCCTCGGGAGGTTACCCAGGCAGGGTGTCTTCAAGCGGCTCTTCAAGCCCTCAGCCCTGCCGCCGTTATCAAGCACAGCACAGCCTCGGGAGGAGCTCCCTCAGCCACCAGCCTCGGGAGCCCTAGCCTGTGGCCCGGCCTCGGGAGCACGCCTGCTCCTAACGATGGAACCTCAAGAGGAGTGCTGGATCACGGAGCTCAAGAGTTACTTAGCGCGTGGGACTTTGCCGGAGAAGGAGGAGGAGGCAGGCGTGTGGCGCGGCAAGCCACGGCATACAACATCATGGATGGAAGCTCTCAGGAGGCGACCAAGCAGCGATCCCCTGGCTGCATCACCGAGGAGCAGGGAAGGAATTATTGGCGAGACATACATGGCGGAGATTGTGGGCACCATTCGCCGTCCACGGACCCTTGTCGGAAAGGCGTTCACAGCGGCTTCTATTGGCCCACCGTGCTCAATAGCGCCATCGACCTCGTGAAGGCTTGCGAGGCTTGCCAATTCCATGCCAAGAAGATCCACCAGCCAGCGAGGCCGCAAACCATTCCCCTCACTTGGCCATTCGCGTGCAGGGGCTGGACATTACAGGGCCCTTTCCCTCGGGCGCCGAGGCTACCGCTACCTCTATGTCGCCGTGGACAAATTCACCAAGTGGGCGAAGTCGAGGCCGTCGCGCCATCCCGCTGGTTACGGTTAAGTTCATCAAGGGCATCGTGAGCGGTTGAGTGCCGAACCGCATCATCACCGACAGCGGTTCGCATTCACGATAACCTTTTAAAAGCGTCTTGCGCTAACCTTGGGGCGCAGATATGCTACGCACCGGTGGCGCACCCGCAGCAGCGGACAGGCCGAAGCGGGCCAATCACGAGGTCTTGAGAGGCCTCAAGACCAGGGGCGTTCAAGAAAAGCTGGAAGCATCTGGCGAGGCTGGTATGCGAGCTTCCGTCGTGTTGTGGTCCATCCGCTTTAACCGCAACCAAGCCAACGGGGAGACCCCTTCTTCCTGGTCTCTGGGCAGGCGGTCCTCCCTCACGAGGTCAGCGTCGATCCACGCTGGTCTGGCGTTCGATGAAATGCTGCGGGACACCTTGCGGGGGCGGCCACAGTCTTTGGGGAGGCGCCGTCGAAGCTTCTTGCGCGGCGAGTACCAGCAGGCACTCGGCGATACCACTGCCGCAACATCCGCCCAGAACTCTTGAGGTAGGGGACCTCGTGCTCAAGCGGGTCCTCTCCGAGGAGGGACTGCATAAGCTCTCTCCCATGTGGGAGGGCCCCTTCAAGGTTGTTCATGTTTCGAGGCCTGGCTCCGTGCGCTTGGAGACTCAAGAGGGGTGCATGTACAAAGCGTGGAACATCCAGCACCTCAGGAGGTTTTACCCCTAAAAGGCCCCGAGCACATGAAGAAGGCGAATGCCTGTGAAGCTCATCTTTTGGAAAAGGCCACGAGCACATGAAGAAGGCGAATGCACCTGAAGCTCATCTTTAGGAAAAGGCCACGAGCCTATGAAGAAAGGCGAATGCTGTGAAGCTCATCTTTCGGGAAAGGCCACGAGCCTGTGAAGAAGGCGAATGCTGTGAAGCTCATCTTTTGGAAAAGGCCTGAGCACATGAAGAAGGCGAATGCTGTGAAGTTCATCTTTTGGAAAGGCCCGAGCACATGAAGAAAGCGACGCCTATGAAGGCTGTCGCGTTACGGAAGGCCGGAGCACATGAAGAGGGCAAACGCCCGTGAAGCTTGCTTACGGAAGAAAGGCCGGAGCACATGAAGAAGGCCCGGTGCTGTGAAGCTCGCTGCCCCGTGACACTCTCACGTAATAATGAGTGGGGTTGTACACGCCCCGGAGTCTCAGGGGTACCGGCCTCAGGCCCTGGGGCTCCCTCCTACGCCCAGTAGCAGCACTTAGCTCCGCGATGTTGAGAAGACGTCCAAGACTAGACTAGGTGCCGAACGCGGCTTTTTCATTTGCTTTCCGTAGTTGACTGGTTATTCCCGTTTGAAGTTTTTATCGAAACTATCGCCTTTTTTTTTGGGTCCGTGGTTCTTCGATCTTTTTCGCCCTCCTGCCTCGATTTCTCTTGCGCGGGGACTCGCGAGGCAGAAGCCTCGGGAGCCCCTGCGGGTCTTCCTACCCCTATCGCTCAAGTTTCTCACGGCCCTGGCCCACAGCTGGAGCACCCCTCCTGACCATGCCTCACGGGCAGCACAACGCGAACACGGGGCCAGGGTCGGTCGCCCCTGCGGCCACGACCGGGGTTCACTTACGAATGGGCGCATGGCAGAAGGGAACAGTATCAAGATAACAAAAGCAGTACAATAATTAACGGCGTTGCCCTAAACGCGCCCCCACGGGGCCACACATTGTTCCCTTTTTTACGCAGGAGAAAAGAAAGGAAAAGGACAAAATCAGGAGAAGCACGCCCCGCGCCGGCTCTCTTGGAAGACCCGAGCCACCTCCGGAGCTCAGTCGGACTCCATCTCGCGCTTCACCGGGGCGTGGCGGCGAGCGGACCCGCTGCCACCCCCCAAGTAGGCGCGGCGGCGTGGGGGCTGGCCGCGGCCGCTGCTGGAAGAATCGCCACCCAAAGAAGAGCTGGTGAAGCGTGAGGAGTCACGGGCATCGCCAGCCGCCCGCGCGCTGCCCTCTCCGCCCGCGCCGGGGTTGAGTCCTCGACCGCGGTCGTCGTCCTCAGGGCAGCACCCCACGCGGCGGCCGTCTCCCCCAAACACCCTCACGTAGAGGGTGGCGTCGCCATCATACTTGAAGTGCAGGGAGCACTGGCGGCGGAGACCACGCGCGCGAGCGAACGTCTGCTAGCCGCGGGCCAGAATGGTTCCTGCAGTGTGACCTCAAAAAGCCTGAAGCCCGGCTGCCGCAGCCATCTGCCTGGAGCCAGAGGCCACTCAGGGCGCCATCTGGGAGCTCACCCAGGAGGAAGCACGGGAGCTGAAGCCGGACGCCGGACGGCTCCTCCGCCCTCACCATGAACTCCGGCAGCGCTTCAGCGGCATGAAGGCGCGGCCTCGGGGGACGAGCGGCCGGGGCACGCCCTCCGACCATGGCCAGCCGCTCGTCGCCACGCTGAGAGCCTCCCCCACGACCGCGGGGGACCGCCGTGGAGGCCACGGGGTGCTTGCGAGGGCGACCTCGACCACGCTTAGGCGGAAGAGAGGAGGATTCGACCTGGCGGCCTTTCCCCTTCTCCGCAGCCGAGAACTTCCTTGGTGGAGCCATGTAGAAGAGGGAGAGACAAGAAGGATAGACTGGAAGGGCGCGCGCCACTCCATACTTATAGCCAGTGAAGGCCAACCGCCGGCCCCCAGGATCACCAGTCATCATGACTGGCCATGCATGCAAGGACTTGTCGAATCCGGGCGGTTACCAAGGCGTCGTGGGGAAGCAGGCTCCCACGTCCAATCAACCGCCACGCAGCGCCCAAGACCGTAGGCTGTTAGGGCCTGCGACGCCGCCTGCCCTTCGCCTCTCTGCGGCCAAGTTGCTGGCGCGCCGTGGGCCGGGGGCTCTTGTCGGCGTTACGAGGCAGGGGTCCCAGACTTGCACTGCGGCCCTGCGGCGTGGCTCAAAGGAGGCCAGGATATCCCATCTTCATCAACGCATGCTCAAGACCCTCGCGAGGGCCAAGCCTCATGAGGCGGACGACCAAACTTCCTCGAGCACGGCCTCGTCAGGCTGGCTCACGAGGAGGCGGAGAGTTCAAGGCAGGGTACCTCGTGAGGTGCCCATGACGTAAGCCATGACGACCAAGGGCACTAGTCGGGCGCCAGCCCGCGCAGCGTCCTCCTTTCCTCTTTGGTGCAAAGGGAGCAAGCGCAGGCAAGAGCATCAGGCAAAGGCATCCATTTCGGTGCAACAAGACCAAGACCAGCCCCAACGGCTGGAATGCAGTCATCATGGAGCCCAAGCAGGCGTCATCACCAGAGCCTTTGGCAGGCGAGGACCAACTTTAGTCAGGATAAGTGTACCCGTTGTTCCCCTTCAAAATGGCCAATTGTTGGCGCCCTAGAGGCCCAGGGCCTTCGTCTATATAAGTAGAGCTAGCCACCATAGTAGGGGGACGATCGGATAGAGCGGGAAGCATCCGAAGAGAGAGAGAGAGAGACCTGATCCTCAAGCCAGAGCGACGGGACACCACTTAGCAGTTCATCGCTTCCACCAAGAACAGACCCTCACGAGGCTGTTCTTCCCTGTACTGTTCTTCATCAGCCCTAGAGGCAATCCACACACCACACACTGGAGTAGGGTATTACACCACGATGGTGGCCTGAACCAGTATAAATCTTGTGTCTCTTGTGTTGTTCTTGCTAGTAGTTTAGGTCCCTGCGATTCGGTGAGGTACGAGACGGTGGAGGGTTGGATCTCCGCGCGCACCCCAGAGTTCGAACCTTAAGGGTCTGCCGGAACCCATGATCCGACAGTATAGCAATACATAATCACCTACATTAAACTCACGCTTTTGTATCCTTTTGTCATGCCATCTTTTAACTTTTTATTTAAATAACTTGGCATTTTCATAAGCTTGGGTTCTCCATTCATCAAGTGAGCTAATATCAAATAACCTCTTCTCACCGGCAAGTTTGAAATCATAGTTGAGCTATTTAATAGCCCAATATGCCTTATGTTCTAGTTCGAGAGGTAAGTGACATGCTTTTAAATAAACCATTTTATACGGAGACATACCCATAGGATTCTTATATGCAGTTCTATAGGCCCATAATGCATCATCAAGTTTCTTGGACCAATTCTTTCTAGACCTATTAACAGTCTTTTGCAAAATTAATTTGAGCTCTCTATTACTCAATTCTACTTGACCACTAGGCATGGGTGATAAGGAGATGCAATTCTATGATTAACGTCATATTTAGCAAGCATTTTACGGAAAGCACCATGAATAAAGTGTGAACCACCATCAGTCATTAAATATCTAGGGACTCCAAACCTCGGAAAAATAACTTCCTTAAGCATTTTAATAGAGGTATTGTGATCAGCTCTACTAGTTGGAATAGCTTCTACCCACTTAGTAACGTAATCAACAGCAACTAAAATATGTGTATATCCATTAGAGGAGGAAAAGGTCCCATATAATCAAAGCCCCAAACATCAAAGGGTTCAATAACAAGTGAATAGTTCATAGGCATTTCTTGACGTCTACTAATATTACCAATTCTTTGACATTCATCACAAGACAAAACAAACTTACGGGCATCTTTGAAGAGAGTGGGCCAATAAAACCCGGATTGCAATACCTTATGTGCAGTTCTATTTCCAGCGTGGTGTCCTCCATAAGCTTGAGTGACACTTGCATAGGATCTGTTCTGTTCATGCTCGGGCACACAACGTCTAATAACACCATCTACTCCTTCTTTATAAAGATGTGGGTCATCCCAAAAGTAATGTCGCAAATCATAAAAGAACTTTTCTTTTGTTGGTATGTGAAGCTAGGTGGTATAAATTTAGCAACAATATAATTAGCATAATCAGCATACCATGGAGTGCTACGAGAAGTGCTTATGACATTTAATTGTTCATCAAAAAGCTATCATCAATAGGTAGTGGGTCATCAAGAACATTCTCTAAGCTAGATAAGTTATGCATAGCGGGTTCTCAGCTCCTTTTCTATCAACAATATGCAAATCAAATTCTTGCAGCAAGAGAACCCATCTAATAAGTCTAGGTTTAGTATCTTTATTTTCCATAAGATATTTAATAGCAGCATGATCAGTGTGAATAGTTACTTTAGAATCAACAATATAGGGTCTGAATTTATCACAAGCAAACACAACTGCTAAAAGTTCCTTTTCGGTAGTAGCATAGTTTCTTTGAGCATTGTCTAGAGTCTTACTAGCATAATGGATAACATTTAATTTCTTATCAACTCTTTGCTCTAGAACATCACCTACAGCATAATCACTAGCATCACACATAATTTCAAAGGGTAAATTCCAATCAGGTGGCTGAACAACAGGTGCAGAGACTAATGCTTTCTTAAGTATTTCAAATGCTTCTACACAATCATCATCAAAGACAAATGGTACATCTTTTTGTAATAAATTAGTTAGAGGCCGAGAAATTTTTGATAAGTCCTTAATGAACCTCCTATAAAATCCGGCGTGACCAAGGGAACTTCTTATACCTTTGATGTCCTTGGGACATGGCATCTTTTCAATAGCATCAACCTTGGCTTTATCAACTTCGATACCTCTTTCAGAAACTTTGTGCCCCAAGACAATACCTTCATTAACCATAAAGTGGCACTTTTCCCAATTCAAGACAAGATTAGTTTCTTCACATCTCTGCAAAACTCGATCAAGATTGCTCAAGCAATCATCAAAGGAGGAACCATAGACGGAAAAGTCGTCCATGAAAACCTCACAAATCTTTTCACAAAAATCAGAGAATATAGCCATCATGCATCATCGAAAGGTAGCACATGCATTACATAAACCAAAAGGCATACGTCTATAAGCAAAAGTACCAAAAGGGCATGTAAAAGTAGTCTTTGATTGATCTTTAGCCGACACAGGTATTTGAGAGAAACTAGAATAACCATCTAGAAAGCAATAATGTGTATGTTTGCATAATCTTTCTAGCATTTGATCAATAAAAGGTAAGGGGTAATGATCTTTCTTAGTAGCTTTATTTAACTTACGAAAATCAATTACCATCCTATAACCTGTAATAATTCTTTGCGGAATCAATTCATCTTTATCATTAGGGACAACAGTAATACCTCCCTTCTTAGGGACACAATGGACAGGGCTTACCCACGACTATCGACAGCGGGATAAATTATACCTGCCTCCGAAGCTTGAGTATTTCTTTTCTTACCACTTCTTTCATTTTAGGATTCAAACGTCGTTGAGGATCACGAACTGGTTTGGCATCCGCTTCCAAATTTATTTTATGCTGACATTTAGTGGGACTAATGCCCTTAAGATCATCAAGAGTATATCCAATAGCGACGGGTGCTTCTTGAGTTTTCAATAATCTTTCTTCTTCATGCTCTGAAAGGTTAGCACTAATAATAATAGGATATATTTTCTTTTCATCAAGATAAGCATATTTAAGATTATCAGGCAACAGTTTAAGCTCAAACACGGGATCACCCTTGGGTGGAGGTGGATCCCCTAGGATTTCAACAGGCAAATTGTGTTGCAGAATAGGTTCCTGTTTAAAGAATACTTCATATATTTCCCTTCTTTCATTCATGAACATCTCATTCTCATGGTCTAGCAAATAGTGTTCTAAAGGATGACTAGGAGGTACGGCAATAGAAGCAAGACCAATAATTTCATCCTTACTAGGCAATTCTTCCTCACGATGTTGTTTACTAAATTTAGAGAAATTAAACTCATGAACCATATCATCCAAGACAATAGTAACAACATTCTTTTTGCAGTCTATCTTAGCATTAACAGTATTCAAGAAGTTTCTACCAAATATAATGGGACAAAAGCTGTCTTGTGGAGAACCAAGAACAAGAAAATCAGCGGGATATTTGGTTTTTCCACACAAGACTTCAACATCTCTAACAATTCCCATTGCAGATATAGTATCTCTATTGGCAAGTTTAATTGTAACATCAATATCTTCTAACTCAGCAGGTGCAATATCATGCATAATTTCTTTATATAAGTCAATGGGTATAACGCTAGCACTAGCACCCATATCACATAAGCCATGATAACAATGATCTCCTATTTTAATAGAAATAACAGGCACGCCTACCATAGGTCTATGTTTATCTTTAGCACAAGGTTTAGCAATTCTAGCAGTTTCACCACAGAATTGAATAACATGCCCATCAATATTATCATACAAGAGATCTTTAACAATATCAATATTAGGTTCAACTTTGACTTGCTCAGGAGGTGTATAAGTTCTAATATTGCTTTTACGAACAACAGTCGAAGCTTTAGCATGATCCTTTACTCTAACAGGGAAAGGTGGTTTCTCAACATAAGAGGTAGGAACAATAGGATCATCATAAGTGACAGTCTTTTCTTCAACTTTAATAGGTGAAGCTATTTTTACTTCTGTGGGAGGATGATATTTAAACCACTTCTCCTTAGGGAGATCAACATAAGTAGCAAAAGATTCACCGAAAGAAGCTACTATCTCAGAGTCAAGTCCATATTTAGTGCTAAACTTACGGAAAATATCGGTATCCATAAAAGATTTAACACAATCAAACTTAGGCGTCATATCTAACTCCTTAACTTCGTCGAGGTCCCAATCTTCAGAGTTGCGTTTAATTCTATCCAATAAATTCCATTTAAATTCAATAGTCTTCATCATAAAAGAGCCAACACAAGAAGTATCGAGCATGGTGCGATTGTTATCAGAAAGTCGAGCATAAAAATTCTGGAGAATTGTCACTCTTGAGAGCTCATGATTGGGGCATGAATATAACATTGATTTAAGCCTCCCCCAAGCTTGAGTGATGCTTTCTCCTTCGCAAGGCCAAAAATTATATATATAATTGCAATCATGATGAACAAGATGCATAGGGTAATACTTTTGATGAAATTCCAATTTCAATCTTTTATAGTTCCATGATCTCATATCATCACATAGCCTATACCATGTCAATGTGTCTTCCTTCAAAGATAAAGGGAAGACCTTCCTATTAACAACATCATCGGGTATACCTGCAAGCTTAAATAGTCCACAAACTTCATCCCCATAGAGTAAATGTTCATCAGGATGCTTTGTTCCATCTCCTGTAAAAGTATTAGCCAACAGTTTTTCCATCATACCCGAAGGAACTTCAAAAGGAGTTTCATTTTCAATAGGTTCAGTAAGTTGAGGAGCAACTCTTTGCTCTACTGGACGGGGTGAAGATACCCCGAACAAGCCCCTCAGAGAATTACTTTCCATAGTAACAAGTGACAGAAAATTTCAGCACACTATATAAATTTTTCCTTACCAAATTCCACTTACCAAAGGCGCTACACTCCCCGGCAACGGCGCCAGAAAAGATTCTTGATGACCCAAGAGTATAGGGCATCTATCGTAGTCCTTTCGATAAGTAAGAGTGTCGAACCCAACGAGGAGCAGAAGGAAATGATAAGCGGTTTTCAGCAAGGTATTCTCTGCAAGTACTGAAATAAGTGGTAACAGATAGTTTTGTGATAAGATAAATTGTAACGAGGAACAAGTAACAAGAGTAAATAAAGTGCAGCAAGGTGGCCCAATCCTTTTTGTATCAAAGGACAAGCCTGGACAAACTCTTATAATACGAAAAGCGCTCTCGAGGACACATGGGAATATCGTCAAGCTAGTTTTCATCATGTTCATATGATTCGCGTTCGGTAATTTGATAATTTGATATGTGGGTGGACCGGTGCTTGGGTGTTGTTCTTACTTGAACAAACATCCCACTTATGATTAACCTCTATTGCAAGCATCCGCAACTACAACAAAAGTAAGGTAAATCTAACCGTAGCATGAAACATATGGATCCAAATCAGCCCCTTACGAAGCAACGCATAAACTAGGGTTTAAGCTTCTGTCACTCTAGCAACCCATCATCTACTTATTACTTCCCAATGCCTTCCACTAAGCCCAAATAATGGTGAAGTGTTATGTAGTCGACGTTCACATAACACCACTAGAGGCTAGACAACATACATCTCATCAAAATATCAAACGAATACCAAATTCACATGACTACTAATAGCAAGACTTCTCCCGTGTCCTCAGTAACAAACGTAACTACTCACAAAGCATATTCATGTTCATAATCAGAGGGGTAATAATATGCATAAAGGATCTGAACATATGATCTTCCACCAAGTAAACCAACTAGCATCAACTACAAGGAGTAATCAACACTACTAGCAACCTACTAGCACCAATCCCGGACTTGGAGACAAGAATTGGATACAAGAGATGAACTAGGGTTTGGAGATGAGATGGTGCTGGTGAAGATGCTGATGGAGATTGCCCTCTCCCGATGAGAGGGCGTTGGTGATGATGATGGCGATGATTTCCCCCTCCGGAGGGAAGTGTCCCATGAGAACAGCTCATGGAGCCCTAGATTAGTTCCGCCAAGGTTCCTCCTCATGGCGGTAGTCTCGTCGAAAGGTTGCTTAATGTTTTTTCTCATCGAAAGACTTCATATAGGAGAAGATGGGCATCGGAGAGCCACCGGGGGCCCACGAGGTGAGGCGCGCCCCCACCCTCGTGAGAAGGTGTGGGCCCCTGGCCTTCATCTTTAGCGATGATTTTCTTTATTTATTTTAAGATATTCCATGGAGTTTCAGGACTTTTGGAGTTGCCGAGAATAGGTCTCAATATTTGCTCCTTTTCCACCCGAATTCCAGCTGCCGGCATTCTCCCTCTTCATGTAAACCTTGTAAAATAAGAGAGAATAGCCATAAGTATTGTGACATAACGTGAAATAACATCCCATAATGCAATAAATAACGATATAAAAGCATGATGAAAAATGGACGTATCACCGGCACGGGCCGTTCAGCTCCCAACGAGCCGATCGCCGTGGTCGTCTTCTTCTTAGGGGCCATGGCGACGAAGAACTGCTAGGCCAACTACCAGACCAGATTCTCACAATTGCGCCCCCTACCTAGTGCGCCAAAGATGTCGGTGTGGAACGACACCTATGGAATCACAAGAATCCCTACTACGGTTGTCGGGGCGCAGGGTTGCAAGGAGAGCAGGGCTAGTAGACAACACAAGGATCGTTTACCCAGGTTCGGGCCGCGAGGATGCGTAAAACCCTAGTCCTGCTTTGGTGGGTGTATTTCTGAGAGTTCTTGAGCTCTTGAACTAGCTGTGGTCAGCGCGTGGTTCGAAAGAGCCGAATCCTTCTTCAGTATGCCATGGGCGTCCTTTTATAGTTGAAAGGGGTTGCCACAGTGACACACGGGAGGTGGAAAGGCATACAGTGCCCTGATCTTATCGCTCGTATTACAGGACAAGACGCATTAAATGCGTAGCTTAGGTGTCCCCTTGCTTTATTGGGGACGGGGGCGAGGCCCGTCCCGTCCATCACCGCTCCTCCTTGCTTCGACACGCACCCTGGCCAGCGATGCGTGCGGCGCCATGTAGGCAGGCAAGCAGCTGAGGTGGCGCGGTGGTGGAGTCTTCACGAAGATCTGCATGTTGCCATGCAGGCGCTTGACGAGTTGGCCTGGGAGCTGCATGTTGCCACGCAGGTGCCCGCCCAGCTGGTTGGGCTGGTAGCTGCAGGTGAACAGCGGAGGAAGCTTGGTTGGCGTGGACCTGGCGGTGGCCCTGCTGGCGTCCTTGGTGAGTGTCGGTGGGAAACACACCTATGGGATCACTGGAATCCCTTCTACGGTTGCGGGGCGCGGGGATCGTGAGAAGAGCGGGACTAGCAGACAACACAAAGGGGATTTACCCAGGTTCGGGCCGCAAAGATGCGTAAAACCCTATGATCCTGCTTTGGTGGTTGTATTTAGTGTTCTTGAGATCTTGAACTAGCTCTAGGTGCTGCTGGGTTCAAAAGAGCCGAATCCTTCTCCAGTACACCATGGGCCTCCTTTTATAGGTGAAAGGGGCTGCCACAGTGGCACACAGGAGGTGGAAAGTGCTACAGCGTTGTGAACTTATCGCTAGTGTTACACGACAAAGCGTATTTAATGTGAGGCTTAGGTGTCCCTTCTCTTTATCGGGGACGGGAGCGAGGCCCGTCCCATCCGTTGCCGCTCCTCCTTGCTTCGACACGCGCCTTGGCCAGTGATGCATGCGGTGCCATGTAGGTAGGCAGGCAGCTGAGGTGGCGCGGTGGTGGAGCCTCCACGAAGGGTTTCATGTTGCCACGCAGGTGCCTGCCCAGCTGGTTCGGTCGGCAGCTGCATGTGAACGGCGGCAGAGACTTGGCTGGTGTAGGCCTGGCAGTGGCCCTGCCGGCGCTCCTGGCGAGGGCCTTGCCGGGTGGCCCGGCAAGGGTCTTGCTGGTGTGCGTATGGCGTCCCGGCAAGGATCTTGCCGGGGGTCTTGTGGGTTTCTTCGGTGAGGATGGTTGCCTTCCTATCCTCATTTGGTCTTGACTGTTCTCTGTCTTCACAAAGATCTGCATGCCACCACGGAGGTGCCTCCCGAGCCCTGTCCCGATGCGTTTGTCAACCGTTGGTGGGCTCAAGGGTGGCTCGCTCGACTGGCGTGGGCGAGCTGCCCGGCAAGGGTCTTGCCGAGGTCGCTGAGGCTGTCCCGGCAAGGTTCCTTGCCGTGGAAACCTGCTTCGCCCATCCGATCCTTGTGGCCTTGGTCTTTTTCGTTGCTTTATTTGTCTTGTGCCTTCGGCTTCTCTCCGGCTTCCCTTTCCTACCCTGTTATGTGTGGTCATGGCGTGTGGCTCTGACTGCCCGTGCACAAGTAAAGGGCTCAAAAGGAGAGCCCCTACTTTTGTACACCGACAGGAGCCCCCGGGCCTGGGCCATACATAAGCGCGACACGTTGTTGGGCCAGGCCAGAACGGTGCGCGGGTAGTTAGGGCGGATTTTACTGCGGTAACTGCTCCGTCCGCTGCGCTTCTCCACGACCCGCGTTGAACGCGCGACGTGGGGGTCGTGTGCGCGCGTGACGTGGGAGGCATGCGTGGGACAGCGTCCGCGCGCATGCGTCGTATCGCAGTTAATGGGAAAGGAGGCGGCCCACGCCTTCCCCGTAAAAAAGAATAACCGCGGGCGCGCTACTCACTTTGCCCCTCCCTTGCGCCTTCCTCCAATCTCAGAACTGCCTCCCCCTTTTCTTCCTTCCTAAGATTTTGCCATTGTTCGACGTCGCTGCATCTTCGTCCCCTTCTGCCCCTCGCTTCCCCCAGCCGCCATGGCACCTAAATCCACCAAGGGCAAGGGAGCGGCCAAGGACGCTGGAGCGGCGGAGCCGCCGGAGAGTGCGTTGGCGGTGCAGCGGGCGCAGCTCGCCTACTTCCCTCGGCGGTGAGCGTATCGAGCTCGGGCCGCCTACAAGCCCCAGAAGTGAAGACCGGGGGAGAAAAGTCGGGGCATCCAGCCACGCGCGTCATCCCCGCCAACTGCGCCGAGGCTGCCCCGAATCGGTACCCTTTCTTCGTCGACTATTTCTCCTGCGGGCTTTGCCCTCCCTTCTCCGACTTCTTCAGCGACATCATGCACACCTTTGGCTTCTGCCTCTTGGATTTTACTCCAAATGTTGTGGCGTGCATGGCGCTTTTCGTGCATCTTTGTGAAGGCTTCGCTGTAGTGTACCCCAACACCGCCCTTTTCCATCATTACTTCTTTCCTCGGATCCAACCGGGGGGCGCCATCTCCGGTTGCATCGCCTGGATCCGAAGATCCAAGGGAGCGTATCCGGAGGGCGCCATGAAGGAGAGGTGGGAAGAGTGGCGGACCGGTGGTGTTGGATTGAAGAGAAGGACCCGCCGGCGTTCTGTGAGGTTCGCCGGGTGCCGCCGTTCCACGGAGGTGATTGGGTGACGTTGATGCTGATGACAAGAAGCTCACTGTCGCCACCACCAGGATTCTTCAGCTCACCGAAGCCGGGCTCACCCTCGAAATGATCAGGGCGGACTTTGTCCGCCACCGGATTGCCCCACTGCATAATAAGGGGAGGCCGGCTTGGCTCTTCACCAACCCTGCCGACATCATGCGGCTTCGCCCTGGCCTCGACCACAATTTCACAGTGATGCAGCATGCTCATTTCTACCAGCGACTCTTCCAGCTCAATGTGGGCCACGATGGTGAGGTCGAGCGGACCGACAAGGCTACGAGGGCCGTTGCGAAGGCCGGCAAGGTCTTCAACGGGCCCTTGTTCAAGTTGCCGGCGGGAGTAGTCCCGCTATGTAACAATTCGCGCCGGACCGACATCATCGCCATGATGCCGGATTGCAACGCGCACGGCCCCGACTTGAGCTGGGTCGAGCCGGAGGACATCCAGGTGCAGCAGTTCTTCGATACCCTGCACGAGGGGTACGTTAATGCCGGCGCCGGCGGCTGCTCGTCGAGACACCACCAGGCGAGTTGGACTACATCACCGGCAGGGCGATGGAGGCGAAGCTCGTCGAGGAAGCCGGCGGCGCTGGTGGTGTGGAGGATAGGGTTGCGACGACCGTGGAGGAGGAGGAGTTTGCCCAGTGGGCGGCAACCGCTGGGAGGACCAGCAGAGCCGGCACTGAGGCCCCTCTGGTTGAGGACGCGGCCGACGAGTCATCGGAGGGGGAGGCCGGGGCTGTTGACCCTTCAGCGATGGGGAGAGGGCGAGTCCTGCGGCAGGCCGGCTCCGGCGAGCCGGTCCGGCCCGGCAGGGCCGCGCAGCCTCCGCCAGCCCCGGAAGAACCCGTGTGTCACACAAGGGCCGCGATGGCGAGGAAGCTGGTGAAGGTGGCGGTGAAGAAGAAGACAATTGCTGCTTCTTCGTCCAAGCGTGGTCGGACGCTATCGCCTCCCCCCTTGCCGGAAAACATTGGTGCGGGGATTGCGTTTGACTTCGGGCCTCTCAGCCCGGAGAGAGACCCCGGGCCTCTTAGCCCGGAGAGGAAAAGGAAAGCAACAGAGGAGGAGGAAGAGAATGAAGAGTAAGCTTCCGCCTCCTTCGCCCATTCCTCACACTTTCCCTGACGGCATTGCTTACTTGTCTTCATCTTGCAGGGATGTGGAGACGCTGGCCCAAAGGATAAAGAGGGCCAGGATTTCGGCGAGTGGCCAGCCCCCGGCAAGCTCCTCCAGTATGCCACTGGTGGTGTTGAGCAGTCCGGACAGCAGCCCCAAGCCTAGCCCCCAGCGTAAGTCCATCACCCATCCCTTGTCAACGTGCGCAATGCACGACGCTTTAATCTTGACCACATCGTCGATGTAGGAGGAGCAACACCAAGGAGAGCCACAGGGGCTCCCATTGTGCCACCCCGTCGACCCGCCCCCAGGCGTCCCGGCAAGGGCACCAAGCGTCGAGGCCATGCACCGGAGGAGGAGGAGAACAGGCGCCGGTGGCCGCCTCGGCCTTGAGACTTTGGCGGAGGAGGGACTTCCACCTCATGGCCCGGCACGGGTAAGCCCCTCGCTTTCCACTTTTGCCCGCATTCTTTCTTTTCTCTTTTCCTTAATGGCTTTCGATCTTGACTCCGCCCTGACTCCTTCCTGGCGTCCAGACCCCTCCTCAGAGGACGTCGACACCACCATCAGGGACATCGCCGCGGATGCCGCGGCGGAGGCGGAGGATTGCTGCCGAGGAGAGCGCCAGGGGCGCCGCCGAGGACGTCGCCAAGGGTCCCGCCGAAGAGCCCGGCAAGAGGCCCGCCGAAGAGCCCGGCAAGGGGTCTGTCGGGGAAGCTGGCAAGGCCACTGCCGAGGAGGTGGCGTTCGATGATCTGCCCTCCTCCTCTGCTGCCTTTGGCTCCGGCAGGTACCTGAGGGTCAGCGACGACCTCTTCGTCCATCTCCTTGGCGCGTCGAGCACCACGGCTCCTTTTGAGGGGGAGGTGTTCGACGAGGAGGCGCTTGCCGTCGCCGGGCTCTAGGTCATCAATGAGCCGGGCGTCGGTGGCGCCCGGCTCGGAGGAGGCGGCTGCTCCAGACATGGCGCCCGCTTCCGGAAGCTTGAGCGCTCCACCGCGCCCGTCTGGACAAGGTCAAGTCCAGTACGGCGTTGGTGGAGAAGGCAGAGGCGGACTTTGGAGAGCGCATCGCCGAGGCACAAGACTGGTTTCGCCAGGCCCAGGACGAACTGAAGGCCACCCAGGGCGAGCTGACCAACCGTGATGTGGAGCTTGCCCTGAAGCTGGCCGACATCGAGAAGGGCCAGGAGACGGCGAAGAAGTTGGCCGACGAGGCCGAAGCCGTCCCGATCCAGCACGAGGCCGCATTGAAGACCCGGGAAGAGGACCTTGTCGTGCGCGAGGAGAGGCTTGTTGCCACGCTCCGCGGCAAGGACGAAGAGGTGGGCAAGCTCGTCCTGCAGCGGACCCAAGAGCTGGAGCGGAGGCATCAGGAAGCACTCAATGCCCAGGCTCAGTCCTACGCCGACGGGGTGAAGGAACTGGAGGCAAGCTATGAAGCTGGCCCAGGAGAAAGATACGCTCAACAGCGCTCTGACGGAGGCGCAGGGCGAGGTCATCAGCAAGGCTGGAGAACTTTCTGAAGCCAACACCTCCATCAATGATCTCAAGGTGAAGCTGGGAGAGCTCGAGGAGATGCTGTCAGAGGCCAGAACCCGGGAGGGGATCCTGACCAAGGAGCTGGAGACGGAGAGGTAGCTGTTGATGAACGTGACCGCCAACCTTAAGGACCACAAGGCGGGCGAGAAACGTTGGCTCGAGCGCCTTGCCGTCAGCACAAACTCGGCCGCCGATCAGCTGGCCACTATGGGGATGCCAGAGATGAGGTACGCCCCGGAAGCGAGCCTGAGCCCCAACGCCAACCTGACCTCATACTTTGAGAAGGTCGTCGGCGCCCTGAAATGGCTTCACTCCAACCGGGCGGCTTCCCTGGCCGAGGAATCCCGGATACTCTACCGGGGGATCATGACCAGGGTACTCACCAAGATCACGCACTGGCACCCAGACCTCGATTTCGGAGCTGTCTTTGAAGAGCTTGCGGAGGGCGCCGACATTGCGGCGCTCAGCGGCGTATCCAGCCATCCTCGGCCGCATCGACAAAATCAAGAGGGTGGAGGGCCAGCGTCGGGACTAGGCACCCCGTTCTCCGTCGCCGCTGCAGGTTCATGACCAAGACAACGCTATCTTTAGTTAGAACCGCGGCAGCAATTTGTGTAATATAACTCTACAGTGCCCTTGAAACTATGCATGTTATTTTCCTGTTTGATTTTCCTTTGTATGTTCGCCCCACATCAATCAGGTAAGCTTGCCAGCACGAAAACCCAGGGCGGTGCTTTGAGGACGGATCCTCATTAGCCTGCCGAGTGTGCTTGTTGCCGGGCAAAGCACCTTACCGCCCCTGGTGCGGCCGCTCGATCTGTCGAGTTTGACTCGAGTCAGAACCGAGGGCGTTGCTGATGGCGAAAGCTACCTGCCGCTCTCGGCGCGGCCGCTTGAACTGTTGGCGGACTCGAAAGCAGAACAAAGGCGTTGCCGATCGTGGGAGGGCCCCTCTCGTCTGGTTCTCCATACATAGGCGAACCGTCGAGGATAATAACCTTATATTAAGGGAGAAAAACTTAAAATTCAGCATGACTTAGCTCTCATGTCGTCGCCTCGGCGTCCTTCGCACCAACGGGCAGCGCCGCCTTCTTGGCCGCCTCCTCCGCAGGAGCCGTGGCGATGAAGAACAGCTAGGTCGACTGCTAGACCTGATTCTCACAACTGCGGCCCCTACCTGGCATGCCAAAGATGTCGGTGGGAAACGACACCTATGGGATCACTGGAATCCCTTCTACGGTTGCGGGGCGCGGGGATCGTGAGAAGAGCGGGACTAGCAGACAACACAAAGGGGATTTACCCAGGTTCGGGCCGCAAAGATGCGTAAAACCCTGCGATCCTGCTTCGGTGGCTATATTTAGTGTTCTTGAGCTCTTGAACTAGCTCTAGGTGCTACTGGGTTCAAAAGAGCCGAATCCTTCTCCAGTACGCCATGGGCCTCCTTTTATAGGCGAAAGGGGCTGCCACAGTGGCACACAGGAGGTGGAAAGTGCTACAGCGTTGTGAGCTTATCGCTGGTGTTACACGACAAAGTGTATTTAATGCGAGGCTTAGGTGTCCCTTCGCTTTATCGGGGACGGGAGCGAGGCCCGTCCCATCCGCCGCCGCTCCTCCTTGCTTCGACACACGCCTTGGCCAGTGATGCATGCGGTGCCATGTAGGCAGGCAGGCAGCTAAGGTGGTGTGGTGGTGGAGCCTCCACGAAGGGTTGCATGTTGCCACGCAGGTGCCTGCCCAGCTGGTTGGGTCGGCAGCGACATGTGAATGGCGGCGGAGACTTGGCTGGTGTGGGCCTGGCAGTGGCCCTGCCGGCGCTCCTGGTGAGGGCCTTGCCGGGTGGCCCGGCAAGGGTCTTGCCGTGGCGCGCAGGCGTCCCTGGCAAGGATCTTGCCGGGGGTCTTGTGGGTTTCTTCGATGAGGATGGTTGCCTTCCTATCCTCATTTGGTCTTGACTGTTCTCTGTCTTCACAAAGATCTGCATGCCACCATGGAGGTGCCTCCCGAGCCCTGTCCCAATGCGTTTGTCGAGCGTTGGTGAGCTCAAGGGTGGCTCGCTCGGCTGGCGTGGGCGAGCTGCCCCGGCATCCGATCCTTGTGGCCTTGGTCCTAGTCATTGCTTTATTTATCTTGTGCCTTCGGCTTCTCTCCGGCTTCCCTTTCCTTCCCTGTTATGCGTGGTCGTGGCGGGTGGCTCTGACTGCCCGTGCACAAGTAAAGGGGTCAAAAGGAGAGCCCCTACTTTTTTACACCGACAGTGAGGGCCTTGCCGGGTGGCCCGGCAAGGGTCTCGCAAATGTGTATGTCGTCCCCTGCAAGAGCCTTGCGAAGTGCAGTGGCCTTCCTCGGCAAGGATCTTGCCGAGGATCGTCGTCTTCTAATCCTCATCGATCTTGAATATGTCTTCACAAGATCTGCATGCCACCACAAGGTGCCTTCCGAGCCCTGGCCCCACGTGGATGATGGCATTGGGGACCGTGGGCTCAAGGGTGGCTCGCTCTGTTGGTGTGGGGCGAGCTGCCCGGCAAGGTCTTCTTAGGGGCTCTTTGGCTATCCCGCAAGGGTCTTCTTTGGGGAACCTGCTTCGTCCCTCTACTCTTTGTGGTCTTGGCCTTGGCGTTGCTCTGTTTGTCTTGGGCTTCGGTCTTACCTTGTCTCACCTCCCCTGCTCTGCTTGGTGTGGTCGTGGGCGCGGCTCTGACTGCCCGTGCACAGGTAAAGGGGTACAAAAGTGTGCCCCTCTGTTTGTACACCGACACCCATGCGCACGGTGGCTCGCAGACGAGGACGGGCTTTTGCTTATAGTGCTCCCGCTCGCGGTGGACGGACATGCAGCAGTGGATTCGATACTATAGAAGCAGTAGTAGTAACATCATTGTTCGTCTTATCGAAGAGGCGAAGAGCCAAGCTCAACCCGAACGTGGCAGTTGCAAACCTTGGAGCACACATATAAAAAAACAAGACCAACCCGAGCTAGACTAGCCTGTTGGCATTTTTATAGAAGAAAACTCCGTGAACACCAAACGCTCGAGCCAAGACTTGAACCCTGGTGAGCTGGCTGTGAACTCCCGCGCCTTTCCAACTGAGCTATGCTCAGTTCTCTCTACATGCGGGACATCAAAGCATCAGGGCCCGCGTGTCATCCACCAAATCACAACGAGGTGCTACAGTCGAGACTCACCGGTCACCCCGGTGTGGCTGTCATGACCCGTCATATCACAAAACCCACCTTTACCAGCATCCAGCAGTGGTAAAGTGGCCTCGAAGTTGGACTGGACGAAGCAACCATCATTTCACTGGAACGCTCGTTGAAGCCCTTTCTCCCCTTTCTTGAAGAAAACCTCACTCCAGGCTACTCACTTCTGCCATTTTTCTTCTGTACCGATGAAGGAAAGGTGGGTGAATCAGATGTTGCTATATTTTCATTCCAAGAATCTTCTTTTTGCAAAGCATCGACCGATTCTCACAGCCTATTATTTTCCCGTTTTCATTGCGATTGTGGTTTCCTTTTGATTGCCTTTTGTTTGTTAGTTCATTGATGGATCCTGGAGCACTAGCCAAAGAGTTGCCGGCGGATAACCCACTGGAGACAGCGATCTCCAGGAAGCGAGCACCGACCAACGAGTTGACCATGTTGACGGGCCAACCCATGGAGATAAAGAACTCCAAGAAACAAGCACTGGCCAAAGAGTTGACGACGTTGGCGGACGAACTCCTCAAAGAAAGTTGGAAGAACAGCAAGGGCCCCACCGTACCTAGCCCAGAAACTCTAATGGCCACCTATGCGAGGCTCAAGGCCGGGTTTGAAGAGATAGTCGTTGTTGAGACGCAGTATTCCCCTGGCAAGGTGATGGCCCCCATCGAGGACGAGGAGATGGCCCCCGGTGAGCTGCACAAGGTAAAAAATAATGGCTTACCATAGTTGTGGTTTTTGATTATTTGCAATGTGCTTGCTAATATGTTAGTTTTGTGCTGGTACTGGTGGACGTCCTTGATGATTCCGATGTCGCGGCCCGTCTTGTGGACAATGCCCTAGAGATCGTTTTCGATGTCGCGGGCCGTCCTATTGACATCACCCCTGAGATCGATTCTGATGCCACTGTCCATCCTGTGGACATCACACCAGAGATCGATTCCGATGTCACGGTCAGTCCTGTGGACATCACCCCAAAGATCGATTCCCATGCCGCTGTTCGTGCTGTGGTCATTGCCCGAGAGATCGATGACAAGAAATAGTTGGTCGTGCTAATCCTTTCAGGGTAGTTTGCATTGCCCTGTGTTCAATTACCAGAATGATGCGTGTTACCAAACCATCTTAGGGCTAGTGCAATGTCTTGTGTGGGCGGTACTTGCTACTTTTGTTTGATAGTGAATCATGTGAACCCTCTCCGAGTTATGGAAACAGATGTATAATCACCAGCTTTTGATGTAATATATCGCATGCTTAGATGTAAGTTCGAACTATTTATCATATCAACAGGGCTTGTTTGATGATTCTTGGTGTTAGTAGGCTAGCTACTGTGCCAGCTATAGTACTTGCAGAACACTCACCGAAGAGAAACGTTGGGGATGATGAGCTCGTGGTACGCTTATAATTATCCGTTGTCGATCGGCCAATAGCCCAAGCTCCTAAAGTTGTAGGCTTAGCAATCGATCAGACAATAGTTGACAGGGATACATTCAGGCCTCATTTGGTTCATAGGGTAGGAAAATCGTAGCAAAAGTACAGAGACGTACAACACAAAATCATAGCAGTACAGAGGCGTACTCCCTCCATTCCAAAATAGATGACTCAACTTTGTACTAGTACTAACTTTGAAACGGAGGGAGTACAAATCCTAGGCGGGCTAGTTTGGCCTGGTGGGTTTCAATGATATGACGTGGTACAGTGTTGTCCAGTCTTCGCGTGTGGTAGCAGTATTGCGGGTACAGTAAGTTTTCTTGAAGAAGTGGAATTCAACGAAGTCATGATGGTTCCTTCGTCCGACCAACTTACAGCGGGAAAGGTTGGGCCTGCGCTACGACCGGGGTGGACCAGGATAATTTTGTGCATGGCAGGTGGACCAGGATGGTCGACGTCCCACATTTCGGCGAATGGAAAGTATACTTTTCCGATATAGAGGACGAGCAACGAGTATTCCTTGTTTATTTTTTATGAAAGCTATTGTCTCCTCATGTAATACTACCATAGTGTTGACTATAAGGTTGGCTATAAAGGTTACAACTTTTTCTCACTTTCTCTCTATCTATTTCCTCTCAAATGCTTTTTACCTTTCTTTCTTTAGACACAATTTTTTATGCCTCTTATTTTAAAATTAGTTTTTTTATACCTAGGAGCACGTGTAGAGACAGGCTCTTGCAGAGCCCACTCCTTGACTTTGTCAATGCTTCTCTCTCCTCCACATAAGCGGGCTTATAGGCCAGTATTTTACTCGTACTACTTGCTATGAATGCGGGCAGCTGGCGTCTGAGGGGGGAGGGCTTGGAAGCGGTCCGGACTCCCGCATGGCCCACCTCATATTATCACCATATATTTCTTGGAGTCCGTGCATGGCGGGCGGGCGATCTCTTCTCCCTCCCCCATCTCTCTCTTCTCAGCCGACGCCCGCCGAGCAATTAGATTTCGGCTATCGACGGTTTATACAATTGCAGTCCCACATGTCAATGAAATTGCAAGAGAACGTGTGTCCCTTCTGGTGAGCGGCGTGCGAGCCGGACTGTCGGGGGTGCGACGCGTACGAGTCGTAAGTGTGCCGCATTTTCTTTTGAACTTGCAAAGCGAAACATTTCGTGCGATCGATCGATAGAAATCTAAAACAAAATGATGAGGGCAGTGCTTTCCCGCGCGTTAGGCGGGCTAGTTTGACCGATATGACGTGCTAAAGTGCCGTCCACTTGCTCCATTTTTATGTAAGCAAGAGTTTACACTCTTACGTGGGAGGAGTGTGAAACACGGCGGATCTGATTTTGATCGAGGGATAACTATTCCCTACAAAATAATGGAGCCCTGTTTATCTCCAACTCTAGCCCACAAATTTACACCGGCATCTATCCGAGGACACAGATGGATGCCATCCAATGCTGCCCGCATACCTTTCGACAACTACATGAACTAGCCGGACGAAATTCGTGCAAACAAAGCAAATTTCAAATTAACCGGATGAAATTCATTACATTTCGAAAACTTTTCCTACAAACTGGACAAAATTCATTACATATTTCGCACAAACCATACTAAAACCTACTGTAAACCTAATCTAAACGATCGCCGGCGCCCGACCACCATGTCCGGCCATAAACCCGAGAAATCCGGCCATTGCCTTTGCCTCCTCCTCATCCGCCTTGATAACCTCCTCCTCCGGAGCACAAGGTTCTGAAGATCCCCGCCTCCACATCGCTGTCAAGTGGTTAATCGGCCGCCGATGCTTATCCCACCAAGCTTGGCGTCGACTGAGTCGAGGAGCGGTGGCCTTCCTGGGACCAGAGCGGCGGCGACCTACCGTGTACTACTCTTCCTCGCTGTCGGCTGCACCCGCGCACGCACGCCGGCTTTGTGGTAGTGGCGGCGGAGGGAGGCCGGGAGGGAGCCGGCGATCTCCTTCGTTTGCTCCTGCAAGCGTACGTCCAAGAGAGCTTTGGAGCGCGCCCGAAGCGGAGCCGCCGATGTCCTTCGTCTGCTCCTGCGACAGTACGTCCAAGAGAGCTTTTGAGCGCCAGGAGGCCATGGTTGGAGTGGAGCCGACAGAAGGAAGGGACCAGAGGAGAATGAGTGTGGGTCTTTGGCTATGGCTGGGAGCTAGGGCTCAAGTTAATATAGCGTGGCGAATGGCAATGAGCCGTGGCACACGAATGGACGGCTGGCACCAGAGTAGGTTCGTCGGGCGTGAATGCGGATGCTGATTAAGTGACTTAACTGCAAGTGCGTTGGGTCACTGACATGTGGGCCCAACGGGCATCTGTCCCACATGTCAGTGACACACCAACTGCACCTGCAGTTAAGTCCGGCAATCTTGACATTGGCGTTACGGAGAGACGGTGACCGTTTGAGCGGAAACGCGCTAGCGATGAAAGGGGTTTTGGTAGGCCAGGGTGGTCAGACGCTGGCGTGGTGGTAAAATGTGAACTCATGGATGACGAGCCTTTGAAGTGTATGCGGCACGTATTGACAACTAGGCGTCCATGCAACCGGTCTTGTCGCCAGCTAGCCTTCGATGACCAGCATTAGACACCACACAACCATGCATAACTTATGAATAATGGACGAATCAGTCAGACACACACTCGTGTGCAGTGGCACTATGATCGGTCGCTCACGATAGTACATACTCCGTATCATAGTACCCTCTCTAGCTAGGTTGTTTTATATATTGTCGTTGTGATGGACGATATACATGAGCAAGGCGCCGAGTCCCGAGTATGACCGTTGGTGTTGAGCAAGGTGAATACATGCTTGGCGTTCACAGAGGCCTCCATCAAACGTCTAAACAGTAATGTCAGGCACCGTCGGGGCACGCAGGTGACGGGCTCACCGTTTGTGTTGCGCCATGAGCAGGACTTTTTTTTAGCCGTATGAGCAGGACTTTGATTGAGAGAGCGACGTGCATGCATTAGCATGGTTTGACAGCGTGAGCGTGAGTGTCTGCACGCGTCCATGCTACTTGCCTCTATGGACGGTGTGCGCTAATGTGTGTATAACGTATAATATAATGATCAAAGTGAGCTATCAACACAAGTTCGATGACCACCAATGCATTTTACTCGATAATAAATGGCCAGGATTGAAGGGGAATCCAAATTTCCTTCAACTTTTGTCCTTGAGCTCTTGACAAACCAATGCACTATACGGTTGTCCGGCCACTGCACCCCAGAGCTCTCACCAAGCGTCGTTCATGCCACTGCGCCGCACACTAACCGGTAAGGAAGCAATGGCATCCCGCCGCCACACACAAAATGGTAGGGAAGCGATGGCATCCCGTCGTGCCGAGTTCATCGCCGCTCGCGACCTCACACCTACGTGGGCCGAATTTGAAGCTGCCAAGGCCGAATGGGCGGTAGAGCAAGAGGCAGCCAAAGCCGCACAGAGGGAGCGGAGAAGTCAGAAAGCACTCAAGAAAAGAGAGGCATACCGCCGCAAGAAAGAAGAGGACACACGCGCTGCTGCGGAGAGGTCGGCGGAGATCCAAGCACGGTGGGGTGTCACCGACAAAGCCGGGAAGGAGAACGACGGCGGTTGGCCAGCATGTGAGAAGTAGTAGTACTAGTAGTTAGTGTGTGTGTTTGTGTCTGAGTACGAGCATATACCAGTACTACTATTTACTACTGTAGTTTTTAGAGCAAATTACCAGTACATTAGCCTAGACTCAATGGAAAAATTCATATCCTATGCATCAAATGGCATCTCTTTCTCTATAGGAATTGAGATGCATGTCATCTCACTTCCTATGATTTTCATATTCCTATAAAATTCCTATCCTATGAACGAAAGGAGGCCTCTGTTGGAGTATCTACTGTAGCTAGCAGTACTGCTGGTACAGTAGTTTTGTTCAAGAAGCAGAATTCAACAAAGTCATGATGGTTCCTTCATCCGAGCAACTTCACAGTGGGAAAGGTTGAGCCTGTGATTTGACGGCTCATTAGTCATTATTACTGTGGTGCAACGACCGGGGTGACTCTACCTTGGAGTTCTGCGTGCATGGCTAGTGGACCAGGATGGTCGACGTCCCACATGTTGGCGAACGGAAGTACTATTCTTTCGGATATCGAGGAGTAAGGAAACCGCGTGGTATAGTATCACTGTTGATTTATATATTTTTGTTTTCTGATGAATGCTAGCGTTTCAACTCTTACGACGAAGGAGTGCCAAACATGGCACGTGTTGGATGTCCCACACGTCAGCGAAAGGAGTGGGACATGAACAGCGTGGTAGAGCGTCTCCACTTCTTCCACTTCTGGGTCGGAGACCACACGTAGTAGTACTAGTGGCATGAACGATACAAAGTGCGACCCGGAGAGAAAGACATGTCTAGTTGGAAGGTCTCGGGGCATACACGTGAACAAATATAAAACCTAATATGTGCCTCCAATTAATATAGTAGTAGTAGAGTACTTACGCACGTACTCCATAACATCACTGTGCATTGCACGTACAACATTTAGTGGTACGTAGTAAGAGACAAATGCCTATATGCCACGCATGTTCATACTATTTGTGCCTTTCTACTTCACTCATTGTGCTACATTACTCAGGTTCGTACGTCCACTCCTGGGTACATGTCCGTCTCGTAGTTCCAGTCCCACGTGTTCTTCATAGATGGAACGATCCATATCATCGCAGTTACTATGGCTCCCCATGATGGAGACTCATCCAAACTATGGCCAGCCTCGATGCAGAGTAGTCACGTGCACCGGGAAGCGGCGCTCTCTCGGCCGTCGCGCTGCTTCAAAGCCGGCGCCAATGAGAAGTCGCCTCTGCTCTGACTGGGCATTAATGCGGCACTGACGCTCCAGGGCGACGCTGACCGTTTCACACGGGAATCTGCTACCTCTTGAGCTTGCGTTGGATTTCCCCGAAGAGGAGAGGATAATGCAGCAGAGTAGCGTAAGAATTTCCCTCGGTTTTTGAGAACCAAGTTATCAATCCAGTAGGAGGCCACGCGCAAGTCCCTCGTACCGACACAAAACAAATAGCTCAACGCAACCAACGCGATTAGGGGTTGTCAATCCCTTCACGGTCACTTACGAGTGAGATCGATAGAGATGATAGATAATATTTTGGTATTTTTGGTATAAAGATGCAAAGTAAAATAAAAGGCAACGTAAAAAGCAAAGCAATAATAAAGTGATGGAAGATTAATATGATAGAGAATAGACCGGGGCCATAGATTTCACTAGTGGCTTCTCTCAAGAGCATAAGTATTTTATGGTGGGTGAGCAATTCTGTTGAGCAATTGATGAATTGAGCATAGTTATGAGAGTATCTAGGTATGATCATGTATATAGGCATCACGTCCGAGACAAGTAGACCGACTCCTGCCTGCATCTACTACTATTACTTCACTCATCGACCGCTCTCCAGCATGCATCTAGACTATTAAGTTAATGAAAACAGAGTAACGCCTTAAGCAAGATGACATGATGTAGAGGGATAAATTCATGCAATATGATCAAAACCCCATCTTGTTATTCTCGATGGCAACAATACAATATGTGCGTTGCTGCCCCTACTGTCACTGGGAAAGGACACCGCAAGATTGAACCGAAAGCTAAGCACTTCTCCCATTGCAAGAACTACCAATCTAGTTGGCCAAACCAAACGGATAATTCGAAGAGACTTGCAAAGATAACCAATCATACATAAAAGAATTCAGAGAAGATTCAAATATTGCTCATAGATAATCTTGATCATAAACCCACAATTCATCGCTCTCAACAAACACACCGCAAAAAGAAGATTACATCGAATAGATCTCCACGATAGAGGGGGAGAACATTGTATTGAGATCCAAAAAGAGAGAAGAAGCCATCTAGCTACTAACTATGGACCCAAAGGTCTGAGGTAAACTACTCACACTTCATCGGAGAAGCTATGATGATGTAGAAGCCCTCCGTGGTGGATTCCCCTTCCGGCGGAGCTCCTGAACAGGCCCCAAGATGGGATCTCGTGGATACAGAAAGTTTCGGCGGTGGAATTAGGTTTTTGGCTCCGTTTCTGATCGTTCGGGGGTACGTAGGTATATTTAGGAGGAAGAAGTACGTCGGTGGAGCAACAGAGGGCCCACGAGGGTGGAGGGCGCGCCTTGGGGGGGGGCGTCCCCCTACCTCGTGCCTTCCCTGTTGATTGCTTGATGTAGGGTCCAAGTCTCCTGGATCATGTTCGGTGAGAAAATCACATTCCCGAAGGTTTCATTCCGTCTGGACTCCGTTTGGTATTCCGTTTCTTCGAAACTCTGAAATAGGCAAAAAAACAACAATTCTGGGCTGGGCCTCTGGTTAATAGGTTAGTCCCAAAAGTAATATAAAAGTGGAAAATAAAGCCCAATATGGTCCAAAACAGTAGATAATATAGCATGGAGCAATCAAAAATTATAGATACGTTGGAGACGTATTAGGCATCCCCAAGCTTAATTCCTGCTCGTCCTCGAGTAGATAAATGATAAAAAGAGAATTTTTGATATGGAGTGCTACTTGGCATAATTTCAATGCAATTCTTCTTAATTGTGGTATGTATATTCAGATTCGAAAGATTCAAGACAAAAGTTTAATATTGACATAAAAATAATAATACTTCAAGCATACTAACAAAGCAATCATGTCTTCTCAAAATAACATGGCCAAAGAAAGTTATCCCTACAAAATTATATAGTCTGGCTATGCTCTATCTTCACCACACAAAGTTTTTAAATCATGCACAACCCCGATGACAAGCCAAGCAATTGTTTCATACTTTTGACATTCTCAAAACTTTTTCAATCTTCACGCAATACATGAGCGTGAGCCATGGATATAGCACTATATGTGGAATAGGATGGTGGTTGTGGAGAAGACAAAAAGGGAGAAGATAGACTCACATCAACTAGGCGTATCAACGGGCTATGGAGATGCCCATCAATAGATATCAATGTGAGTGAGTAGGGATATTCATGCAACGGATGCACTAGAGCTATAAGTATATGAAAGCTCAACAAAAGAAACTAAGTGGGTGTGCATCCAACTCACTTGCTCACAAAGACCTAGGGCAATTTGAGGAAGCCCATCATTGGAATATACAAGCCAAGTTCTATAATGAAAAATTCCCACTAGTATATGAAGGTGACAAAATGAGAGACTCTCTATTATGAAGATCACGGTGCTACTTTGAAGCACAAGTGTGGTAAAAGGATAGTAACATTGTCCCTTCTCTCTTTTTCTCTCATTTTTTTATTTTTTTTATTTGGGCCTTTTCTCCTTTTTTATGGCCTCCCTTTTTCGTCCGGAGTCTCATCCCGACTTGTGGGGGAACCATAGTCTCCATCATCCTTTCCTCACTTGGGACAATGCTCTAAAAATGATGATCATCACACTTTTATTTACTTACAACTCAAAAATTACAACTCGATACTTAGAACAAAATATGACTCTATGTGTATGCCTCCGGCAGTGTACCGGGATATGCAATGATTCATGAGTGACATGTATGAAAGAATTATGAATGGTGGCTTTGCCACAAATACGACGTCAACTACATGATCATGCTAAGCAATATGACAATGATGGAGCGTGTCATAATAAACGGAACGGTGGAAAGTTGTATGGCAATATATCTCGGAATGGCTATGGAAATGCCATAATAGGTAGGTATGGTGGCTGTCTTGAGGAAGGTATATGGTGGGTATATGATACCGGCGAAAAGTGCGCGGTAATAGAAAGGCTAGCAATGGTGGAAGGGTGAGAAAAGTGCGTATAATCCATGGACTCAACATTAGTCATAAAGAACGCATATACTTATTGCAAAAATCTACAAGTTATCAAAGCAAAGTATTACGCGCATGCTCCTAGGGGGATAGATTGGTAGGAAAAGACCATCGCTCGTCCCCGACCGCCACTCATAAGGAAGACAATCAATAAATAAATCATGCTCCGACTTCATCACATAACGGTTCACCATACGTGCATGCTACGGGAATCACAAACTTTAACACAAGTATTTCTCAAATTCACAACTACTCAACTAGCATGACTCTAATATCACCATCTTCAAATTTCAAAACAATTATCAAGCATCAAACTTGTCGGATTTCGGGTTCCGGCAGACCCTTGAGGTTCGAACACTAGGGTGCGCGCGGAATCTCGCCCTCTACCTACCTGCACCCCGCCGCCTCGCTAGGATCTAAACTATGAAAGGAACAACACAAGAGACACAGGGTTTATACTAGTTCGGGCCACCATTGTGGTGTAATACCCTACTCTAGTTTGTGGTGTGGTGGATTGCCTCTTGGGCTGATGGTGATGAACAATACAAGGAAGAACAGCCTCGCGAGGGTCTGTTCTTGGCTGGTGCGATGAACTGCTAGGGGAGTTCAGTCGCCTCTCTCTATCTTTCTCTCGTTTGTTCTCTTGCTATCTTCCTAAATGCCCCTACCCTGTGGGTGGCTAGTCCTATTTATAGGCAGAGGCCCTGGGCCTCTTCCCAAATATTGAGCGGGAAGGGCGCCAAATTTTGGCCATTTTGAAGGGGAACATATGGTACACTTATCCCGACTAAAGTTGGTCCTCGCCTGTCAAAGGCTCTGGTGGTGACGCCGGCTTGGGCTCCACAATGACTTCCTTCCTGCCGTTGGACTGGTCTTGGTCTCGTTGCACCGAAATGGACGCCTTTCCTTGATGCTCTCGCCTGCGCTTGCTCCCTTTGCACCAAAGGGGAAAGGAGGACACTACGCGGGCTGGCGCCCGCCTGGCGCCCTTGGTCGTCATGGCTTGCATCATGGGCACCTCGTGAGGTACCATGCCTTGATCTCTCCGCCTCCTCGCGAGCCAGACTGATGAGGCCGTGCCTGAGGAAGCTCCCTGTCGTCCGCCCCGCGAGGCTTGGCCCCTCGCGAGGGTCTTGAGCTCGTGTTGATGAAGATGGGCGTGATGGGCCCCCTTTGAAACCACGCCGCGGGCCGCAGCAAGCAAGTCTGGGACCCCGTTCCCGAACGCCGACAGAGCCCCCGGCCCAAAGGCGTGCCCGGACTTGGCCGAGCGAGAGGCGAAGGGCAAGTCACGGCGCCACGGGCCCTAACAGCCTGCGGCCTTGGGCGCCGCGTGGCGGTTGATTGGACGTGGGTGCCTCCACTTCCCCACGACGCCTCGGCAACTGCACGAATTGACAAGTCCTTGCATGCCAAGCGGGTCATGATTACCTGCGATCGTGGAGGTCGGCGGTCGGCCTCCTCTGGCTTTAAGTACGGAACGATGAGCGCTCCTCTGGCCTGCTTCTGCTTGCTTCTTCTTCTTCCCGGTTCTTGCTCCGTCTTGCTACAATGGCTCCGATCCGCCGGTTCTCCCCGGCAGAGAAGGGAAAGGCTCCTCGAGAGGGTCCTGACCCGCTCCCGCCGAAGAAACGGCTAACCCTTTGCCATCGGGACGAGGGTGCCCACCAGGTGGTGTCGAGGCCGTGGTGCGAGCGGCCACCACCGGGGTTCCCGCTTCCCTTGTACACCCAGATCGAAGGCTCTGAAGGGGTTGATGCCGAACGCCACGGGCGACGCCGCCGTCGGTGCCGGCGGGTCACGAAGGTGCGCGTTGTTCCTCCTGGAGTCCACGCCGAGGGTTCCTCCCGGGAGTTCGTACTCCATGCCGCCATGCCTCCTCGGTCTTGGATTCGCCTTCCTCCCTTCTTCGCCTCCGCGATTCCGCGGGGAGGACCCCTGGAGCTCTGGCTGCAGCACGCCGGCTGCGGCACCCTCGCAATCGGGGCAGAGGTTGAGGTCGTTGCCCCGGGCGAGGTTTTCATGACTCGAGGCTGGGGTGAGATCGCTCGGGTCTGCAGGACAAGGGGCGATCTCGCGATCCACCTGGAGTACGACGGCGCTTCGGTCATGCTCTTCAAGGTCTTCGATGCGGAAGGGCGCCGGCAGGAGTGCTGCCCCGGGAGAGGTGTTCGAGGCCCTGCCGTGGCGAGGGCCAGGCCCGCTGGCCGCTCTCTCGGCAGCTCCTCAGGCGGTGGAGGCGTCGGAGGATCCAGCGACTCCGCCGAGCTCTTCGCGACACCGGAGACGAGCGACGACAGCTACGAGCCCCCGAGCCTGTGCCGCTCTCGGAGTAGGGCGGGCTCGGCAGGCCGTCATCGCCCCTGATCTGGATGGGGTTGGCGCCGGTGCCCGACGGTCCGCTGTTGATGATGGCGTCTTTTGCACGGGCGCGTGTAGTTAGCGTTCTTTAGGATCTACTCCCTGCGAGGAATCAAAAGCGCGCCCCGTGGGGGCTTGTAAGGTGCATGTGACCCTGTTTGTTAATATGATCCCTGTTGTGAATCAGCGTGAGTTGCTCATCCCGCCTTAGCTCAGTTCTCCCTTTCGAACCTCGCGAGGGCTTGATGCTCTGCGCCGACAGGTCCCGGTCCCAAGGCAAGCTTCAACCGTCGCTGGTATGCCAGGTCGCGATGCCGTGGTCAAGGCCAGGAGGTGAGCGGCCCGGGGTCCGGTAAGAGCCCCTGAGTCGCGACGCTCAGGAGGTCCCCCTTAGCGCCCAAGCGGCCATCGTTCGGTGAGAAAGGGGAGCGACGTTGCTAACTCGGGATTGCGTTTGGTGAGGGGACGGTGCCGTGTTAGTTAATGCTTCCGGAGGGTGACTTATCTCAAGAATCAGGAGTCGCTTCCTGGTGTGTTGCCGGGTCCTTGCATCGGCAGGCGAGGGGTCGCTTGGCGAGGTCCTCATGTGTCCCTCCCCTCTCGCCTTTGCTCCCCTTTCTGCTCTACGTCCTCGGGTCCCGGCCCTCGAGCGAGTCTCGGTCGTCGCTGGTATGCCAGGTCGCGATGCTGTGGGCAAGGCCAGAGGATGAGGGCTGGAGAGCCAGTAGGAGCCCTGAGTCACAATGCTCAGGCACCCCCCCTTTAATGTGCAAGCGGTTCGCGCGGGTGAGAGTGAAGGAGACACCGTGGGGGCCTCGCCTGACGCTGCTCCTTGAAGAAATCCTGTGGGCTCATCACAGAAAAAATGAAAGTTCACCGTTACGACCGTCAATCAGCCGTTGGTTGCCCCGGAAGGGTGACGAGGCACTGAAGGCTTGACGAGGTAGCGCTATGCGGGGCTGCCGCGGCCAGAGCTCAGCCATTCAGGTTTGTCGGCGTTGCGGGGACGGACCCACGCGCAAGTGTCGTGCCGTTAGGGAGCAGCTCCATCAGTTGGTGTCAGTCAAGCGGGCAACTAGGTCAAGCATGTTAATCACGAAGGAGCAAGTCCATTTAGATAAGCGCAAGGAAGACGAACATCGCTTGGTTGGACCCGAGCGACTTGGGGATGATGCAGCCCGAGGGGCGCCCCCAATAAGTTAAGCTAGGAACAGGAAGTAAAAGGGATACACGCTGCAGGGACGGACCCACGCGGCCTGGGAATAATGCAGCCCTGGGGGGCGCTCCTAGCTGGAAATGAAACTTGAACGATGTCACCTGGTAGCGTTGAAGACGAAAAGTTGTTGGTGCGGGGTGGATCTTCGCAGCGCCCGACGCGAGCGGGCCAGAGGCGCTCCTGAGAGGCGGCTCGGTTGACCCCTGGTATGTCGATGCAGACGCGCAGCCCACCATCCTCGCCTGGATGGGGAGCCACGGCAGGTAAGCGGCGGCTGCCACTCATGACTCTTGACTCTTGCAGCTCCTGAACGATCTTGCTGACGAACTCCTGAGGGTTTGGCCCTCCTTGCCTTGCTCCTTCTTGAGGGAAACGTGCTTCGAAACACGCCTCCAAGTGGTGCCCAAGCGCCTCCCTCATGACCCCAGCAAAGTCGGTGGCCCTCCAGGGGGGAGCCCCCGAGCCCTGCCTGAGGAGGGCGCCGGGCGTGCTTTCCTATGCAATAGAAGGAGGTTCCCATTGAGCAGGCGCGGACCCTGAGGGGCCTGCCTCCTGAGGGGCCGGGCCGGACGATGTCTTCTTCTTCTTGGGAGCGGTCTCGGGAAGCCTCCTGCTTCCGTGATCCGGGTCCTCCAGTGATGTGTCTTGAAAGGCTTGCTCCAGGGAGCACACTGCGTCTTTCTCTTCGCAGGGCACCGTTATGACTCCGCCACTTCCTGGCATCTTGAGGACGTTGTAGCCGTGGTGGGTTACGGCCATGAACTTGGCCAGCGCTGGGTACCCGAGGATGGCGTTGTATGGCAGGCGAATGTGGGCGACGTCGAAGTCGATGAGCTCGGTGCGGTAGTTGTCGCGTGCGCCGAATGTGACAGGGAGGCGAACCTGCCCGGTCGGGACCGTGGAGTCGTCGGTGACCCTAGAGAAAGGTTTGGTTGGCTGGAGCTGATTGTAAGGCACTTGAAGATTGTTGAACGTGTCCATGGACAGGGGCGTTGAGCCCGCCCGCCATCAATGAGGGTCTTGGTGACTAGCACGTTCGCGATGATTGGGGAACGAGCATCGGGAGGACTCGGCTGTGGCCGCACACTTGAGCTGATCCGCTGAGCTGAGCGTGATGGTGCCGCCGACCACCGAGGCGTGTGGCTTCGAGCTTGGGAGGACTGCATTCACTTCACGGGAACTGCTTGAAGATGCATTGAGAGGCTGGGGCTTGAGCTCCGCCCAGGATGCAGGCGATAGCGCGCGGCTCCTGGAAGCCCCCAGCCCTCTCGTCCTGATGATGGTCCTCATTTCTCCTTGGCTGCGGTGGCAGAGGAGGGAGGCCTGCGTTGCCTTGCGGGCGATCCTCGCGAGGCTGATCCCTCCAGCCTCCCTCGCGAGGCGGGTCTTGCCAGCGATCCTCGCGAGGTTGGTCGCGCCATCCTTGGCGAGGGCCGAGGTCTTCCTAGCGTCCTGCGTTCCTTCCTCCTCCTTGGCCGTAGCCCCGGGCGCTGCGGTCGGGACGTCGGCCGATCCTCCCTTCTCGCACGGCTCGGAGTTCTTGACATTCGCTGGTGTTGTGGGTGTGGAGGTCGTGGTACACGCAGTACCGGCCGCCCTTGGAAGACTCGGGCTGATCTCTCCCCCGCTTGGTGTCCGGTTCTGCCGCGAGCACGGCAGCCCCCTTGCGCTTCACGTCCTTGGCCTTGGGTTTCTTCTCTTCTGGGTATGCGGCTGGCAGCTCAAGGAGGAAGAGACGCCCTTCCTCTACCCTAGCGCACTTGGTCGCCAAGTTGAACAGCTCCAAGGAAGTGCACAGATCTTCATGCATCGCCAGCTCCTCCTTCATCTTGACGTCGCGCACACCGTCGGAGAAGGCGGAGATGATGGCCTCCTCGGTCACCTTGGGAATCTTGAGGCGTGCGTTGTTGAAGCGCTAGATGTACTTCTGCAGGGTCTCTCCTGGTTGCTGCTTGATGCGGCGCATGTCGCTCACGGCGGGTGGCCGGTCGCGAGTACCTTGGAAGTTGGCGATGAAGCGGGTACGCATCTCGTCCCAGGAGGAGATCGTGCCTGGGGCCAGGTTCAGAAGCCAGGTGCGGGCCCCGTCTTTGAGCGCCATGGGAAACCAGTTCGTCATGACCTTCTCGTCTCCATTGGCGGCTTCGATGCCCAGCTCGTAGAGCTGGAGGAACTCTGCGGGGTCGGCCGTACCGTCGTAGTGAGGAGGCAGGTCCGGCTTGAACTTGCCGGGCCACGCGACGTTGTGCAGCTCGGGGGTGAAGGCTCGGCAGCCTGCTGTGGCCACGGGAGGCCTTGGATGACGAAGAGCTTGGTCTTACGGGTCCCCGTGCGCTGCAGCTGGGAGCAGCGGGGTCTTGACGTCTTGGAGCAGGGCGTGGTCCCGACGAGCTGGAGCGGGAGCACTCGGGCAGCTTCTTGCGGGCGAGGACCTCGACAGCTCTGCTCTTGCAGCTACTGGCGCCGGACGGAGCGGGTTCCGCCCGGACCACGCGCGCCTTGGGGCTGGCGCTTTCTTGGGGGAGGCGGCGGCGCCCGGGCTTCGCCGCCAGCGCAGGACGGGTTTGGTGCAGCGGGAAAGACGAGCGACGAGCTCGGCGGCGCGGTCGAGCCACTCTTCGTGAAGCGTCGTCGGCAGGGCGGTAGCGCAGAGCTTGTTTGCGCGATGGCGCTGCTCGAGCCTCCATGGCGCGCTGAACAGCGAGACGAAGAACCAGCCGGGCGGCGAGGGTAGCGATGCGGCCGTCTTGCCTCACGGAGGATGCTGGGCGATGCTTGCTGCTCGTTCCCGCCGGGCGGTGGCGGCGTTGGCGGCGGCGACGGAACGACGAGGCGCCCGCCGACGGAGCCGTCTGGCGACGCAGAAGTGAGCGGCTCGGCGCTCGGCACGGCCCCGACGACCGTCGAACATGGATCGGTGGTCGACGAGAGAACGAAGCGACGGAAGACGAATCACGGCGCACCCCTACCTGGCGCGCCAAATGTCGGATTTCGGGTTCCGGCAGACCCTTGAGGTTCGAACACTGGGGTGCGCGCGGAATCTCGCCCTCTACCTACCTGCACCCCGCCGCCTCGCTAGGATCTAAACTACAAAAGGAACAGCACAAGAGACACAGGGTTTATACTAGTTCGGGCCACCATTGTGGTGTAATACCCTACTCTAGTTTGTGGTGTGGTGGATTGCCTCTTGGGCTGATGGTGATGAACAATACAAGGAAGAACAGCCTCGCGAGGGTCTATTCTTGGCTGGTGAGATGAACTGCTAGGGGGAGTTCAGTCGCCTCTCTCTATCTCTCTCGTTTGTTCTCTTGCTATCTTCTTGAATGCCCCTACCCTGTGGGTGGCTAGTCCTATTTATAGGCAGAGGCCATGGGCCTCTTCCCAAATATTGAGCGGGAAGGGCGCCAACAATTGGCCATTTTGAAGGGGAACATATGGTACACTTATCCTGATTAAAGTTGGTCCTCTCTGTCAAAGGCTCTGTGGTGGCCTTGCTTGGGCTCCACAATGACTTCCTTCCTGCCGTTGGACTGGTCTTGGTCTCGTTGCACGAAATGGGCGCCTTTGCTTGATGCTCTCGCCTGCGCTTGCTTCCTTTGCACCAAAGGGAAAGGAGGACACTGCTGGCTGGCTGGCCTCCCTGCACCCTTAGTTGTCATGGCTTGCGTCATGGGCACCTCGTGAGGTACCCCGCCTAGATCTCTCCGCCTCCTCGCGAGCCAGCCTGATGAGGCTGTGCCTGAGGAAGCTCCCTATCGTCCGCCCCGCGAGGCTTGGCCCCTCGTGAGGGTCTTGAGCTCGTGTTGATGAAGATGGTCCGTGATGGTCCCCCCTTTGAGCCACACCGCAGGCCGCAGGCAGTCAAGTCTGGGCACCCCCGTTCCCAGAACGCCGACAAAACTTTTCTTAGTATTCAACGCACTCAAAAGAAAGTTTTACAAATCTTGAATACCAAGCATATTATTATTATTAAGAAAATTACCATGCTATTTAATACTCCCAAAATAATCTAAGTGAAGTATGAGAGGTCAATAGTTTATATAAAACAAATCCACCACCGTGCTCTAAAAGATATAAGTGAAGCACTAGAGCAAAACTATATAGCTCAAAAGATATAAGTGAAGCACATAGAGTATTCTATCAAATTCCAATTCATGTATGGCTCTCTCAAAAGGTGTGTAAAGCAAGGATGATTGTGGTAAACTAAAAATCAAAGACTCAAATCATACAAGACGCTCCAAGCAAAACACATATCATGTGGTGAATAAAAATATAGCTCCAAGTAAAGTTACCGATGGAAGTGGAAGAAAGAGTGGATGCCTTCCGGGGGCATCCCCAAGCTTTGACTTTTTGGTGTCCTTGGCTTATCTTGGGGGTGCCATGGGCATCCCCAAGCTTAGGCTCTTGCCACTCCTTGTTTCATAATCCATCAAAAAAATTCACCCAAAACTTGAAAACTTCACAACACAAAACTCAACAGAAATCTCGTGAGCTCCGTTAGCGAAAGAAAACAAAAGACCACTTCAATGTACTGTAATGAACTCATTCTCTATTTATATTGGTGTTAAACCTACTGTATTCCAACTTCTCTATGCATTATAAACTATTTTATTAGCCATAGATTCATCAAAATAAGCAAACAACACACGAAAAACAGAATCTGTCAAAAACAGAACAGTCTGTAGTAATCTGTAACTAACGCAAACTTCTAGAACTCCAAAAATTCAGCCAAAATAGGACGACCTAGGAATTTTTTTTATTGATCAGTAGCAATTGGAATCACTATTTTATCACGTTCTGGTGATTTTTAACAATTGTTTTCATGAACTGAAAGTTTCTGGAAATTACAGCAAGATCAAATAACTATCATCCAAGAAGATCCTATAGGTTTAACTTGGCACAAACACTAACTAAAACATAAAACCACATCTAAACAGAAGGTAGATGGATTATTTATTGAATAAAATCAAGGAAAAATATTGGTTTGTCTCCCAACAAGCGCTTTTCTTTAAAGCCTTTTAGCTAGGCATTGATAATTTTAATGATGCTCACATGAAAGACAAGTATTGAAGCACAAAGAGACCATCATAAAACACATGAAAAACACATATAATTCTAACATACTTCCTATGCATAGGCATCCTATAGAAAAACAAATTATCATAGCAAGCAAAAACTAGCATATGCAAGGAAGCGGAAAAGAACAATAGCAATCTCAACATAACGAGAGGTAATTTAGTAACATGAAAAATTCTATAACCATATTTTCCTCTCTCATAATAATTACATGTAGGATCATAAGAAAATTAAACAATATAGCTATCACATAACATATTCTCAACATGATCCACATGCATGCGAAGTTGCCACTCTTCCAAAATAGTGGGATTATCATTAACTAAAGTCATGATTTCTCCAAGCCCACTTTTATCAAAAATTTCAAAAGATTGAATATTATACAAATATGTGGGATCTAAAGTTGACACTCTTCCAAACCCACTTTCAATATTATTGCAAACACTATTATCAATCTTATATTCATCATGGGGCTTAAATAAATTTTCACGATCATAAGAAGAATCTCCCCGATCATGATTATTGCAACAGGTAGTGGACATAGCAAAACTAGCATCCCCAAGCTTAGGGTTTTGCATATTATTAGCATAATTTACATCAAAAGAATTTATAATAAAATCATTGCAATCATGATTTTTATTCAAAGATCTATCGTGAAGCACTTCATCACAATTTTCGGATTTACGGATTTCAGGCAAAAGCTTATAAAGATAATCTAGTGCATCCAAATCACTAGGAATTGGTTCATCATAATTGGATCTCTTAAAAATATTGGCAAGAGGATGAGGATCCATAGATATTAGCTTCTCTATTTAGGAATAAATACTCAACTATTTCAACCAAACGAGCAAACGAGCCAAGTAAGACATCAAGGCAAACGAAAAGACGAACGGAAAAGAGAGGGCGAATAAAATGGCAAGGGTGAAGTGGGGGAGAGGAAAACGAGAGGCAAATGGCAAATAATGTAATGCGAGAGATAAAGGATTGTGATGGGTACTTTGTATGTTGAATTTTGCGTAGACCTCCCCGACAACGGCGCCAGAAATTCTTCTTGCTACCTCTTGAGCTTTCGTTGGATTTCCCTGAAGAGGAGAGGATAATGCAGCAGAGTAGCGTAAGAATTTCCCTCAGTCTTTGAGAACCAAGGTATCAATCCAGTAGGAGGCCACGCGCAAGTCCCTCGTACCTACACAAAACAAATAGCTCAATGCAACCAACGCGATTAGGGGTTGTCAATCCCTTCACGGTCACTTACGAGAGTGAGATCTGATAGAGATGATAGATAATATTTTTGGTATTTTTGGTATAAAGATGCAAAGTAAAATAAAAGGCAACGTAAAAAAGCAAAGCAATAATAAAGTGCTGGAAGATTAATATGATAGAGAATAGACCCGGGGGCCATAGATTTCACTAGTGGCTTCTCTCAAGAGCATAAGTATTTTACGGTGGGTGAACGAATTACTGTTGAGCAATTGACAGAATTGAGCATAGCTATGAGAGTATCTAGGTACGATCATGTATATAGGCATCATTCCGAGACAAGTAGACCGACTCCTGCCTGCATCTACTACTATTACTCCACTCATCGACCGCTATCCAGCAAGCATATAGAGTATTAAGTTAATGAAAACAGAGTAACGCCTTAAGCAAGATGACATGATGTAGAGGGATAAATTCATGCAATATGATAAAAACCCCATCTTATTATCCTCGATGGCAACAATACAATACGTGCGTTGCTGCCCCTACTGTCACTGGGAAAGGACACCGCAAGATTGAACCCAAAGCTAAGCACTTCTCCCATTGTAAGAACTACCAATCTAGTTGGCCGAACCAAACGGATAATTCGAAGAGACTTGCAAAGATAACCAATCATACATGAAAGAATTCAGAGAAGATTCAAATATTGCTCATAGATAAACTTGATCATAAACCCACAATTCATCGGTCTCAACAAACACACCGCAAAAATAAGATTACATCGAATAGATCTCCACGAGAGAGGGGGAGAACATTGTATTGAGATCCAAAAAGAGAGAAGAAGCCATCTAGCTACTAACTATGGACCCGAAGGTCTGAGGTAAACTACTCACACTTCATCGGAGAGGCTATGATGATGTAGAAGCGCTCCATGGTGGATTCCCCTTCCGGCGGAGCTCCAGAACAGGCCCCAAGATGGGATCTCGTGGATACAGAAAGTTGCGGCGGTGGAATTAGGTTTTTGGCTCCGTATTTGATCGTTCGGGGGTACGTAGGTATATATAGGGGGAACAAGTACGTCGGTGGAGCAACAGGGGGCCCGCGAGGGTGGAGGGCGCGCCTGGGGGGGAGGGCGCGCCCCCTACCTCGTGCCTTCCCTGTTGATTGCTTGACGTTGGGTCCAAGTCTCCTGGATCATGTTCGGTGAGAAAATCACGTCCTGAAGGTTTCATTCCGTTTGGACTCCGTTTGATATTCCGCTTCTTCGAAACTCTGAAATAGGCAAAAAAACAACAATTCTGGGTTGGGCCTCCGGTTAATATGTTAGTCCCAAAAGTAATATAAAAGTGGAAAATTAAGCCCAATATGGTCCAAAACAGTAGATAATATAGCATTGAGCAATCAAAAATTATAGATACGTTGGAGACGTATCATAATCGCGCGCTGGCAAGGGAGTATTGGTTTTGAACCGTTTCAGGTGTAGTACTGGTAGTTTGCAAAACTACTCAATTATTACACTCAGTTTCCTAAGAAATTATGGTAAAAACCGTTACTCCACAGCCCGCTTCCCTTCTCCTTCCTCTTCCACCGCTCGCGCACGTCCGCGGGAAGCGACCGGTCAACCCTTATATAGGAGTGCTAGCACAAAAAGATGCATGCATGACCACTAAAATTTGCAGATTAAAGCGCCGCTCCGGCGGGAATATGGCGTATGTCATTACCTTCGGCCGGGCCATGGCTATCGGGCGACGGCGACCAGAGAAGAGGCGGTGGGAGGGGAATGAATGCAGCTACTGTTTGGGTTCGTCGTCCGGCTTAAATAAATGCGCACTATCACGTGTACCCGCGGGTGCACAAATTGTAACATACGTGTCTGCTTAAGTGAGCTTCACGTAACTGGTGTGTGTGTGTGTGTGAGATTATGAAAGATAGAGTGCGTGTGTGCGACTCTACTCTTCGGACATGTACTCAACCTTTTGCATCGGGGTATAAGTATAATGGTATTACACTTTAGCTAGTGATTTACATGGCCATGTTAACGTGGTTGTGTAAAAAAATGTCACTTCCTGCTCGTTATTTGCGTTATATAATTACAAGCAAGATGCTCGTGCATTGCACGGAACATCAATATGCATTTTTTACAAAACACCTGTTGTGATTGACCCATGCAGGAGTAATCCCATGTGTAAAAACTAATGATATCTCGAGAATTTTATCGGAAAACTGGTATCTCGAGAATTTCGTCAAAAAAATGAAAGATGAGAGATAAGGTGAGGAGGAGTGGAGCGTGGTGGTGACTGGTGGTCAGACTGGGCGGAGGCATGGGGATGGACGGCACCGGTAGGCGGCAGCGGCCACCATGCTAGATTGTTCCAGAGACTTCTTTTTTTAATTGCTCGGCAATGAGGTTGTGGGAGATAAGGATGTGGAGAGAGGTGCGGGTATCTTTTGTAAAATTATCATAGTTTGCTTTCTATCCGTCAGATATAGATCGGACGGTCTATATTACAAGATGGCAGGCACACCATCATCACCAACTCGGTTTTTTATAAGAGTAGAGATGATAAGTTTGCTAACTACTAAAGTAAGGTGGAATTTGTCCATGTTATCTATACCTACTAATAAAGCAAGGTGCGTTTCGCCAATTTTTTCATCCATTCACCGCTGAAAAGATATTTTTTCTATCCAATGTGGGACTAAATTCTGATGCGTTTGTCTACTTGAAAAGAGTTTCGTACATGGGCCGCGCACTGTGGCCCAGCGAAACCAGCCCACTTATTTTTCTGCCCACGCAGATGGGAAGTTCTATTTTCCGCACCGGGCAAAAAATAATTCAAAGTTTCGCACAGGACAACCAGTAATGGGCTGGCGCATTATTCTTTTTTCTGTGTTTATTTCTATTTTTATTCTTCTTTCCCAACTCTTTTTCACTTCCAAAATTATTTTTCTTTTTACAATTTATTTCGTAAATTGAAAATTCTCAAAAAGTTCCATAGTAGAAAAATATTGTGAACTTGCAAAAAGTTTCCCATTTTTCAAAAAAATATTTTTCTCAAAATTGTTCGAGATTTCTAAAAATAAAATGGAATTTTGAAAAAAGCTCCAAATTCAAAAAATATTCTTGTTTTAGTGAAATTTATAAAATTAAAAATAATGTTCGTGTATAAAAGATGCACATCTTCTAAAAATCTTATGAATTTTCAACACATGTTTCCATTTTAAAAGATGTTCACAAATTTAAATAATGTGCATGTTTTTATAAAATAGTTGGTGTTTTCAAAAATGTTTGTGAATTTTAAAATGTTTCCTTTCATATTTTGTTCGCGTTTTTCAAAAGTGTACATGATCTTTTTAAATTGGTTAGGATTTAAAATATTCATGTTTCTTAAAATATTCATAAACTTCATACCTTAAAATCCACCCAATTGAAGGGATTGAAAGGAAGAGTATATTGAATAACTCATGGGTCTTCTCTGATGTACGATGACATAACAAAACTCTTAAATGCCTTTATCAATGAATGAAAAAAAATTGCGGATTGATTCCTTGACACACGACGAAACCAAGAAGCTAAATGTTCCTTTTTGGTGTGCACACGGGGTTTTGCTTGCACATAATTGTCATTGACTTTAAATGCATACTATTTTATCTCCCGTTGCAACGCACGGGCGTATGTGCTAGTACAAGTAAATTAAGGTGATTGTTTATCATAGGGGTAAGGTTGGACGAAGGGTGGTAGGAACAAATGCTCCGCCTAGAGCATGTGTGTGTGAGATGGAGTCTTAATATGTGCGTGTGTGCCTGGGGGGTGGGTGGGTGCGTGCGTGTGTGTGTGAGATAAAGATGGAGTCTTAGTGTGTGGGGGGGTGGGTGGGGTGTGTGTGTGTGTGTGTGTGACACGGGGTCCTTGGTGGCGGATGTAATTTAAGGGCGTGGCTTCATCATAGAGAAGTGATGTGTATGGAAGAGGCCACCAACGATGGGGTGCGAGAGAGAAAAGCCCGTAGAGAGGGAAGAGAAGGTGTGTGCGTGTGAGAGGAGTCGACATCGAGAGAACATGTTTGTTCGAGAGACACCGAGGAATACTACTATATATCGATGGTGCATGTAGGCTGGAATTAAACGAAGGGATGGTCTTATTAGTTTCAGGGATATAGGGGAAGAGTGAGAGGGGGTAGCTAGAAGGAGATTGTTAAGTGTGGGTGTGTGTTTTACGGGTCCAGACGGAACTTATGTGCACACAAGAAGAGAACGATTCGATGTGGCGTTAGGGTTGAGGGTAATTAACTACGTATGGAGACATAGAGACCTTGAACGTGCATGTGCGATAGGTATACATGTATACGTGGATGTGTGTGTGTGCGCGCGCGCATGATCGAGATAAAAGAAAGAAGACATAAGTCATAAGATCAACGACATGGGAGAGACAGATCAGTATGACAATATGCATGCATGTGAGTGTGCAGGGAAGAAGGCCCGACAATTGAGCATGTGTTTTTGTCTTTAAGAGATAGTGGCATGGGCTGGATCATGCATCTATGGCGAGCAGAGGGAGTGAGACACAATGATTGTGCAAAAGAGATCAACCTATAAATGCATGTATGGAGAGACATATATAGTGTGGGTGATAGGAATCAAGAGTGCGTGCGAGAAAGAAATGTTGACGGAGAAACTACAGATAGATACAGAGATGGAAATGCTAGCTAGAGGGACATCGGCTAGTTTGAGTGTTGGATATGACCGTCGTGTGGTTCAGAGGGTGAAGTTATGTGTGTGAGAGAGAAAGATAAAAAGAGGGCACTTGACTGCATGTAGAGAGAAACATACATAGTGTGCGTGATAGGAAGCAAGAGTGAGGGCGAGAAAGAAGGTTGATGGAGAAACAAATAAATAGAAAGATAAAGATGCCAGCTAGTGTGCGTTAGAGATAGGTGTCGAGTGGATCAGAAGGCTGAGTTATGTGTGTGGGTGTGAGAGAGATGGAGAAAGGGTGCATGTGACTCACATACAAACAAATATCAGAGAGAAATGAGATCCCGAGAGACGGAGTTTTGTGTTTGCGAGGGAGAAAGATATTTCACAAAAAGAGTGATAGCTAGAGATACATATGAGGGAATGCAAGATATCTCTAGGGAGAGACAGTGTGTGTGAGCGACATACAAGAGAATGGTAGAGAGATATGAGACCCTGGGAGACAGAGTTTGTGTTTGTGTGTGAGAAAGAGATATTTAAGAGTAAGAGTCGTAGCTTCTCATACCTAAGGAGCGAAAGACATCTCTGTATGAGAGGGTGTGTGCGAGTGGCACACAGGGGAATAGTAGAGAGAAATGAGACCCTGGGAGACGAAGTTTGTGTTTGTGTGAAAGGAAGAGATTTCACATGGAGAATCATAGTTAGAGACACATAGCAGGGAGTGAGATATACTTAGAGAGAGATAGAGTGATGGAGGTCGAGGGAGAGAGTACCGTCAGTGTGTTAGGAAGATAAAATATCATTGTCGACATACAGGTAGCACGAGAGATACCCGGAGACGAGGAACGCGTATAGGTCTAGAGAGATACTCCTATACAAGCATGAGTGATAGCTATATGAGACGAATATCTGGATTAAAGGGGATTCAAATATTTAAACTGGAGATTACGACATCAATAATATCATAACGCAAATTGATGTATCAAACATGCATATTCATTTGGATTTGGGGACACGCGTAATGTTATATAGTTTATCAATATTAGTGATCCATAGAATCTTTAATTAGAGACAATGCATGGTTTATATGCAATTAATGTCTAAACGGGATTACACTATATGTGGCGTTTGTGAAACACATTATACATGTTTGAGAAGTAAAAAAATAAAAACCCGCATGAAACACACATTAATTGGAGACAGTTAGCGAGGAATGCATACATTGGATTTCAACATAAAGTGGTTTCAAATATTTGAAAGTCCAAATTAAGATGGATACATGCCATTTGTAAACCATATTTATGTATAAAGGGTGTTGTGCTTTTGAAAGTATATATATAAAAAATGATGTATATAGAATTTTATTCCAATCGAAAATGGATCCTGCCCGAACAAAAATAGAATACAAACTGGATTCGAATTGAGTTGGCATAGTAAACGTGCACTCTTGCTCTGCAAAAGTTTGAATGAAGCAGGGAAAGTCGCAATAACCGCCCGAAACCAAAATGTGCGAGATGGAAATTACTGCGTATCCCTGCCACGCAAAGCCTATCGGCTCGATTTCTATAGGTTTCAATAAGGGTAGGTTTGTAATTTCACTCAAACGTGACATAACCGCCTCTCACCCGGATTCATACATGGTGGGCGCCAAAACACAGTGTCTCCTTGGCCGAAATCGACTCCCTCCCCGATTCATACACGGTGGGCGCCAAAAATAAACTCTCATCGGCAAATATTCGGTGTATGCGAGATTACCGTCCTATCCCCAACCGACTAATATTGTTGTGATGTAGGAAATTTTAAACGGGGGCCAAGTTTGTCAATTTCCTCACAGTTGAGACAAGCGCGCCCTAAAGACATGGTTCACCCCTTCCTTTCTCCCTCCATTTCCCCATTCGTACTTCGTGGGCGCCAAAACACCCTGTCCACCCCAGCCTCCTCCGTCCGCCATCCCATCCACCGTCGTCCTCCTACACCATGTCGGAGCTGATACCCCGGTGCCGTCGGCCATTACAAGAGATCGACCTCTCTCATCCACGGCTACGGACCGGGATCCTGTGACACTCCAAAATGTTTCCTTGGTTTTCTTCAAAATTTTGTTGGAGGTCTCCAAAACCCTTCCAAAAATCTCTATCAAAATCTTTTTTTCCTCTGGCAAATATTTTACTTTTGCATCTCCTTCAACTCTGGTGTTTGGTTTTTAAATTTTTCCTCTGATTGCCTTCTTCTCAAGAATTCAAGAAAAAAATTTGAAGTTTATTTTCTTTCAAAAAGAAACTCTAGGAGTTGTTCATCCTCTCCCATATTTGAAAATCATTCATGATTTGGCCATACACCACATGGTAAAATCTTCCCAAATATATCTCCTTCCACTTTGGGCAATCCAAACATTCTGTCTCTACTAGTTCAACCCTCTTCTGAATTTTTATTTCAATTAATTCTCTCCCAAATCTTTTCTGTCTATTATTTTGAGCCTAGGTATTTTGCAAAGCAAGTACCTTAATGCATTTAAATTTTGACCTTAAGCCAACTCCCTTGGATAGTCCTTGGTACCCACAACCTAGAACTATCAAGATCCACTCCTCTCCTGTTCAAAAATTTCAAATTATAGTCTCTGCAAGTTTGGACCAGATTTGCCAAATTTGGTGAAATTCATATCTACACTACTCCAAAAATTCCACAAATATTCAGGCAGCCTCTAGATGCAATGAGAGGCCCCTCCACCAAAAACCAGCTCAAGGAAAAATCCCTACATGCCTAGATCATTCTGTCGAACACCTTGCATGCACTGCTTTACATTCATTTTCGATTAAGTTCGAGTTTCAGTGTCGATCTTAGTCGATAAATTCAGTCACATGCTCACAGTGCACTTGGCACGTTGCTCACGGCCTTGCTTGCTTGTCCGGAGCCTCAAATGCGTGCTTAAGCGCGTTCATGGCGTCGGTGGCACCACAGCCGCTGCTGTGGGCGTGTCTTCTGGCGGCGAACCACCGTGGCGGCCAACAGGGGCGAAACGGCGGCATAACGCCGTTCGGCGCCGCCCAAACCTCTGGTGGCTCCGCGTGGCCATTTCCTCGCCAGCGCACGCATGCAGCACCGTCGCCGTGGCGCGGCACGCACAGAGCGCGCTCCCTGCCGCCGACGGGCCCGCGCCGCCCCGTTCCGTCGAGCTCCCCCTAAGCAACCAAATCCCGATGCAGTTAGCACCTAAACGGAACCAGGGAACACCCACGACGACGCTCAACCTCTGAACCCTCCCGTGCAACCACAGCGCCGCCGTAATCACCTCGCCGGAGAACCCCGTTCTCGGCAACCGCCTCGGGGCGGCTATATATAGCACCCCGAGCTTGCTCTCGCCCCCGCACACCTCCTCTACCCCTCCATACCTCACCAAGTCCCTGGAAGGGCCATGAGGAGCTCTCCTTCCCGACTCGCCACTTCCGCCTCGGCCTCCACCGTGATTCACTCCGGTGAGGTCATCTCCGCGCCCTAACCTCGTCGATAACTTCTCATGCTATCGCGAGGCTAAACCCTCCTCAATTCCACCTCCGCAGCTCTCTCGACGAGGTCCACGACCACCCGAATCGCCATCCGTCGGAGCAAGCGTCGCCGCCGACGTGGTACTCGCCGGCGACCACCACCACCTCCCATAGGCGCGAATGGCGCCTGAATACGGAGGTACTCTCCGATCTCCACCGCCGCCGTGGATCGCCGCCGCGACCACCATGACTCTCGGCGCCGACGAGCCCCGACTCCCTCGTTTGAATTTTCAAACCTGACGGGTGGGACCCGCCCGTCAGCCTCTCTTTGTTTTTTGAATCATTTACTGAAAGCGTACTTTGGCAAATACGCTTCCACTCTGAACCGTTTTTCTGGATTTTTCTGCAAAGCCCCCTGGAAGTTTTCTGTTTCATTACAGATGGGTCCTTGGGTTAAAACCCTTATAACTTTTTAACAGAAAGGAATTTTTGAGTGATTCTTTTTCTGTCCTCTTCAAATTTTTGTCTAGTTTTTTATCATATTTATTTGAAAAATATTTGGATCAACTTTCTGTACCCCACGGTATTTACGTTAGCGCGTGTATTTTTGTGTACCGTAGATACCGAAGGAGGTGACGGAACCGCGAACTTCGCCGAGCTAGACCCCGACTACTTCGAACCAGGCAAGCAAAGTTTGAACTTTTGATATGATGAGTGTCTGAGCATGTTTGCATTATTTTTGTATCATGGCACGTTCACGAGCATTTCGATGATAGTTCATCTCGTGAGCATCGTGGCAAATGAGCTCGGTAAATCCATGAGTTGTTGGAAACTTGTTGCATGGCCATGAGTTGGCATGAATATGGGTAAGATGGCAGTGTTGTAGCATGCCAGGCTTATACCATACCATTGACCCAATGTCAACCTAAATCGCTCAGATTCCCGTCCGTCTTCCCTTCCGTACTACCACCTGTTTCCCGCAAGGGATACGGCTTAGTAGGTTGCAAACCACTTCCTGGTACACACCAAATTGAGAGGCTGGGATGAAGGTTCCATGGTCCTGGATTAAAGCCTTTCATCCGGTCAGGGGGCATGGGTGTTTCCGGTTGGGACCGAGAGGGGGGCACCTCTTAGAGCGCGCGGAAATAAATTTGATCCCATGCTATTCGAGATTGTGATCTCCCCGTCTCAAAGTTTTTCTTAAACGTTGTCTAGGGTGATTCCTGGCAACGTGAGGTATGATGGGTGTGTACTAGCTAGTTGTGTTTCCTCTGAAATACCGTAAAAGGAACTAGTCCTTCGTGACTACGGAAATCCGTTGGCTGTGGACAATTTTGGTACCAACTCTGCAGAGTCAAAATTCTTGAATTCATCTTATTCATATCCAAGTACCGTGTTCATCTCATCTTGTCGAGTGTCAGTCTCGGCAACTGGAACTCCTGAGAACCATTTGAGTATCAAATGTTCATTTTCCTGTGAATGGACTAACCCGCTTATTGAATTGTGATGTATATTTTCTGTGAGCACTAAATCTTGTCAGTTACGAATAATGTATTATAAGCCCTTTCTGTGATGTCGCTCAGACATCCGACTGCGGCATTGTTGTTATTTAAATTCATTATGAGCCCTTTCTGCGATGTCGCTCAGACGTCCGACTGCAGCATTGCTATTATTTATTTTTATTATAAGCCCTTTCTGCGATGTCGCTCAGACGTCCAACTGCGGCATTGCTGTTATTTATTTTTATTATAATCCCTTTCTGTGATGTCGCTCAGACGTCCGACTGCGGCATTGTCATTACTTTCATTGTAAGCCCTTTCTGCGATGTCGCTCACACGTCCGACTGTGGCACGCATGCATTTTTATTTCAATATAAGCCCTTTATGAGGTGTCGCTCAGACGCCCGACTGTGGCAATGTTTTGCTTATTTATTCACCCTTCGAGGCGTCGCTTCAAACACCCGATCGGTGTTGAGTTTGTCTTCTTTGGGTTTTCGAGCGGACTACTGCCAACTCCCTTCTTAATTATTTTGTTATACTGTTTTAATTGAGCATTGTTAAGATTAACCATGTCGCATTCATGCATTCATTTGTTATATCTTTCGTCCGAACTGTCTTGCGAGTACTTTCATAGTACTCACCTGGCTTGTTGATTTGGCCAGATGCTGACGAAGGCGATCTCATGGATGAAGAGTTCGATAGCGAGTCCGACGCCTAGAGGAATCCCAGTCAGTCTCGTGCGACCCCGGGATTTGTCATTGTGATATATCCGCTTCCGCTACCCAAATAAATTCATCGAGCCTCACCTCGACGCTCGATGAGCCGCCAGTGCAGTAGATTTATTAACCACTCCGTTGTGTTATTCCACCAACCACGCATGCTTCGAGTCAGTAGTAGTTCCACCCCACACCTTTGTGCCATATCCGCCATCATGTATAATTATTGGCGTGTTGTAATAATTGGTTGGGCATCTTCAGTCCGACCACTGTAATATTGTAATGCTACTGGCTCCTTGTATCAAAGTTTTGTCTACTGATATGGAGGATTTTTCCTCATATTGGAATTCATAGGTCGGTTGTTCAATAAATATTTTTATTGAAAAACCGGTCGTAACAGATCCTTGCATCCCGTCCTCTCGCTTCATCCCCGCCGTCGTCCACCTTGCGCGCTGCTCCCACGACCGTCTCATCCACCGTGCCCCGCCGCCACCTTCTACCCTCCTAGATCTGCTTCCACGCCGCCGACAGCCATCGCTACCGCAGCACCGTCAAATTCTCAGCAGATGCATACACGGCGCCGCACCAGAGGGAGTACTCTTTCGTATCTTCTCAACTTATTTATCGCAGCAAGAAAATAGATCGCCACTGCTTTACTCTGATTTCTTTTCCATCACTTCCTTGTTAGTTGAAAGCAAACATTGGTTGCGAAGTTGCCTTTGTCCGGTTTGCACCTTCAGATCCGCCATGGCACGCTCAACACTATACTCGCAATGCTTATGGTTTTCCCCTTTTATATTCCACACTAGTTAAATGACAATAGACTAAATTTCAAAATTGGGTCAGTCGATTTTTGAGAGCTCGCCGGAGTTTGACGGTGCATAGGAAGGGGCTCGGGTGGGGACGGTGGTTGTGGGGGCAGTGGTGGGGCCTCACCGAACGAAGAAAACTCGACGCGGGTGGGGGCGGGGCTGGGGGTGGTGGTGGCGGAGGAACACAGGCGGTGGGGGCCGGTGGTTCGGCGGGCGGCCCGTGCGGTGTTCTGTATGGGAAGCATAGTATGTTCCTTGTCAGGAAGTGGAGCAGGGACATCTGCAGTCGACACCTCTATTGGGCCGGTTCTACTAAATGATTTCGCACTTAGATTTGGTCTGCCATAATACCCCGGAAATGGTGGGAGCCGCGCGGTCTTTGATAGACTAAATGGATAGTAACAGCTGTGCGCCTTCACATAAATAGAGTTGGCCTGTAGGTGATCGATAGGCTGCATATTAGTAGCGGCAAAACCCTATGTTTTCCAGCCAGTTCCGCTTTCCCGATTTATTTATGGTGGTTATGGTGTACCACTATTATCTTCACTACAATCTGCCTACATGCTCTGCGGTCTCGTTATCATGGTTTGGCAGTAAACTTTCTATACGGTATATTATGAACCTATCATCTGCAAACTATCCTTACATCTGGGGACCCCAACAGGGAGCCTATTTTTTGTGTAGTTGTGCCAGATTATATTAATCTACTCACCATATTACAGCACACATGAGCTCTCTCATCAGAATCCAGTGATAGCACACAAGGGTTTACAGGGAGCCTCTATTATATTACAATATCCTCTGCATTACAAAGATAATCTCACTACTATTTGTGTTTTCATGCTTTACAGATATTGTACGTAATCACAATGAATATAAGAATTCGCACATCAGAAGAATATTGCGGAACAGTTCAATAGGTAACGAACTTGGCATCAAGGGATTGAGGTCCATTGTGGATGCAATGAAACCCACAAGCTCCCGACCTATAGATTCGTATTCAGAATATGATCCTAATGACTATTCTGAGCTCAAGGAGTCAAAGGCAGATGGCCTATCCTGTTCACCCAATAAGGTGCATGTTCTAATTTGGCAAGGTTTTATTGGTTGCACATATCTTGCATAAGGTGTCTTGCATTTCTTTTGCTTCGTTGCACCGCCATCTGCTTAGTTTACTCATGATATATGTGAAGATGCCATGCCCATCCATTATCAACACCTATTCCATTTGTCGTGATACCATATTTTTCCATTCAAATGTTGTTCTTGTGTTTCAGACATCCAAAAGGAAGAGGGTGATCACAGAACCTGAAGGAGTACAAGCAAAGTCCTTGAAAAGGTGGTGCTACCGGAGAAATCACATAGCACCCGACGTATATTGGCGATAGAACCAGCGCCGCAAAACCTAGGATATCGCAACTATGTTGGTCACTGATTTGCTCTTGTGAGTACCTATTGTCCTATCGCGGTCCTTACATTCATACCTGGTGGATTATGTGACATTATTGTGCATTATAGCTTGATTATCCACTGTTCGCTCCATGTTATCATATCTATATTAATGCTTAAATTAATGTAGAATAAACCCAATTCCTATGAAGAAATTTAGTTCTGCATTGTTCTTGTAAGTATCTGTTGTCCTTATATTTGTCAGCTAGTTCTTCATGTACACTTTGCAGCTTATTTTCCCTTGTCCTTCATTTTTCTACACATCAGATCTACATTTACTCTTGCCAAAATATTGAATAAAACCAATGTTACTGAAGAAGTTTACCTCCGCATTGCTCTTGTCAGTGCCTTCTGCCTGTATGCTGTATTTACATTTGTACTCTGCATCTTAAGTTAAACAATCGCCATTTGTTCCTATATTTTCACATCTATATTTACTCTTAACAAAATGTAGAATAAAGGCAATACTCTTGAAGAAGAGTGTGAGGTAAACTTCTTGAATTGCCCCCCCATCAATATGGACAAGGCCTTTATAGAGCCTGTCTTCACTACTAATGTAAGTTTGTTCTCCTCGAGCCTTCAAACTTTGTTGTTTATATTTGGATGGCTATGAGTGCAAATGTTGTTTATTTTTGTCGTCTGCATCAAATTTCTTGTTCAAAGTTTATAAAGTAGAAGTACATAAACATAAGTTTGTCGTTCTCAATTTCTGTCTTTAGTTGTACAATCTAGTTCCTTATTCGTACCATGTAAATTAAACTAAACATAGCAAGTTATCTTCTTTAGCACTATGTGTATGCTCATGTTCTTGATCTGTAATCCAGTGGTATGGTGAGACTACCAACAACAGCACAATGTCATATCCTGCTATGTCTCAACTATGAACAATGCCATATTATATTAATGTTATTTAAATCATGTATCTTTATTTACCAATCTGAAATGGTATAAATTGACAGTACACTCACCATTCATGCTTATACGTTGTTTAGAACTACATCTATGCTTGTGTTCTTGATCTGTAATCCAGTGGTCTGGTGAAGCTGGCCGCTCCTGCACAATGCAATTTCATGTCGTCGCCATTTCATGTCGTCTTAACTATGAACAATGCCTATTATGTTAACGCTATTTTAAACCGTGTCTCTTTATTTCTGACAAAGAAATGAGATGAATTGGCAGTGCTGATGCTTATACGTGCAAAACCTATTATCTACCTACTTGTTTCCCTTTCAGGGTGACAACACTGCTGCTAGGAAGAACTGCCACAATGGTAGTGAGACGAACCCATTGTTTGTCCCTCTAACACATATTCCAGAGGAGAAGGCAAAACATATTGAGGGTAGGGATACAACCACGAAGTCACATCTTGATGTAGTGTCAAACTTACTCAGTGACACAACCTCGATGAAGTCGCCGCCTAAATCTGTTTGGCTTCTTCAGTCTAAAATTCAAGCAGAAATACATGCTTCTGCTCAAATACGACTGGAACTCCAATCTCTATGCAAGATTAACCGTAAGTACAGGACGTTTATTGATGCTATGCAGCTTAAGTTGGTGGATATGAGCGCCAAAGAAGCGCAGTCTCATCATGTTGCTAAGCTGCTTGCGCTGCAGCTGCTGGGCCAGCCTAACCTTTCTTGAACTATGTTGAAGTGCTGTCGGTTATGTCTATTATTTTGTCCGCTTGTTAAATTCCACGGGTGGCGACCTGCCCAGTTTATGTAATCTGCTGTCTGGTTGCCCTTTATTATCACTGGCGGCGAACTTTGATGCCGAGGGGATGTAATATGCTGTAATTTCTTTGTTGTATAGTCTAGGTTTATTCTTGGTTGGTATGATGTACTTTAGGCCGGAAGGTTCGGTGGATCTCAGTGTTGTCGGTCTTCTGGGCGGCCCGTTACTCATATGAGCCAAAACGTGGGCCTATAATCATCTTGGGCCATTAGCAGGTCTAAACCTTATGGTTGTTTCCCGCCTTTAACAAGCCGAGTAAAGTTCTGGACAGCAGGGCCAGAGAATACAATGGGCTTTTAACAGGCTAGAACCTAGATTGGGCTATCGTTGATCCAAAAAATTCATGGGCCAATACAGGCTGAAACCGCCTAAGGCCCATGTTTGGCCCAAAGAGGACGAGCAGTTAACATGCCAAAATATATCTCGGGCCCGTTTGGCCCAATAAAATTATGGGCTTTAAGCAGGCCGGTATCTACGCGGGCCATAGGCCTAAAAGTGTCACAGGCCATTATCAGATGGGCTGTAAGCAGGTCGTATTCAACGCGGGCTGTAATTAGGCCCAACTATTACATGGGCCATTAACAGGCCGGTAGGCCAGTTGGGCTGAAATTTATCCACGAAGACTACGGGCCGTTAAGAGGCCTAAAGTTACTTCGGACAAGAAATAGCCCAGTGTCTGCATGGGCCATTAAATGGCCTGAAGTTAAACCGGGCCGACAACGTCCCAGATGCACCACAGGCCGCTAACAGGCCAAAACTATTATCGGATCGAACTGGTAAACGGACATTTAACAGGCTGAAATACAAACCTATCTTAGATGGGCCCAAAGGAACAGTGGGCTATTAACGGGCCTGGCCCGATATGGGCCGTAATTTGGCCCAAAACACGGCAGGTTGTGAACGGGCCTGATCTGGTATGGGCCTCAATTTGGTCAAAAACATGGCAGGCTATTAACGGGCCAGCCCACTAGTGCTTGAAAAAACATGGTGGGCCTTTAGCTGGGCCGGCCTTTTCACCGGAATTGGCCTCTGTTGGGCAGTGCCACGTGTCAACATATCATAGGCGCCTCCTCTCAAATGAGTGGATGACATATGTCCCAACTATGAGCAAACACGTGTTTCCTCCGGCCAATGAGTATTTTACACGTGGAAAATCCCCATTGGTCTGGACTGTTAACGGGTTATCGGATACAAAACCGGACCAGATAGCTTAACGGTGTTCTGTTACGGTGGATGCCACGTGTCGGTCACCCTTGACGAAAGCACTTCTATGACGCGCGATTTATCGTCATGGAAGTGGACACTTCCGTGATGATAATTTTGGTAATGTCATGGAACACTTCTCTGACAAAGACAGGTATGACTATCTTGATTCTTTCATAAAATTGTCATGGATGTACATGCATGACAGAAAACGTGACCTACTGTGACAAACACGTATCATCACGGAAGTGTATTTTTTGTAGTGCATGTCTATGGTTAGGAAACTTAACCATCTTTGATTAACGAACTAGTCTAGTAGAGGCTTACTAGGGACACGGTATTTTATCTATGTATCCACACATGTATCAAGTTTTCGGTTAATACAATTCTAGCATGAATAGTAAACATTTATCATGATATAAGGAAATATAAAATAACAACTTTATTACCTCTAGGACATATTTCCTTCGGTGACTCCACCTGCAACTGTAGTCCCTTCTCATCTTATTCACAGTCAACACTCGGTCAAAATTGAGTTACTCTTTACTCTAGTTTGTGCTCCCAACTTTCGGATTATCCATTCAACACGATCACACACCAATCACTGATCACTCTTTCTTGACCGTTTGTCTAAATCTTGAAGGAATTTCACCATCGCCTTGTGTCACCCTGAGTTAAATTCGTAGTTATCTCATCCTTTCCTGGATAGTCTCTAACATGTCCCAAATTGTAGCACTCCGCCTCCTTCTGTACTTGTCATCCGCACTTTGCCATGTGCACTGAACACCATAGAATATAAGACCATGTACTCTCTCCGCTTTTGCCAATTACAAAATTTCGGTCACTTTCTCAGATTCTCCATGATTAACTCATGTCCGTCAACCGGTACCAATAGACCCAGTCACCAACTTGAATCTGGTACTCGTCAATACTACTTCAGCACCCCTTGCACAATTTGTCTGACCACTAGTGCATTGGCATGTCGTTGTGTCCCGTGCTTACCACACGCCATGCCGCTATCACCGCGTCGAGCCTCTGCCGTCCTGGTAGAGTCTCTAGGGCCACGGACCCACACCACTCAAACCCCTACTGCAGAGAACCACCGATGATCACCTACCAATGTCGATTATCACGTCTCCATTAGACCATTGGTACCCAGGCCGCTCCACGTGTCTCTCGCTATCCCGCTGAAATACGTTGTGATTCTCCGTGCACTTACGCCATAGCCCCTGCATCAGCACAAAGTGAAATCGTCCATCAGACTCCAGCTCCACCTTCAAGATGACTCCATGGTGGTTGTACGTGCCACCCCCGTGCCCTATCGACTTCATGCTCTCATGTGCACACAAACCTTGAATCAACCCTGCGTCATTGTCATGTTAAAGTTGCACAAGCCCTTGGGCCTGCACCACATGTTTCCACGTCCCAGAAGTCGGCCACCATCAGCATCACGCTCCTATGTTGTCGTCGCTGAAAGCACCGCCGTCTTCTGCTTTTGACCAACATCCATGTCAGTCCATCAGACTGTCCAAACCGACCCAACCGAAATTATCCGATTGCAACCATGCTTCACCCTGCGTCGTTTTCGCCCGCACATCCTCGTGCATTGCTTGACGCCTTGTGTATGCGTGATCCCGTCACAACACGCTCCAGACTCCTCTTAGCCTTATACGCATGTCGTCATCGTTGCTACGCACACCGCAGACTCTCACGCTACCATACATGTACACAAACCTTGTACCAAAGAAATGAAGTCAAAATCCACCGCATAAGCGTTCCTGTGTGCACACACCGTCGGCTCCCCCTGTGTTCATGTGCTATTATGTTGTCATAGGTTACATCTTGTGTCTACCCCACTATATATGAGAGGCCTAGGATACAAGTGCCCTATTAGGACACAACTCCTACTCTGTCTACACGCAGTCAAAACCAAGTCCAACTGTAACCAACCTTGTACAATAATATTCGACACAACTCTAATAACATTGTTACGCAATCCCGGGTTTGCTATCAACAGGGTTTCCGACCGACATGCGTCAACCAGGCCCAACCGGAGAGCAAAACCGACTTATGAGAGGCCTTGGGCCCCCCCCCTAGAAAAAAGACTAGCCTATTAGGAGGGGACACCCCGCCCCTTATAAATCATGTTATGTCTCCTCCCACAACCTGATGTGGGACTAAAGCCAACAATCTCCCACTCACACATCGGTCTCCCATGGGCCCGCTCACACCAGTGTTTCCAGCCCACCAACCTTGACCGACCACCCGTCAGTCACCAAGATTTATTCCGGGCACCTGGGCTCTGATACCAATTGTTACGCAATCCCAGGTCTGCTACCATCAGCATTTCTGACCGACGTGCATCAACCAGGCCCAACCGGAGAGCAACACCGACTTGTGAGAGGCCTTGCCCCCCCCCTCCCACAAAAAAAAGACTAGCATGTTAGGAGGGGACACCCCGCCCCTTATAAATTGTGTTATGTCTCCTTCCACAACCGATGTGAGACTAAGCCCAATAACGGCAACGGTGTAGACAAAATAGTAGTAGTGCATTTTCGGAGCGCCGCGCTACTACTATGTGTGTAGCAGTAGCGCCCGTGATAACCATGCGCTACTGTTAATTAGCAGTAGCACATTATTTTAACCAGCGCTACTGATAATCCTCTATGTATAAGGTTTTCCCTAGTAGTGATCTCCTTGGCGGGGATCCGGTTCGATCCTAGCCGCAAGAAGTATAAGGTGGCCAAATTCTTCTACCAGAAGGTACCGATATACGATCTGCAGCTTTGAGGTTCTCACTCTTGGCACCAATACCAACATGTGGCTGTGGACCGCCGATGATCTGTCGTACTCCATCGTTGGGCCGATCCTGGTCCACGTCCAAGGCTCCCAAAGCCACCCTACGCGTTTCTTCAGTTCAACTTGGCCGAAAAAAGTCCAGTCCCGTTCTGTATCCTCCTAGCAATTTTGAACCCACCCACTTTGTGGATTCAGCTTTGTTGCATCTATTTGTGTAGGCGGAAGATGGAGCTGGAGTTTTGGAGCTTAAAAGCTAAATGAAGTCTACATCAATGTTTCAAATAGCGGGCTATGCCAAAAAGCGGCGGTCCTTTAGATCAGTTATTAACAGACTATTGTACATGAGTATCATTTAGCGGCACCCTGGTCAAAAAGCTATAGAGAGACTATAGCGGGGCTATAGTCGACTATTTAAAACATTGGTCGACATTGCAAGATCATGATCGATATGATCTGCTTTTGTTCGATTGCAACGGCTGGGCGACGAGGCTTCCTAAAGTTGTTCTTCATGGGAGGATGGTCATCTTGACGGGAGAGAGGAAGGTGTACCAGTATGACATGATCACACCCAAGATGGAGAAAGTAGCTTCCGACATCCACGACATCAGGCATCATGATCAGAATTGTTGTATACTAACTACAATTGACACATGTGGGCCAAAATTGATGCATTATGTACTCTATCTATGTAGTGACATTTACTATTTTTCAGCATGTTATTGACATATGGTCTTTCTTAAGCCTATCAATTACCTTGTGTTGTTTTAGACATATCAATAATCACCTTATGTAAAAGACTACAATTACTTTGTATGCAAGACTGTTTTTGTGAAAGGGTGGTGGCAAGTTCCTCTTAGACTCATCATGTTTGAGTGTTAATATTGCCCATTGTGAGAAGCCTTCTGAGTCAGCTTCTCATGTTTGGTGCTTGAAATGTCTAGAGTGGCCCCATTAGAGACAGCATTGTCACGATCCTTCTACCCTGCACCGTTTGTAGAATGTCCCTCAGAGGTTAGCCCAGTTTCCTTCTAAGGTCTCGGTACGTGTTATTCTCGTTGTGGCCATACAACCCACTGTCAGATACGACAAGTAGTTTGGGTGGCAAAATGCAAAGTGCAATAAGTTTTCATATATATCCCCTCTATCAAGTAGCTCTAGGGTGAAAACCCTAGGTCTAACCCGAGTTGGTTATACCTGGCAATGGCAATGTTTTTGCGTCATTACCTTGTGAAAATCATTGTTCGGAGATGCTCGGACTCGTTCTTCAGGGTGAAAAACTTAGTTTCTGACCTTTGATGGTTGGATCCGGTGGCAGTGACGCTTGAGCGTTGTTCCCTTCCTGAAGGCGTTGTTATTTAAGGGCCTCGGTGTCCTTATGGTGTCAAAAGATGATTTTTTCGTATATGGTTTTTGTTGTAGTTTGTCAATCGTTGTTTTGATCGCTTTGGAGTTTTTTTCTTGCTTAGGCATTGCTTTGGTCTTATGATTTTGTTATTTGCCGGTTTGTTTATTTGTGTATGTGTGTGCGTGCATGCGTGTGCGTGCTGTGTTGGTTGTGTGCAGGTGTGAAGCCAGGCACCAAGCAGTCCGGGGGCCTGGCCGGCTGACTCTTCATTGGTTATAGGTACAGCTACTGTGTATTGGCACTGTACATACACTGTTTGCCTGGGGCATAACACCAACCGGGCGCCGCTATCGATTGTGTTCATTCTAGCTATGCAAAGGTTGGGCGTGTACTCATTGTGTTTGTATTCTGCTTCATTTTAGTCTATAAAACTTTGTAAAAAAATCACTGATGCTATTACTGAACCGTCTCTGTATGGCAATATGTTTTGCCTACATGTTTCTCCCTTGCAAGTGCCTCCATCTTTCAATTGCGTGAAACTTCTGCCTCATGTCCTTCCCTCCTAGGTCTCTGTTGCTCAAGTTCGAGTCTAGCTTTTCCTTGGACCTGAATCAAGTTGCTCATACTGCCAACATTCTTTTCGATTTGGGAATGCAGTGTCAAACTTTGGTTGGCCCAAAAGATAAGATGTAGTTGTTGATTGTTGTTGTCCAAACAAAATGCACCTATTGCCATAATTTGGGGCTTATTAATGGTTTCAGAAGTACATGTGAAACAAGATATGGTACATCTTGTAAATTTCTGGAAGTGCCTTCTGGAAATTGTTGGATCATGTTTAAGGTTTATGTCAACACTATGATTTGGCACAATATTCATATAACATTTATTCATTGACGCTATTGCGATTAAAACATAAGTTTGGGTTTTCAGGTCCCATGAAAGCATTATCACTTCTAGGTCCACACTGAAGTTTATCAGAACAAAACACAAAGCAAAACAACATGTCGGAAATACAATAACCATCAGTCCAGCAATTTTATGTTTTATGCCACAAGCACACCCACACACACATAATAATAATGTTTATGTGCCTCTAGTGATTGCTCTCATGGTGAGCCTGGCCATTCCATCCATGGAGGGCTGCTTCCAGGGGGAGGCACGTTGATGACTTGGGTTGGTTCAAGATCTAGAGGAGGAGCGACCAGAGTATTGCTTGCCTAGGAGTGGGAACTCTGCCCAATCAAGCAGGACAGGGAGTTCACCATGCTAATGAGATCCTCTTCGTCCACCACATTCACGACCTCCTTGTCGCTCAACAAGTTTTCGCGTAGCTGCTCAAGTGCCATTGTCTCTGATGATATGTTGCTGTTACTCGGCAACAAGGTATGGCTGCCATTCAAGTCATACATCTCACGCAATGATGAGTAATCAGCACCGGTAGATAAGTTCCATGAATTGATCTGATTGTCGAAGTAGTTTCCAGAGTTACTATACATGATACCAGCATTAGAGTTGTACATGGAGGAAGGTTGCGACCCGAGAGGCGCACCCAAAGTATTTCCAGTTAAACATGTCCTCCTTCAGTGGAGCTCGCCGCCCTGAAGTACACAGCTGGTCAGATTAGTTACCCGCTACTAATTACTCAACTCTCGTGCATTACTAATTACTCAAATCTTGTGCATAGTCAGCGATATATCTATAAAGCAAACTTTCTGAAAGTGTTACTTCTGAAGTTTACCTGAGCTTTGAAAGTGTACACCTTGCAGGGCTCCAGAATCATTTAGCCCTAATGTCATTTTTCCGGTCGGCACCGGTTGAAGTGGCAATGACTGCCAAGTTTGTCCAGTCTCAAACAGGTTGTCATAATTGGTACGATATGAATTTTTGGTGCTCTGACTTAATAAATATAGACGTTGGTCTTTGTAGAGGAGATTCTCAATGTGCTTGTCCATTATCCCTGGGCCACACTGCAGAACATGCCTACTGAAAGCAGTAAAAGGAAAAAAATCTTCACCCACTAATATAATGCAAATGTATAGAAATTGAAACGAAGCTAGTTTATTCAGATATGTACATGTTGTAGTGTGCAGATAACATCAAACGCCATGTTATGTAAAGAACATTAATTCGTTCCAACTCTGAAGTAGACCACACAAATAAAATCATCTATTATAATTCAATTAGAATTATCACTAGATTCTAGCCGTAGACCGGAGAGTATATAGCCCCCAAAAAAAAAAAACCCAGACACACGCGCGCGCACACTTGTTTGTATTGTTGTTTCAGTTAACATGTGCAACATTTGACCATGATCTGTTGATCTTTAAATGGAACCCCTTCGACCCTTCCAACATTTTTGTAAATGCTACAGGGAATAGTGAAAGAAATGTATCTAGAGCTTGGTCATCCAAAGGATATTTTAACATAATTATTAATTTAAAAACAGTTAACTTGCGGGACAATAACATTTTAGTTTGTTTAGGGTGCATATATACATTATGGTTTTTTGTTTTCTTAGTGCATTAGTTATGTGAGTGCATAAGTATCTGAAATCTATTTTGTATATTGTCTATCCAATCAATATGAAATACTAAAAGATGAACTGATATATTGAGGATAGTAATTGTTTGTGTGTGATTATTTCAATTTACCTACTAGATATGTTAAATATATGTTTTCTTATGGAGATATGTTAAATATATGTTTAATTGTCATTAGCACTATGCAATTTAGAATGCAATAGAGAACAAGAATAAGAGGTGGGAAATACGCCCCTCCCCCCACGGTCTGACCCACAAAACAGCTTGGAGAAGCCGGCGCGATAGTGGCGGAAGCGAGATCTTCCTCTCATGTCGCGGCGCGGTAGACGATGGAGGGAGACAATTCTCACCCAATGGAGGGTGAAGGAATTGTACCCACACCTTGGAGCGAGAACTCCATAAAGTGGGCCGTGATGGTTCTAATAGATGGAGCTACTGTTTTCCTATTGTTGGAGTGTTGCACGTGATGAAACAGAAGTAAGGTCGCCGACTAGGCTGACATGATGCTTTTAGTTAGATTTGCATGGATGTTGGGGTGATGGCTTGGATCGCGGTGTGTTTCTCATGGATGTAAGTAGTCGGTGACAGATAGCTTAGATTACGAGGCAATGGCGGCATGCGGCAATGTGGTGCGCTCGTGAGCGGTGGATATCAAGGCATCCATCCCAGATGGAGTTGAAGGATAGGTGCGTAGGGCATGGTGATTGAGTAGGTATCGAGATGATTGGAAGCCCCGGGGATGAGTTGGTACTCAGAGTGTATGAGGTTCTACGCAATGCAGAGTTCTAGAGGTACACATTCACCGCGGGCAAAGTCCTAAACCCGCTTCTCCCATGGTGGGTTTGGGTTCTCTTTCCGTTCGTTGGTGATGGCATAGAGTGGCATGGTGTGGTGGGGCATGATGTTTTGTCGTTCGTGCTTCCTAAAGGCATATCGGGTCTTCATCTCCACACCTGGGCAAGCTCGCCAGATTTGGTTGCTTGTTGGAGGGTGCGAGGATGGCAATGACATGGTGGGAAACTTTTTTGTCGGCATACATTAGTGTGTCAGTGTGCTTGGTGGCGCGCGAGCGGTCGGCGTGTGTCATTTGTATCTAGTTTTAGCCTGGTTTTTCCTAATTAATTATATAATTTCATAATTATTATTACACACACAATGCTTCCACTGAGTTAGCTCGGAAAAAGGAGATTTTTCAAGTGTGGTGTGTAAAATCATTCATTATTGCTTTGGTAATAATCATTTCGATCTTAATTATACATATATTATATATTACCTGTGCGTACTTGCTTGTCCACCAGTAAAATCCGTAGTTGCAAGCCACCTGGTGCTCCTGCGTGGCTGTGGATTGGTTTCTATGAAAAATTGTGGCACCGCGGACACCTAATTGGGCAGGTAACATATAACTAGTAAAATCAATAAAATAATAACTAGTACCAATTGATAAATTAAATAGTGTGCAATGGTACAACAATAGAGAACGGACATCTACTTTGGTTCATTATTATGTTCTGACAAATGTTGTATAGTATGAAATGCATCACATGCTTCAATTTACTTTATGGGACGAAAGCAGTTTGCGCATATTAACATGATAAATTTAAGAATATGTGACACACACCCTTTCACTTACCATAATATCCAGCATCCCGGGTAAATCTTTGGGACAAGTTATTCTCAAGGCACATATGTCTGAACATTTTATCTCTATCTTGCTCTTCAAGCCTTCATGGAGTATTTCCCATGCCAATTTATTCTTGGAAATATAAAATTTTGCAACAATATCTCCTTCATATATTGATTTCCACTATCAATATATAAAAGTAATCTTAGCACTCAGCCAATATTCAAGGACCTATTTTACTAGTTTAATAAAACTAAAATATCATAGGTTTTTGTCATCTTTATTTTAGTACATCCAATTCAAAGACGATATTGCCTCACAATTGTTTAAAAATAGTAGTAATAACTCATAACAACAGAAATAAAGTTTGAAAATGAAGTAAGCAAGTGTAACAATGGTTGTGTGCATCTGAAGTACAAGTCGACGGTTATCCTATTTTTTTCAGAAAAAGATAAAGAAATATTATATCCACATTTAATACCAAACTAAGAGCAAAATGTAGGTGTTTCATCTAGTGTACATTAGACAAAAATTACATGAGTCAAAGCGAAATTACCTCCCAGTCCCCAATTCTAAGAGAGGAAGCTTGAAAATTGGAAGCCTGCAACTTTTGTGAACGGGGCTTCCTTCCTTGTATTGCAGTAGATATTGTTTGTACATCACATGTGGTTTGCTTTCCTTTTCCTTTGGAGGTTAATGTGAGCTTCTTTTGTATAAGCTCCAAAAGAGCGGGTGTTTTCGTTAACTTTAAACCTAATGGCCCACGTCCACGAATGGATTGCCAAGAGAAGAGCTCATTTACCACATCATTACCTTCATTTGACTGTTGTGGTGAATTGTAAAAGAAAGTGTTACAAAGAGGCAATACAAATATAATTGTGTCACAAAGATACAATACAATACAAATATAAATTTACTTTAAGTTGTTATCTCCCACTTGCGCATCAGTAGTAAACAACAAACAATTTACTAGAAACGTAATATTAGACAGACAACAACAAAAATATTTACTTTCCCACAAACAAGGTTGTTAGAATCCCAATTCGATCGTGAGATTATGTGCCTTCACAATCTAAATTAATTGGAATGGTTCTATAATTCCTATAAGTAGAATCTATTATCTGAATGTTTTGGTTGTCGTTATCCTAAGATTTGTGATCTTACTGTAGGATTTCTGATCTGACTCAGAATTGTGATTCTGACAACCTTGCCTCCATATACGAAATACGTAAAATATTACATGACATTAAACTTGGAATAATAGTACATGCTAGGATGGGTGAGTTACTGGACATAAATATTTGTTTCAAAACAATTAGATGGAACCACCGGAAGACCCCATTGATTCCAAATGGTTATTCACCATAGTTGTGTTGAACCCCAATTAAGGCGTCAAGTGTAAGAATCATGTCCACTGAAGAAAAGGACATACACAATTTCTACCAAAGTCTCAAATTACTAACAAAAAACCATGTATTTGCCTTCATAAGTGCCATTTACATACGGGGATCAGTTTCGACTGATCTTGCACTAGAAGTTGAGCATTTAACCCAAATTTAAATATTTCATCTCTAACATTTTGTTATGCTTTTATTTCTGACATTGCAATTTGAAGTATCCTAATACATTGGTATGGAAGTAACTTAACATGTGTTTGACCTATCGAGACAGAAAAAACTAAGTCTTTAATAAGATAAATGTGTAATTTATAGTTATGTCTTTCCTATATCATGATATTCTTTGTACAAGCACGTATTGACAAGCTTGTGAGGTCAATAAGACTATATGTTAGTCTTGGTGATATCCCGTGATATGATTATCAAGAGCGTGTTTTATATATATACGGTAGGTGTTGTTAGTAAGAAAAAAAATTGAACCCATTTGATAGTAAAATATATTAGACCCCAACCCTCGTGTGCTTGCCAAAATATAGTGCATATAGATTATTATTATTATTTTCAAAACTCGAAGCTTCTTGAGGTTTGAGAAATTTTAGAAAGAAAAATATCAACAATATTAAAACTAAATAAATACAACATAAAATTATATTCCACAATGTACCTAATGATTTTTTTATTGTAGAGATATTTCTATCAACAAACTTAGTCAAAAGTTGACAACGCATGATTTTTGAAAAAGTACAGGAACTATATGGTGGAACAAAGGATAACTAATTAAGTGCATTTTATGTCTTTCAACTAATTACTTAAATTGTTTAAAATCTTAAAAATGAATATATGAATCATAATTTCTTTAAGATTCTAATTCTTTAAAAGAATTTAAAAACTATATATTTATTTGTCACTAGCTTTATAGGAAATTCACCATTCACTGAACCGCATTTCCCACTCCTTGGACTAGAATCAAGGAATTTTCATGCGTTGTGTGGAAAGAAATACCCCTCACCCTGACCCAAACCACCAGGCCCTCGAGGCAAAAAGGACTTCAAGAAAACTACGTTTGCAAGCATTTGCATTCTTGTCAAATTTGTCGTGTTTTATGTATGTTTGTACCTTGAGTTTCAATCTATATAGCCCCTAAAAGGATTTTCTTAGACAAGGCCAACCGCAAACCTTCTATAATAATCTACCTCAAATACACTCCTAAACTCAAAATAATGTTGGTTGAGTGCCTAGAGAGGATAATCATAGACTAAAGGGATATCTTGATTCCACTTTCATAGTTAGAGAGGCTTACACTCTAAACTGAAAGTGTAGTTCTCTCTCTCTCTCCCTCTCTCTCACTCACTTTGAATCATTTGGATGGAATGGTTAAACCCTAACATAAGTGCTATGCTGATGAGTTTATGAATTTTTTATGGGCACTTACTTCAATTTTGGTAGAAATAAATTAGTCGGGTCTATTTTTGGAGACTATTTACATAATCCCATATTAAGGTCACATGGACAATAACTGATGAAATAAATCTATTGTCCCACATGTCTATGTATGTGCATTTAATGTTATTTTTCCAAAATGGATGCATGCACTTCTCTTTGTTTAGTGTGCAAGGAGGTTCATCATTTATGCTCAAGATACTAAAGTCGTAGAAGGCCTCTATGAACCACGCCAACCACCTTTCACGCACATAGGACTACCACATCTTATTTGCGTAGAGTAGACCTTGATGAGTAAGTGTTATACTAGATGATATCATGAATGTATGTTACATGTACATCAATCCTAGAACTATGTGCAACTAAACATTCAAAACAAAGGATTAAATATAATTAGATAGCAGTGAAGGCCTGAAATATGGTCCCTCATATATTTCAAAAACTAATTTTAATTGTGTTACATAATAGATTTTTTGCGAGGGTGTTAAATAATAGATTGCACTTCAACCGACTCTAACAGGACTGCACATTTTTTCATTTTTTTTTGCTATATTAGACAAACTTTGACCGTATAGATATATTTGAAAGAACATTAATATGCGCTAATCTATTTGGTATCTGTATTTAGTGTACAAGGGGGTTCCAAAATTAGTGCTAGTCCTTGCCTAGATCATTAGAGTGGAGGTAGCAAGCCTAGTTTTTGCAAGCCATTTGTGTTTAATTTCTAGCCAATCATTGTTCAACTAACTTGAGAGTAAATTTTCTTCCTATTATGTGGAATGGCAGACCTTCTACCTATGCTTGGAAGAATAAGGGATGTTTCCCTAATAAAGCATGTTCCCTAAAATTTGTATACTAATGGCCGAAATTTAAGTGTTAGCCATTGAGAAGTTGTGATGTGATTGAGGAGATACGCTAAAAGCACATGAAGCATGTGACAACTGGTGGCTAGTCTAACAAACAACCTCTTCTTGATCAAATAATTGATGTAGTTCACCAATTGTGTTATTGCAAAGATTCTTCATACCTAAATTGAAGATCATGTTGTTTAGATGCAATATACATGGTTAACACCACACAAATTCTTTTGCACTGGATCTATGTCATGACACGCAGTGTTTGTGTAAATATTGAGATAACAACGAGAGGGAGGGTAATGGAACATGTGAAAAAACACATAATTTAAACTCATGCTTCCTCAAAATAGATTAAACATAACTATTATGTTCCTCATGAAAATCTCACCTAAAAACCCTCGAATATTAGAACATGTACACATGGTGGAATCAGCCTTCTTGCTAGCTATATCTATCATAAATGATATAGTACCTAAACAATATATATATCACAAACTAGATTGCATATCCCAAGTGAATTGAAGAACACAAAACAAGGTGTCCGTCAAACCGCACAGACAACTACGTGCATAGTATGAAGTGGCTAGAAAGAATCAGAAATTGAAAACGGTAAATAAAGAAGAAGAATTGACTCTTTGAGGACACAAATTAACACCAATGTAAACTCACTTGGATCAACTTCTTGAATTGTGACATCTCCTCCTCTTCCTTGTTCTCGTTGTTGGCATACCAACACTGCTCTTTCCCTCTCACAGTCCAATCTACGACATGCATCCTGTTCTTGAAAATAAAACCCACTTACGGTTGGTTTGTAAGAGTTTTTGGTTATTATGGGAGAGCTTTCACAAGGGGATATGGTGGACAATTAGGGTCCTTGGCAATGGAAAGGAGGCAACCCGGATTTTATAAGAGGAAAAACGAGGAAATAGTTGCCACTTTGCAGCGGGGCCACGTTGCAAGGGTTTGAGTGCCACGTTTTCCTTCCATATAGTTGTAGCCAAGTGTCACACCTGACATTGAAACTAAGGAAATTGTGGGATGCGCAAAAAACTAATCGATTTGCTGAACTAATGCATTAAAAGGTTCAACCTTATCTGATATCCATGGGGGATGTATGAGTAATAAATGCGGCGCTGAAAGAACTTTTATATCTAGCCAGAAATATTGTGTTCTTTTAGCCACACCCATTATGTATAAGATATGTAAACATATATAATCAAGCATCCCAAAATATTGTAAACATGAATGTATCACAGGAAATATGAAAACAAGTCCAATGAATAGTAAATAAGGTTTAATTTTATATGTATTTAGTTTACCAAAAAGAATAAGTCTCCATTTAATTTTTATATATGTAGGTGAAATTTTACATTTAAAATGTGTTTAATAGATCATCCATATTGCTGCAACTTCTGCTTCAAACCCTCCTTACGAGCATTTCTACCTTATGAGATCGTGTAACTCCCTGACATCGGAGGAATACTTAGTGTGTATCGAAACATCACTTCGTAACTGGGTGATCATAAAGGTGCTCTATAGGTATCTCTGAAGGTGTCTATTGGGTTGGCATAGATCGAGACTGAGATTTGTCACTCCGTATGAGGGAGAGATATCTCTGGGCCCTCTCGGTAATGCAACATCTTAAAGAGCTTGCAAGCAATGTGACTAATGAGTTAGTCACAGGATCTTGTATTATAGAATGAGTAAAGAGACTTTCCAGTAACGAGATTGAACTAGGTATGGAGATACCGACGATCGAATCTCGAGCAAGTAACATATCGCCGGACAAAGGGAATTGCATACGGGATTAAACGAATCCTTGACATCATGGTTCAACCGATAAAAGATCTTCGTGGAATATGTAGGAATAAATACGGGCATCCAGGTCCAACTATTGGTTATTGACAGGACAAGTGTCTCGGTCATGACTACATGATTCCCGAACCAGCAAGGTCGCACACCTAACGTTCGTTGACGCTAGAGTAGTATTGGGACAATTGATGATTGGTAACTGAATGTTGTTCGAAGTCCCAGATGAGATCCCGGACGTCACGAGGAGTCTCGGAATGGTCAAGAGATAAATATTTATATATGGGAAGTCATATTTTGGGTTCCGGAGAAAGATGCAGTTTTTTCGGTATTGTACCGTGAAGCTTCTAGAAGGTTCCAGAGGGGTCCAAAAGTCCAAAAGTGGGTCCAACACGAGCCAAGGGCTGGCATGGGCTGAGGGGAGGTGCCCTGGCCTTATTGGGCTAGGCGCACCAGGTCCTCCCAACCCCATGTGGCTAGGGAAGGAAAAAAGGGAGTTCTAGTAGGAATAGGATTGGACTTGGAGTCCAAGTCCTCTCCCCCTTGGCTGCGCCCTAGGGCTTGGAGGGGCTGTTCCCCACGCCCCTCGACCTATATATAGAGGGGAGGGGCGCCCCAAGAGGACATACCAAGCCCTTGGCGCCCCTCTATCTCATGCTCCTCTGTAGTTCCTCTGTCCTTGTTCTAGTAGCGCTTGGCGAAGCCCTGCTGAACTAGCTCCACCACCACCATCACCACCACGTCGTCGTACTGGTTGTGATCCCATCTACTTCTCCTCCTTCTCTCACTACTAGGGAAAAACCTATACACAGAGGTATAGCAGTAGAGCTGGTTAAAATACGGTGTGACTGCTACTTTGTAGTAGCGCGTTCTTGCAAAGCACGCTATAGCTACAACTATAGCAGTAGCACGTGTGCAGCAAAAAGCGCTACCACTATAATTCCCACCGTGTTGGCGGTAGGCTAGGAATAGTAGTAGCAATTCCACGTAAAGCGCGCTACCACTATGGTCGTTGTTGCAGCGCGTTTCCTGCGTAGAGCGCTACTGCTAAGAAAGAAAAGAAAAATGAAAAAATAGAAAAGTAAAAGAAAATGGAAGAAGTAGGAAACAGAGAAATGAAAAAAAGTAAATGTAAAGATAAAAAAAGAAATAACTACTTCCTATAGCAGTAGCGTGTTTTGCTAAAACGCGCTATAGCTAATTTAGCTATAGCGTGTTTCCGAAACAGCGCCACTGCTAGTTCGACTTAACCACCCGCGCGCTCAAAATTTTGCTAAGTCCTCCTTCCCCCCCCCCCTCTCCCCCCTGTTCCCCCAACTCCTCTGTCACGCCGTTGATCGCGCCGCCGAGCCCGAGCCTGCCCTCACTGCCGCCGCCGAGGCCGCCTCAACCTCACCGCCCGCCCGCGCCGCTCTCGACCTCATCGTCGCCGCCCTCGACCTCACCGCCACCGCCCGAGCCCGCCCAGGATCGCCGCCTCCCGATCCCGAGCCCGCCCTCGCCGCCCCTACCTCCGTTGTCGAGCACCTCCCCGCCACCATCTCTCCCCTCTCTATAAGCCCCCCACCCCTCCCCCACCCCCTCTCTCTCTGCTTTTTCTTCCTATGCCATGTTAATTAGCAGTAGTAGTAGATGTTAATTAGTACTAGGTTCATAGATAATGTTTTAGTAGTAGTAGTAGATGTTAATTAGTAGTAGTGATGGTACTAGTTAACTAGGGCAGTATGGTTAATAGTAGATGTTTTTTAGTTAGGGTAATAATAGATGTTAAGTAGTAGATAATGTAGATGTTAATTAGTTCAGTAGGGTTTAGTTTTTTTAATTGAGTTTGTTTAACTAGATGTTAATTAGGGCAGTAGGGTTTAGTTTAGAGTAAAGTTTAGTTCAATTGTTAACTAAATATAATCTATATTAGGTTTTTTAATTGAGTTTGAGAGAGGAGATTTGTGTAGATTTTCTTGAAGTGTCAAACGCTAGGAGATGCAAATTTGAAGTGGTTAGGATATATGCAAATTCCTCAATTGTGTTTGCACATGTTTATCTACTGTTGTAGTTTCTCATGTACATATTCTTAAGTGGTCCTGTTATATGCAACATAGAAGTGGTTCGATTGTGCCCAAGTGGCCTTTTGTTGTTTCCAGGGAATGAAGCCGAGTGGCCTATGTTTTGCCGGAATGTTGATTCATTTCCGTTCCGGCAAATTTCAGGTTCTCGATTTGTCCACTTTTTAGCAAAGGTCATGCCGAAATTTTCCATGAATTTCGGCATGACTTGTGCTACAAACTAGGACATATCGAGTGCCCGGGATTTGCCGCACCGGGAAGGAGTCAACGTTGCTGCAAAGCATAGGCCTTTTTTATGTCATTATTCATTTTATTAGGTCTAGAATTAATTGACTAGATTTAATCGTAGGAAACATGGCTAGCAACAATGAAGGACAGGGTTCTAGTGACTGCGACAACATCTACCTGGCGGCAGATGAATTTTTGAGGGAAGCCGACGATCAACGATTGATGTTGCTGGGTCCACCTGTCACATCGAAGACTGAGACCGACATCAAGATTGGCGCTGAGACTGAGACCAGCATCGAGACCGGCGCTGAGACTGAGACCGGCGCCGAGACTAGCGGAGCCGGTATAGAACCGAAAGCAAAGAGGCAACGACGCCCAAACGAGCTCAAGACTACTAGACTGGTGATCACGGAGGTGGACGATGGCATTTTTGAGCCAAACGCACCCGCGGAAGCGTGCGCACGCTACATCAATCAAATAGGCTGCATCATAGGGACAACCGCCACCATCAACGATGAGAAACTACAAAAGATAGAAAATATGAGGCCCTCCCTCCTAAAGAAGCTGCACCAAATATTCTTGTTCCCGGGCCGGAATGAGAAGGATTATAAAGATCCAGATAAAGACCCGGCAATGAAGAAGATCAACAAACACGCCATGACCAAGTTTAGTGATGCGTTGGCTGCCTGGAAAGCAAGGGTGAAACATCGGATCGTCAACAAAAAAGGAACCCTACTCCGTGATTGTAAAGGATAATCCGATAATCACGGAAGAGCAGTTTCAAATATTCAAGGCGGCTTGCGAGGCCGAAGCTGTCAAAAAGAAGTCGAAGTACATGAAGGGGCTTCAAGAGAGAAACATGGGGTCCCACCACCTCGGAAGTCGTGGTTACGGCGGGAAGAGGTCCATATGGGCCAAGGAGGATGCGGAACGCCGTCCCGCAGGAGCGTGATGTCCTCAGGGCCCGACACCATTGGGAACCAGTCAAGAAGGTTTTCAACACGGACCCGCTCATGACGGAGTTCATGAGACTGCTGGTAATTTTAGTTTCTGATCAATTCGACTGCATGTTTAGTCATATTTGTAAACGATCCTTGTTCCTTTTGTAGAGAGAGCAGCACAGGATTGCGGCCGAAAGCGACTCACCGTCTGAGGCATTGGCGAGGCCCAAGTGGGACACCCCATTCAACCGAGCGTTAAACATATTGAAAGGACTCCCGCTGGATACTCGGCCGTCGTATGGACGCGTGCACGGTGTCGGAGACGGCGCCACATGGAAGAAGTACTACTGTGAGACCACGGAGGAGAGAAAGGAAAGACGGAGATTAACTGAAGAAAACATCGACAAGAAGGTTGAGATTGCGGTTGAGAAGAAATCAGCTGAGACAGTCGCAACAGCGTACGCTGCCGCAAAACAGGCAGTTGTAGATATGTCTGGTCTCTTGGTTCTGACCGTTCTCAGTTGGAGCAAGAAAAATCCAGAAAAAAAAATGCAGCGGACTTTCCCCTTGCCGACTTCTTCAGGAGAAGCTCGACTAGCGTTGCACCGGCACCTGCTCCTGCACTGGCACCTGCACCAGCTCCTGCACCGACTCCCGCACCAGCTCCTGCACCGGCTCCCGCACCTGTCTCAGACGTGCTCGAAGGTGCTTCATCTTTGGCTGAGCTCGACGCCCTCACGGTATCTATCACATTGGCCCTCTTCAATAAATGTATAATCTCCCGTTTCCATTGCCTTTCGGATGTCTCATGTCGCAGACATGTCTTTGCAGGCCGACGTAACCCCTTGCACCATATTGTACACCATCGGCGACCAGAAGGTGGACGTGGGGAAGCCGACAATAATGAAGCCGAAGGAACCATTGTTCCATGGAGGCTCAACGTATTATAGACGACCTTCCGGCAAAGAAGCCTAGGAAGAGATCGACGAAAGGCAAGAAAGCTGCTTCTATGATCCAGCCGCCTCAGCAGCATCGGGTTCAAGACCGTATAGATATCCCCGGTGCGGCAAAATGGCATATCCCCGGTGAACCAATCCTACCTAAAGCAGCGCTAGGGGCCAGATTCGGCGATCTAAGGAGACTTCATGACGATGTGCTGCGGACAGAGAAAGGCCTCATCGCCTCGAAAAATCCAGGATACCCACTCTACGTGGTTAACGTACCGCGGCAATTGTCGTACGTCGACACATTCCCCACGGAGAAGTTCTTCCTTCGATTCGATTACATCTTTGACATGTTTCACGTGAAGAAGCTGGATTTTGCGTTTGTCCACCTTTATGCCTTGCACATGAACTACCTCATCGGGGTTGAGCAGATACCTCATATCTGTGTCGCTGACCCGTACTTCATGCACAAGGGCTTCTTGGGAGTTTGTGCAGAGCACCATGAATACGCGAGGGAATACATCGCCAATTTCATGCTCACCAATAAGGACAAGGAGGCGATTCTCGTGCCTTATCATCCCCTGTAAGTCATCCGCGCAGATATCCTTTCAATCATTCATTTGCACGGTGGAGGCTAATTACTTTGAGGTGTACTTATTTTGCACAGCGGCGGGCGCGCCGTCCTCATCATCCTCTACCCCCGATACTCCCACGCTCTTTACTTGGACTCGTCGAAGAACATTAACAAAAAGGATTACACCCACATCAAGTCTGTTCTCGACAATGCTATGTTTTACTACGACGCACAGGGTGGAGAGGTCAAGGACAAGAAGAGAAGGGACAGCAGGCCCGCCTTCGGCCATAAGACCGACTTCTGCTGCATCCAGCAACCGAGTGATTCTCTTAATGATGGATTCTATGTCCTACACCACATCTGGAGTACAGACGGGATCACCAGAACCTTCACATGTCACCTAGATCCGGCGATGCCCATATTATGCAATGGGCAAAGAACTTAGGAGATATCAAGGATCATCGACTTCGAGCTGAGTTCTATCACATCCAGCACGAACTTGCCCAAATCATCATGAAGGAGGTCGTCGAAAAAACAGGGATGTTCTACGAAGAAGGACAAATGTCGCGGGAAGACGTCCGAACACACGTAGCCACTCAGCATCTCGACCTGAAGCCTTTCACTAAGCTCGGGGACTATCTCCTTGACTTGGATGGATGGCACTACATGTTGGAGTGATTGTCGATATATGACAATGTGTCAGTTTAGTCCATACTTTCTGTATCACGAAACTTTGAGTTATGCACGATGAAACTTTATTTGTGATGTAATTAAACCGTCCTCCTCGACTAGTGACGATCACTCTAGTTAGGGCATTTTGGGTATGATCAAATTTGTTATTTATGCTTATGATATGTTGCTTCTATTTTTTCCAAGTCTGTCTCTTTTGTTGCTCAACTATATATGTTGCATATCATCGACTCATGTGATGATGCAGGTGCATAGATCATCGATGGCAAAGAAGTGCTACGCCAGGAGTATATATATGACGAGTGGCGGGAGTGTCAGGCCCACGTGTACCGGTTTCCGGTTTCTGAGCGACAGGCAGTAGTTAGTTTAGGTTCACGCTAATGCGAGAGAGGGATACGAACTCATGTACTGCATAGTTCCGCTCTCACTCATAGTGATAGCTTTTCTCGCGTATATCATTGTTTAGATGGATGACGATGTAGTTGGAAGTAATCGACACTTGTATCGCTATTTTCGAGATGATGACGAGAGACCACTTTGTGTTGGATGATGATTATGATGATGACATGATTTGATGAGACTATTTGTATGTATATGCTATGATTACATTTGTATGTGTATGATATGCTAAAGATTATTGTATAAAGCCTGTTCAAATACAAAACAAATATGCAGGAAAAAATAGAAACTAATAAAACTAGCAATAGCGAGGGGATTAAAGTTAGCAGTAGCGCTCCCTTACCCAGTAGCGCTTCCTTCTGAAAAGCGCTGCAGATATTAGCAGCAGCGCGTTGCGATAAAGCTTGCTACTGCTAGCCATGTATAGCATTAGCGTTGGATGACACGCGCTACTGCTACATGTTAGCTGTAGCGCCTTATTAGTAGCGTGGCGTCTCGCGCTACTGATAGGCAAAATACCCGCGCTACTGTTGGGGTTTTCCCTAGTAGTGTCTTGCTGGATCAAGGAGGAGGAGACGTCATCGAGCCACACGTGTGCTAAACTCAGAGGTGCCGTCCGTTCGGCACTAGATCAGTTCGATCGTGATCAGATCGCGAAGAGTACAACTACATCAACCGCATTATATACACCTCCGCTTTCGGTCTATGAGGGTACATAGACACACTCTACCCTCTCATTGTTGTGCTTCTCCTAGATAGCTCTTGAGTGTTCGTATGATTTTTTTTTCATGCTTCGTTCCCCATCAAATTCAACCACACCTGGAAAGTTGTTTCTGTGCAGCAAAGTGTATAGTAGCACAATAGTTTGATTGTCTTGATAGTAGCAGTAACAGTAGTAATAGCAACAATAGCAGTTTTGTAGTGATTGTAATAGCAGCAACAACAATAGTAACTTAGAAAAGACAATATGAGCAAAGCATAGGCATTGGTTCAACGATGTATATTTCTGTGGATGACTTCATCATGTAACAGCCACAACCTAGAGCGATACATAATAGCTCCAATTCATCAATTCAAGGTAGGCATGTATTTTGTATATAGTCATACGTGCTTATAATAAGAACTTGCATGACATCTTTTGTTCCGCCCTCCCATGGCACCGGGGTCCATAAGAAAATCTAAGTGATATTAAGACCTCCTTTTAATAGAGAACCGGAATAAAGCATTAACACATAGTGAATACATGAACTCCATGAATTACAGTCACCCCCGGAGAGTATCCCAATTATTGTCACCTTGGGGTCTACGGATCAGAAAAATAACAAAGTGCGCATAACTAGTAGATAGGATCAAGAACTCAAATATATTGATGATAACATAAATGGTTCAGATCTGAAATCATGGCACTCGAGCCCTAGTGACAAGCATTAAGCATAGCAAATTCATAGCAACATCAATCCCAGAACATAGTGGATACTAGAGAGCCCTAACAAATTGACTCGATTACATGACAAATTTCATCCAACTCCATCACCGTCCAGCAAACCTACGAAGGAATTACTCACTCCCGGTGGTGAGCATCATGAAAATTGTTGGTGAAGAAGGGTTGATGATGATGACGAGGACGAATCCCCCTCTTCGGAGCCCCGAATGAATTCCAGATCAGCCCTCACAATGAAGAACAGGAGGTGGCGGCGGCTCCATATCGTAAAAGCGATGAAATTTTCTCTCTCACTTTCTTCTACGTGAGACGGTACTTTTGGACTTGGAGGTAGGGAAACAGAGGCTCGAGGGGCCCACAAGCTCAGGTGGCGCGCCATAGGGGGGTGCCACCTGAGCTTGTAGCTCTGTGGTGGCCCCCTCTAGTAGATCTTTTCATCGGTATTTTCTATATATTCCAGGAAAAAATCTCCATAGATTTTCAGTCCAATCCAAGAACTTTTATTTTTGCACAACAATAACACCATGGTAGTTCTGCTGAAAATAGTGTCAGTCCGGATGTTTCATTCAAATCATGTAAATTAGAGTAAAAAATAGAGCAAAAGTGTTTGGAAAAGTCAACACATTTGAGACGTACCAACCATAAAGGTGGCAGCTCGTCCAGGCATCACCTGATGTGTCATCTGCCCACACTACCTTCCTTGCCATGCGAGTACTGAGGGAGTCCTGGACTAAGGGGTCCTCGGGCGTCCGGCCTGTTATTCATTGGGTCGGACTGATGGGCTACGAAGACATGAAGGCCGAAGACTGTACCCGTGTCCGGATTGGACTCTACTTGGCGTGGAAGTCAAGCTTGGCGACCGAAGATTCCTTCTTATGTAATCGACGTCATGTAGACCGTAGATCCTCTCAGTGTCTATATAAACCGAAGGGGATAGTCCGGAAAGGACGGATACTCATTACCATATATACATAGGCTAGACTTCTAGGGTTTAGCCATTACGATCTCGTGGTAGATCAACTCTTGTAACACTCATATTCATCAAGATCAATCAAGCAGGAAGTAGGGTATTACCTCCTTAGAGAGGGCTCGAACCTGGGTAAACATCGTGTCCCCCATCTCCTGTTTACCCGAGATCTGCTGGTTTTGACACCGACATTGGTGCTTTCATTGAGAGTTCCACTGTGCCGTCGGCAAAAGGCTCGATGACCCCTTAGTTCGTCAGTAATGACGTTGTCCAGGGAGAAACCTTCCTCCCCGGACAGACCTTCGTATTCGGCGGCTTCGTACTGCGGGTCAACTCGCTTGGCCATCTGGAGCAGATCAACAGCTACGCCCCTGGCCATCAGGTCAGATTCAGAAGCTTGAACTACATCACGGATATCCGTGGAGACTTGATCTTCAAGGGATCTGAGCCCGCGGCGATCGCTCCCCCTCACCCCGATGAACGTGACTCAAGTTTGTCATCGGATCACACCCAGGAGATGGTTCCTGCTACTGCAACGGCCTTAGAGCCAAAGCAGATCGTGTCGTCCGAGGCCGCAGAGTCCACGGCGTTGGAGCCGCACACGGACTCAACGCCCTACAATATTTGCTTTAATGGAACTACGGACTTGTCTCCGGCTATAAATTCCGGACTGTGTACGCCCATGGACACCGAGCTAGATCGATTATCGATCTTCGAGTTCAGCACCGCTGACGTTTTCCAGCACTCGCCTTTGGGTGACGTGCTAAAATCTTTAAAGAATTTGTCCTTGGAGAAGGACTCACAGCCGAACTACGTCCGGTTCGAGCTAGAGATGGATGACGAGGAATTTTGCTTCTCGCCCGCCACCCACTTCATAGCCACTGTCGACGACTTCACCGACGTGCTTGACTATGGCTCCGAAGACATCGACGGTATGGACGATGATGCCAATCTGGAGCAAGGCTAAGACCCGCCATTCACTGGACGCTGGACGGCTACCTCTTCGTATGACGTGTACATGGTTGACACACCCAAAGGATCTGGCGACGACAAAGAAGAGCCAGATGCGAATAAAACCTCTGAGACGCAGTCCAGACACCGACGCCCCAAGCACCGTTCTAAGCCTTGTCGCTCAAAGGATGGCAACACCAGCACTGGAGAGAATAGTACTCCAGGCGATGCCGAAAACAATGAAGACTCTGTCGGAGCTACATCCGAACAGGAGGAACATGACAACAGGCAAGACAACCCTGATGAACAGGTCATAGAAGATGACTCGAAGGACGACAGTTACCGTCCACCCTCTGAGGAGGAGACAAGCCTAGGCAACGAAGACTTCATCGTGCCTGAGGATCCTCTGGAGCAGGAGCGCTTTAAGCTTTAGCTCATAGCCACTACAAGGAGCCTGAAAAAGAAACAGCAGCAGCTTCAAGCTGAACAAGATCTGCTCGTCGACAGATGGACTGATGTCCTGACAGCCGAAGAATACGGCCTCAGGCGCCCAGCCAAGAGCTACCCGAAATGCAGACTGCTACCTCAATTCGATGAGGAAGCACCGGAGCAAACATCTCCCTCGCGTAATGCGGAACGACCACCACGTGGTCGAGACAGAAGCGCCGACCGCCACCCGCAAGCCGGGATAAAGCGGCAACTCAGGCCGAACAACAGCCTGCCCCACCGCCTCGTAAAAATAGAGACAGATGAGTTCATGGTCACACTTACGACCTCCGGCAGATCCTGGACGATAGAGCAGGAGATACAAGATCGATCTACGGATCGCGAGGGCATGCCTTGATAACCCACAAGTATAGGGGATCGCAACAGTTTTCGAGGGTAGAGTATTCAACCCAAATTTATTGATTCGACACAAGGGGAGCCAAAGAATATTCTCAAGTATTAGCAGTTGAGTTGTCAATTCAACCACACCTGGATAACTTAATATCTACAGCAAAGTATTTAGTAGCAAAGTAATATGATAGTAGTGGTAACGGTAACAAAGGTAACGGTAGCAAAAGTAATATTTTTGGTGTTTTGTAGTGATTGTAACAGTAGCAACGGAAAAGTAAATAAGCGAAGAACAATATGTGAAAAGCTCGTAGGCATTGGATCGGTGATGGAGAATTATGCCGGATGCGGTTCATCATGTAACAATCATAACATAGGGTGACACAGAACTAGCTCCAATTCATCAATATAATGTAGGCATGTATTCCAAATATAGTCATACGTGCTTACGGAAAAGAACTTGCATGACATCTTTTGTCCTACCCTCCCGTGGCAGCGGGGTCCTAATGGGAACTAAGGGATATTAAGGCCTCCTTTTAATAGAGAACCGGAACAAAGCATCAGCACATAGTGAATACATGAACTCCTCAAACTATGGTCATCACCGGGAGTGATCCCGATTATTGTCACTTCGGGGTTGCCGGATCATAACACATAGTAGGTGACTATAGACTTGCAAGATAGGATCAAGAACTCACATATATTCATGAAAACATAATAGGTCCAGATCTGAAATCATGGCACTCGGGCCCTAGTGACAAGCATTAAGCATAGCAAAGTCATAGCAACATCAATCTCAGAACATAGTGGATATTAGGGATCAAACCCTAACAAAACTAACTCGATTACATGATATATCTCATCCAACCCATCACCGTCCAGCAAGCCTACGATGGAATTACTCACGCACGGCGGTGAGCATCATGAAATTGGTGATGGAGGATGGTTGATGATGATGATGATGGCGACGAATCCCCCTCTCCGGAGCCCCGAATGGACTCCAGATCAGCCCTCTCGAGAGGTTTTAGGGCTTGGCGGCGGCTCCGTATCGTAAAATGCGATGAATTCTTCTCTCTGATTTTTTTCTCCCCGAAAGCAAATATATAGAGTTGGAGTTGAGGTCGGAGGAGCTCCAGGGGGCCCACGAGGTAGGGGGATGCGCCATAGGGGGAGGGCGCGCCCTCCACCCTCATGGCCAGGGTGTGGGCCCCTGGTCTTCATCTTTTGCAAGGATTTTTTATTATTTCCAAATAGACGTTCCGTGGAGTTTCAGGTCATTCCGAGAACTTTTGTTTCTGCGCATAAATAACACCATGGAAAGTCTGCTGAAAACAGCGCCAGTCCGGGTTAATTCCATTCAAATCATGCAAATTAGAGTCCAAAACAACGGCAAAAGTGTTTTCAAAAGTAGATACGACGGAGACGTATCAACTCCCCCAAGCTTAAACCTTTGCTTGTCCTCAAGCAATTCAGTTGACAAACTGAAAGTGATAAAGAAAAACTTTTACAAACTCGGTTTGCTCTTGTTGTTGTAAATATGTAAAGCCAGCATTCAAGTTTTCAGCAAAGATTATGACTAACCACATTCACAATAACTCTTAGGTCTCATGTTTACTCATATCAATAGCATAATCAACTAGCGAGCCATAATAGTAAATCTCGGATGACAACACTTTCTCAAAACAATCATAATAAAATATAATAGGATGGTATCTCGCTAGCCCTTTCTGAGACCGTAAAACATAAATGCAGAGCACCTTTAAAGATCAAGGACTGACTAGACATTTTAATTCATGGTAAAAGAGATCCAGTCATAGTCATACCCAATATAAATTAATAGTAATTAATGCAAATGACAGCTGCGCTCTCCAGCTAGTGATTTTTAATAAGAGGGTGATGACTCAACATAAAAGTAAATAGATAGGCCCTTCGTAGAGGGAAGCAAGGATTTGTAGAGGTGCCAGAGCTCGGTTTTGAAATAGAGGTAAATAATATTTTGAGCAGCATACTTTCATTGTCAACATAACAACTAAGAGATGGCGATATCTTCCATGCTACACACATTATAGGCGGTTCCCAAACAGAATGGTAAAGTTTATACTCCTCCTCCACCAACAAGCATCAATCCATGACTTGCTCGAAACAACGAGTGTCTCCAACTAGCAACAGTTCCAGGGTGAGTTTTGTTTGCAATTATTTTGATTTAGTTTGCATAAAGCATGGGACTGGGCATCCCGGAGACCGGCCATTTTCTCATGAATGCGGAGCGGAGTCCACTCCTCTTGAGAATAACCCGCCTAACATGGAAGATAAGGGAAGCCCTAGTTGATACATGAGCTATTCGAGCATACAAAACAGAATGTTTATTTGAAGGTTTAGAGTTTGGCACATACAAATTTACTTGGAACAGCAGGTAAATACCGCATATAGGAAGGTATGGTGGACTCATATGGAATAACTTTGGGGTTTAAGGGATTGGATGCACAAGCAGTATTCCCGCTTAGTACAAGTGAAGGCTAGCAAAAGACTGGGAAGCAACCAACTAGAGAGCGACAACAGTCATGAACATGCATTAAAATTAATAAACATTGAGTGCAAGCATGAGTAGGACATAATCCACCATGAACATAAACATCGTGAGGCTATGTTGAATTGTTTCAACTACATGTGTGAACATGTGCCAAGTCGAGTCACTTAAATCATTCAAAGGAGGATACCACCCCATCATACCACATCACAACCATTTTAATAGCATGTTGGCACGCAAGGTAAACCATTATAACTCATAGCTAATCAAGCATGGCACGAGCAACTATGATCTCTAATTGTCATTGCAAACATGTTTATTCATAATAAGCTGAATCAGGAACGATGAACTCATCATATTTACAAAAACAAGAGAGGTCGAGTTCATACCAGCTTTTCTCATCTCAGTCAGTCCATCATATATCGTCATAATTGCCTTTCACTTGCACGACCGAACGATGTGAATAATAATAAGAGTGCATGTGCATTGGACTAAGTTGGAATCTGCGAGCATTCAATAAACAGGAGAAGACAAGGAAATATGGACTCTTGGTTAAATCAACAATAATGCATATAAGAGCCACTTCAACAATTTAATCATGGTCTTCTCCTACCGACCCCCAATGAAAAGAAAAGAAATAAAAACTATTTACACGGGAAAGCTCCCAACAAGAAAAAGAAGAACAGGAAATATTTTTGGGTTTTCTTTTTAATTATTACTACTACAGCAAGAAAAGTAAACTAACTAAAAACTACACTAATTTTTTTGGTTTTTCTTAAGGTTTATCAAACACACAAGAAGAAAGCAAGAAAAAGAAAATAAACTAGCATGGATATTACAGTGAAAAAGTATGAGCACCGACAATCTAGGAATGAGTGTGTGAACATAAATGTAATGTCGGCGGGAAATACGTACTCCCCCAAGCTTAGGCTTTTGGCCTAAGTTAGTTCATTGCCAAGGATGGCCTGGCGGATACCCGTAGGTGTAGCTGGGGTCATACTGAGATGCAGCGGTTATCGCTTCCTGAGCTGCAGCATGGTGGCGAGCTGCCTCCGCCCTCCTCTCGTACTCATCTGCCTCCTCTCTGGTGATGAAATGTCTTCCTTTTGCCTGATGATCAAAGAAGGCAGGAGCAGGGAGAGTAATACGGAAAGCATGACGTCTATCAAAGATTAAGAGATATCGGAGAGGTGATTCATTCCTCTCGACAACTGGTGATAGACCATAGAATTATAGTCTAAATAAGTAGGAGGCAACTCAATGTCATCCTCACGAACGTCCACACCAAGAAAATCAGCTAAGCGGGTTGCATAAATTCCACCAAAGAAATCTCCATTAAATCTATTATTATGCAACCTACGTGCAACAATGGCTCCCAAGTTATAAGTTTGGTCTCCTAACACAGCACTCCTAAGAATACTGAGATCAGGGACACACATGTGACATGCTTCATCTTTACCATTTATGCACCTACCTATGAAAAGGGCAAAATAATGTATAGCAGGAAAATGGATGCTCCCTATGGTAGCTTGTGCTATATCTATAGATTCCCCCACGGTTATACCAGCAAGAAAGTTTCTAAATTCAGATTTACGGGGTTCACTAACACTACCCCATTGTGGAAGTTTGCAAGCAGAAGTAAAATCCTCTAAGTCCATGGTATAAGATTTTTCATAAAGATCAAACAGGATAGTTGGAGAATTACGTGAAGATGAAAATTCAAACCTCCTCACAAATGTACTAGTGAGATAGTGGTACTGGCGGCATTTGTCTGCCTCAAAGCTCACAAGATCGGTGTTACGCAAATATGCGTTAAATTCTTCCTTGATTCCCGCTCGATCCATAAAATTTTCTGACGGCCATTCACAGGGCCGCACTGGAGCGTCCCTTGGTGGCTCCTCGTCAGCATCACGCATTGCAAGCCTGGGTCCTTGCTTCCTTGAAGAACCACCTTGAAACATTTTCCTAAGCATATTTCTTCCTCTGAAAAATTTCTGAAATTTTTAGTAACTTCAAATAAAAGTGAACCAACTTCAAGAAAATTGATAGCAACTACTCCTACAAGTGCCTAGAGACTATATCATGCATTAGAACTACTTGGAACCATATAAATTTGACATGAAAGCTCAAGAACATGGTCACCTAGGCAGTACAAATTTGCAATGAATAAAGCACTAGAACAAAAACTAATTGGAGCAATGGAGGAGTCACATACCAAGGAACAATCTCCCCAAGCAGTTTTGTGAGAGGTGCTTTGAGCAAGGAGATCGAAAATCGCAGCAAAATGAGCTAGAACTCGTGCTTGAGCTGGATATTGGTGTTTGTGGGAGGAAGAAGGAGTGTATGGGTGCAGGAATGAGTGGAGGAGGGCCACCATGGGCCCACGAGGCAGGGGGCGCGCCCTCGACCCTCGTGGCCAGGTGCTTGCTCCTCCTGCTGTGCTCTCAGTGCCAGATATTCTCAAATATTCTAGAAAAAATCATAATCCATTTTCAGGGCATTTGGAGAACTTTTATTTTCGGGGTATTTTTATATTGCATAGATAAATCAGAAAACAGACAGAAAAATACTATTTTTACTTTATTTCAACTAAATAACAGAAAGTAGAAAGAAAGTACAGAAGGTTATGCCTTCTAGTTTCATCCATCTCATGCTCATCAAAAGGAATCCACTAACAAGGTTGATCGGGTCTTGTTAACAAACTCATTCCGACTAATATGGAACCGGAGAAATTTCAAATAACACTATGTTACCTCAACGGGGATATGCACATCCCCAATAATAAAAATATCATATTTGTTCTTGACAGTAGGAAGAGGAAATTCAAAACCTCCAAAAATAATCGATGGAATTTTTCCAATAGAGTTGATACTATGAACTTGAGGTTGTTTCCTCGGAAAGTGTACCGTATGCTCATTACCATTAACATGAAAAGTGACATTTCCTTTGTTGCAATCAATAACAGCCCCTACAGTATTCAAAAAAGGTCTTCCATGAATAATAGACATACTATCATCCTCGGGAATATCAAGAATACCAAAGTCCATTAAAATAGTAACGTTTGCAACCACAACAGGCACATACTCACAAATACCGACAGGTATAGCAGTTGATTTATCAGCCATTTGCAAAGATATTTCAGTAGGTGTCAACTTATTCAAATCAAGTCTACGATATAAAGAGAGAGGTATAACACTAACACCAGCTCCAAGATCACATAAAGCAGTTTTAACATAGTTTCTTTTAATGGAGCATGGTATAGTGGGTACTCCTAGATCTCCTAGTTTCTTAGGTATTCCACCCTTAAAAGTGTAATTAGCAAGCATGGTGGAAATCTCAACTTCAGGTATCTTTCTCTTATTTGTAACAATATCTTTCATATACTTAGCATAAGGATTCATTTTGAGAATATCAGTTAATCGCATACGCAAAAAGATAGGTCTAATCATTTCAGCAAAGCGCTCAAAATCCTCATCATCCTTTTTCTTGGATGGTTTGGGAGGAAAAGGCATGGGTTCCTGAACCCAATGTTCCCTTTCTTTACCATGTTTCCTAGCAACAAAGTCTCTCTTATCATAACGTTGATTCTTTGATTGTGGGTTATCAAGATCAACAGCAGGTTCAATTTCTACATCATTATCATTACTAGGTTGAGCATCATCATGAACATCATCATTAGCACTTTCACTAGGTTCATGTTCATTACCAGATTGTGTTTCAGCATCAGAAATAGATATGTCATTTGGATTCTCAGGTGTTTCAGCAATAGGTTCACTAGAAGCATGCAAAGTCCTATCATTTTTCTTTTTCTTCTTTTTAGAAGGAATAGGTGCATCAATATTATTTCTCTGAGAATCTTGCTCAATTCTTAGGGTGGCCTTCAGGATACAAGGGTTCCTGAGTCATTCTACCAGTTCTAGTAGCCACTCTAACAGCATAATCATTTCCCTTACTATTCATTTCATTGAGCAAATCATTTTGAGCCTTAAGTACTTGTTCTACTTGAGTGGTATGTTGGAAATATGCCCTAGAGGCAATAATAAAAGGATTATTATTATATTTCCTTGTTCATGATAATTGTCTTTTATTCATGCTATAATTGTATTATCCGGAAATCGTCATACACGTGTGAATACATAGAACACAATACGTCCCTAGTAAGCCTCTAGTTGACTAGCTCATTGGTCAACAGATAGTCATGGTTTCCTGACTATGGACATTAGATGTCGTTGACAACGGGATCACATCATTAGGAGAATGATGTGATGGACAAGACCCAATCCTAATCATAGCACAAGATCGTGTAGTTCGTTTTGCTAGAGCTTTTCCAATGTCAAGTATCTTTTCCTTAGACCATGAGATCGTGTAACTCCCGGATACCGTATGAGTGCTTTGGGTGTACCAAACGTCACAACGTAATCGGGTGACTATAAAGGTACACTACGGTATCTCCAAAAGTGTCATTGGGTTGAAACCCGATCGAGGCTGGGATTTGTCACTCCGTATTACGGAGAGGTATCACTCGGCCCACTCGGTAGTGCATCATCATAATGAGCTCAAAGTGACCAAGTGTCCGGTCATGGGATCATGCATTACGATGCGAGTAAAGTGACTTTCCGTAACGAGATTGAGCGAGGTATTGGGATACCGACGATCGAATCTCGGGCAAGTAACATACCGTCTGACAAAGTGAATAGTAAACGGGGTTGCTTGAATCCTCGACATCGTGGTTCATCCGATGAGATCGTCGAGGAGTATGTGGGAGCCAACATGGGTATCCAGATCCCGCTGTTGGTTATTTACCGGAGAGTCGTCTCGGTCATGTCGCATGTCTCCGAACCCGTAGGGTCTACACACTAAGGTTTGGTGGCGCTAGGGTTATTAGGAAGACTTGTATGTGATTACCGAATGTTGTTGAGTCCGGATGAGATCCGGACGTCACGAGGAGTTCGGAATGGTCCGGAGGTGAAGATTTATATATGGAAGTTGTCATACGGACACCGGAAAGTTTCGGGGCCATATCGGTATTGTACCGGGGCCACCGGAGAGGTTCCGGGGGTCCACCGGGAGGGGCCACCCCTCTCGAAGGGCCTCATGGGCCACAGGGGCAGGAACCAGCCTGGAGGGCTGGGCGCCCCCTTGGGCCCATGCGCCTAGGGTTGGGGGGGAACCCTAGTGGGGGCGCCCCCCTTTGCTTGGGGGGCAAGCCCCCCTCCCTGGCCGTCGCCCCCCATCTAGATCTCATCTAGAGGGGCCGGCCCCCCTTGTCCCTTCCCCTATAAATAGAGGGGTGAGGGGAGGGCTGCAAGACACATCCAAGGCGCAGCCCTTCCCCTCCCCAACACCTCTCCTCCTCCGTTGAGTGCTTGGCGAAGCCTGCCGAGTCTCGCCTCTCCACCATCATCACGCCGTCGTGCTGCTGCTGGAGCCTTCTTCCTCAACCTCTCCTTCCCCCTTGCTGGATCAAGAAGGAGGAGACGTCATCCGCTCCGTACGTGTGTTGAACGCGGAGGTGCTGTCCGTTCAGCACTTGGTCATCGGTGATTTGGATCACGGCGAGTACGACTCCATCATCCCGTTCCTTGAGCGCTTCCGCACGTGATCTACAAGTGGTATGTAGATGCAATCTCTCTCCGTGACTCGTTGCTTAGATGAACTCATAGATGGATCTTGGTGAAACCGTAGGAAAAATTTTAATTTTCTGCAACGTTCCCAACAAAGGGCATCATGAGCTAGGTCTATCGTAGTTCTCTATTGCACGAGTAGAACACAATTTTGTTGTGGGCGAGATCTTGTCAACTTGCTTGCCGCTACTAGTCTTTTCTTGCTTCAGTGGCATTGTGGGATGAAGCGGCCGGACCGACCTTACACGCGCGCTTCGTGAGACAGGTTCCACCGATGACATGCACTAGTTGCATAAGGTGGCTAGCGGGTGCTGTCTCTCCTACTTTAGTTGGAGCGGATTAGATGAAAAGGGTCCTTATGAAGGGTAAATAGAAGTTGACAAAGTCACGTTGTGGTTATTCTTAGGTAAGAAAACGTTCTTGCTAGAACCCAATTGCAGCCACGTAAAAGATGCAACAACAATTAGAGGACGTCTAACTTGTTTTTGCAGCAATTGTCATGTGATGTGATATGGCCAGAAGTTGTGATGAATGATGAATGATATATTGTGATGTATGAGATCATGTTCTTGTAATAGGAATCACGACTTGCATGTCGATGAGTATGACAACCGGCAGGAGCCATAGGAGTTATCTTATTTTTGTATGACCTGCGTGTCATTGAAGAACGCCATGTAAATTACTTTACTTTATTGCTAAACGCGTTAGCCATAGAAGTAGAAGTAGTCGTTGGTGTGACAACTTCATGAAGACACGATGATGGAGATCATGGTGTCATGCTGGTGACAAGATGATCATGGAGCCCCGAAGATGGAGATCGAAGGAGCTATATGATATTGGCCATATCATGTCACTACTTTATATAATTGCATGTGATGTTTATTATGTTTATGCATCTTGTTTACTTAGAGCGACGGTAGTAAATAAGATGATCCGTTATAATAATTTCAAGAAAGTGTTCCCCCTAACTATGCACCGTTGCTAAAGTTCGTCGTTTCGAAGCACCACGTGATGATCGGGTGTGATAGATCCTTACGTTCACATACAACGGGTGTAAGACAGTTTTACACATGCAAAACACTTAGGGTTAACTTGACGAGCCTAGCATGTACAGACATGGCCTCGGAACACAAGAGACCGAAAGGTAGAACATGAGTCGTATGGAAGATACGATCAACATGGAGATGTTCACCGATGATGACTAGTCCGTCTCACGCGATGATCGGACACGGCCTAGTCGACTCGGATCGTGTAACACTTAGATGACTAGAGGGATGTCAAATCTGAGTGGGAGTTCATTAAATAATTTGATTAGATGAACTTAATTATCATGAACTTAGTCTAAAGTCTTTGCAAAATATGTCTTGTAGATCAAATGGCCAACGCCATGTCAACATGAACTTCAACGCTCCTAGAAAAAACCAAGCTGAAAGATGATGGCAGCAACTATTCGGACTGGGTCCGGAACACGAGGATCATCCTCATAGCAGCCAAGAAACAATATGTCCTAGAAGCACCGCTAGGTGAAGCACCCATCCTGAGAACCAAGACATTATGAATGCTTGGCAGTCTCGTCTTGATGATTACTCCCTCGTTCGGTGCGGCATGCTTTACAGCTTAGAACCGGGGCCCCAAAAGCGTTTTGAGCAACACGGAGCATATGAGATGTTCGAGGAGCTGAAAATGGTTTTCCAAGCTCATGCCCGGTCGAGAGATATGAAGTCTCCGACAAGTTCTATAGTTGTAAGATGGAGGAAAACAGTTCATCGGTGAGCACATACTCAAAATGTGCAGGTTGCGTAACCGCCGTCCCAGTGGACATTAACCTCCCGGACGAGGCGGTCATTGACAGAATCCTTCATCGCTCCCACCAAGCTACAAGAGCTCTTGTGATGAACTACAATATGCAGGGGATGGTGAAGACCATTCTGAAGTATTCTCAATCTTTGAAGTCTGCAGAGGTTGAAATCAAGAAAGAACATCAAGTGTTGATGGTTAATAAAACCACTAAGTTCAAGAAGGGCAAGGGTAAGAAGAACTTCAAGAAGGACGGCAAGGATGTTGCCGCGCCCGCTAAGCAAGTTGCCGGAAGAAGTCAAAGAATGGACCCAAGCCTGAGACAGAGTGCTTTTATTGCAAAGGGAAGGGCCACTGGAAGCGGAACTGCCCCAAATACTTAGCGGACAAGAAGGCCGGCAACACTAAAGGTATATTTGATATACATGTAATTGATGTGTACCTTACCGAGACTCGTAGTAACTCCCAGGTATTTGATACCGTGCCGTTGCTCATATTTGTAACTCACAGCAGAGCTGCGGAATAAACGGAGATCGGCGAAGGACGAGGTGACGATGCGGCGTCGGGAATGGTTCCAAGGTCGATGTGATCGCCGTCGGCACGCTACCTCTACATTTACCTAAGGGATTAGTTTTAAACCTCAATAATTGTTATTTAGTGCCAAGTTTGAGCATGAACATTGTATCAGGATCTCGTTTAATGCGAGATGGCTACTCATTTAAATCCGAGAATAATGGTTGTTCTATTTATATGGGAGATATGTTTTATGGTCATGCTTCGATGGTTAATGGTTTATTCTTAATGAATCTCAAACGTAATATTACACATATTCATAGTGTGAATACCAAAAGATGCAAAGTTGATAACGATAGTCCCACATACTTGTGGCACTGCCGCCTTGGTCACATTGGTGTCAAGCGCATGAAGAAGCTCCATTCTGATGGACTTTTAGAGTCTCTCGATTATGAATCATTTGACACATGCGAACCATGCCTCATGGGCAAAATGACCAAGACTCCATTCTCCGGGACAATGGAGCGAGCAACCAACTTATTGGAAATCATACATACCGATGTGTGCGGTCCAATGACCGTTGAGGCTCGCGGAGGACATCGTTATGTTCTCACTCTCACTGATGACTTGAGTAGATATGGGTATGTCTACTTGATGAAACACAAGTCTGAGACCTTTGAAAAGTTCAAAGAATTTCAGAATGAGGTAGAGAATCAACGTGACCGAAAAATAAAGTTCTTACGATCAGATCATGGAGGAGAATATTTAAGTCACGAATTTGGTACACACTGAGGAAATGTGGAATTGTTTCACAACTCACGCCGCCTGGAACACCTCAGCGTAACGGTGTGTCCGAACGTCGTAATCACACTCTATTGGATATGGTGCGATCTATGATGTCTCTTACCGATTTACCGCTATCATTTTGGGGATACACTCTAGAGACAGCTACATTCACGTTAAATAGGGCACCGTCTAAATCCGTTGATACGACACCGTATGAATTATGGTTTGGGAAGAAACCTAAGCTGTCGTTTCTAAAAGTTTGGGGATGTGATGCTTATGTCAAGAAACTTCAACCTGAAAAGCTCGAACCCAAGTCGGAAAAATGCGTCTTCATAGGATACCCTAAGGAAACCATTGGGTATACCTTCTACCTTAGATCCGAAGGCAAGATCTTTGTTGCCAAGAACGGATCATTTCGGAAAAGAGTTTCTCTCGAAAGGAGTAAGTGGGAGGAAAGTAGAACTCGATGAAGTACTACCTCTTGAACCGGAAAGTAGTGCAGCTCGGAAAATGTTCTGTGGTACCTACACCAACCGGAGAGGAAATTAATAATGATGATCAAGGTACTTGGATCAAGTTGCTACTGAACTTCGTGAGGTCCACAAGGACACGCTCCACACCGAGTGGTATGGCAACCCTGTCACGGAAATCATGTTGTTAGACAACGGTGAACCTTCAACTACGAAGAAGCGATGGCGGGCCCGGATTCCAACAAATGGCTTGAAGCCATGCAATCCGAGATAGGATCCATGTATGAAAACAAAGTATGGACTTTGACAGACTTGCCCGATGATCGGCGAGCGATAGAAAACAAATGGATCTTTAAGAAGAAGACGGACGCGGATGGTAATGTTACCATCTATAAAGCTCGACTTGTCGCTAAAGGTTATCGGCAAGTTCAAGGGATTAACTACGATGAGACTTTCTCTCCCGTAGCGAAGCTTAAGTCCGTCCGAATCATGTTAGAAATTGCCGCATACTATGACTATGAGATATGGCAAATGGACGTCAAAACGGCATTCCTTAACGGCTATCTTAAGGAAGAACTGTATATGATGCAGCCGGAAGGTTTTGTCGACCCTAAGAATGCTAACAAGGTATGCAAGCTCCATCGATCCATTTATGGGCTGGTGCAAGCATCTTGGAGTTGGAACATTCGCTTTGATGACATGATCAAAGCGTTTGGGTTTATGCAGACTTATGGAGAAGCTCATGTTTAAGAAAGTGAGTGGGAGCTCAGTAGCATTTCTCATATTATATGTAGATGACATACTTTTGATGGGAAATGATATAGAACTCTTGGACAGCATTAAGGCCTACTTGAATAAAAGTTTTTCAATGAAGGACCTTGGAGAAGCTGCTTACATATTAGGCATCAAGATCTATAGGGATAGATCGAGACGCCTCATAAGTCTTTCACAAAGCACATACCTTGATAAGATTTTGAAGAAGTTCAAAATGGATCAGTCCAAGAAAGGGTTCTTGCCTGTACTGCAAGGTGTGAGATTGAGCTCGGCTCAATGCCCGACCACGGCAAAAGATAAAGAAGAGATGAGTGGCATTCCCTATGCCTCAGCCATAGGATCTATTATGTATGCCATGCTGTGTACCAGACCGGATGTAAACCTTGCCGTAAGTTTGGTAGGTAGGTACCAAAGTAATCCCGACAAGGAACACTGGACAGCGGTCAAGAATATCCTGAAGTACCTGAAAAGGACAAAGGACATGTTTCGCGTTTATGGAAGTGACGAAGAGCTCGTCAGAAGGGTTACGCCGACGCTAGCCCGACACACGATCTGATGACTCTAAGTCACAAACCGGATACGTGTATATGTTGAATGGTGGAGCGATGGCTGGTGCAAATGCAAGCGAAGCGTCGTGGCGGGATCTACATGTGAAGCGGAGTACATGGCAGCCTCGGAGGCAGCGCATGAAGCAATTTGGGTGAAGGAGTTCATCACCGACCTAGGAGTCATACCCAATGCGTCGGGGCCAATCAAACTCTTCAGTGACAACACCGGAGCTATTGCACTTGCCAAGGAGCCCAGGTTTCACAAGAAGACCAGCACATCAAGCGTCGCTTCAACTCCATCCGTGAAAATGTTCAAGATGTAGACATAGAAATTTGCAAAGTGCATACGGATCTGAATGTCGCAGATCCGTTGACTAAACCTCTTCTACGGGCAAAACATGATCAACACCAGAACTCTATGGGTGTTCGATTCATCACAATGTAACTAGATTATTGACTCTAGTGCAAGTGGGAGACTGTTGGAAATATGCCCTAGAGGCAATAATAAAAGGATTATTATTATATTTCCTTGTTCATGATAATTGTCTTTTATTCATGCTATAATTGTATTATCCGGAAATCGTAATACACGTGTGATTACATAGAACACAATACGTCCCTAGTAAGCCTCTAGTTGACTAGCTCATTGGTCAACAGATAGTCATGGTTTCCTGACTATGGACATTAGATGTCGTTGACAACGGGATCACATCATTAGGGGAATGATGTGATGGACAAGACCCAATCCTAAGCATAGCACAAGATCGTGTAGTTCGTTTTGCTAGAGCTTTTCCAATGTCAAGTATCTTTTCCTTAGACCATGAGATCGTGTAACTCCCGGATACCGTATGAGTGCTTTGGGTGTACCAAACGTCACAACGTAACTGGGTGACTATAAAGGTACACTACAGGTATCTCCGAAAGTGTCTGCGGGTTGACACGATCGAGACGGGATTTGTCACCGTACACGGAGAGGTATCACCGGGCCCACTCAAGAGTGCATCATCATAATGAGCTCAAAGTGACCAAGTGTCCGGTCACGGATCATGCATTACTGATGCGAGTAAAGTGACTTGCCGTAACGAGATTGAACGAGGTATTGGGATACCGATGATCGAATCTCGGGCAAGTAACATACCGTCGACAAAGGGAATAGTAAACGGGTTGCTTGAATCCTCGACATCGTGGTTCATCCGATGAGATCATCGAGGAGTATGTGGGAGCCAACATGGGTATCCAGATCCCGCTGTTGGTTATTGACCGGAGAGTCGCCTCGGTCATGTTCATGTCTCCCGAACCCGTAGGGTCTACACACTTAAGGTTCGGTGGCGCTTAGGGTTATTAGGAAGACTTGTATGTGATTACCGAATGTTGTTGAGTCCCGGATGAGATCCCGGACGTCACGAGGAGTTCCGAATGGTCCGGAGGTGAAGATTTATATATGGAAGTTGTCATACGGACACCGGAAAGTTTCGGTCATATCGGTATTGTACCGGGCCACCGGAGAGGTTCCGGGTCCACCGGGAGGGCCACCCCTCTCGGAGGGCCTCATGGGCCACAGGGCAGGGAACCAGCCTGGAGGGCTGGGCGCCCCTTGGGCCCATGCGCCTAGGGTTGGGGGAACCCTAGTGGGGCGCCCCTTGCTTGGGGGCAAGCCCCCCCTGGCCGCCGCCCCTCTAGATCTCATCTAGAGGGGCCGCCCCTGCCCCTTCCCCTATAAATAGAGGGGTGGGGGAGGCTGCAAGACACATCTAAGGCGCAGCCCTCCCTCCCAACACCTCTCCTCCTCCGCTGAGTGCTTGGCGAAGCCTCAGCCGAGATCTTGCCTCTCCACCATCATCACGCCGTCGTGTTGCTGCTGGAGCCTTCTTCCTCAACCTCTCCTTCCCCTTGCTGGATCAAGAAGGAGGAGACGCCATCCGCCTGCGTGTGTTGAACGCGAGGTGTTGTCCGCTCGGCACTTGGTCATCGGTGATTTGGATCACGGCGAGTGCGACTCCATCATCCCCGCTCCTTGAACGCTTCCGCACGCGATCTACAAGTGGTATGTAGATGCAATCTCTCTCCCGTGACTCGTTGCTTAGATGAACTCATAGATGGATCTTGGTGAAACCGTAGGAAATTTTTTAATTTTCTGCAACATTCCCCAACATGGTAACCATAGAAGCATGTTTACTAATGAGTTTAAGTTCACCTTTAACTCTAGACATATAATCACCCAAGTGTTCAAGCGTATCGGAATTGTATTTCAATTATCTACCAAAATAAGCATTGAAGTTTTCTTGTTTGATAATAAAATTATCAAACTCTTCTAAGCATTGTCTAGCAGACTTATAGTGAGGAATATCACCTTCATAAAATCTATAGAGAGAATTTACCTTTACTACCTGTGTCGGGTTATCAAGACCATGAATTTCTTCAATAGGTGGGGGATTAAGATCATATGTTTCTTCAAAGGCGGTAGATTAAGACCATGTATTTCTTCAATAGGAGGTAAATTCTTAACATCTTCAGCTTTAATACCCTTTTCTTTCATAGATTTCTTTGCCTCTTGCATATCTTCAGGACTGAGAAATAGAACACCTCTCTTCTTCGGAGTTGGTTTAGGAATAGGCTCAGGAATTGGCTCACGAAGTGTCCAATTATTTTCATTTGCCAGCATATTTTTCAATAGAATTTCAGCTTCATCCGGTGTTCTTTCCCTGAAAACAGAACCATCACAACTATCTAGGTAATCTCTGGAAGCATCGGTTAGTCCATTATAAAAGATATCAAGTATTTCATTTTTCTTAAGAGGATGATCAGGCAAAGCATTAAGTAACTTGAGAAGCCTCCCCCAAGCTTGTGGGAGACTCTCTTCTTCAATTTGCACAAAATTGTATATTTCCCTCAGAGCAGCTTGTTTCTTATGAACAGGGAAATATTTAGCAGAGAATTAATAAATCATATCCTGGCGACTACGCACACAACCAGGATCAAGAGAATTAAACCATATCTTAGCATCACCCTTTAATGAGAACGGAAATATTTTAAGGATATAAAAGTAGCGAGATTTCTCATCATTAGTGAACAGGGTGGCTATATCATTTAATTTAGTAAGATGTGCCACAACAGTTTCAGATTCATAACCATGAAAAGGATCAGATTCAACCAAAGTAATTATATCAGGATCAACAGAGAATTCATAATCCTTATTGGTAACACGGATAGGTGAAGTAGCAAAAGCAGGGTCAGGTTTCATTCTATCAATAAGAGATTGCTGATTCCATTTAGCTAATAACCTCTTGAGCTCATATATATCTTTGCAAGCTAAAATTGCTAAAGAAGCTTCTTTATTAAAAACATAACCCTCAGGAATAACAGGCAAGTCTTCATCATCACTTTCATCAATGTAATCAGTTTCAATAATTTATTTCTCTCTAGCCCTAGCAATTTGTTCATCAAGAAATTCACTAAGTGGCACCGTAGTATCAAGCATAGAAGTAGTCTCATCATAAGTATCATGCATAATAGAAGTGGTATCATCAATAACATGCGACATATCAGAACGAATAGCAGAATCAGGTTTAGGTGTCGCAAGCTTACTCTAAACAGAAGGTGAATCAAGTGCGAGCTAGATGGCGCTTCCTTACCTCCCTCGTAGTTGAGGGATAAATTGTTGTCTTAGCGTCTTTCAAGTTCTTCATAGTGACCAGCAGATATAAATCCCAAGTGACTCAAAGAATAGAGCTATGCCCTCGGCACAGCGCCGTAAAACAGTCTTGATAACCCACAAGTATAGGGGATCGCAACAGTTTTCGAGGGTAGAGTATTCAACCCAAATTTATTGATTCGACACAAGGGGAGCCAAAGAATATTCTCAAGTATTAGCAGTTGAGTTGTCAATTCAACCACACCTGGATAACTTAATATCTTCAGCAAAGTATTTAGTAGCAAAGTAATATGATAGTAGTGGTAACGGTAACAAAGGTAACGGTAGCAAAAGTAATATTTTTGGTGTTTTGTAGTGATTGTAACAGTAGCAACGGAAAAGTAAATAAGCGAAGAACAATATGTGAAAAGCTCGTAGGTATTGGCTCGGTGATGGAGAATTATGACGGAAGCGGTTCATCATGTAACAATCATAACATAGGGTGACACAGAACTTGCTCCAATTCATCAATGTAATGTAGGCATGTATTCCGAATATAGTCATACGTGCTTATGGAAAAGAACTTGCATGACATCTTTTGTCCTACCTTCCCTTCCCGTGGCAGCGGGGTCCTAATGGAAACTAAGGGATATTAAGGCCTCCTTTTAATAGAGAACCGAAACAAAGCATTAGCACATAGTGAATACATGAACTCCTCAAACTATGGTCATCACCGAGAGTGATCCCCATTATTGTCACTTCGGGGTTGCCGGATCATAACACATAGTAGGTGACTATAGACTTGCAAGATAGGATCAAGAACTCACATATATTCATGAAAACATAATAGGTTCAGATCTGAAATCATGGCACTCGGGCCCTAGTGACAAGCATTAAGCATAGCAAAGTCATAGCAACATCAATCTCAAAACATAGTGGATACTAGGGATCAAACCCTAACAAAACTAGATTACATGATAGATCTCATCCAACCCATCACCGTCCAGCAAGCCTACGATTGAATTACTCACGCACGGCAGTGAGCATCATGAAATTGGTGATGGAGGATTGTTGATGATGACGACGGCGATGAATCCCCCTCTCCGGAGCCCCGAACGGACTCCAGATCAGCCCTCCCGAGAGGTTTTAGGGCTTGGCGGCGGCTCCGTGTCGTAAAAACGCGATGAATTCTTCTCTCGATTTTTTTCTCCCAAAAGCAAATATATAGAGTTGGAGTTGAGGTCGGAGGAGCTCCAGGGGGCCCACGAGGTAGGGGCGCGCCGTCCACCCTCGTGGCCAGGGTGTGGGCCCCCTGGTCTTCATCTTTTGCAAGGATTTTTTATTATTTCCAAATAGACGTTCCGTGGAGTTTCAGGTCATTCCGAGAACTTTTGTTTCTGCACATAAATAACACCATGGAAAGTCTGCTGAAAACAGCGTCATTCCGGGTTAATTCCATTCAAATCATGCAAATTAGAGTCCAAAACAAGGGCAAAAGTGTTAGGAAAAGTAGATACGACGGAGACGTATCATGCCTCGAGGCACGACGACGGCTACCTATTCGGACGTGATAAACCTAACCATGCCCAGGACGAATACCGCAGACGGACTCCATCAGAGCTACGCCACGACACGACCCGATATAGAGGCGCCGCACACCCTCTCTGTTTCACAGATGAAGTACTGGATCACGAATTCCCCGAGGGGTTCAAGCCTGACAACATTGAATCATACGATGGCACAACCAATCCTGCAGTATGGATCGAGGATTTCATTCTCCATATCAATATGGCTCGAGGAGATGACCTCCACGCCATCAAATACCTCCCATTAAAGCTCAAAGGACCAGCTCGACACTGGTTAAATAGCCTGCCCGAGAATTCCATCGGCAATGGGAGGACTTGGAAGAGGCTTTCCTTGATAACTTCCAAGGAACTTATGTCCGCCACGGATGCCGATGACTTAAGCCACATAGTTCAACAACTCGGAGAATCAGCGGAAAATTCTGGACTAGGTTCCTAACCAAAAGAACCAGATCGTTGATCGTCCGGATGCCGAGGCCCTAGCAGCCTTCAAACACAGCATCCGCGACGAATGGCTAGCACACCACCTCGGCCAAGAAAAACCGAAGTCTATGGCAGCCCATACGGCACTCATGACCCGCTTCTGCGTGGGTGAGGACAGCTGGCTGGCTCATAGTAAAAACACAACTAGCGAGGCAGGCCCCACTGAGGCCAAGAACAGCACCGGAAAGCTCCGGCGCAATAGACACAAATGCCAAAGCAATGGCGACAACACCGATGACACCACAGTCAACACCGGATTCAGTGGCTCCAAGTCCGGCCAACGAAAGAAGCCCTACAAAAGAAACAACGAAGGACCTTCTAGCCTGGACCGCATACTCGACCGTCCGTGCCAAATTCACGGCACCCCGGATAAGCAAGCCAATCATACCAACAGGGATTGTTGGGTCTTCAAGTAGGCTGGCAAGTTAAATGCCAAAAACAAAGAAAATGGATCACAAAGTGAGGACGAGGACAAAGAGCCATGGCAGCCGAACACCGGAGGGCAGAAGAAATTTCTCCCTCAAGTCAAAACGGTGAACATGATATATGCTACGCACATTCCCAAAAGGGAGCGTAAGCGAGCACTTAGGGATGTCTACGCGATAGAGCCAGTTGCCCCAAAATTCAATCCATGGTCATCATTCCCGATCACCTTCGATCGTCGAGATCACCCAACCAGTATCCACCATGGCGGTTCAGCCGCACTAGTCCTCGACCCAATTATTGACGGGTTTCACCTAACACGAGTCCTGATGGACGGTGGTAGCAGCCTCAACCTGCTCTATCAAGACACAGTGCGGAAGATGGGCATTGACCCCTCACGAATCAAACCAACAAAGACTACCTTTAAAGGAGTCATACCAGGCGTAGAGGCCCGCTGTACGGGCTCAATCACGCTGGAGGTGGTCTTCGGTTCTCCGGACAACTTCCGAAGCGAAGAGTTAATCTTCGATATCGTCCCCTTCTGCAGCGGCTACCACGCGCTGCTCGGACGAACCACATTTGCTAGATTCAACGCAGTGCCACATTATGCTTATCTCAAGCTCAAGATGCCCGGTCCACGCGGCATCATAACAGTCAATGGCAATACGGAACGCTCCCTCCGAACAGAGGAGCACACCGCCGCCCTAGCAGCAGAAGCACAGAGCGGCCTTCTCAAGCAGCACCATAGTATGGCTGTCGAGCCCTCGGACATCGTTAAGAGGTTCCGGACTACGCTGCAACAGGACGGCGCGGCTCGTCAAGAGCTCGACTAGCAATTCGGCCTCCGTCCCAGTCTCAATGAGGTAGTGGCATTCGTACCACGCGTATACAATTACGCACTCGAACCCCATGGGTATTGACGGAGGCATACCCCGTTCGCAACCCACAGTATGGCTTGACCGACCCTGGGATCCGCATGCTTTTACTTTTCCTTTTTTACGGGTTTTCTTCTCTTTTCGAGGACTACACGGACAACCCGCCAGCAGAGCACACCAAGGAGGCAGGGAGCTCTGGTTTACAAGGGAATCCCTAGGTGGTCTCTACTAAACTATGGCCATAATTGCTTTTCATACTCGCATGTAGCTCGCCCTTGGTAGCGGCATGTTAAATACACTTACTTGCTTATCGCATTACTTGTACAAAGTACGCCTCGACGTACTAGTTATACCACAATGGTGAGTACACGGTAGCATCAGCTTATCACTTCATTTTCCCGTTTCCTCACCTCGGTATTAATTACTCATTGCACACGTACACCATGGTACGTATTACTATGCCAGGGGCTTCATTACACCCCGCATCACGGCAATAAAAGTCTGAACACTTTTACGGTACAGTTCGGCACCCCGAACTTATAGCATTATATGCATCGGCTCCGAATCATGTCTTTGGTCAATAGTTGGGTAGCCCGGCTCCTGTGCTTACTACCTTACGTTCCACTACATCGGCTAGGGTAGTAAAGGGAGAAGTACTGCGATTGTGTCCCGGTTCTTTCGGACGAGCAACTTAGTAGAGAAAGCCAAAAACTGACTGTCATGATGCGGCGAGAGCCGGTCAGCTGTTCGAGAGGTTCCAAATGAAGGAAATATGCCCTAGAGGCAATAATAAAGTTATTATTTATTTCCTCATATCATGATAAATGTTTATTATTCTTGCTAGAATTGTATTAACCGGAAACATGATACATGTGTGAATACATAGACAAACATATAGTCACTAGTATGCCTCTACTTGACTAGCTCATTAATCAAAGATGGTTATGTTTCCTAACCATAGACATGTGTTGTTATTTGATAAATGGGATCACATCATTAGGAGAATGATGTGATTGACATTACCCATTCCGTTAGCCTAGCACTTGATCGTTTAGTATATTGCTATTGCTTTCTTCATGACTTATACATGTTCCTCGTAACTATGAGATTATGCAACTCCGTTTATCAAGGAACACTTTGGTGCTACCAAACGTCACAACGAATCGGGTGATTATAAAGGAGTACTACAGGTGTCTCTAAAGGTACATGTTGGGTTGGCGTATTTGAGATTAGGTTTTGTCACTCCGATTGTCGGAGAGGTATCTCTGGCCTTCTCGGTAATGCACATCACTATAAGCCTTGCAAGCAATGTAGCTAATGAGTTAGTTACGGAATGATGCATTACGTAACGAGTAAAGAGACTTGCCATGAACGAGATTGAACTAGGTTTTGGATACCGACGATCAAATCTCGGGCAAGTAACATACCGATGACAAAGGGAACAACGTATGTTGTTATGCGGTTTGACCGATAAAGATCTTCGTAGAATATGTAGGAACCAATATGGGCATCCAGGTTCCGCTATTGGTTATTGACCGAGTATAGTTCTAGGTCATGTCTACATATTTCTCAAACCCGAAGGGTCCGCACGCTTAACGTTACGATGACAGTTTTATTATGAGTTTATAAGTTTTGATGTACCGAAGTTTGTTCGGGGTCCTGGATGTGATCACGGACATGACGAGGAGTCTCGAAATGATCGAGACATAATATTGATATATTGGAAGCCTATGTTTGGACATCGGAAGTGTTCCGGGTGAAATTGGCATTTATCGAGTACCGGGGTTACTGGAACCCCGGTGACCTAATGGGCCTTAGTGGGCCTAGTGGAGAAAGAGGAGAAGGGGCAAGGGGCAGCCGCCCTCCCCCAAGTCCGAATAGGACAAGGAGGGGGCGCGCCTTTCCTTTTCCCCTCTCCTCCTTCCCCAAGTCCTAGTCCAACTAGGAAAGGGGAGTCCTACTCCGGTGGGAGTGAGACTCCTCCGCGCGCCTCCTCCTAGGGCCGGCCGCACCCCTTGCTCCTTTATATCTGAGGCGGGGCACCCCATAGACACACAAGTTGATCTACGGATCGTTCCTTAGCCGTGTGCGGTGCCCCCTCCACCATATTCCACCTCACCATATCGTCGCGGAGTTTAGGCGAAGCCTGCGCGATATAGCATCATCATCGCCACCACGCCGTCGTCTTGACGGAACTCATCCCCGACGCTTTCTTGGATCGGAGCCGGGGTCGCCATCGAGCTGAACGTGTGCTGAACTCGGAGGTGCCGTCGTTCGGTACTTGGATCGGTCGGATCGTGAAGACGTCTGACTACATCAACCGCGTTGTCATAACGCTTCGCCACGGTCTCACGAGGGTGCGTGGACAATACTCTCCCCTCTCGTTGCTATGCATCACCATGATCCTTGCGTGTGCGTGGGAAATTTTTGAAATTACTACGCTCCCTAACAAAGGGCATCCAAGCCTGGTTTTATGCGTTGATGTTATATGCACGAGTAGAACACAAGTGAGTTGTGGGCGATACAAGTCATACTTGCTTACCAGATGTCATACTTTGGTTCGGCGGTATTGTGAGATGAAGCGGCCGGACCGACATTACGCGTCGCTTACGTGAGACTGGTTTCACCGCTGCGAGCACTCGTTGCTTAAAGGTGACCGGCGGGTGTCTGTCTCTCTCACTTTAGTTGAACTGAGTGTGGCTACGCCCGTCCTTGCGAAGGTTAAAACAGCACCAACTTGACAAACTATCGCTGTGGTTTTGATGCGTAGGTAAGAACGGTTCTTGCTCAGCCTGTAGCAGCCACGTAAAACTTGCAACAACAAAGTAGAGGACGTCTAACTTGTTTTTGCAGGGCATGTTGTGATGTGATATGGTCAAGACGTGATGCTATATTTTATTGTATGAGATGATCATGTTTTGTAACCGATTTATCGGCAATCGGCGGAGCCATATGGTTGTCGCTTTATTGTATGAAATGCAACGCCATGTAATTGCTTTACTTTATCACTAAGCGGTAGCGATAGTCGAGAAGCAATAGTTGGCGAGACGACAACGATGCTACGATGGAGATCAAGGTGTCGCGCGGTGATTTATGGTGATCACGACGGTGCTTCGGAGATGGAGATCACAAGCACAAGATGATGATGGCCATATCATATCACTTATATTGATTGCATGTGATGCTTAGCCTTTATGCATCTTATCTTGCTTTGATTGACGGTAGCATTTTAAGATGATCTCTCACTAAAAATTATCAAGAAGTGTTCCCCCTGAGTATGCACCGTTGCCAAAGTTCGCCGTGCCCAGACACCACGTGATGATCGGGTGTGATAAGCTCTCGTCCATCTACAACGGGTGCAAGCTAGTTTTGCACACGCAGAATACTCAGGGTTAAACTTGACGAGCCTAGCATATGCAGATATGGCCTCGGAACACGGAGACCGAAAGGTCGAGCGTGAATCATATAGTAGATATGATCAACATAGTGATGTTCACCATTGAAAACTACTCCATCTCACGTGATGATCGGTTATGGTTTAGTTGATTTGGATCACGTGATCACTTAGATGACTAGAGAGATGTCTGTCTAAGTGGGAGTTCTTAAGTAATATGATTAATTGAACTTGAATTTATCATGAACTTAGTACCTGATAGTATTTTAATTATCTATGTTTATAGATAGATGGCTCGTGCTTTGTTGTTCCGTTGAATTTTAATGCGTTCCTTGAGAAAGCAAAGTTGAAAGATGATGGTAGCAATTACACGGATTGGGTCCGTAACGAGGATTATCCTCATTGCTGCATGAAGAATTACGCCCCGAAGCACCGCTGGGTGCCAGCCCGCTTTGCAGAGCAACGCCGGAAGTTGTGAACATCTGGCGAGCAAAGTCGATGACTACTCTATAGTTTAGTGTGCCATGCTTTACGGCTTAGAACCGGGTCTTCAACGACGTTTTGAACGTCATGGAGCATATGAGATGTTCCAGGAGTTGAATTTAATATTTCAAGCAAATGCCCGGATTGAGAGATATGAAGTCTCCAATAAGTTCTATAGCTGCAAGATGGAGGAGAATAGTTCTGTCAGTGAGCATATACTCAAAATGTCTGGGTATAATAATCACTTGGTTCAACTGGGAGTTAATCTTCCGGATGATAGTGTCATTGACAGAATTCTCCAATCACTGCCACCAAGCTACAAGAGCTTCGTGATGAACTATAATATGCAAGGGATGAACAAAACAATTCCCGAGCTCTTCGCGATGCTAAAAGCTGCGGAGGTAGAAATCAAGAAGGGGCATCAAGTGTTGATGGTCAACAAGACCACTAGTTTCAAGAAAAAGGGCAAAGGGAAGAAGAAGGGGAACTTCAAAAAGAACAGCAAGCAAGTTGCTGCTCAAGAGAAGAAACCCAAGTCTGGACCTAAGCCTGAAACTGAGTGTTTTTACTGCAAGCAAACTGGTCACTGGAAGCGGAACTGCCCCAAGTATTTGGCGGATAAGAAGGATGGCAAGGTGAACAAAGGTATATGTGATATACAGTTATTGATGTGTACCTTACTAGAGCTCATAGTAGCACTGGGTATTTGATACTGGTTCTGTTGCTAATATTTGCAACTCAAAAGCAGGACTACGGAATAAGCGAGCACCGCCAAGGACGAGGTGACGATGCGCTGTGGGAACGGTTCCAAAGTCGATGTGATCGCGGTCGGCACGCTACCTCTACATCTACCTTCGGATTAGTTTTAGACCTAAATAATTGTTATTTGGTGCCGCGTTGAGCATGAACATTATATCTGGATCTTGTTTGATGCGAGACGGTTATTCATTTAAATCAGAGAATAATGGTTGTTCTATTTATATGATTAATATCTTTTATGGTCATGCACCCTTGAAGAGTGGTCTATTTTTATTAAATCTCGATAGTAGTGATACACATATTCATAATGTCGAAGCCAAAAGATGCAGAGTTAATAATGATAGTGCAACTTATTTGTGGCACTGCCGTTTAGGTCATATCGGTGTAAAGAGCATGAAGAAACTCCATACTGATGGACTTTTGGAACCACTTGATTATGAATCACTTGGTACTTGCGAACCGTGCCTCATAGGCAAGATGACTAAAACATTGTTCTCCGGTTCTATGGAGAGAGCAACAAATTTGTTGGAAATCATACATACAGATGTATGTGGTCCGATGAATGTTGAAGCTCGTGGCGGATATCGTTATTTTCTCACCTTCACAAATGATTTAAGCAGATATGGGTATATCTTCTTAATGAAGCATAAATCTGAAACATTCGAAAAATTCAAAGAATTTCAGAGTGAATATGAAAATCATCGTAACAAGAAAATAAAGTTTCTACGATCTGATCGTGGAGGAGAATATTTGAGTTACGAGTTTGGTCTACATTTGAAACAATGCGAATAGTTTAGCAACTAACGCCACCGAACACCACAACAGAATGGTGTGTCCGAACGTCAGAATCGTACTTTACTAGATATGGTGCGGTCTATGATGTCTCTTACCGATTTACCGCTATCGTTTTGGGGTTATGCTTTAGAGACCGCCGCATTCACGTTAAATAGGGCACCATCAAAATCCGTTGAGATGACTCCTTATGAATTATGGTTTGGCAAGAAACCAAAGTTGTCGCTTCGAAAGTTTGGGGCTGCGATGCTTATGTGAAAAACTTCAACCCGATAAGCTTGAACCCAAATCGGAAAATGTGTCTTCATAGGATACCCAAAGGAGACAGTTGGGTACACCTTCTATCACAGATCCGAAGGCAAGACATTCGTTGCTAAGAATGGATCCTTTCTAGAGAAGGAGTTTCTCTCGAAGGAAGTGAGTGGGAGGAAAGTAGAACTTGATGAGGTAATAGTACCAGCTCCCTTATTGGAAAGTGGTTCATCACGTAAATCAGTTCTGTGACACCTACACCAATTAGTGAGGAAGTTAATGATGATGATCATGAAACTTCAAATCAAGTTGTTACTGAACTTCGTAGATCAACTAGAGTAAGATCCGCACCAGAGTGGTACGGTAATCCTATTCTGGAAGTCATGCTACTAGATCATGGTGAACCTACGAACTATGAAGAAGCGATGGTGAGCCCAGATTCCGCAAAATGGCTTGAAGCCATGAAATCTGAGATGGGATCCATGTATGAGAACAAAGTGTGGACTTTGGTTGACTTGCCCGATGGTCGGCAAGCAATAGAAAATAAATGGATTTTTAAGAAGAAGACTGACGCAGATGGTAATATAACTGTCTATAAAGCTCGACTTGTTGCGAAAGGTTTTCGACAAGTTCAAGGGTTGACTATGATGAGACTTTCTCACCGTGAAGCGATGCTTAAGTCTGTCCGAATCATGTTAGCAATTGCTGCATTTATAATTATGAAATTTGGCAAATGGATGTCAAAACTGCATTCTTGAATGGATTTCTAGAATAAGAGTTGTATATGATGCAACGAGAAGGTTTTGTTGATCCAAAAGGTGCTAACAAAGTGTGCAAGCTCCAGCGATCAATTTATGGTCGGTGCAAGCCTCTCGGAGTTGGAATAAACGCTTTGATAGTGTGATCAAAGCATATGGTTTTATGCGACTTTTGGAGAAGCCTCAGATTTACAAAAAGGTGAGTGGGAGCTCAGTAGCATTTCGATATTATATGTGGACGACATATTATTGATTGGAAATGATATAGAATTTCTGGATAGCATAAAAGGATACTTGAATAAAAGTTTTTCAATGAAAGACCTCGGTGAAGCTGCTTACATATTGGGCATCAAAATCTATAGAGATAGATCAAGACGCTTAATTGGACTTTCACAAAGCACATACCTTGATAAAGTTTTGAAAAGGTTCAAAATGGATCAGGCAAAGAAAGGTTTCTTACCTGTATTACAAGGTGTGAAATTGAGTCAAACTCAATGCCCGACCACAGCAGAAGATAGAGAGAAAATGAAAGATGTTCCCTATGCTTCAGCCATAGGCTCTATCATGTATGCAATGCTGTGTACCGGACCTGATGTATGCTTAGCAATAAGCTTGGCAGGAAGGTACCAAAGTAATCCAGAGTGGATCATCGGACAGCGGTCAAGAACATCCCAAATACGAAAAGGACTAAGGATATGTTTCTCAGATATGGAGGTGACAAAGAGCTAGTCGTAAATGGTTACGTCGATGCAAGCTTTGACACCGATCCGAGACGATTCTAAATCGCAAACCGGATAAGTATTTTTATTAAACGGTGGAGCTGTTAGTTGGTGCAGTTCTAAACAAAGCGTCGTGGCGGGATCTACATGTGAAGCGGAATACATAGCTGCTTCGCGGCAAATGAAGGAGTCTCGATGAAAGAGTTCATTTATGATCTAGGTGTCATACCTAGTGCATCGGGACCAATGAAGATCTTCCGTGACAATATCGTGCAATTGCCTTGGCAAAGGAATCCAGATTTCACAAGAGGACCAAGCACATCAAGAGACGCTTCAATCCCATCCGGACCAAGTCCGTGGGAGACATAGAGATTTGCAAAATACATACGGATCTGAATATTGCAGATCCGCTGACTAAGCCTCTTCCACGAGCAAAACATGATCAGCACCAAGACTCCATGGGTGTTAGAATCATTCTTGTGTAATCTAGATTATTGACTCTAGTGCAAGTGGGAGACTCAAGGAAATATACCCTAGAGGCAATAATAAAGTTATTATTTATTTCCTCATATCATGGTAAATGTTTATTATTCATGCTAGAATTGTATTAACCGGAAACATGATACATGTGTGAATACATAGACAAACATATAGTCACTAGTATGCCTCTACTTGACTAGCTCATTAATCAAAGATGGTTATGTTTCCTAACCATAGACATGTGTTGTTATTTGATTAATGGGATCACATCATTAGGAGAATGATGTGATTGACATGACCCATTCCGTTAGCCTAGCACTTGATCGCTTAGTATATTGCTATTGCTTTCTTCATGACTTATACATGTTCCTGTAACTATGAGATTATGCAACTCCGCTTACGGAGGAACACTTTGGTGCTACCAAACGTCACAAGTAATCGGGTGATTATAAAGGAGTACTACAGTGTCTCCAAAGGTACATGTTGGGTTGGCGTATTTCGAGATTAGGTTTTGCCACTCCGATTGTCGGAGAGGTATCTCTGGCCTTCTCGTAATGCACATCACTATAAGCCTTGCAAGCAATGTAGCTAATGAGTTAGTTACGGAATGATGCATTACGTAACGAGTAAAGAGACTTGCCAGTAACGAGAATGAACTAGGTATTGGATACCGACGATCAAATCTCGGGCAAGTAACATACCGATGACAAAGGGAACAACGTATGTTGTTATGCGGTTTGACCGATAAAGATCTTCGTAGAATATGTAGGAACCAATATGGGCATCCAGGTTCCGCTATTGGTTATTGACCGAGAATAGTTCTAGGTCATGTCTACATAGTTCTCGAACCCGAAGGGTCCGCACGCTTAACGTTACGATTACAGTTTTATTATGAGTTTATAAGTTTTGATGTACCGAAGTTTGTTTGGAGTCCTGGATGTGATCACGGACATGACGAGGACTCTCGAAATGATCGAGACATAAAGATTGATATATTGGAAGCCTATGTTTGGACATCGAAAGTTTTCCGGGTGAAATCGGCATTTTACCGGAGTACCGGGGGGTTACCGGAACCCCCCGGTGACCTAATGGGCCTTAGTGGGCCTAGTGGAGAAAGATGAGAAGGGGCCAAGGGGCAGGCGCCCCCCCCCCCAAGTCCGAATAGGACAAGGAGGGGGGGCGGCGCTGTTGGGGAACGTAGCAGAAATTCAAAATTTTCCTACGTGTCACCAAGATCTATCCATGGAGAAACTAGCAACGAGGGGAAGAGAGTGCATCTACATACCCTTGTAGATCGCTAAGCGGAAGCGTTCATGAGAACGGGGTTGAAGGAGTCGTACTCGTCGTGATCCAAATCACCGGAGATCCTAGTGCCGAACGGACGGCACCTCCGCGTTCAACACACGTGACAGCCCGGTGGCGTCTCCCACGCCTTGATCCAGCAAGGAGAGAGGAGAGGTTGAGGAAGACTCCATCCAGCAGCAGCACAACGGCATGGTGGTGATGGAGGAGCGTGGCAATCCCGCAGGCTTCGCCAAGCACCAAGGGAGAGGAGGAGGAGGAGAGGCGGGGCTGCTGGAGAGGAGGCTCTCGTGTGTTATGGGCAGCCCCATAGGCCTCATATATATAGGGAAGGGAGGGTTGTGCCCCTCTAGGGTTTCCACCCCTAGGGGTGGCGGCCAGCCCTAGATGGGTTTTGGGGCGGCCAAGAGGGGGAGGGGAGGCGCCACTAGGTGGGCCTTAAGGCCCATCTCGAACTAGGGTTTGCCCCTCCCACCCCCTTGCGCCTTGGGCCCCTTGTGGGGCGCACCAGCCCTCCTAGGGGCTGGTCCCTCCACACTTGGCCCACGCAACATTCTGGGGCATGTGGCCCCATTTGGTGGACCCCGACCTCCCTGTGGTCCCAGACATTACCGATATCGCCTCAAACTTTTCCGGTGACCAAAACAGACTTCCCATATATAAATCTTTACCTCCGGACCATTCCGGAACTCCTCGTGACGTCCGGGATCTCATCCGGACTCAAACAACATTCGGTAACCACATACAAACTTCCTTTATAACCCTAGCGTCATCGAACCTTAAGTGTGTAGACCCTACGGGTTCGGGAACCATGCAGACATGACCGAGACGTTCTCCGGTCAATAACCAACAGCGGGATCTGGATACCCGTGTTGGCTCCCACATGTTCCACGATAATCTCATCGGATGAACCAGGATGTCAAGGACTCAATCGATCCCGTATACAATTCCCTTTGTCTAGCGGTATTGCACTTGCCCGAGATTCGATCGTCGGTATCCCGATACCTTGTTCAATCTCGCTTCCGCAAGTCTCTTTACTCGCCCGTAACACATCATCCCGTGATCAACTCCTTGATCACATTGTGCACATTATGATGATGTCCTACCGAGTGGGCCCAGAGATACCTCTCCGTTTACGGAGTGACAAATCCAGCCTCGATTCGTGCCAACCCAACAGACACTTTCGGAGATACCGTAGTGCACCTTTATAGTCACCCGATTCGTTGTGACGCTTTGGTACACCCAAAGCATTCCTACAGATCCGGAGTTGCACAATCTCATGGTCTAAGGAAATGATACTTGACATTAGAAAAGCTTTAGCATACTGAACTACGATCTTTGTGCTAGGCTTAGGATTGGGTCTTGTCCATCACATCATTCTACTAATGATGTGATCCGTTATCAATGACATCCAATGTCCATGGTCGAAACCGTAACCATCTATTGATTAACGAGCTAGTCAACTAGAGGCTTACTAGGGACATGGTGTTGTCTATATACCCACACATGTATCCGAGTTTCCTTTCAATACAATTATAGCATGGATAATAAACGATTATCATGAACAAGGAAATATAATAATAACTAATTTATTATTGCCTCTAGGGCATATTTCCAACAGTCTCCCACTTGCACTAGAGTCAATAATCTAGTTCACATCGTCATGTGATTAACATCGATAGGTCACATCGCCATGTGACCAACACCAAGAGTTTACTAGTGTCTCAAACTAGTTCACATCATCATGTGATTTAGACTCAATGAGTTACGAGGTTTGATCATGTTTTGCTTGTGAGAGAGGTTTTAGTCAACGGGTTTTAGTCAACGGGTCTGAACCTTTCAGATCCGTGTGTGCTTTGCAACTTTCTAGGTCATATTGTAAATGCTGCTTCCACGCTCCACTTGGAGCTATTCCAAATGGTTGCTCCACTATACGCATCCGGTTTGCTACTCAGAGTCACTCGGATAGGTGTTAAAGCTTGCATCGACGTAACCCTTTACGCGAACTCTTTATCACCTCCATAATCGAGAAACATGTCCTTATTTACTCCAAGGACAATTTTGACATTGTCCAATGATCCATTCTGGATCATTCTTGTACCCTTGATGACTCATGGCAAGGCACACTTCCGTGCGGTACACAAGATAGCATACTATAGAGCCTATGTCGAAACATAGGGGCGACCTTCGTCCTTTCTCTCTTTTCTGCCGTGGTCGAGCTTTAACTCTTAACTTCATACCTTACAATTCAGGCAAAAACTCCTTCTTTGACTGATCCATCTTGAACACTTTCAAGATTATGTCAAGGTATGTGCTCATTTGAAAGTACCATTAAGCGTTTTTGATCTATCCTTATAGATCTTGATGCTCAATGTTCAAGTAGCTTAATCCAGGTTTTTCTATTGAAAAACATCTTTCAAATAACCCTATATGCTTTCCAGAAATTCTACATCATTTCTGATCAAACATATACTCATCAGAAATTCTATAGTGCTCCCACTCACTTCTTTGGAAATACAAGTTTCTCATAAACTTTGTATAAACCCAAAATCTTTGATCATCTCATCAAAGCGCACATTCCAACTCCGAGATGCTTACTCCAGTCCTTAGAAAGGATCATTGGAGCCAAGATACCTTTTAGCATCCTTAGGATCGACAAAACTTTCTCGATTGTATCACATACAACCTTTCCTTACGAAAACCGGTAAGGAAACTCATTTTGACATCCATCTGCCAGATTTCATAAATGCAGCTTATGCTAACATGATTCCGACGGACTTTAAGCATCGCTACGGATGAGAAAATCTCATCGTAGTCAACTCCTTGAACTTGTGAAAAACTCTTCGCCACAAGTCGAGCTTCATAGACGGTGATCTTACCGTCCACGTCCGTCTTCTTCTTAAAGATCCATTCATCTCAATGGCTTGCCGATCATCGGGCAAGTCCACCAAAGTCTATGCTTTGTTCTGATACATGGATCCTATCTCGGATTTCATGGCTTCTAACCATTTGTTGGAGTTTTGGCCCACCATCGCTTCTCCATAGCTCGAGGTTCATTGTTGCTAGCAACATGACCTTCAAGATGGATTGCGTACCACTCAAGTAGTACGCATCCTTGTCACCCTACGATGTACGGTAGTGACTTGATCGGAAACTTCATGATCACTATCATAAGCTTTTACTTCAATTGGTGTAGGTGCCACGGGAACAACTTCCTGTGCCCTGCTACACACTAGTTGAAGTGACGGTTCAATAACCTCATCAAGTCTCCACCATCCTCCCACTCAACTTTTCGAGACAAACTTTTCCTCGAGAAAGGATCCGATTCAAGAAACAATCCCTATTGCTTTCGGATCTGAATTAGGAGGTATACCCAACTGTTTTTGGGTGTCCTATGAAGATGCATTTTATCCGCTTTGGGTTCGAGCTTATCAACCTGAAACTTTTTCACATAAGCGTCGCAGCCCCAAACCTTTAAGAAATGACAGTTTAGGTTTCTCTAAACCATAGTTCATACGGTGTCATCTTAACGGAATTACATGGTGCCCTATTTAAAGTGAATGTGGTTGTCTCTAATGCCTAACCCATGAACGATAGTGGTAATTCGATAAGAGATATCATGGTACGCACCATATCCAATAGAGTGCAACTATGATGTTCGGACACACCATCATACTATGGTGTTCCAGGCGGTATTAATTGTGAAACAATTTGCACAATGTATTAATTGTGTGCCAAAACTCGTAACTCAGATATTCATCTCTATGATCATATCATAGACATTCTATCCTCTTGTCACGAAGATCTTAAACTTCACTCTGAAATTACTTGAACCATTCAATAATTCAGACTTGTGTTTCATCAAGTAAATATACTCAACATCTACTCGAATCATCTGTGAAGTCGAAACATAACGAAATTCACTTTGCATGCCTCAAGATTCATTGGACTCCACACATCAAAATGTGTTACTTCCATCAAGTTGCTATCTTGTTCCATCTTCTCAAACCGAGGCTTTTCACCATCTTGTCCACGTGGTATGATTTGCATATCTCAAGTGATTTAAAATCAAGTGAGTCTAAACGATCCATCTGCATGGAGTTTCTTCATGCGTATGCACCAATAGACATGGTTCGCATGTCTCAAACTTTTAAAAAACGAGTGAGTCCAAAGATCCATCAACATGGAGCTTCTTCATGCGTTTTACACCAATATGACTTACATGGCAGTGCCACAAGTAAGTGGTACTATCATTACTATCTTATACTTTTGGCATGAAAATGTGTATCACTACGATCGAGATTCAATAAACCATTTATTTAGGTGCAAGACCACTGAAGGTATTATTCACATAAATAGAGTAACCATTATTCTCCTTAAATGAATAACCGTATTTGCAATAGTCATAATCCAATCATGTCTATGCTCAACGCAAACATCAAATGACAATTATTCAGGTTTAATACTAATCTTGATGGTAGAGGGAGCGTGCGATGTTTGATCACATCAAACTTGGAAACACTTTCAACACATATCGTCAGCTCACCTTTAGCTAGTCTCCGTTTATTCCGTAGCTTTTATTTCGAGTTACTAACTCTTAGCAACCGAACCGGTATCTAATACCCTGGTGCTACTAGGAGTACTAGTAAAATACACAATAACATAATGTATATCCAATGTACTTCTATCGACCTTGCCACCTTCTTATCTACCAAGTATCTAGGGTAATTCTGCTCCGATTATCTGCTCCCCTTATTACGTAAGCACTTAGTCTCGGGTTTGGGTTCAACCTTGGGTTTCTTCACCGGAGCAACAACTGATTTGCCGTTTCATGAAGTGTCCCTTCTTGCCCTTGCCCTTCTTGAAACTAGTGGTTTCACCAACCATCAACAATTGATGCTCCTTCTTGATTTCTACTTTCATGTGTCAAACATCGCGAACACTTCAAGGATCATCATATCTATCCCTGATATGTTATAGTTCATCACGAAGCTCTAGCAGCTTGGTGGCAATGACTTTGGAGAAACATCACTATCTCATCTGGAAGATCAACTCCCACTTGATTCAAGTGATTGTTGTACCCAGACAATCTGAATACAAGCTCAACGATTGAGATCTTCTCCCTTAGTTTGTAGGCTAGAAAACTCGTCGGAGGTCTCATACCTCTTGACGTGGGCACAAGCCTGAAATCCCAATTTCAGCCCTCGAAACATCTTATATGTTTCGAGAAACGTCTTTGGTGCCTCTACTCTAAACCATTTAACTGAACTATCACGTAGTTATCAAAACGTGTATGTCTGATGTTCGCAACATCCATAGACGACGTTTGGGGTTCAGCACACTGAGCGGTGCATTAAGGACATAAGCTTTCTACTGTCCGCATAATCGCTACTTTCAACTTTCAACTATATTTTCTCTAGGAACATATCTAAATAGTGGAACTAAAGCGCGAGCTTACGACATAATTTGCAAAAGGTCTTTTGACTATGTTCAAGATAATTAAGTTCATCTTATGAACTCCCACTCGATAGACATCCTCTGGTCATCTAAGTGATTACATGATCCGAGTCAACTAGGCCGTGTCCGATCATCACGTGAGACGGACTAGTCATCATCGGTGAACATCTTCATGTTGATCGTATCTACTATACGACTCATGCTCGACCTTTCGGTCTCTGTGTTCCGAGGCCATGTCTGTACATGCTAGGCTCGTCAAGTTAACCCTAAGTGTATTGCGTGTGTTTCGAGGCCATGTCTGTACATGCTAGGCTCGTCAACACCCGTTGTATGTGAACGTAAGAATCCATCACACCCGATCATCACGTGGTGCTTAGAAGCGACGAACTTTTGGCAACGGTGCACGCTTAGGGAGAACACTTCTTGAAATTGTTGTAAGGATCATCTTATTTACTACCGTCGTTCTAAGTAAACAAGATGCATAAACATAATAAACATCACATGCAATTATATATAGTAGTGACATGATATGGCCAATATCATATAGCTCCATTGATCTCCATCTTCGGGCTCCATGATCATCATCGTCACCGCATGACACCATGATCTCCATCATCATGATCTCCATCATCGTGTCTTCATGAAGTTGTCTCGCCAACTATTACTTCTACTACTATGGCTACCGTTAGCAATAAAGTAAAGTAATTACATGGCGTTGTTTAATGACACGCAGGTCATACAATAAATAAAGACAACTCCTATGGCTCCTGCCGGTTGTCATACTCATCGACATGCAAGTCGTGAATCCTATTACAAGAACATGATCAATCTCATACATCACATGTCATTCATCACATTCTTCTTGGCCATATCACATCACATAGCATACCCAGCAAAAACAAGTTAGACGTCCTCTAATTGTTGTTTGCATGTTTTACGTGGCTGCTATGGGTTCTAGCAAGAACGTTTCTTACCTACGCAAAACCACAACGTGATATGCCAATTGCTATTTACCCTTCATAAGGACCCTTTTCATCGAATCCGTTCCGACTAAAGTGGGAGAGATCGGCACCGCTAGCCACCTTATGCACCAAGTGCATGTCGATCGGTGGAACTCGCCTCACGTGAGTGCGTGTAAGGTCGGTCCGGCCGCTTCATCCCACAATACCGTCGAAACAAGATTGGACTAGTAACGGTAAGCATATTGAACAACATCAACGCCCACAACTACTTTGTGTTCTACTCGTGCAAAGAATCTACGCAATAGACCTAGCTCGATACCCTTTGTTGGGGAACGTGGCGAAAATTCAAAATTTTCCTCGTGTCACCAAGATCTATCCATGGAGAAACTAGCAACGAGGGAAAAGAGTGCATCTACATACCCTTGTAGATCGCTAAGCGGAAGCGTTCATGAGAACGGGGTTGAAGGAGTCGTGCTCGTCGTGATCCAAATCACCGGAGATCCTAGTGCCGAACGGACGGCACCTCCTGCTCAACACACGTACAGCCCGGTGGCGCCTCCCACGCCTTGATCCAGCAAGGAGAGAGGGAGAGGTTGAGGAAGACTCCATCCAGCAGCAGCACAACGGCATGGTGGTGATGGAGGAGCGTGGCAATCCCGAGGCTTCGCCAAGCACCAAGGGAGAGGAGGAGGAGGAGGGCAGGCTGCACCCGGAGAGGGAGGCTCTCGTGTGTTATGGGCAGCCCCATAGGCCTCATATATATAGGGGAAGGGGAGGGCTGCGCCCCCTCTAGGGTTTCCACCCCCTAGGGGTGGCGGCCAGCCCTAGATGGGTTTTGGGGGGGCAAGAGGGGGAAGAGGGAGGCGCCCACTAGGTGGGCCTTAAGGCCCATCTGAACTAGGGTTTGCCCTCCCACTCCCCTTGCGCTTGGGCCCCTTGTGGGGGCGCACAAGCCCTCCTAGGGGCTGGTCCCTCCCACACTTGGCCCACGCAACATTCTCGGGGCATGTGGCCCCACTTCAGGACCCCGGACCCTCCCTGGTCCCAGACATTACCGATATCGCCCAAACTTTTCCGGTGACCAAAACAGACTTCCATATATAAATCTTTACCTCCGGACCATTCCGAACTCCTCGTGACGTCCAGGATCTCATCCGGACTCAACAACATTCGTAACCACATACAAACTTCCTTTATAACCCTAGCGCCATCGAACCTTAAGTGTAGACCCTACGGGTTCGGGAACCATGCGCATATGACCGAGACGTTCTCCGGTCAATAACCAACAGCGGATCTGGATACCCATGTTGGCTCCCACATGTTCCACGATGATCTCATCGGATGAACCACGATGTCAAGGACTCAATCGATCCCGTATACAATTCCCTTTGTCTAGCGGTATTGCACTTGCCCGAGATTCGATCGTCGGTATCCCGATACCTTGTTCAATCTCGTTTCCGGCAAGTCTCTTTACTCGTTCCGTAACACATCATCCCGTGATCAACTCCTTGATCACATTGTGCACATTATGATGATGTCCTACCGAGTGGGCCAGAGATACCTCTCCGTTTACGGAGTGACAAATCCCAGCCTCGATTCGTGCCAACCCAATGACACTTTCGGAGATACCGTAGTGCACCTTTATAGTCACCCAGATTCGTTGTGACGTTTGGTACACCCAAAGCATTCCTACGGTATCCGGAGTTGCACAATCTCATGGTCTAAGGAAATGATACTTGACATTAGAAAAGCTTTAGCATACTAACTACGATCTTTGTGCTAGGCTTAGGATTGGGTCTTGTCCATCACATCATTCTACTAATGATGTGATCCCGTTATCAATGACATCCAATGTCCATGGTCGAAACCGTAACCATCTATTGATTAACGAGCTAGTCAACTAGAGGCTTACTAGGGACATGGTGTTGTCTATATACCCACACATGTATCTGAGTTTCCTTTCAATACAATTATAGCATGGATAATAAACGATTATCATGAACAAGGAAATATAATAATAACTAATTTATTATTGCCTCTAGGGCATATTTCCAACAGCGCCCCCCTTCCTTTTCCCCTCTCCTCCTTCCCCCAAGTCCTAGTCCAACTAGGAAGGGGAGTCCTACTCCCTGGGAGTGGGACTCCTCCGCGCCTCCTCCTAGGGCCGGCCGCACCCCTTGCTCCTTTATATACGGGGGCGGGGCACCCCATAGACACACAAGTTGATCTACGGATCGCTCCTTAGCCGTGTGCGGTGCCCCTCCACCATATTCCACCTCGGTCATATCGTCATGGAGTTTAGGCGAAGCCTGCGCTGGTATAGCATCATCATCGTCACCATGCCGTCGGTCGACGGAACTCATCCCCGACGCTTTGCTGGATCGGAGCCGGGGTCGCCATCGAAATGAACGTGTCTTGAACTCGGAGGTGCCGTCGCTCGGTACTTGGATCGGTCGGATCGTGAAGACGTACGACTACATCAACCGCGTTGTCATAACGCTTCCACTTACGGTCTACGAGGGTACGTGGACAATACTCTCCCCTCTCGTTGCTATGCATCACCATGATCCTTGCGTGTGCGTAGGGAAATTTTTGAAATTACTACGTTCCCTAACACCAAATCGTTGGAGATTTTTTCCGCTTCTTGCGAAGAATCGGTTCTTCCGATTAGGCATGTATCACGCCCCTAATTCGGCCTTCCGAACTCTAGGGGCTTCGCCAACTTTATTAATTGTCAAACTCCTATGGCTAAGTGAGGGCGGTAAAGGCCGCATAGTCTGATTGCCTTGTTCGTTGTGCTAAACACCTCCTTTAAGGACCAGAATGTGGAGTAAAGAGTGTAGATTTATCCCGAACACCCCCGTACTATCTACGTAAAGGTAAGCCGACGACTGGTCAACCCTCAGATTTAATAAACGGCCGCACAGGAGGTAAAATTTAAATCATAAACATTATACTACATAACATCATTGTTCCATATTACAGAAGTAATACACATGTTCTCATGGGAATATAACATCCTTCGAACATTGTTCCGCCACAAGGCGTGACCCCTCCAGAACACCGTCAAAATAGTTCTCAGGTCGATGATGCTCCCTGCCCTCCGGTGGTCCCTCGGTCATCAGCTTCTTGGCATCCAGCTTCGCCCAATGCGTCTTGACGCGGGCAAAGGCCATACGCGCACCTTCAATGCAGACCGACCGCTTCACGGCTTCGAGCCGCGGACAGGCACTCACAAGCCGCTGCACAAGTCCGAAGTAGCTGCTAGGTATAGGATCGGTAGGCCACAGCCGGACTATCAAGTCCTTCATGGCTAGCTCCGCCAACCCGTGCAGCTCGACCAAATGCTTTAGCTGGTCGCTGAAGGGTACCGGATGTTCGGATCCCAGATGTTGGGACCAGAACAGCTTCTCCGTAGACATCCCTTCCTCGGCTCTGCAATACTCGGCAAAGATTCGATACATCAGGCGGCGAACCGCAAACACCCCGAAAATCCAAATTCGGGATAAGTACAAGGAATGTTTCTTCTATATACTTGCTATGCGTGGTGAAAGACTTACCCGCTGTAATCATCTTGGCCGCCTGAATTTCCTGGAGGGCGCTCTGGGCTTCGGCTCGTACATTCTGTGCGCTCTGGCGGACCTTCGCCAATTCGAACTCTTGTGCCTTACAATCACGCTCCAGGGACTCAAATCCTCTATCACGCCCTGGAGCTGTTGCTGCGCCTCGCCAACCTGGGCTTCGTGCTTCTCGCGCGAGGCGCGTTCCTTGGCCGCTTTCTCCTCGGCCTCGGCTAGCGCCTTCTTAAGGGTTGCCACCTCGGTCGTGGCCCCTAATAAAGTTTATGACACTTTAGTCCAGTCGAACTATTCATTTTTTGAAACATACCTACAGGTTACTGCATACCTTGGTTATCCTCCAGCTGCTTCTTCACGAGGCCGAGCTCCTCCTCGGCCCGCTCGCCTTTAGCCGCTTCAGGAGACCTCCACAAAGATGAGCAAGTGGCAGCCTTAAGCGATACCTGATTATTCACATAGACAATTCATGTTAGACTCCTGCGATATTTCTTCTCGATCCTCTGTTCGACTTTTCTTCACGAACACCAAACAGAGCATCAGGGGCTACTGTCTATACTGTGATATTTTTCACAATCACTTACCTCAAAGCCCGTTAGAAGGCTAGTGCAGGCTTCAGTCAGTCCGCCTTTGACGAACTGAACCTTCTCTGTCACCGTGTCCATAAGGACACGATGTTCATCCACAATAGAGGCACCTCGTGGCGCCCAAAGAGATTATCCGGCGCCTGGTTGGATGAGGTCACCGGTGGTACATGCACATTCCTCCTTCAAGGGAATGCCGTTCACTGGACCACGGAGCCGTGTAGATCTCGAGAATGGTATCCGGTTTGAGGTCCAAAGGAACTCGGGCCCGTCACCGATTCCCATGGGGACTTTTTCCCACATGTCCGGCGGCGAAAAATCATCCCGGGCGTCACCCGATGATCTCCTAATCTCCCCACGGCACAGGAAAGTCTTTTGGACACCACCTCGTCATCACCCTTGGGTGAGACGGAATGAGCAGGTGGCGGAGATGTGCTAGCCCTCTCCTTCGAGCCCAGCGAATCCTCAGTCGAGGACTGCGGGGAGCCATCGCATGCCGGACTGCAGTAACAAGGCTTGCAATATATCAGTACTACAAACCAGGAAGGCCATACGGTTGCGGATTCTGGTACTTACGAAGCGGCCCGAGGCTTGGTCCGGCGAGGTCGCTTCGGACTGCTTTCAATGTCCCACACAGAGTTATCCACTTGGGAGCCTTTAACCCTCTTAGGCGCTTTCGCCTCCGGATCCTAGGGGGCCGCCCTCTTCTTCCTCCCCACCTCAGGTGGGGAATCGTTTTCTTCTTCTTCCTCTTCGTCGTCATCATCGGACGAAGAGGAAGTCTCGTCCTCGGACGACATATCCGGAGCGCCTTTTTGGCAGGGGCCTTTCTTGGCCCCTTTGGCCGCTTTCTTGGCCGTCTTCTCTGGCACGTCATACGGCGCGGAAACAACATCTTCGCCGGTAGAATTCTTCCTCCTCGAAGCGGAGCTGACGGTTAATCTGCTCCGCCACCTTGATCCAGGCCTGGTAAAGTAGGTGGAGGAACTCAGTGCCCATCCTCAAAATATGCCGGTGAAGGGTGTACCTCGAAAACACTAAAGACTTACCGAATTGGCCTGGCGCTTTGAGCTAAGCACGCGATTTTCAGTCGTGGGCGGGGGCGTCTCGCCGGCCTTGAAGAGCGCTTTCCAGATGCCTTCGTGCATTGCCGAAGAGCCCTCGCAGCGTCTGGTGCTCGACGGGGTCGTACTCCCACAAATAGCAAGCCCGGCGTTGGCACGGAAGGATCTGGTGAATGAGCATAACCTGGATCACATTCACGAGCTTGATCTTTTTGGTTATCATGTTCTGGACGCATGTCTGGAGCCCAGTTATCTCGTCTAAGGATCCCCAGGTCAGGACCTTCTCTTGCCAGGAAGTGAGCCGCATCGGAACTCCGGATCAGAATTCAGGGGCTGCTGCCCAATCGGCGTCATGCGGCTCGGTGATGTAAAACCACCCCGACTGTCATCCCTTCACTGTCTCCGCGAAGGAGCCTTCGAGCCAGGTGACATTGGGCATTTTGTCCACCATGGCGCCTCCGCACTCTGCTTGTTGACCGCTCACCACCTTCAGTTTCACATTGAAGGTCTTCAGCCATAGGCCAAAGTGAGGCGGGATGCGGAGAAAGGCTTCGCACACAATGATAAATGCTGAGATGTTGAGTATAAAGTTGGGGGCCAGATCGTGGAAGTCCAAACCATAGTAAAACATCAATCCTCGGACAAATGGATGAAGGGGGAATCCCAGCCCGCGGACGAAGTGTGTGAGAAACACAACCCTCTCATGGGGCTCGGGGGTAGGGACGATTTGCCCTTTTGCCGGGAGTCGGTGAGCAATCTCCTTGGCTAGATAGCTAGCCTCCCGAAGCCCCGCGATGTCCTTCTTCTTAACGGAGGAGGCCATCCACTTGCCTCTAGCTCCGGATCCGGACATGATTGGAGTGCCTTCTCGAACGAGGAAAAGCTAAAGCTTGGGCGCTAGGGCTCGAGGACGGAAGGACTGAAGATGAGGGAGGGTGTGGGTAAAGGGAGAGTATCCTTATCCCCTTATAGAGGCCGCGAATATCAAGCGCCTCCCCACTCATCCTAAAAATTCTCCTGTTCCCAAGGGCTGTATAAACGGCACGGTTGAGTTACCCATGCCCGCATTGATGAGAATCCCGCAATAAGGGCGCACGATCTCTGTTTCGACAAGACGTGCCAATAGGAACCGCGTCTCGAAACGTGGGATGGCAGAAGAAAAACGGTTCGAAATTATGACCGGACAGACGTGATGTCGTGTTGAAGGGAAGCTGTCAACAGATTAGATTCGTGCAAATATTCTCTCTGCGGTTGTGTATGGTGTATAACAGGTCTGGATACAATCATCACGTCCGAAGACTATCTTGGAGTTCGGAAAAGGGGAACCCGCCTTACAATACCGAATACAATCTGCGCGCCGGACTCCTCGTCATTGAAGCCAGGTTCAGGGGCTACTGAGGGAGTCCTGGACTAAGGGGTCCTCGGGCATCCGGCCTGTTATTCATTGGGCTGGACTGATGGGCTACGAAGACATGAAGGCCAAAGACTGTACCCGTGTCCGGATTGGACTCTACTTGGCGTGGAAGGCAAGCTTGGCGACCGAAGATTCCTTCTTATGTAACCGACTTCATGTAGACCCTAGATCCTCTCGGTGTCTATATAAACCGAAGGGAATAGTCTGGAAAGGACGGATACTCATTACCATATATACATAGGCTAGACTTCTAGGGTTTAGCCATTACGATCTCGTGGTAGATCAACTCTTGTAACACTCATATCCTTAGAGAGGGCCCGAACCTGGGTAAACATCATGTCCCCCGTCTGCTGTTACCATCAATCCTAGACGCACAGTTCGGGACCCCCTAGCCGAGATCCGCCGGTTTTGACACCAACAAGTACCGCACACAAGGGAGGAGACGTGGATATACAAGGAAGCACCACAGTTGGTGGAGTATGGAGGATGGCCGTTGGGAGGTAGGCAAGCACCACGCGGTAATGGCCGCGTGGCCGGCTGATGACGGGATGGAGCATCCCCGGCGTGATGGACTGGAGCAGGGCCGCAGCGATACGTGGAACAGGGCAGTGGATCCTAGCGGAGAAAGTTGAGCCGACACGGTGGCTTGCGATATCGGCAGTGAGGTGGGTTGGGCACAGGTGAGAGGAACAAGGGTGCGGTAGGGGCGGGATAGAGGAATTCGGGATAGATGAACGGAGCAAGGATTATGGTGGACGTGGCGTGAAGACTCGAAGGTTTTGGAACGAGGGAAATAATTATTTTCGTTTGAATATTCTAGCCATGGGATCGAACATGTATCCATGGCGCAGGGGTGGCCTGACCAATGCTTCCTCGGACGTATGATAGGAACTGTTTCCCTAACATAATATGTTACATTAACATAATGCACCCCAAAGCAAAAATGAGTCTACATCTTAATAAATGAAGGTTTGCATGATACAACACATATGTTACTTCCCACTATGAATGTAGCAACTTAGACTAGTGGCATATACTCCCCACTGTGACTAGCCTTAAAGAGTTTAGCAACTAAAGCCCACAATGTATAGGTGCCTTAATTTAATGATTTAATAACTAAACTCTTCCAAGCATTGGTGGACTTCTTTCGTTTAAGTGTTTTGACTAGGTTTACGCGCTTGGTATTGTTTCTCCTGAGTCACCAAACTCATCTCTCTCTTCTTAATTACCCTATCACATCGGATTTTTGTATACATGGCAACCCTAACACACGTGCAAGGTGGAGCATTTGGAAGGGGCTTCAAAACATAGTCATTGCGAGAATTCTATATAGTCCATGATAAAACAATAACTCTCACACAGATTTGGAAATTTAACTTAGGATGAACCCCATCAACCAGTTTTCGAACAAACTTGTCCTACACATGGGTGGTAGGTTAAGAGTGTTAAGAGTGTTAAGCTTCATAAACTTGTTTATTGTGTTTACTAGGTTTTGAACCTTGAACTTCTCGGTTGCAAGTTTATGCCCCTAACCAGTTCATCCACCAGTCCGAACTATGGGAGATCGGGAGAGCACGAGTTGCGCGTGCGAAGAAAGACCCTTAAGCCCTAATACCATGTTAAGCTTCGTGCACTAGCCAACGCAAGCAAAAGTCCGAACTATGGGAGAGGGCCGGACATTATACTTCAACAAAAGGTAATATGGATAGTATGCGATGATTCAACAAGTGGGTGATCTACGAACAAACCCTGCATCGATTCCTGATCGCCATAAAAACAACATTTCGCACGACCTCGCCATGTATCTTTCGAGGTTGTCATTGGTCAGGGTCATTTGTACTATCCAAGGACCGCATAACAAAATCAACCTTCAGCAAGATACTTAGCTTCCAAATGAATTTGCAATGAAAAGGTTGACCACCATTGATGATGGTATAACACATAGACCTCACCTAACCAAGCAAACCGGCATCGGTTTTTTGTAACGGGCCTAAGAGCACGATATCTTCCCGTAACACTTGTTCTATATATACTCACAATGCACTACTTGAGAGACATCACATGATGGTGAGCCCATTCATTCATACACACTTGTCCAAACCTAATCTGATGAGGATATTTCACAAAATATCAGAGAGGGAAGCATCGGGACAAGCTTGGCATTGGTGAGCAGAGAGAGCAGAGAGAGAGAGAAACAGAGGAGCCCGTTTCCTGTGAACGAGGAGGCTCCCCGTGGGCGAAAAACCCTGGCAAACCCCTCCCGGCCTATCCACCCCGCCCCGGCCCGCCTATAAACCCTCCCCCCTCCTATCCAGAGCCGAGCAGCCATCCGTTCCATTTCTTATCGCTTCCCTCCCCCGCCCCCTCCCCCTCCCCCCCATGGCTTCCCTCCTCACGCTCCCGTCCCTCTCCCTCTCCAGCCCCAGCGGCGGCGGCACCGCCGGCCTCGCGCCCGCGCTCCGGCTCCGCGCCGCCTTCCGCTGCTGGGCGCTCGGCCGCAGGTGGGCGGGCGCCGCCGCGGCCATCGCGTCGCCCAACTCCGTGCTCAGCGAGCACGCCTTCAAGCGCCTCGGGCTCGGCGGCGGCAGCGACGACGAGGACGAGGAGGGGTACGGGAGCGACCAGGAGGGGGCCGCCGTGGAGGGGCTGCAGCAGGGGGACGCGGATGAGCTCGCCATTTCCAGGCTCGGCCTCCCCGCCCAGCTCGTCGCCACCCTCGAGAAGCGCGGAATTACCCACCTCTTCCCCATCCAGGTGAGCTGAGTTTCTGTCATGTTTTGGAGCCGCTTAATTGTGTTGACGCTCAATTTCAGGGTCCGAGGCTGTTCACTGTTGGAGGGGAGTGGTGTCTGACAGTGTAGAATTCGGTGAATTCAGTTGGTCTTGTCGTAATTCGTGGTGCATACATAGGTTACCTGGCTCTTAGGATGGGACTGGTGTCTGTCAGTGCAGCATTCGGTGAATTCAGTTGGTCTTGTAATTCGTGCTGCATACATAGGTTAATTGGCTGTTAGGACGGGAGTGGTGTCTGTCTGCAGCATTCGGTGAATTAAGTTCGTAGTGTCGTAATTCCTGGTGCATAGGGGTGGGAGGGGCTTGCACATGATAATTGGACCCTTACTGTTTTTACTTTTTTGTGTGGAGAGGAGACAGTAGTGGCGTCATAACAAAGTAGGTAAGTGCCAACACTAGAACCTAATACCATTTTTCCATGAACCCATAATTGATTCAACACTACCCAAGCGACCATGTTGTAGTGTTGGCTGCACTTTGTAGTGAGATTTGACAATGCCTATGTTGTAGCATTTCATTGTAAGTCACACTGTCCTGTTCTCACAAATAGCACCGAGTGTGGGCAATTGTCAGATGGCGTGGGGGTTGGGGGCAGTTGTGCCATTTGTTCCTTTTTTTCTTGAGCAGAAGGTAGCATGTTCCATTTGTATTTCTAAGTCTAAAGAAGTTATGATAACACATTGTTTAAGTCATGGCTATTAATGGAAATGCACAATGTCATAAGTAAAAGTGTGATGTTAGTTGTATGAATTAGTTTTCCTTCGAACTATTCTGTACTATGTAACATGTTTTTACTCTCCTTGTTTTACTTTATATAAGGTGCTTACTTGCCTGGTCGTTTACTGATTTGTCTTGTTTTCTCCAGAGGGCTGTGTTGATTCCAGCTCTTGAGGGCCGTGACCTGATTGCAAGAGCAAAGACTGGAACTGGAAAGACACTAGCCTTTGGTATACCCATGATCAAGCAAATAATCGAGCAGGACGAAGGGCGGACTCCCGGGTACACATTTATTTTGTTTTGCATCTTCATGATGTGCAGCATTAAAATCAGTTCATAATTCACATTACCTAACTATGTTTTTCTCTTTTGGCAGGCGAGGTCGTATTCCTCGAGCTCTGGTCCTTGCACCCACTAGAGAATTGGCTAAACAAGTTGAGAAAGAAATTATGGAATCAGCACCAAAGCTTAGTACAGTGTGTGTTTATGGTGGTGTCTCGTATAATACCCAGCAGAATGCACTCTCCCGTGGTGTTGATGTTGTCGTAGGAACTCCAGGTCGCCTAATTGATTTGATAAACGGTGGAAGTCTTCAGTTGGGAGAAGTTAGGTATCTGGTCCTTGATGAGGCTGACCAGATGCTTGCAGTTGGGTTTGAAGAAGATGTGGAAACAATATTGCAACAGCTGCCAGCTGAACGACAAAGCATGCTTTTCTCTGCGACCATGCCTAGTTGGGTGAAGAAATTGTCTAGGCGGTATTTGAATAATCCTTTGACAATTGATTTGGTATGGCCTTCATGCTTTCACATTCATTTCCTTTTCCTATTTTTCCTGGGCCCTTAATTTTCTCTGGTTATTTTGCTGTTACTTGCTCGAAAAAAGTAGGCAATGAATCAGTGTTATCTACTTAAGAGCATTCTTGCATTTATTGCATTATCATCTTGACTTTAGACATGTTAATTGTTATGACCATGCTCTATGGTTCCTTCTTTAGGGTGCTATATTCTGTGTAAATTCTATCCACTAAACTTGGTATTTTGACACATGTGACCCATGATTGCGTACCGTACATTAATTCTGTGAAGCTATATGTGAGGTTGAAGTGTTGGGTTTAATTCTTAGCCGCGGTGCATGACAAACTTCAACAATGTGCTACCCCTAGCTCTTGGAACTTAACAAAGGAGTATTTGAAGGATTTTACTATTGCCATGTATTTACTTACGCGAAGGCAGCCAGAAAATTTTGTAGTACTCTTCTAGTTTCTATTTGCTTAAATGAAAAGTGGGTGTGTCCCACTTGTAAAAATAATACAACAGTGGGTGATAAGAGACAACAAGACTGGCCTTAGAGTATTTTGCTAACAGTTTTTTTTAGCGCAACATGCTAGATTCCTGTTGCTGCTTTGTGAGATATATGCTGTTATGCTTCACTATTCGTTTTTTATGATCTAATCAATCATTTGTTCCCTCCATGTTTCAATTAGGTTGGCGATCAAGATGAAAAACTAGCTGAAGGAATCAAACTCTTTGCTATTCCACTCACAACGACTTCAAAGCGCACCATTCTTAGCGATCTCATTACGGTATGTTAATGCAGTTTAATGATTTTTTAGCTGATTCTTTTTTTATCTCTTCCTCTCTTCTGTTGTTTACTGCTCTATGTTTTATGACTAACCCCTGCGCTGAGATAAATAAAGCAGATAGTTACAATGTGCATGATTTCTTTAATAACATTTACTTCTGTATGCTGACATTACTTTTTCTTGAAATAATTTATACTTTCCTTGGAACTTTTATTTTTACATTCATTTAAGTTGCCGTGGGGCTGGATTTTTCTTTTACAATAATTGCAGTCTCTGTTTACCAGTTACATACAACAACTACTTTTGTGCTTTTAGTTCTAAGGGGGCTTGACCTTTTAAAAGTCCACTAAAAGATTTGCTTGGAGCTCTTTAGTGTTTTGAACGTTGGTAAATTAGATTCTTGATGATATCCTAATTTGATCACTTTACATTTGTTAGTGCAATTACTCAAATCTTTTGTTGTCAGGTATATGCAAAGGGTGGGAAAACTATTGTTTTCACTCGGACAAAGCGGGATGCAGACGAGGTATCATTGGCATTGACAACCAGTATTGCATCTGAGGCGCTTCACGGTGATATTTCACAACATCAGCGTGAGAGGACATTAAATGGTTTCCGCCAAGGGAAATTTACTGTTCTTGTGGCAACTGATGTTGCTTCTCGTGGTCTTGATATACCCAATGTCGATTTGGTGGGTTTCCAACTCCTCTTCACTTCATCTTATTCTAGATACATATTTTTGTAAATCATCCAGGCTCTAACACTAACTCTTTGTGGTCTGGTTGCTGACTGCTAAATGTTTTCACATTTCCAGCATATACTATGTTTGATGACTTGTGTTCACCAAATTATTGCTTTGTATATCTCTGAGAAAAAACAGTTGGTGCAAATTCCAAGATATATACTGCACATTCTGTAGAACATTCAGTCTCACACACATGATATTATTTATGGTGCTAAAACAATAAGTAAATAATCAAACATTTCAAGAACTTTGCCTTTATTACACACCAAATTTGAATTCAAATACCGCGAGACACTCAAGTTCGGGATACCTTTGTTTTACCATCTAGCTTTCATGCATTTTATCACATCTCCATCTGGTCTCTTGCGTTAATCTTGCAATTCACGTGGTACTGTTTCTTATCAATTGCTGTTAGCTTATTAAATTCATTTCAACGTTTTGTTATCTCAAGTGGATTATGGCAGATACAGATTAATGAACGAGAGATATTTCTGTTAATGCAGATTATTCATTATGAGTTGCCAAATGACCCTGAGACTTTTGTTCATCGTTCTGGGCGCACTGGACGAGCAGGGAAAGCAGGAAATGCAATCTTAATGTTTACAACCAACCAGCGAAGGACAGTTAAATCACTTGAACGTGATGTTGGATGCAAATTTGAGTTTATTGGCCCACCTACAATGGAAGAAGTCCTTGATTCATCTGCAGAGCATGTCATTGCTACTCTGCGAGGTGTGCACCCTGAGTCGATTCAATACTTTGTTCCAGCGGCTGAGAGACTAAGCCAAGAACTAGGACCTACTGCCCTTGCTTCTGCATTGGCACATCTGAGTGGATTTTCTCAGCCACCTTCTTCACGTTCCCTGATTAGCCATGAGCAGGTAAAAAGCGACACAAGGAGATTACTCATATGCATGGTTTTTACATGAATTCCACCAATCCTAACTAATTTGCACAGTTAAGTAAGAAAACATTTTACCTGTTCCGCTATCATTATGATCCAGTTGTTCTTGCTTAAAACTCAGAAGTGCCTTCTAGACTTCTGAATTTATCCAGTTGATGTTATATGTTTACTAGTACAGTCTACTACTATTAGAGTTCTACTAGCTTGCAGTTTTCTCTTAAGCAAGACGCCTTCTTCAAATACTCCCATTAACTCTATTAAACTGCAGGGATCGGTGACATTACAACTTACCAGGGATCCAGCATATGCAAGAGGCTTCTTTTCTCCTAGATCTGTCACTGGTTTTCTGTCTGATGTCTCTCCATCTGCTGCTGATGCAGTTGGAAAAATATTCCTAATAGCAGATGAGAGGGTGAGTTTTTTCTTCAGCATTTTGATCATTTGCTTCCGTGCATTTGTTCATTTTCCTTTAGGGAAAGGAAGGTGCATGTATAGTAACTGAACCATCATTATGAGGCAGTCTCTTTTCTAGTATGCCCCTTATTCAAATAACAATCTTTTGTACACATTGCCAACTGTATCAGGTCCAAGGAGCAGTCTTTGATTTACCCGAGGAGATTGCAAAGGATTTGCTTACTATGGAACTCCCCGAAGGAAACACCTTGAGCAAAGTAACAAAGGTAGCTTTTGCATCTTGATCTTCTTAAGTTAATTACTATGGATATTTTGTGCACGGAAATATTGATGCTGGTTGTTATGAGCTAGGCTTGCACTGCACACATTATATAGTGCAGTACTTATAGCGCTATTGTTTTATGTATGATGCTGGTTGTTATGAGCTAGTGCGGTAACTGTTTTTATACTTTCTGCTTGCAGCTGCCAGTGTTGCAAGATGATGGCCCTGCTACTGATTCTTACGGCCGATTCTCAAACTCGGACCGGGGTTCTAGGAACCGGCGGGGGTCGTCCAGGGGCGGTATGGGCGGCGGCTCAAGAGGACGTGGTAGTTGGGACTCTGATGAAGGATTCCGTCGTGGTGGCAGGAGCTCCAGCAGACCTGACAACGATATTTGGTCAGATGATGACTTTTCAGGTGGTGGTGCGAGGAGATCAAACCGTTCGTCATCCCCCGGCGGCGGCCGCTCGTCCTATGGTGGGCGTGGTGGCTCGTCATCCTTTGGTGACAGATCATCGTCCTTTGGTGAACGCTCATCGTCTTACGGTGGCCGTGGTGGCTCATCCTTTGGCAGCAGGGACAGGTAGGCCTCACAAAATCACTCGAATAACGTCACAAATTGCTCTTTGGATGCACACTTACCCATCTTAGTTGGTCCATTTGTATTTTGAAGTGGCATGTGCTCATCTTGATTCTTTTCCACCCATGATGCTCTTTTCACTAAGTAGATGTGAGTTTGAACACCTCATATGATATACTCCCTCCGTTCTTTTTTATAAGACGTTTCAGACAGCTGAGATTGAACTGTTTTGGGCACTGTCTGAAATGTCTTGTAAAAGTGAACAGAGGGAGTACTGAAGACTAGAACTACACTACTTGCCTCAAGTCACCCTCAATAACCTAATGCATTACCTCGTGTGAAACTGATAATAAGTTTGCCAGCTTTTGTCCTTGGTACAGCTTACCTGAATCATGACCACAACTTACCTGTACCTTTTCTTGAGTACAAAAAGTAATACTTTCTTGAGCTAATACTCCCCCACCATTTGCTTGAGCAGAAGCTTCAGTGGCGCTTGCTTCACATGCGGGCAGTCAGGGCACAGAGCATCAGACTGCCCAAACAAGTAGACGGCGCAGAGGACGTGCTGCTTGCCTGCCGCACTGCTCCGTTCGGGCCTCTGATCAGCTTCCGACAAGCGGCTGGACAAAGTTGAACACAAGGCCAAGGACATCGCCGGCGTCCCTTGTGTCCACCTGATCTACATATGCCCGACAGCGGATGGCGCGCTAGGTACTACAGTTTTGTGTGGTCATCGTTTCACCTAGAAGAAGATTTTTGGCACGCTGCTGACCCGCCGATGGAGAGCCTGGCCTTCCGCTAAATTATTCGTGTAATATCTAGGGGTTTTTACAGGAACACTGCTTGTTTTAATTTTTTTTGGTTTGCCGCTTGTCGGAGTTGGTGATAGAATGTTAGTAACAGCTACTACTACATGGACCTTGTAAAGTTCTACAGAACCAAGAAAGCATTCCGAACTGTTACACGTCGATTAGAATTACTGCTGTGAAATGCGGAGATGTCGAACTAGTCTGAAGCTTTTGGTTGAAACGTCAGAGTTTGTTGCAGACAGACAGGTTTTTGTGCCGGTTGTTCGCGGCAGCGCGTGCTTTTTGATCTCTGTGAGATGAACCAGTTACAAAGGTATGTGTGTGTGTGTTTTTGGTCAATTTAGTGCAGGACGGGAGGTTTGACGCCCTGTGAGAGGCATGCATGGCTCAGTTCAACATGGTTGGTTGAGGGTTGGTCAGTCCCAAACTGCTAGACCTTAGCCGATGGAAAAACTTGCCATTCAAAAAGTTGATTTCGTTTCTGCTGATGCGCTGCTTACGGAGATGTGATCCGTGCCGGGCGATACGCATACATACGTGCTGTCGATGTGATCGAGTTGGGGACACGGTCGCGCGCGCGTGGTGATTGGTATGTAATGTACGTCAGGAACGGTGTGTCTATCAGACGGGGGTGGGGTCTGGGGTGGTTGGCAACTGTATGGGAAGGTAGCGAAGGACGCCGGCCAAACCATATGACATGAGATGGGCAGGTCTGAACCTGGGGACAAAAGGGATCAGGTCACTCAGTCAGGTTTGGTGCTAATCCCATCATGCTGAACACGACATTTTTCTCTTGGGAATGGATTAGATTATGAGCACGCTATTGACCACGACACAGAAAACCCTTCCGTGGAACCAAACCAGTGGCAGTGGGCAACCCAAACCAAAGCGCTGGTGCCTTCACTGAATGTCTGAATCCGAAGATGCGCGTGCAGCCGGCAAAGGCACGGCTGACGGAAGAACAGAGCACATGGATGGGTTCCACGTGCAGATTCGCCATCCAAATCAAATGACGTTTCGACGGGAATACACTACTTTCAAAAACGTTCTTATTTTATTACTCCCTTCGTTTCTAAATATTTGTCTTTATAGAGACTTCAACAAGTGACTACATACGGAGCAAAATGAGTAAATCTACACTCTAAAATATGTCTATATACATCTGCATGTGTTAGTCCATTTAAAATCTCTAAAAAGACAAATATTTAGAAACGGATGGAGTATATATATAACTAAATATGGATCGGGACACCTCAGCGTTGCCTGAAAGTGACGATAAAAATACTGAGTAGTATTTCGGCAGTGTTAACTGCCGTCGACGTGGACACGTGTGTGGTACGCGTTACATCGTTGAAGTAAGCACATAGAGAGAGAGAGAGAGAGAGAGTTCGAAGAAAGCAACCGGTAATGGTTGATAATTGTAGAGGCCTAGAGGGGTTGACTTTGTTCGCAAGACATGTGGAGTCGAATTCTTGGGAAGGTTCGACTGGACGTTACACACACATGTACTACATCTTCTTAACTGTACGCGTGGGCAATATGTAATCCAAGAGTGTGGCTAATTAAGTATCAAAGTATGCACTGTGAAACTACAACGTATCTTTGCTACAAGCACTCCTACGGTCCTGCCACGACGATTCCTACCTAAAACGGCCCGGTAGAAAAATAAAATAATAGCTTATCTTTGTTTCGTGGTCAACCTTGCAGACAGGTTGCTTCATGGAAAGACGTTGGAATACCACATTGCCACCTGCCCAAGCAAGGACTGCATCGGGTATGACATTGTTTGTACACTTGGTGTGCAGCTCTTTGCCCACTCTCACAGAAGCTTTGGTTAATCTACTCTGGGCGTTCTGCAACTGGTGTGTGAATTTTCAACAGAGCCCTGAGGACAAGAAAGATTAACAACTGCCCCCTCTGTTCTTAAATATACGACGTTGTTTTGGCAGTTCAAATTCTGCGTCCTTCCGGCCAAATGGCTGGCATGCAGCAGCACGTAGGCGTATTGACTAGCGATCAATCGCGAGTTTTGACGGCATTATGCTCAACTGTTCAGTTTAATCACTGAAACCTGAAATATATGATACTCCCTCTGTCCCAAAATGTAAGACGTCCATAGTCTTACATTTTGGAACAGAGGGAGTAGTACATTGCTACCCTACCCGCCCAGTATATGAAATATGCATTCAAATTTTATTTTATTTTGCTCTTTGGCTTCAAGTGTAGGAAACCAAGAAAGATATACTCATCCCGTAACGGAGGGAGCAGTGCGCGTGTGCGCCACAGTACGGGGAAGTATACTCGTCTGGTTTTCCGTTAATCAACCGAGCAGTTCTCTTCTTCTTAATTAATCGATGAGGCAAATATGTTGCCTTCGCTTTGAAAAAAAAACTTATGAAGATGAATGCGTATGTAGGGCAGAGCAGCCAGCCGGCGTGAAGACCAAGCCGTGCGTTTGACCCGTCTATCATCATGGGCTAATCATCATTCCTCGCGCCCGGATATACACGCACGCATGCACACTCAATCTATGAGTGTATATTGTTGCATACATAATCTACATTAAGCAATTGGCGTTGCGTGCTCCTGATGGAGGTGATAACACGCCATGCAACGCCCTATACACAAGCGACCCATCGAACAAAACACAGCAAGCAGTGTTGCCCCCGCTTGCTAAGCTAGCCGATCGAGATGACGACGACGCCGTCAATTGCCGGTAGCATGCACTGCTCTGCTCGCACGGGCACGCCGCCGTGCCGCATGTGTGGTGGAACGTTCCCAACGTACTTCTAGGTATTCCCTCCGTGTCTTTTTAGTCCGATATAAGATTTGGTCAATGTCATGCTTTGTAAAGTTTGATCAATTTTACAGAAAAAAATTATCAACATCTACAATATTAAAGTTATATGATATGAAAAATTTCATGATGCTCTAACAATATTGATTTTATAATGTGAATATTGACATTTTTCTTATAAGCTTAGACAAAGTTAACAAAGTTTGACTGTGACCCATTCTTATATGCAGATTAAAAAAACGGAGGGAGTAGACTCACATCACCGGGCCTGATGCAGAATCCAATCCAGAACAAAAGTAAACGGTGGAACGAACGAACGCACCAGCTTGCTTGTCTTCATGCCAATGGCGTTTTCCTTCGTTCTACATGTTTGCAGTAGTACGGACGTAGAAGACGAAGCAACGATCTAGCGTTTATATCTCCATTTGAGCACACGCTAATTACATGCTTTCGGCACGCGGGACGTCAGTCAAAGTAAGCTGCCACTCCCTGGTTACATTAAAAAGACCAACGGGAGCCTTTTAAATGGAAACAAAACCCGCCGAGAACTGACGGAAATCTCCACGAGTGAGTGACAAGGTCAAACCTCAACGGGGCACCGCTCGTCCGTCCACTCGGTCTGTACCGGCCGTGACATAATGACTTCCATTGACCATCGTGGTTATCAGGAGTCTCTACTTCTAATGTCTCAGTTGGTAGGTCGCGTTCTGGATTTAATTTTCATCCCACCTATCATGGTTTTTTTTGGTACCGGCTCTCACCTAAGGCTTAGTCACCACGAACCGAAAAAACTCCTAGCGACGCCCCACCCAGTCCACGCGCAAACCTCCCTCGCACCAGAGAAAAACGGCCGAAAAAAACCTACGAAAGAAAACCAGCCAAAAAAAAAAACCAGAGAACGAATCACACGAGCGAGGCCTCCTGCCCTCGAGCGACCAGTCGCACGCACGACTCGCACACCAGATCCCTTCACCGCCGCCCTCCACCCTTCGCCACCGCAGATCCATCCCGCCGCCGCCGCCGCTCCATTCCTCTCTTCCTCCAAGCTTGTCAACGGCGGCGTCGGCGCCCATCCTTCGCCTCCAGGAACCTACCACGCGCGCCGAGGCGAGGGTCTCGTGGACTCCGTCCGTCGCCGCTTGGCCGACGACCCCGCCGCTGGCCAGGAGGAGTGTTCCGTGCCGTGAGGAACCCGCCACGCGCGTCAAGGCGAGGCGCCTCCATCCGTTTCCAGAGCGAGCGCCCGCGAATACCTAGCTAGCCGCCGCCGTCGTGACCGTTCCAGCCACCGCCAAGGTAAGGTTCTTTCTCCATCTCAATTTCCTTCCTTCCCCATCAAGGTTAATTTGGATGCGTACTTAAGTGATTTTGGTGTTGCTCATTGGATTTGTATATGTACGTACGTGTGTCTTTGATCTGCTTCGTTTGGATACGTTGTTAAGTAATTCACATCTTTCCCGTTACAATACGTGCATGATCTTGTCTTGTGCTCTCGGGTTTATATATCTGCTTGCTTAACATCTATCCTACTGCCTGAAATCAGCAGTCAATTTGTTCAGGAAAAGAAATCCACTTATTAGGAAGTAAAATGAAGCAACCATATTGGTCCATCAATTTGTTCATTGTATTTTGTTCATAATAGCACACACAACCTGTCATGTTGTTAGTCAAATATATAGAGGTAAAGTGCTCACTTAGGGAAGTTTCTGCTATTGTTAAGCCTGATGTCGAAGAGTTGGACATGATTTGTGAATCTATGTGCAGGTAAATGGAACACTGGATTGCTTGTGATTGGCCTAATAGGAGTCTGCAAGACGTGATTTCTATTCAAAGCATCTCATCCAGATCACTTTACAATACTTTTCATCATATTTAGAAAATGCGTGTATGCATATAAGTTTCGTGAACATTTTTTTGAATATCCAGGTCAATTTATGCATATCCAGATTACTTTACAAACAGAACAAATCGTGTATTCCTTTTCTAAATATCTAGAAAAGCATTCCTCCATGTAATAGGGTTTTGAAAGTAGTATGCATATAAGTTTCGTGAACAATTTTATTTTGTTATTGCAACCATAAGAAAGGATCTTACTGGATTGTCATGGAAAACATTACTCTTCTATTGCCGATAACTGGATCTGTGTTAACTCAATAGGGTGATCTAGCGAGTTATCTTGAGACAAAAGGTCGCCTGCAATCTTATAAAGTGATCAGACTTGCCCTGAGACTGCAAGCAGTGGCGAAGATAGGAACAATTTGTAGGTGTGGCGGAGCTTTCGAGTGGAAAAACTATGTATAATACAAAAGCTAGATACTATATAAGGACATATTACTTTGTGTTAACATTTGCACATGAATGAGGATAACCGGTCATCAACTCATCATCTATATGAACCAGCAACCAGATCCCGGCACACAAGCAGATATCCATCGATCTAGAGTAGTGTGTTGGCTCAAATTTTCAAAGATGTACTAGTATATACGGTACTAGATTAGTCAATGTGGCAAGTTAGGTGTGGCGGACGCCAAAGCTAGCCAGATAGCTGGCTCCGCCACTGACTGCAAGGTATGTTAGGATTCATGACATATGTATCTTCTTTTCCTATTTTTTACCTTTTAACTACCACTTGAAGTATTGACTGAAGCTGCTCGCCTTAGTGCATAATTTTGTAGTCACCTGAAAATAATGTAGCATTGACTGAAATTGCTCACCATTTGAAGTATTGACTGAAGCATTAACTACCATTGAAGTATTTTCTTTAATTTTTGACCAGAAAAGCATGAAGATGAATTAATTTGATTCATGTAGATGAAATGGTTTTCAATTTCCATTTGTGTCGTTTCAGTGAAACAAAATGAAATTGAAACTATTTTCATTTATGTGTTGTTTCAGTGCATTATTATCTTCCATGATTTGTTTGTCACTGTTATATTTTGTTGCATATATGCAGGCCATCTACCATTCTGCTGCTATTTGTTATTATATCATCTTGTTTGTGAACTTAAAAAGGTCCCTCAAAGAGAAGTGTTTTTCATATGCTCCTGAATCTGGTGTGCGGTATGATGGAGTTTACAGAATTGAGAACTGTTGGAGGAAGATTGGTGTTCAGGTAATTTTACTTCCTGTACAGAGGTTCCACATGCTGCTCCCTACTTTGTGCCACCGAATCGAAGATCAATGTATATTCGTTTGATTTCTTTCTCAGGATACGTACAAGGTCTTAATGTTAAACTGAAGTAATTTTTATTGCTTACTAAACCCTCCTAACTCAACTGACTTGATGTTAAACTGAAGTATTAATCAAGCTTGTTTGCTTTTTTGTACGTATATGCCTACTTACCTCGCTGTATATGGTGTTCGATGGCCAGCCATAGAAGGTTCTGATTTTTACAGAATGGTGTCAAGTTGAGTTCATATTTTAATTTTTATCCATGTGGTGTTTAAACGATGACTATGTACAGTTCATAGAAATTGCGAGGCATAGAAATGATTCAATCTTGATTTTTTCCAGTTTGATTCAGAGCTATTACCTGCTGCACCTACCTATGCGAAAATCTTACTCCAAGCAATCCAAAATTAAGCAGCATAATTTCTCACAGATTTATATAAATTCAGCGACAACTGCTGGGACATGAGCTTCTTTCATATTATCCTGCTTTTTTTCATGATTAATTGGAGGTCCGTAAGGCAGTTCTACCTCTCTCTCGCTACCACAAAAACTTTCTCTTCAACAAAAAAAACACAGACAGGAGCATAGAAAGTACACAGGAGAGCTGCATTGTTATTGATAGAGGAAGGGCGTGAGCACACTAATTGTGCAGGGAAGAGAAGTAAAATGGAAACGATAATGAGAAACAAAAAAAATGTTAAGATCTCATAATAAGATCGGGCACCAGCCACCACCCACAGGAGTATACCTATAGGAGGTCCTAAGGTACTAGCATGCATGCCAATGAATGGCTCATGCTCTGCCTAATCTGCAATGCTTGGTTCGTCATTCTTTTTTTCTTATAGTTCATGATTTATTTTCAATTATGCAATTTAGAAAATAAGTATGTTTATTATGCCATTATACCATATCAGTATATAGGTTATGTAAAGAGAAGTCTGGTACAGAGTGGACTGTTCTGAATGGCTTATCGGAAGTGAGGTCTGCTCATACTCAAGGAAGATGATGTGCAACCAGTGGAGAAGATTAGGATGAGAATTCCAGTGATACTTATGGATTAGTGTCTAAATACAAAATTCCATGATTTGCTACTTATATATTTAGATTCCACTATAACGTTGCTGGTGATAGATTAGTGCAACATATTCTTGTTAGTGCTACATGGCTTTGAACTATTTGGCTAAAATTATGTATCCTTAGCGTCTTTCCGTTCTGCCCAAACAATAATGATGAAGCATTTTCACTATGATACCCAGGTGCCAACAACAAGTGGGGAGAGAATCAATGCAACCCTTGCAGAGGATCTCCAATTCTTCAAAAGGTGATCTTGAGATCCACTGTTGTTGGTGGTGCCAATTTACTCAACATCACTCCTTAGTACATAGTTGGATATGTTGGGAAAAGTGTTATTCTTTTCATTTTTTTCGTGCATGTTTAGGTTCTAATGTTGATGTAGGCAAGCATCACCACTGTTTTTGTTCCTGTGGGTATGTTTCTTGTACTCTTGCTGAATTGTTTGGTGGTGATGACCGACTGGAAATATCATTCTCTTTCGGCCATATGTATTACTGGTTCTGGCAAACAATTGGTGCTTCATTAGTTTCGGTTTGATATACGTACGTATATTCCTTGAATAAACACTAATGCATGGGTGTTAACTTTCAGTTTTGTGTACAAGCATAGTACATGAAAAGCAATTAGTAGATGACATTTCTGTTGAAAAGCTGCTAAGTCATGATGTGCCGGTTGATATTATCTGCTCCCCAACTCAGGCCATCTTGAAAAATACTAAGAACCCAAGTCACAAGGTTTGACTTATTCATCTCACTTGGTAAACTTGCAATCCACCACCAGATATCAAGGTATCTATTAGATGTCAAGGTATTACCTGTTTAATAATCAAGAAAAATGGAGCAGTTGCAAGAAGAGGCAATGGTCAACCACATCCCAATGTCCTAAGCCTTTTTTGGATAGTGCTTGATATTATTTTAGAAGATTTTCCAATGTGACTTATGAAGAAGTTAAAAAGTTGTCCAAGTGTATGAAATCATACAGATGTATGTTCAATAAGATTTTTGTCAAACCGTTAGAATATGTATGCCCCCATTAAATAAAATTAGTGTTAAACCTTAGAGACGGTCTTAATCATTTGTTTTATTCATTTATAAGCATTGTAGCCTGAAGCTTCATACTAACCTGGTCATGCAAATGTTTTAAGAACCTCACGTGATTCACCGAGTATGCGGGTTTCAGGAACCTCACTTCATACTAACCAACCTTGGAAGTTCAATCGATCTAATTTTTGTCCTTATTACCCTCCCAGGAAAGAAGGATCGTCGGACATGAGCGGCGGCATCCGGCGCCAGTTCTTAAACCTGGGGCTGTTTGACAGGCGCAAACGCGCATATTCGCTGCGCCGCTTGGACCTCTCCAAGATGGACTTTTTTCACCGGACCGCACAAGAGGCGCCCACACATGGCAAGGTGGTGCCAACAGCGCGCCGCCAAGGCATGTCGCCCAACAGGAGAAGGATCTGCAAGACCGACTTGGCGACGGCAGAGGCATGGCACCCAAGCCAGTTCTTAAACCTGGGGCTGTTTGACGGCGCAAGCGCGTATTCGCTGCGCCGCTTGGACCTCTCCAAGATGGACTTTTTCACCGGACCGCACAAGAGGCGCCCACACATGGCAAGGTGGTGCCAACAGCGACGCCGCCAAGGCATGTCGCCCAACAGGAGAAGGATCTGCAAGACCGACTTGGCGGCGGCAGAGGCGCGGCACCCAAGATCAATCCGCCAAAAAGCGAGCTGCTCGTGAGGCCACCGGAAGTCTCCTACTCCATCAGGTCTCCTCGTTGTCTTCATTTCTTGCCCACGGCCTCGGAGAGCAAGGTCATCTTGGCCGATCGCGCGAGCCGCATGTTACGCTTCGACACCATTGACGGTTGCAGCTACATTGATACAATGCCTAGCCTCGACGGGTACAAGCACTCGCCGCTGGCCATCTCTGTCCCTCCGACGGACTTGCACCTCCTTGGACGGCGAAGACACCGGCAACCTCTACATCATTGACGCCCACCTGCAAGGTCAACCCCTCCCCCCGGTCCTTCCCCGACATCATCGATCGTTATCCTCCCTGGTGCACCATTTCTCTTTCGGTTGGGAGAGTAGTTCTTGACATTGCCACATGTTTGATCAGGCGAGTACCTCGGGGCAGAGCCCGCGCTACCGTACCTGAGCCCCTACATGCACGGCGAGAACCTGCTCGTCGGTGCCAACTTCGCGTCCGCCGGCGTCGGCATCCTCAACGACACAGGCGTGCAATTCTCAAGCTCCACGCGCACGAAAGCACACATGCTCGAATCATGTATATGTATCTACAATAATGCAATGTTGATCCTACTTGTTTTCAGGTTACAATTTCTGTATATATACTACAATGTTGATCCAACTTATCGGCCCTCGTTCTCCTATCGTATAAATATTTCGGTGAGAATCTGGGTCCACTTAGCATGGAGGAGCTTGAGTAAATTGAGAACCAAATAGAAATATCCCTCAAGTTGTGAAGCATATCAGGTCAAGAATAATCTCAGGTTCATCAGCTTTAGATATTTTTCTGTTATACATGACTTCTCCCATGTAAATTGGGTACATGTCTTTCTACTTGATATTAGTGTAACCTGCCATATCTCTCCCATGTAAAAAGACTACCGGATTTACTTCATGTCAGTTGTTACTATCTCTTAGAAATTCTTTCTGCATTCATCATAGAAGCAATTAAATTCACTATCAGCGAAGTTCACTGCAAGTTTGCTGCACAATTTTTATTTGATAGATACACGTGAGATTATTATTTTTCTTTACGTTTGTTCAATATATGAATAATTCATTTGAGAACAGAGACAAAACATGACAAGAAAGGGGAAGAACTAACCTACATGGAGCTTGGTCAAGGTCGCCACTCATGTTTGATGGTATTGTTTCTGGTTCCACTGACGTTGTCGATGCCTGTTACCTATGGCCCTGTTGCTACTTTCCTCGGTCGGTGTCCACCAGCCACTGCATGCAGACAATAGAATTTAGGCCAGCAATTGTCGCTGATCTACGCTACAGGTCGACCCATAGACAGGGAAAGGAGGCGATGGCTGGTGGGGAGAGGAGCCGGGGGACGTGTTGTGGCGGGACAAGAGGCGCAGTGGCAGGGAGAGAAGGTGAAGACTACGCCATGTGAGTTGCTGAAGTTGTGACTTCCGCGGTGGGGATAAGGGACGTGTGATGTGCTTGTGTGGTGAGAGGCGAGGAGTGGCTTTTCCTTTTTGTGGGAGGCTGTTCATATTTGTCTATTCTATTTTTATATTAAAGATACATACAATTATCTATCATCATTATAATCAAGATAATAAATATTTATTTATTCCAGTATGTGTTGAATTATTTTGTTTTTGATTTTAATATGCTCTCATGAAATGGTAAAAAATTGGTTCATCCAATTTACAAGTTGAGTACTCTATGTTTGCACGTTCTTACATTTTCATGTGAAATCTTCAAGCTAACTGTATGAAGTACTCATGCAGGATGGTTACAAGTCAACGGAGATTTTTTTACTATAATTGCTCAAGTACTGTGCAAAGGAAGCTGAAGACAATATTCCTGGTATTTTAGAAGATGCAAGTGAGGTGGAATAATGAAAATACATTGCATCAAGTACATTTTTCGGTTGTTACTATAATTTTTTTCTATACATGTGAAATTGGAAGTGCATTATGTTTATGTATGCAATTAGAAAAAAATTAAAAGGCCCGTGGCAACGCACGGGCATTGTACTAGTATATATATATATATATGCTCGTAGTTAATTAACAGCACAACGGGACATAGCCACGTACTCCCTCCGTCCGAAAATACTTGTCGAAGAAATGGATAACGAAACAACAGCTTTTGTTTTTTCTAAATCTGAGGAGCAGGCCAGCGCTTGTCTTCACACCAATGCCGCTTCTTCTGTTCGTTCTACTACTAGTAAAATCCAAATCTCTGTCCCATGTTTCGGACTATTTCAGCTTGCACGCATTACACATTTTAGACTCGCATTCACGAGCTACTTTCAGGCTTTAAACATGCACAGGGGCGAAACAGTAATAAATTAGAAAAGTCAAATCATGCCTGTCTGCTGAGTACTTCTTCCGTTCGTAAATATAAGTCTTTGTAGAGATTACACTATGGACTACACGCAGAGCAAAATGAATGAATGTACACTCTAAAATACATCTATATACATCCATATGTGATCCATAGTGGAATCTCTACAAAGACTTATATTTAAAAACAGAGTGAGATTTAATAACTAGTGCCAAAGTGGAAGTGTCGATCCATCCTCAAATGATTTTCTGCGAAATTACAACTTGATTTTGTTCTAGACCAATCCATTGGTCAAAATGATCGAGTTTATGCACAGCCATCGGACTACCCAATTTCTGGAACATGTACTACACACCAGAGACGCAGATGTGAAAATTCTGCTCGAGCGCGAGAGAAAAATATTGATACTGAATGCTAATCCTTAATGTAGCAGGGTGGAAAACGGACCGAGTGGACGGGGGGTTCGGCTGAGCTCCCGCGACTAGGCGACTAGGGTTCCCCCTCCCTACCTCCCGCCGCCGCCGGCCGCCGGCCCCGCGCCCCACCTCCGCCCCCTTCCTCCCTCCCCTCTCCCCCGTCCGGACCCGCCTCGCGCCGCCTCCCCGGGAGGTGGCGGGCGAGCTTCGTCTCTCTTCCGCGCCCCTCCTCCCCCTTTTCCTCTCGCCGCCGCCGTGTCGCCGGCCGGCCCGGTGGCTCTAGCGGCGGCGGGCATTCCTTTCTCTGCACGACGTGCTCCCTTCCTCGGCGGGCGGCGGTCTTTGCTCGGCGTGGCTGCGGTCCGGCTGCCTGCGGCGGCGGCCGGCGGCAGGCGTGGTGTCAGTGCCGCTCCTTGGCGGCGGGGCGACGTGGTGGTGCTGGGTGGCCTCGTCGCGATCCCGACCCAGATCTGGACCCGGCGGGCCCCATCTGGGTCCTAGCGGGCCGGCTCCCCGGCGTGGCCTCGTTGTCTGTGATGCGATGAGGAGGAGGAGCAGCTGGGATGTGGGGCATCGGCGTCGACGGCGTGCCGGCAGCAGCGCGAAGGCGGGAGCTTTACGGGCCCACGAGGGCTCGCCCGGGCCTGTGCGACCACGGGCCTGGTGTGCTCCTGCTATTGCGTCCGGACGGCTATCGTCGCGGACGGTGGAGGTGGGGCCCTCCCGCGTGCCGACGATGTTGATGCCCTAGTCCCGGCTTTGATTCTTTGCCACGCTGTCCTCACTCCGCGGTGCCGTGGTGAGACGGCGTGGGGGCCTCATGTCCGCGTTGGCGCAGAGTAGTGGTTGGTCTGGTCGCTGGATTCGGAGCTCCTGAGGTGCGGGTTGGGACCGGGGGAAACCCCTGTCGGCGTGTCCGACACCGGCATGGTGACGCCTGTGGGCGCCACCTGACCTTCCGGAAGGGCGTCGGGGGCTACCCTTCCTCTCGCCTCGTCGTGTACCGGGGGAAATCCTTGGCAGCAGCGTCGTCATCGTCCCGTTCCTTCTTGGAGGTGTTGATAGGTGCCGGCGCTCCGGAGCCTTGGAGCCTAGTGGAAGATCCTGGTGGGCGCAGTGGTCGGGAGGCTTCTTCGTTTTTGTTGATCCGCCGTTGTCGGCATTTGTTTCTTTGTTCTATCTCTGTCTTTTCTTTTGGGTGTGATTGTGCTGCTTCCGCCCCAATATCTATCTCTGTATGGTTTGATTGGTTGCTTTGTATACAAAGCGGGGGAAACCTTTTTTGGCAAAAATATTGATACTACAACCATGTGGCACAGACTAGAAGGAAGCTACAAATGGCAGTGTCATTTTCCAATCAAGCACAAAGTGTCTGATCATGTATCCATGTACGTATGTAAAGTAAAGTAAATTAGCCCGCCAAGCGCAAGCAAAACGTCCACCGTTAGCATAAATCCGGCCACCCTCCGGCTCCCACTCCAACCATCTCCCCTGTCTTCTTCTCTGCCTTCCCCCCGAAGCTGCCTGCCGCCAGCGCCGCCAACCCCTCCTCCTCCCGCCAGCCGCCACTCCTCCCCTATAAACTCTCCGCTTCGCCGCATCCGTCCTCAGATCAGAGATCACAAACCGCTACCAACACTCACTACTCATCCTCCTCACCCACGCGCTTACTCTTTCTTGCGTCCATCAAAGAAACCCAGAGAGAGCCGAGCCGAGCAGAGCAGAGTTTGCCGGCCGGCCAGCCAAGCACCTGTCAGCGCCCATGTCCGTGCAGGTGGCGGCGCCGGCGACGACGGCGTGGTCGTACGCGGAGTACATGGCGCGGTGGGAGCGGCAGGTGGAGCGGCGGCAGCTGTTCCTCCGGAGCTACCACTTCTCCCGCGACGCCGAGGTGTCGCCGCGCGCGCGCACGCGCCGCGTCGTCTGGGCCGGGGCGCGACGCCTGCGTCGAGCCGCCGCCAAGGGGCTCCGGCGCCTCCGGGCGCGCATCCGCCTCTGCTTCGGCTGGGCCGCACCTGCGCTCCGCCGCCGCTGCTCCCCCCGCCGGCCCAGCCACGGGTTCCGATACGGCCGCATCCCCCGGGCCAAGGCCGCCAACACGGCGTCCGTCTGCTTCTGGTAGCCAGGTCGCATGGAGCTAGAATAGGAAGAAAAATCCAACGCGCGCGAGCGCACTTGTTGGCTTCTACTATGCCCGACATTGGGACGTTGTAAAAATCACTGATAATAGGGATGCGAATGAGATTATCACTTGCTCCGGCACCCAAGCATCTTTTTTTTCTACATGAACGACAACGTTGGTTAGTATACTACTGAATGCATGATCATCAGCATCTGTTTTGCTGCGGTCGACCTCTGGCGTAGACGTGGCCGGGTTACGTTACTGCTGCACGTACTCATCTGTCCTCATGAAATCAGGAGGGCGATGTTGTCTGTCCATGCAATGCATCAAGCGGCACGTACCACGCATAAAAACATGCCTTGTGCAGATTATACCTGGGCAAGCCGGATGACGTGTCCAGCCGAGTGGAAATAAACTACGGATCCAGACACAATAAAAATACCCATACTGTTTCAGCAGTGTTAACTGCAATTGACGTCGACCCAAAGTATTTCAGCCGTCGACGTGGACACGCGTGTAGTACGTGTTACATCGGTGAGACTAAGCAGAGAGTGCAAAGAAAGCTACTAGAGGGGTTGGCTTTGCTTGCAGGACACGTGGAATCGAATTTTTGGGTGTGTCTTATACCGTTGGGTATTATTTGGAGTAGGATATAAGGCTGAGTCGTGCTAGTTGCAAGAGTTCGCATAGAACCAAGGGCATGCAAGTAAGACTCCAGGGGCAATAGCTGTGAGAAGAAAAGGGAGGTGCGTGCAAAATCCCAAAAAAATTTAGACAATTTCTTGATTTGTGCGTGTCATCCTTGCGCATGAGCCATGCTAATCTTCTCTGAATCGTTCCAATTTTATCGAATGTCCCCCAAGGGACAAGTCTATTTGCAGCGAGTGAGCTTATAAGACGCTGAGGGGTGCAGATGGACGGATGGAGGCGATAATACGCCACGCGACGCCGCACGCTCAACAGTACTATACGAACACCTGAGCTTAACTGTCTTGATGCCAATGATGTTTCCCTCCCTTCTAATAACCAAGATCTACTATGCACCATACGGAAGCGTGTATGAGATGATGATGAGGCTCGCGTTTAATTTGGTAATTCTAACACGCGCCAGTTAATTTTAGGCTTTGGGCATGAAGGACGTCAGTGAAAGCTGCCACCTAGGCCGTGGTTACAAAGCAACCCGGAACCTTCAAATCCAATCCAAACACTCAGCCCGGGAGCACTGACGAACCACTCTAGCTAGGATTGACAAGGTCAGCTAGCTGCCGGTCAGTCCTCGTCCACTCGGCCTGTACCCATCGTGACATAATCACCCTGTTGACCATCGTCGTTACTACTCCATTAGACACAGGATCATAATTACTTAGTGGGGAGGAGCCTCCGTGACATAATCATCGAGTTTCATACTTAAGGAGTAGTAGTTAATTAACAGCACAACGGAACTCAGCCACGTACGAACCTAGGGGTTAAGTTTTCTTTAACAAGAGAACGTCGTAGGCACCTAGAGCTTAGCTTCTCTTCACACCAATGGCGTTTCCTTTGCTCATTCTAGTTCTACTGGTGCTAAAATCTATTCCCACCGTTTTTAAATATAAGTATTTTTAGAGATTTCAACAAATAACTACATACGGAGCAAAATGAATAAATCATCACTCTAAAACTATGTTGTAGTCTATTTAAAATGTCTAAAAGGACTTATATTTAAAAACGGAGGGCGTAAATCTTCGTTCCATGTTCGGATTGGCTTCGGCAATGCTTTCACGCGCTAGTTTCAAGCATGCACAGGCGCGGAACAGTAATAATAAATGCAAAAAGGTCAAAGCCTGCCGGCTGCCGATTCAACGGTTGCAAGAGAAGAAATGGGCACGCCAACGAGGGTGGCCCCGTACAGTGGCGAAGCCACACTTGAGCTGTATGGTCAATTGAATAGATAGCTTTTTACAGAAACATCATACGGCAAGCAAAAATTATTCCTGAAAAACGCATGAATGCATCAACCTGACTACACAACGCTTACTTGACCACACAAGATTGGATTCCTGGCACCGCCACTGGCCCCGCAATCCCAGTAGTAGTACTACATCGCACTGCTCCTGCACTGGCACATGCTATGCGAGTTAATTTTTTCTTTGCGGGGGCTCTGCAAGTAAATTAGTGTCAAAGAGGAGGTGTCGCTCGATCCTCTAATGTTTTGTGGCACTCCCTCCGGTCCTTTACTCTGCATATTAGGTTTGTCTGAAGTCAATCTCATCCAACTTTGACCAAGGTTATATAAAAAATTACTTTCTCCGTCTAGGTGAGTAAGTCATCTTAGGCTGTGCACCGTGACCAAAGAGGAGGGAAAAACGACAGATATTAATGTTTATTTGCTAATTAATAGTATTGCATGCAATGAACTAACCACTGCATGTCATGTTTGATGGTCTCAAGTCATTAAAAGCATGCACACCCTCATCTCTTATTGGTTGATATGTCAAGAAACAAGAAACGAGGTAGAAATTAATGCACCGCGCTTATGGGTTTTGGGATTATTTGGTTTTTGTAGGATGACTTACACACCTAGACAGAGGGAGTATTGACATTTACATAACAACACTAATATCATTAGATTCATCTCGGAATATATTTTCATATTATATTTATTAGATATTATAGATGCTAATAATTTCTAATATAAATTTGGTTAAACTTAGCTAAGTTTGACTTTCGGCAAATTCAATGTGCAGAGTAAAAAGGACCGGAGGGAGTAAGTTAGAAATTAATTTTGTTGTTCAGACAAATTCCTTGATGAAAACGATCCACTTTATCTGGCCGCCCGATTCTGTAACATGTGTGTTGTTTATACGGTGACTTCCATGTACACACCACACAGACTAGAAGGAAGCTACAAATGGCAGTGTCATTTTCCAATCAAGCAGTATGTCTGATTATCCATTGTAAAGTAAAGAAAAAAAATCGCAGGCAAAACGTATACTAGAAGGTTAGCCCGCATCCGCTTAATCCTCTTTGCCCAATTTCTTTGCTTCCACGTTCCACCAAGATACCGACAGCCGAGCAGAGCCAGTCAGCCAGCCAGCCCGCGCCCATGCCCCTGCAGGTTGCTTCGCCGGCGACGGCAGGGGAGAAGACCATGGCGACGGTGTGGCCGTACGTGGAGTACATGGCGCAGTGGGAGCGGCGGCAGCTGTTCCTCCGGAGCTACCACTTCTCCCGCGACGCCGAGGTCTCGCCGCGCGGGCGCACACGCCACGTCGTCTGGGCCGGGCGCGACGCCTGCGCCGCGCTGCCGCCAAGGGGCTCCGACGCCTCCGGGCGCGCATCCGTCTCTGCTTCTTCGGCTGGGCCGCGCCCGCGCTCCGCCGCCGCTCCTCCCCCCGCCGTGGCGGCGTCCACGGGTTTCGCTAGGGCCGCATCCCCCGGGCCACGAAGGAGTCGCCGGCCGCAAACGCCGCGTCCGTTTGCTTCTGGTAGCCAGGTCGTGAGCTGGAATAGAAAGAAAGCAAACGCGGGAGCGCACTTGTTGACTTCTATATGCGGTTTTTTACGTTCCTTTGACATGGTAGTTTAGTCTTTTCCATATCTAATTTATAACTAATGATATTTCCTTAATCTACTTTGGTAATCCAGGGTTATAGGAAACCGTCAACTTCCGGACGCTGTAAAAATCAGTGATAATTTTGTTTAGGACTGGTCTAGTGAGCGGCCGGCTGCTCGCTACCCTTCGCGAGCCGCCAGCCAAAAGCGGAAAGTTTCGGTCCGTAATAACCAATAAATAATAATAATCTCTCTCCCCTCTAATTTATATACTAAAAAAAATCCATATATTAGAAAAAAATCAGCTAAACAGACAAAAACCATCCATGTGAAAATGTGTGAACGCATTTAATTTGAGTTTTCAATTTTTAAAAAGTCATAATTTTTAAACCGCGTGTTGAAATTAAGATCTGTTTTCACCGTTGGAACCCTCGTGACGTGCTCTTTGAAACTAGATCCCGCATGGGTATATTTTGACGAACCAGTCTTCCTGCCAATTAAACATCAATGTGTGTGCAATCAGACTAAAGTATAAGTCAACTAAACATCAATGTGTGTGCAACTAGACTACATTACAAGCCAATTAAACATCAATATTGTGCAACTAGATTATATTACAAGCCAACTAAGCACAAAGTAGTTGAATATAAGGGCATCTCCAGCCGTTGGCCCCCGAGGGGCCGTCTAAAGCGCCGCTTTGAGGGTGAGCCATAAAAAAATAATACAGGGGCGAAGTCGTTTCAAATTGTCGGCCCAGGGGCCGCCTTCAGCGTATTAAAAAAAAAGAAGGGCCGTTCGGCGAAGTTATGATAAAAAGTAGTTAAATTTCGGCTAAACATGGCAAATTTCGGCGAAATTCGCGCATTTTCATTACATTAACCTAATCTAAAAAAGAACGGGGCTGAAGTCATCGCCGCCATCGTCGTCGTCGGCCTTCTCCTCCTTGACGCGGCGCCCTCTTTGACCCGCGTCGCCATGGCGGAGAGTGGCGGCGTCGTCGTCGATGTCGTCGTCGTTGTCGCATAGGGCGACGACCCGTCTTCATCGCGGCGCGTCGGCGCTCCTCGGCGGCGCGGTGGCGGCGTACCGCGCTCGCCACCTTCTTCCGTGCGCTTTCTCCATCGCAATGGAGTCTGGCGCGCCCATTCTAGGGCAGCGTCGTCGTCGTCGAACTCCGCCTTCACGGCGCCGCCGCTCCGTCTTCACCGGCGCTAGCCCGGCTCCGTCTTTGGCTTGACGAAGCGCGGAGGAGCCGACGAGGAGGAAACACGCCGCCGCCCTCGTTGATAGCGATGACGGCGCTGCGAAAAGGCCGCCGAGCGGCGACTCCGCCGTGGGCTCGGCCTTGACGCCGAAAGCGGGCCGAGTGCCGGAGGAGTGCGATGAGGATCGGGAGAAGGAAGAGGAGGAGGAGGACCCGAACCTCCTGGCGCCCATGGCCCGACAGCGTCGGTCTTTGCCGCGCCGAAATGCCAACGGCGGTCGTTACCACCTCGAGTGCGTGAGCACGCCCTCGAGTGTCGGCGGGACGCCCGCCGAGGCGGCGCCCTCGCTGATTCGCCGCCGCCGACCACCGGCGCGCCGTTGGTGGGCGCCAATCGCTGCTGTTGGCGGCGCTCGAAATCGCCGCCAGTCGCGTGGTTGTCGACGGCGTCTTGGGGAGGGAGAGTTGGGCGTCGGTGAGGGCGCGCGCGATCTCGACCTCGCCGGTGAAATGCCGGCCGCCCGCGGCGTCGAGCAACGGGGAATGGGCACTCCCGGCCGAGTCTCCACCCGTTGGCGTAGCGCGCATGTCGGGAGCGCGGGATGTTCGCCGAACAGAGCGAGACTCTGTCATGCGGAAAACGGCGGCAACCATTGGCCGCTGCCTGCGTTCCGGAAGCGTTACGCCATGGCGACGGTGAAATTGGCGGGCTCGGGAGAGGTAGAGGAGAGGTGGCGGCGGCGCTCGGGAGAGGCAAGGGAGAGGAGGGGCTGGATGGCGGCGAGGGCGGGTGGTGTGGGCACAGCGAGTGGAGGCCGCCGGCTTTATAGCCGGGCAGCGCCCGTGTACGCTGCGTCTTGAGGAGGGCGTCGGCCGCCCGTCCGTGAAGCGCCGCCGTAAGGAATCAATGGCAAGGCTGACCGGCGGCAGCCTTGCCATTGATTCCAGGAACCGAGGCCGTTAAGGGGAAGACGAGGCGCCGAAGTCGTTGACGCTGATTGGCCGCGTCTTTTTCGCGCTAAAACAGCCGCCCGGCGTCCCGGCGCCCGACGCGTCGGCTTGGGCTGGGTCCGCGGCGCTATTTTCGTCCCAAGCCGTGTCGAATCGGGCTCTTGAAGCCTTGGACGGACCGTTTTTTTCGTGGCCGTGCGAAAAAATCGCCTGGAAGGCCTTCCTAGGGGCGCGGCTGGAGATGCCCTAAGACACCCATGATTACATCCATTACTATGCTGGAGAGTGGAGAGTGTGCAACTTTGGACGAAAATTCAGTGGCGCCGCGACCAAAGCAACAACAACACTCCAACTTGTACTCGTCTCGCTAGATTCAACATGGATGCACTATGCTTAAACTATGCTTCTTTTCTTCACTGCTGGGGACTGTTGTAGATACCTCAATCAAGTAGTACGCGTCTACAGAATAGTTCAATCAACTTCTTGTCAGACGCAGGGGAAGGAAGAGGCCGGGGCGACGATGATGAACCCATCCGGATGTGCGTTGGGAAGGAGCAGCTACGTCACCGGAGAGGAGGGCGGCGTGCCGTGGCGAAGACAACCTGGTCCGCATCTGCTGGATCTCACCGTCACCAGGATCTGGGAAGGAGACGACCTCCCGGTCTCACATCAGCTGCTGCTCGGGCGGGCATGGCGACGCAGCACAGGCGTCGGTGCTCCTTGCTGCTTGGGGCGAGCCATCCATGGCGACACAGCGCAGGTGCCTGTGCGCAGCGCAGGCGGGTGGAGGAGGGGAATGACGGGAGAGGATGGGGCGGCTGAAGAGGAGGTGGAGGAGAGGATGGGTCGTTTGTCGTACGTGGTCGCGACCACCTCCCCGACCAAGTAACGCCTGACGTCGCGGGACACACGATCTGAGTTGATCGAGCGGTGAGCGTTCGGCCGCTCGATTCGACCATAAAATGTGCGTGCACTAATAAGGTTTTAGGTTTTGTTTAATGATGATCACAAATTCCTTTGGCTGTCGAGCAGAGCTGCGAGTTACTCAGCTAGTTTAGCTAATGTGCCATGCACAAGTGAGATTCAGTGGCGTTAACTGCATTTGGAGAAGCTGGGCGCCACTAACACGCAAAGATTTTTATTTGGTTGGCTCTTGTCTTTTGTACAGAATTTGGACATCCGATCCCAGATCAGCTTGCTATTCAAGACCACACGTTGTCTACAAGAGGAAGACATAACGGACCACATCCTCATCCAGTCCAATGTGTATGATAGACAAACTTGGCAAATGCTTGCCTGCTTAACCAATTTCCCACTCGTAATGATCCGATCATCCAAACTCAGATCGACACCCTTGAGAACCGGTCGTTAAGAACTAGAGGGGTGATCCCTAAAGAGAACAAAGGATGGTTTGACACTCAAGTGATTCCTGTTTCCTCGAGTTTATGGAAACAGTGGAACTCTCGTGTGTTCACAATAGGTGTGTTTGACTTGTGAGTGGTTGCTCTATCCTATCATTCACAATCCTTTTTTTTAGAACGAAGACACTAGATGTGTCCGATTTTAAATTAATAAAGCCCACAACTTAGGCAGCGTAGCAAACATAGTTTGGAACAACGGAACGAGCACGGAGGCTCAAGGCCGACGCGGAGTCACGAGAGTTTTAGTACAGGCCAAAAGAGCACGCAGCGATGCAATTACAAGGCTCGAAGCCAGAGCATAGAGCACGCAAGCTCGCTCGTGCGCAAGACAAAAGGACCGCTTCACGACGTAGAAGTGGCAGGAGGCTCCCTAGCCAAAACGTAGACATGACGCAGACGATCTTGGGCTTGCTTCAGTTTGTCAGCATCCTTGCGCCTCGCCAACGGACTCCACCGCTGCAGGAAGAGGTTGCATTTATATATGATGTTAGCCGGGTGCATTGGGAAGATACCTTCGATCGCTAGTTTGTTCCTGGTTAGCCAAAGAGCCCAGGCCAAGGCTCCAAGACAGCTCCAAAGCACTCGTTTGTTGCCTCCTTTAACGGAATCTACTATGGCAGCAAGTTCGAAGGCCGAGCACGGGTTCCACGAGGTGTTGGCGACAGCCCGGACCGCACTCCAAGCAAAACGAGCGAGCGGGCAGCGGAAGAAAACGTGATTCGCATCTTCCGCGACGTTACAAACCACACACAGAATGGTCGACGGGCCGTTGCGTTTGGCAATGTTGGCCGAGGTGGGCAATCTGTTGCGAAATAGTTGCCAAAAGAACACCTTTATCTTAAGCGGTATACGAGCGTTCCATAAGCCTTGTGGCAGTTGCAAGGACTGACCCTGACACAACTTTCGGTACAGGGACTTTACCGAAAACTTGCCAGACGGGTTCAGGGACCAAGTCACAGTGTCCTCGGACACGGAAAGCGACGCTCGCGATTAGATCAGGAATGTCCAGTAGGTGCGCTTGTTCTGTTCCCGTTAGCTCACGCCGGAAAAAGATCGCCGGAGGGGAAGTGGCAAGCGTCGTAGCAACGGTTTGCTCCGAGTTGACCGCCAGAATGTAAAGATCCTGGAAATCTGACCAAAGGGGTTGATAACCCACCCAATGGTCCAACCAAAAGAGAGTCGAGCGGCCGTTGCTGATGGAGAACTTGGCTCCCAGGGCAAAGGCCGGCCGGACTGCTTGTTGGTCATTCCAGAAAGGGGAACCCCTCGCCACTCCTTCGAAAAAGTTCCCAGACGGGAAATACTTAGCTCGCAACAGACCCCCCCACAGACCCGTCGCCCCCTGCGAGAGCTTCCAAATCCACTTACACATCAGCGCGATATTAAGGATTCTGGTGTTCGTGATCCCTAGCCCTCCCTGGGCTTTGGGACGGCACACCGCATCCCAACGGACCATGTGGTACTTGCGCTTGGGTCCCGATCCTTCCCAAAAGAAACGAGACCGGGGTGTGTCCATCTTGGCATGAACCCCTTCTGCCAGGAGGAACAGACTCATCACGAATTGAGGCAGCGAGGAGAGGCTCGCATTCGTGAGCACCAACCTAGCTGCGGAGGAAAGGAACTTCCCCCTCCAGGGGCAAACCCGCCCTCCCACCTTGGTCCAGAGCGGCGCCCACCCGTCGACCGTGATGCGTTTGGCGTCTAACGGAAGGCCTAAGTACGTGAACGGGAGTTTGCCTAACTTGCAGTTCAGCAAGTCTGCAACGCGCCTACTGTCCTGCACATCCATGCCCAAAGACATCACTTCACACTTGTGGAAGTTGATTTTAAGTCCCGACATGAGCTCGAAGCTAATAAGCAAAGCTTTAACCGTTGCGATGTTGTGGAGGTCGGGTTGGAACAGTAATAGCGTATCGTCCGCGTATTGCAAGTGGGATATCCCCCCTCGAATGAGGTGCCCCAACACCCCTTTTATGTGCCCAGCCTCCGCGGCTTTCCGCAGCATAGCAGCGAGGGCGTCAGCCACAAAGTTGAACAAGAGCGGTGACATGGGGTCACCTTGACGCAAGCCGCGCTTGTTCATGAAGAAGTTCCCTACTTCTCCATTAACCGAGACCGCAGTTTGCCCCCGAGACCAATTGCATGACTCGGTGCACCCACACCGGCGAGAGCCCCTACCGGAGAGGATCTGCCGGAGAAAATCCTAGTTTACGCGGTCGTACGCCTTCTCAAAATCAAGTTTGAACAAAATGGCCGGTTCGTGCGTGCGTCTAAGCTCGTGAAGGGTCTCTTGCAAGGCTAACGGCCCCTCCAAGATGTTCCTACCGCGAATGAACGCCGACTAGGAGCGACTAATTATGCGATGAGCGATCGGCAAGAGCCAGGTGGCGCAGCCTTTAGAACAAATTTTGAACGAGACGTTAATGAGTGCAATGGGCCTATACTGGCGGATGTTGTCCGCGCCAGGCACTTTCGGGATGAGCGAGAGCACTCCGTAGTTAAGCCTAGCTATGTCCACGAATCCACGCATGAAACCGTTACACACCTTGTAAATTGGATCGCGAACCAGAGCCCAAAAGTGTTTAAACATCACCACCGGCCACCCATCCGGCCCAGGGGCCGTGTCAAATTTCATGCTAGACAAAGCATTGTCGATTTCCTTAGGGAGAAACGCAAGCCCCAGCTCCTCGTTCTCGCTATCTAGCACCACTTGGGATGGAAGCCAAATATCCGCACACAGGTACGCACGTTGTGCCTCCTCCGTCCCCATCAGACTAATATAGAAGTCATATATGTGTTGGGAAATCTCCGATTGCTGCACAAGAAGCCCGTGCTCCGTCTGCAGGCGAAGGATTGAGCATTTCCTGCGCGGCCGTTCGCATACGCGGGGAAGTATTTTGTGTTCGCATCACCCTTGAGCGTCCACTTGAGGCCTCCCCTACGCCTCCAGTATTCCTCCTCGGCCCGCAGCAACGCTTCGACTTGTCCTTCCAGGGCATATCGCTGCGCCCATTCTTGCTCAGAGAATGGTCGAGTGTCCGCCTGAACATCGAGGGGTGCCATTTCTTCCAGGAGCCTCGCCCTAAGGACCTTGTCGTCGCGCCCCTGGTTTGCGCACCACCCCTTTAGGATTGCGCGAAGGCGCCCCCCAGCTGCGATCCAAAACTCCATTTAGCCGTGTTGCTGGCCAGGAGTTGAACACAATGCAGCCATCTTTACCTAAAGATGGTGTCAAAGTCCGGTACCCCAAACCACGCGGTTTCAAAGAAGAAACGGGGGCTACGGTGGATTTTATCTTCCCCGGAAGATAAGATTAGAGGCACATGGTCCGATCAGATCCTTGTTTCTGCAAGGAGCGAACATAAGGGAAACACTACTTCCCAATCCGGAGACATGAAGGCACGATCCAGAACAGATCGCACCGGGGCTAGTTGCTTGTTAGTCCAAGTATATCTCGCCCCGGTTCTGGCCACTTCCCTAAGTGCCATAGACACAACCGCGTTGTTATACATGGCCACCCTTGACCAATTGATGTTGTCATTGTTTTTGTCTGCACCCGAACGGATTAGGTTGAAGTAGCCTCCCACCATGAACGGGATCTGCGCTGCGGCTAAAGCCGTCACCTTGGCTTCTAGTTCTCCCAAGAACTCAACGGAGCGGGAGTGATATGCTGGTCCGTAGACTTGCACGATGGCGAGCTGGCGAAGCGAAGCTTGCATGCGCATGTTAGCCGCAATAAAGAAGGTGCCAACCTCCCAGGTCAGCACTGTTGGAAATATGCCCTAGAGGCAATAATAAAATGGTTATTATTGTATTTCCTTGTTCATGATAATTGTCTATTATTCATGCTATAATTATATTGACCAGAAACCGCAATACATGTGTGAATACACAGACCACAACATGTCCCTAGTGAGCCTCTAGTTGACTAGCTCGTTGGTCAACAGATGGTCATGGTTTCCTGACCATGGACATTGGATGTCATTGGTAACGGGATCACATCATTAGGAGAATGATGTGATGGACAAGACAATCCTAAGCCTAGCACAAGATCGTAGTTCAGTATGCTAAAGCTTTTCTAAATGTCAAGTATCTTTTCCTTAGGCCATGAGATTGTGCAACTCCCGGATACCGTAGGAATGCTTTGGGTGTACCAAACGTCACAACGTAACTGGGTGGCTATAAAGGTGCACCACGGGTATCTCTGAAAGTGTCTGTTGGGTTGGCACGAATCGAGACTGGGATTTGTCACTCCATGTGACAGAGAGGTATCTCTGGGCCCACTCGGTAAGACATCATCATAATGTGCACAATGTGATCAAGGAGTTGATCGCGGGATGATGTGTTACGGAACGAGTAAAGAGACTTGCCGGTAACGAGATTGAACAAGGTATCGGGATACCGACGATTGAATCTCGGGCAAGTACTATACCGGTAGACAAAGGGAATTGAATACGGGATTGATTGAATCCTCGACATCGTGGTTCATCCGATGAGATCATCGTGGAACATGTGGGAGCCAACAGGGGTATCCAGATCCCGCTGTTGGTTATTGGCCGGAGAGTTGTCTCGGTCATATGCGATGGTTCCCGAACCCGTAGGGTCTACACACTTAAGGTTCGGTGACGCTAGGGTTGTAGAGATATTAGTATGCGGTAACCCGAAAGTTGTTCGGAGTCCCGTATGAGATCCCGGACATAACGAGGTGTTCCGGAATGGTCCGGAGGTAAAGATTTGTATATAGGAAGTCCAGTTTCGGCCATCGGGAAAGTTTCGGGGTCACCGGTAGTGTACCGGGACCACCGGAAGGGTCCCGGGGGTCCACCGGGTAGGGCCACCTACCCCGGAGGGCCACATGTGCTGAAGTGGGAAGGGAACCAGCCCCTAGTGGGCTGGTGCACCCCCCTTGGGCCTCCCCCTGCGCCTAGGGTTGGAAACCCTAGGGGTGGGGGCGCCCCACTTGGCTTGGGGGGCAAGTTTCCCCCTTGGCGCCGCCCCCCTTGGAGATTGGATCTCCTAGGGACGGCGCCCCCCTAGGGGCCCTATATATAGTGGGGGGGGGGGAGAGAGGGCAGCCGCACCCTAGCCCCTGGCGCCTCCCTCTCCCTCCCGTGACACCTCTCCCTCTCGCTGAGCTTGGCGAAGCCCTGCCGAGATCACCGCTGCTTCCACCACCATGCCGTCGTGCTGCTGGATCTCCATCAATCTCTCCTTCCCCTTGCTGGATCAAGAAGGAGGAGACGTCTTCCCAACTGTACGTGTGTTGAATGCAGAGGTGCCGTCCGTTCGGCACTAGGATCTTCGGTGATTTGGATCACGACGAGTACGACTCCATCAACCCCGTTCTCTTGAACGCTTCCGCTCGCGAACTATAAGGGTATGTAGATGCACTCCCCTCTCTCTCGTTGCTAGTCTCTCCATAGATAGATCTTGGTGACTCGTAGGAAAATTTTGAATTTCTGCTACGTTCCCCAACAGTGGCATCATGAGCTAGGTCTATGCGTAGATTCTATGCACGAGTAGAACACAAAGTAGTTGTGGGCGATGATTTATTCAATTTGCTTACCGTTACTAGTCTTATCTTGATTCGGCGACATTGTGGGATGAAGCGGCCCGGACCGACCTTACACGTACTCTTACGTGAGACAGGTTCCACCGACTGACATGCACTTGTTGCATAAGGTGGCTAGCGGGTGCCAGTCTTTCCCACTTTAGTCGGATCTGATTCGATGAAAAGGGTCCTTATGAAGGGTAAATAGCAATTGGCATATCACTTTGTGGCTTTTGCGTAGGTAAGACACGTTCTTGCTAGAAACCCATAGTAGCCACGTAAAACATGCAAACAACAATTAGAGGACGTCTAACTTGTTTTTGAAGGGTATGCTATGTGATGTGATATGGCCAAAAGAATGTGATGAATGATATGTGATGTATGAGATTGATCATGTTCTTGTAATAGGAATCACGACTTGCATGTCGATGAGTATGACAACCGGCAGGAGCCATATGAGTTGTCTTAATTTATTGTATGACCTGCGTGTCACTGAATAACGCCATGTAATTACTTTACTTCTTTGCTAAACCGTTAGCCATAGTAGTAGAAGTAACAAGTTGGCGAGACAACTTCATGGAGACACGATGATGGAGATCATGGTGTCATGCCGGTGACGATGATGATCATGGAGCCCCGAAGATGGAGATCAAAAGGAGCAAAATGATATTGGCCATATCATGCCACTATTTGATTGCATGTGATGTTTATCATGTTTATGCGTCTTATTTGCATAGAACGACGGTACTAAATAAGATGATCCCTCATAATAATTTCAAGAAAGTGTTCCCCCTAACTGTGCACCGTTGTGAAAGTTTGTTGTTCCGGAGCACCACGCGATGATCGGGTGTGATAGATTCTAACGTTCACATACAACGGGTGTAAGCCAGATTTACACACGCGAAACACTTAAGTTGACTTGACGAGCCTAGCATGTACAGACATGGCCTCGGAACACAAGAGACCGAAAGGTCGAACATGAGTCATATAGTGGATACGATCAACATGAAGATGTTCACCGATGATGACTAGTCCGTCTCACGTGATGATCGGACACGACCTAGTTGACTTGGATCATGTATCACTTAAGATGACTAGAGGGATGTCTATCTGAGTGGGAGTTCATTAGATTAACTTAATTATCCTGAACATAGTCAAAAGGTTTTTGCAAATTATGTCGTAGCTCGTGTTTTAGTTCTACTGTTTTAGATATGTTCCTAGAGAAAATTTAGTTGAAAGTTGATAGTAGCAATTATGCGGACTGGGTCCGTAAACTGAGGTTTGTCCTCATTGCTGCGTAGAAGGCTTATGTCCTTAATGCACCGCTCGATGTGCTGAACCTCGAACGTCGTCTGTGGATGTTGCGAACATCTGACATACACGTTTTGATGACTACGTGATATTTCAGTAATGTTAAACGGTTTAGAATTGAGGCACCGAAGACGATTTTGAAAATGTCACGGAACATATGAGATGTTCTCAGGGCTGAAATTGGGATTTCAGGCTCGTGTCCACGTCAAGAGGTATAAGACCTCCGACGAGATTTCTAGCCTACAAACTAAGGGAGAAGATCTCAATCGTTGAGCTTGTACTCAGATTGTCTGGATACAACAATCACTTGAATCGAGTGGGAGTTAATCTTCCAGATGAGATAGTGATGTTTCTCCAAAGATATTGCCACCAAGCTACTAGAGCTTCGTGATGAACTATAACATATCAGAGATAGATATGATGATCCTTGAAATATTCGCGATGTTTGACACCGCGAATGTAGAAATCAAGAAGGAGCATCAATTGTTGATGGTTAGTGAAACCACTAGTTTCAAGAAGGGCAAGGGCAAGAAGGGTACTTCATGAAGCGACAAATCGAGTTCTTTGCTCGATGAAGAAACCCAGGGTTGAACCCAAACCCGAGACTAAGTGCTTATGTAGTGAGGGAACGGACACTGAAGCAAAAATACCCTAGATACTTGGTAGATGAGAAGGCTGGCAAGGTTGACAGAAGTATATTGGATATACATTGAATTGAATGTGTACTTTACTAGTACTCCTAGTAGCACCAGGGTATTAAGATACCGGTTCGATTGCTAAGTGTTAGTAACTCAAAATAAAAGGCTACGGAATAAACGGAGACTAGCTAAAGGTGAGATGACGATGTGTGTTGGAAGTGTTTCCAAGGTTGATGTGATCAAGCATCGCCTGCTCCGTCTACCATCGAGATTGGTGTTAAACCTAAATAATTGTTATTTGGTGTTTGCGTTGAGCATAGACATGATTGGCGTATGTCTATCGCAATACAGTTATTCATTTAAGGAGAATAATGGTTACTCTATTTATTTGAATAATACCTTCAATGGTCTTGCACCTAAAAGAATGGTTTATTGAATCTCGATCGTAGTGATACACATGTTCATGCCAAAAGATATAAGATAGTAATGATAGTACCACCTGCTTGTGGCACTGCCATTTGAGCCATATTGGTATAAAACGCATGAAGAAGCTCCATGTTGATGGATCTTTGGACTCACTCGTTTTTGAAAAGTTTGAGACATGCGAACCATGTCTATTGGTATGTGCGCATGAAGAAACTCCATGCAGATGGATCGTTTGGACTCACTTGATTCTAAATCACTTGAGACATGCAAATCATACCACATGGGCAAGATGACTGAAAAGCCTCGTTTTCAGTAAGATGGAACAAGAGAGCAACTTGTTGGAAGTAATACATTTTGATGTGTGCAGTCCAATGAGTGCCGAGGCACGCAGTGGATATCGTTATGTTCTTACTTCACAGATGATTTGAGTAGATGCTGAGTATATTTACTTGATGAAACACAAGTCTGAATTATTGAAAGGTTCAAGTAATTTCAGAGTGAAGTTGAAGATCTTCGTGACAAGAGGATAAAATATCTATGATATGATCACAGAGATGAATATCTGAGTTGCGAGTTTGGTACACAATTAAGAAATTGTGGAAACTGTTTCACAACTAACACCGCCTGGAACACCATAGTGTTGTTGGGAAACGTAGTAATTTCAAAAAAAATCCTACGCACACGCAAGATCATGGTGATGCATAGCAACGAGAGGGGAGAGTGTTTTCCACGTACCCTCGTAGACCGTAAGCGGAAGCGTTATGACAACGTGGTTGATGTAGTCGTACGTCTTCACGATCCGACCGATCCAAGCACCGAACGTACGGCACCTCCGAGTTCAGCACACGTTCAGCTCGATGACCATCCCCGGACTCCGATCCAGCAGGGTGTCGGGGATGAGTTCCGTCAGCACGACGGCGTGGTGACGATGATGTTCTACCAACGCAGGGCTTCGCCTAAGCACCGCTACGATATGACCGAGGTGGAATATGGTGGAGGGGGGCACCGCACACGGCTAAGGAACGATCACGAAGATCAACTTGTGTGTTCTAGGGTGCCCCCCTGCCCTCGTATATAAAGGAGCAAGGGGGAGGCCGGCCGGCCCTTGGGGCCGCGCCAAGGAGGAGGAGTCCTCCTCCTAGTAGGAGTAGGACTCCCTCTTTCCTACTCCTACTAGGAGGGGGAAAGGAAGGGGGAGAGAGAGAGGGAAAGAGGGGGGCGCCGCCCCCCTCTCCTAGTCCAATTCGGACCAGAGGGGGAGTGGGCGCACGGCCCATCCTAGCTGCCCCTCTCTCTCTCTCCACTAAAGCGCATAAGGCCCATTACTTCTCCCGGGGGGGTTCCGGTAACCCTCCGGCACTCCGGTTTTCTCCGAAATCACCCGGAACACTTCCGGTGTCCGAATATAGTCGTCCAATATATCAATCTTTATGTCTCGACCATTTCGAGACTCCTCGTCATGTCCGTGATCATATCCGGGACTCCGAACAACCTTCGGTACATCAAAACTTATAAACTCATAATAAAACTGTCATCGTAACGTTAAGCGTGCGGACCCTACGGGTTCGAGAACTATGTAGACATGACCTAGAACTGTTTCCGGTCAATAACCAATAGCGGAACCTGGATGCTCATATTGGCTCCTACATATTCTACGAAGATCTTTATCGGTCAAACCGCATAACAACATACGTTGTTCCCTTTGTCATTGGTATGTTACTTGCCCGAGATTCGATCGTCGGTATCCAATACCTAGTTCAATCTCGTTGCCGGCAAGTCTCTTTACTCGTTCCGTAATGCATCATTTCGTAACCAACTCATTGGCCACATTGCTTGCAAGGCTTACAGTGATGTGCATTACCGAGAGGGCCCAGATATACCTCTTCGACAATCGGAGTGACAAAACCTAATCTTGAAATACGCCAACCCAACATGTACCTTCGGAGACACCTGTAGAGCACCTTTATAATCACCCAGTTACGTTGTGACGTTTTGTAGCACACAAAGTGTTCCTCCGGTAAATGGGAGTTGCATAATCTCATGGTTGTAGGAACTTTGTATAAGTCATGAAGAAAGCGATAGCAACATACTAAACGATCAAGTGCTAGGCTAACGGAATGGGTCAAGTCAATAACATCATTCTCCTAATGATGCGATCCCGTTAATCAAATGACAACACATGTCTATGGTTAGGAAACATAACCATCTTTGATTAATGAGCTAGTCAAGTAGAGGCATACTAGTGACATTATGTTTGTCTATGTATTCACACATGTATCATGTTTCCGGGTAATACAATTCTAGCATGAATAATAAACATTTATCATGATATGAGGAAATAAATAATAACTTTATTATTGCCTCTAGGGCATATTTCCTTCAGTCTCCCACTTGCACTAGAGTCAATAATCTAGATTACACTGTATTGATTCTAACACCCATGGAGTCTTGGTGCTGATCATGTTTTGCTCGTGGAAGAGGCTTAGTCAACGGGTCTGCAACATTCAGATCCGTATGTATCTTGCAAATCTCTATGTCTCCCACCTGGACTTGGTCCCGGATGGAATTGAAGCGTCTCTTGATGTGCTTGGTCCTCTTATGAAATCTGGATTCCTTTGCCAAGGCAATTGCACCAGTATTGTCACAGAAGATCTTCATTGGTCCCGATGCACTAGGTATGACACCTAGATCGGAAATGAACTCCTTCATCCAGACTCCTTCATTTGCTGCTTCTGAAGCAGCTATGTACTCCGCTTCCCATGTAGATCCCGCTACGACGCTTTGTTTAGAACTGCACCAACTGACAGCTCCACCGTTTAATATAAACACGTATTCGGTTTGCGATTTAGAATCGTCCGGATCAGTGTCAAAGCTTGCATCGACGTAACCATTTACGGCAAGCTCTTTGTCACCTCCATAAACGAGAAACATATCCTTATTCCTTTTCAGGTATGTCAGGATGTTCTTGACCGCAGATCCGATGATCCACTCTGGATTACTTTGGTACCTCCTGCTAAACTAATAGCAAGGCACACATCAGTCCGTACACAACATTGCATACATGATAGAGCCTATGGCTGAAGCATAGGAACTCCTTTCATTTTCTCTCTATCTTCTGCGGTGGTCGGGCATTGAGTCCGACTCAACTTCACACCTTATAATCTGAGCAAGAATCCTTTCTTTGCACGATCCATTTTGAACTTTTTCAAAACTTTGTTAAGGTATGTGCTTTGTGAAAGTCCAATCAAGCGTCTTGATCTATCTCTATAGATCTTGATGCCCAATATGTAAGCAGCTTCACCGAGGGCCTTCATTGAAAAACTTTTATTCAAGTATCCTTTTATGCTATCCAGAAATTCTATATAATTTCCAATTAACAATATGTCGTCCACATATAATATCAGAAATGCTACAGAGCTCCCACTCACTTTCTTGTAAATACAGGCTTCTCCAAAAGTCTGTATAAAACCATATGCTTTGATCACACTATCAAAGCGTTTATTCCAACTCCGAGGGGCTTTCACCAGACCATAAATGGATCGCTAGAGCTTGCACACTTTGTTAGCTCCCTTAGGATCGACAAAACCTTCCGGTTGCATCATATACAACTCTTCTTCCAGAAATCCATTTAGGAATGCAGTTTTGACATCCATCTGCCATATTTCATATTCATAAAATCGCAATTGCTAACATGATTCGACAGACTTAAGCATCGCTACGGGTGAGAAGGTCTCATCGTAGTCAACCCCTTGAACTTGTCGAAAACCTTTTGCAACAAGTCGAGCTTTGTAAACAGTAACATTATCGTAAGCGCCAGTCTTCTTCTTGAAGATCCATTTATTCTCTATTGCTTGCCGATCATCGGGCAAGTCAACCAAAGTCCACACTTTGTTCTCATACATGGATCCCATCTTAGATTTCATGGCTTCAAGCCATTTTGCGGAATCTGGGCTCACTATCGCTTCTTCATAGTTCGTAGGTTCACCATGATCTAGTAGCATGACTTCCAGAATAGGATTACCGTACCACTCAGTGCGGTTTTTACTCTGGTTGATCTCTGAAGTTCAAGAACAACTTGATTTGAAGTTTCATGATCATCATCATTAACTTCCTCACTAATTGGTGTAGGTGTCACAGGAACCGATTTATGTGATGAACTACTTTCCAATAAGGGAGCTGGTACTGTTACCTCATCAAGTTCTACTTTCCTCCCACTCACTTCTTTCGAGAGAAACTCCTTCTCTAGAAAGGATCCATTCTTAGCAACGAATGTCTTGCCTTCGGATCTGTGATAGAAGGTGCACCCAACTGTCTCCTTTGGGTATCCTATGAAGACACATTTTTCCGATTTGGGTTCGAGCTTATCAGGTTGAAGCTTTTTCACATAAGCATCGCAGCCCCAAACTTTCAGAAACGACAACTTTGGTTTCTTGCCAAACCATAGTTCATAAGGAGTCGTCTCAACGGATTTTGATGGTGCCCTATTTAACGTGAATGCGGCCGTCTCTAAAGCATAACCCCAAAACGATAGCGGTAAATCAGTAAGAGACATCATAGATCGTACCATATCTAGTAAAGAACGATTACAACGTTCGGACACACCATTATGCTGTGGTGTTCCAGGTGGCGTGAGTTGCGAAACTATTCCGCATTGTTTCAAATGTAGACCAAACTCGTAACTCAAATATTCTCCTCCACGATCAGATCGTAGAAACTTTATTTTCTTGTTATGATGATTTTCAACTTCACTCTGAAATTCTTTGAACTTTTCAAATGTTTCAGATTTATGCTTCATTAACTAGATATACCCATAGCTGCTTAAATCATCTGTGAAGGTGAGAAAATAACGATATCCGCCACGAGCTTCAACATTCATTGGACCACATACATCTGTATGTATGATTTCTAACAAATCTGTTGCTCTCTCCATAGTACCGGAGAACGGCGTTTTAGTCATGTTGCCCATGAGGCACGGTCCGCAAGTACCAAGTGATTCATAATCAAGTGGTTCCAAAAGTCCATCAGTATGGAGTTTCTTCATGCGTTTACACCGATATGACATAAAACGGCAGTGCCACAAATAAGTTGCACTATCATTATCAACTCTGCATCTTTTGGCTTCAATATTATGAATATGTGTATCACTACTATCGAGATTCATCAAAATAGACCACTCTTTAAGGGTGCATGACCATAAAAGATATTACTCATATAAATAGAACAACCATTATTCTCTAATTTAAATGAATAACAGTCTCGCATCAAACAAGATCCAGATATAATGTTCATGCTCAACGCGGCACCAAATAACAATTATTCAGGTCTAAAACTAATCCGAAGGTAGATGTAGAGGTAGCGTGCATTGTGATCACATCGACTTTGGAACCATTTCCCACGCCGCATTGTCACCTCGTCCTTGGCGGTGTTAAGCTTATTCCGTAGTCCCTATTTCGATTTGCAAATATTAGCAATGAACCAGTATCAAATACCCAGGTGCTACCATGAGCTCTAGTAAGGTACACATCAATAACATGTATATCACATATACCTTTGTTCACCTTGCCATCCTTCTTATCCGCCAAATACTTGGGGCAGTTCCGCTTCCAGTGACCAGTTTGCTTGCAGTAGAAGCACTCAGTTTCAGGCTTAGGTCCAGACTTGGGTTTCTTCTCTTGAGCAGCAACTTGCTTGCTGTTCTTCTTGAAGTTCCCCTTCTTCTTCCCTTTGCCCTTTTCTTGAAACTAGTGGTCTTGTTGACTATCAACACTTGATGCTCCTTCTTGATTTCTACCTCCGCAGCTTTTAGCATTGCGAAGAGCTCGGGAATTGTCTTTTCCATCCCTTGCATATTATAGTTCATCACGAAGCTCTTGTAGCTTGGTGGCGTGATTGGAGAATTCTGTCAATGACGCTATCATCCGGAAGATTAACTCCCAGTTGAATAAAGTGATTATTATACCCAGACATTTTAAGTATATGCTCATTGACAGAACTATTCTCCTCCATCTTGCAGCTATAGAACTTATTGGAGACTTCATATCTCTCAATCCGGGCATTTGCTTGAAATATTAACTTTAACTCCTGGAACATCTCATATGCTCCATGATGTTCAAAACGTCGTTGAAGACCGGTTCTAAGCCGTAAAGCATGGCACATTGAACTATTGAGTAGTCATCGACTTTGCTCGCGGACATTCATAACATCGGCATTGCTCTGCAGCAGAGCTGGCACCCAGCGGTGCTTCCAGGACGTAATTCTTCTGTGCAGCAATGAGGATAATCCTCAAGTTACGGACCCAGTCCGTGTAATTGCTACCATCATCTTTCAACTTTGCTTTCTCAAGGAACGCATTAAAATTCAACGGAACAACAACACGAGCCATCTATCTACAACAAACATAGATAACCAAAATACTATCAGGTACTAAGTTCATGATAAATTTAAGTTCAATTAATCATATTACTTAAGAACTCCCACTTAGACAGACGTATCTCTAGTCATCTAAGTGATCACGTGATCCAAATCAACTAAACCATAACCGATCATCACGTGAGATGGAGTAGTTTTCAATGGTGAACATCACTATGTTGATCATATCTACTATATGATTCACGCTCGACCTTTCGGTCTCCGTGTTCCGAGGCCATATCTGCATATGCTAGGCTCGTCAAGTTTAACCTGAGTATTCGCGTGTGCAAAACTGGCTTGGACCCGTTGTAGATGGACGAGAGCTTATCACACCCGATCATCACGTGGTGTCAGGCACGACGAACTTTGGCAACAAGCATACTCAGGGAGAACACTTCTTGATAATTAGTGAGAGATCATCTTAAAATGCTACCGTCAATCAAAGCAAGATAAGATGCATAAAGGATAAACATCACATGCAATCAATATAAGTGATATGATATGGCCATCATCATCTTGTGCTTGTGATCTCCATCTCCAAGCACCGCCATGATCACCATCGCCACCGGCGCGACACCTTGATCTCCATCGTAGCATCGTTGTCGTCTCGCCAACTATTGCTTCTCGACTATCGCTACCGCTTAGTGATAAAGTAAAGCAATTACTATGCGTTGCATTTCATACAACAAAGCGACAACCATATGGCTCCTGCGCCATTGCCGATAACTTCGGTTACAAAACATGATCATCTCATACAATAAAATATAGCATCATGTCTTGACCATATCACATCACAACATGCCCTGCAAAAACAAGTTAGACGTCCTCTACTTTGTTGTTGCAAGTTTTACGTGGCTGCTACGGGCTGAGCAAGAACTGTTCTTACCTACGCATCAAAACCACAACGATAGTTCGTCAAGTTAGTGTTGTTTTAACCTTCGCAAGGACCGGGCGTAGCCACACTCGGTTCAACTAAAGTTGGAGAAACTGACACCCGCCAGCCACCTGTGTGCAAAGCACGTCTGTAGAACCAGTCTCGCGTAAGCGTACGCGTAATGTCGGTCCGGGCCGCTTCATCCAACAATACCGCCGAACCAAAGTATGACATGCTGGTAAGCAGTATGACTTGTATCGCCCACAACTCACTTGTGTTCTACTCGTGCATATAACATCAACGCATAAAACCAGGCTCGGATGCCATTGTTGGGAAACGTAGTAATTTCAAAAAAATTCCTACGCACACGCAAGATCATGGTGATGCATAGCAACGAGAGGGGAGAGTGTTGTCCACGTACCCTCGTAAACCGTAAGCGGAAGCGTTATGACAACGCGGTTGATGTAGTCGTACGTCTTCACGATCCGACCGATCCAAGCACCGAATGTACGGCACCTCCGAGTTCAGCACATGTTCAGCTAGATGACGATCCCCGGACTCCGATCCAGCAGGGTGTCGGGGATGAGTTCCACGGACGACGGCGGCGTGGTGACGATGATGATGTTCTACCGATGCAGGGCTTCGCCTAAGCACCGCTACGATATGACCGAGGTGGAATATGGTGGAGGGGGCACCGCACACGGCTAAGGAACGATCACGAGGATCAACTTGTGTGTTCTAGGGTGCCCCCGCCCCGTATATAAAGGAGCAGGGGAGGCGGCCGGCCCTTGGGGCAGCGCCAAGGAGGAGGAGTCCTCCTCCTAGTAGGAGTAGGACTCCTCTTCCTACTCCTACTAGGAGGGGAAAGGAAGGGGAGAGGAGAGGGAAAGAGGCGCCGCCCCTCTCCTAGTCCATTCGGACGGAGGGGAGGGGCGGCCCCATCCTGGCTGCCCTCTCTCTCTCCACTAAAGCCCATAAGGCCCATTACTTCTCCGAGGGGGTGTTCCGGTAACCCTCCAAGACTTCGGTTTCTCCAAATCACCGGAACACTTCGGTGTCCGAATATAGTCGTCAATATATCAATCTTTATGTCTCGGCCATTTCGAGACTCCTCGTCATGTCCGTGATCATAGCCGGGACTCCGAACAACCTTCGGTACATCAAAACTTATAAACTCATAATAAAACTGTCATCGTAACATTAAGCGTGCGGACCCTACGGGTTCGAGAATTATGTAGACATGACCTAGAACTGTTTCCGGTCAATAACCAATAGCGGAACCTGGATGCTCATATTGGCTCCTACATATTCTACGAAGATCTTTATCGGTCAAACCGCATAACAACATACGTTGTTCCCTTTGTCATTGGTCTGTTACTTGCCCGAGATTCGATCGTCGGTATCCAATACCTAGTTCAATCTCGTTACCGGTAAGTCTCTTTACTCGTTCCGTAATGCATCATTTCGTAACCAACTCATTGGCCACATTGCTTGCAAGGCTTATAGTGATGTGCATTACCGTGAGGGCCCAGAGATACCTCTCCGACAATCGGAGTGACAGAACCTAATCTTGAAATACGCCAACCCAACATGTACCTTCGGAGACACCTGTAGAGCACTTTTATAATCACCCAGTTACGTTGTGACGTTTGGTAGCACACAAAGTGTTCCTCCGGTAAACGGGAGTTGCATAATCTCATAGTTGTAGGAACTTTGTATAAGTCATGAAGAAAGCAATAGCAACATACTAAACGATCAAGTGCTAGGCTAACGGAATGGGTCTAGTCAATCACATCATTCTCCTAATGATGTGATCCCGTTAATCAAATGACAACACATGTCTATGGTTAGGAAACATAACCATCTTTGATTAATGAGCTAGTCAAGTAGAGGCATACTTGTGACATTATGTTTGTCTATGTATTCACACATGTATCATGTTTCCGGTTAATACAATTCTAGCATGAATAATAAACATTTATCATGATATGAGGAAATAAATAATAACTTTATTATTGCCTCTAGGGCATATTTCCTTCAAGTGTGATGGTGTGTCCGAACATCATAACTGCACCCTATTGGATATGGTGCATGCCATGATGTATCTTATCGAATTACCACTATCGTTTATGGGTCAAGCATTAGAGACAACCACATTCACTTTAAAATAGGGCACCACGTAATTTCGTTGAGATGACAGCGTATGAACTATGGTTTAGAGAAACCTAAGTTGTCATTTCTTGAAAGTTTGGGGCTGCGATGCTTATGTGAAAAAGTTTCATGCTGATAAGCTCGAACCCCAAGCGGATAAATGCATCTTCATAGGACACCCAAAACAGTTGGGTATACCTCCTAATTCAGATCCGGAAGCAAAAGTAATTGTTTCTAGAAATGGGTCCTTTCTCGAGGAAAAGTTTTTCTCGAAAGAATTGAGTGGGAGGATGGTAGAGACTTGATGAGGTTATTGAACCGTCGCTTCAACTAGTGTGTAGCAGGGCACAGGAAGTTGTTCTTGTGGCACCTACACCAATTGAAGTAGAAGCTTATGATAGTGATCATGAAACTTCGGATCAAGTCACTACCAAACCTCGTAGGACGACACGGACAGGTACTGCTTCAGAGTGGTACGGTAATCCTGTCTTGGAGGTCATGTTGCTAGACAACAATGAACCTACGAGCTATGGAGAAGCGATGGTGGGCCTGGATTCCGACGAATGGCTCGAGGCCTTAAAATCCGAGAGAGGATCCATGTATGAAAACAAAGTGTAGACTTTGGCGGAACTACTTAATGGTCGTAAGGCTGTTGAGTACAGATGGATTTTAAAAGGAAGACAAACAATGATGGTAAGTATCACCATTAAGAAAGCTCGACTTGTCGTTAAGATGTTTTCCGACAAGTTCAAGGAGTTGACTACGATGAGACTTTCTCACTCGTAGTGATGCTAAGTGTCTATTGGAATTATATTAGCAATTACTACATGATTTATGAAATCTTACAGATAGGATGTCATAACACTGTTTCCTCGATGATATTCTTGAGGAAAGATTGTATGTGATACAACCAGAAGGTTTTGTCAATCCTGAAAGATGCTAACAAGTGTGCAAAGCTCCAGCAATCCTTCTAAGGACTGGAGTAAGCATCTCGGAGTTAAAAATATACGCTTTGATGAGATGATCAAAGATATTGCGTTTATACAAAGTTTATGAGAAACTTGTATTTCCAAAGAAGTGAGTGGGAGCACTATAGCATTTCTGATGAGTATATGTTGTTGACATATTGTTGATCGGAAATGATGTAGAATTTCTGAAAAGCATATAGGGTTATTTGAAAAGTGTTTTTCAATGGAAAACCTGGATTAAGCTACTTGAACATTGAGCATCAAGATCTTTAAGGATATATCAAAATGCTTAATAGTACTTTCAAATGAATACATACCGTGACAAGTTTTTGAAGGAGTTCAAAATAGATCAGCAAAGAAGGAGTTCTTGGCTGTGTTATATGGTGTGAGTATTGAGTAAGACTCAAGACATGACCACGGCAGAAGAGAGAGAAAGGACGAAGGTCGTCCCCTATGCTTCAGACGTAGGCTCTATAGTATGCTATGCTGTGTACCGCACCGGAAGTGTGCCTTGCCATGAGTCAGTCAAGGGGTACAAGAGTGATCCGGGAATGGATCACAGGACAGCGGTCAAACTTATCCTTAGTAACTAGTGGACTAAGGAATTTTCTCGATTATGGAGGTGGTAAAAGAGTTCGTCGTAAAGGGTTATGCCGATGCAAACTTTGACACTAATCTGGATTATTCTGAGTAGTAAACTGGATTCGTATAGTAGAACAGTTATTTGGAATAGCTCCAAATAGAGCGTGGTAGCTGCATCTAGGAGATGACATAGAGATTTGCAAAGCACACACGGATCTGAAAGGTTCAAATCCGTTGACTAATAACCTCTCTCACAAGCGAGATATGATCAAACCCCATGGGTGTCGATTCATTACAATCACATAGTGATGTGAACTAGATTATTGACTCTAGTGCAAGTGGGAGACTGTTGGAAATATGCCCTAGAGGCAATAATAAAATGGTTATTATTGTATTTCCTTGTTCATGATAATTGTATATTATTCATGCTATAATTATATTGACCAGAAACCGCAATACATGTGTGAATACATAGACCACAACATGTCCCTAGTGAGCCTCTAGTTGACTAGCTCGTTGATCAACAGATGGTCATGGTTTCCTGACCATGGACATTGGATGTCATTGATAACGGGATCACATCATTAGGAGAATGATGTGATGGACAAGACCCAATCCTAAGCCTAGCACAAGATCGTGTAGTTCAGTATGCTAAAGCTTTTCTAAATATCAAGTATCTTTTCCTTAGACCATGAGATTGTGCAACTCCGGATACCGTAGGAATGCTTTGGGTGTACCAAACGTCACAACGTAACTGGGTGGCTATAAAGGTGCACTACCGGTATCTCCGAAAGTGTCTGTTGGGTTGGCACGAATCGAGACTGGGATTTGTCACTCCGTGTGACGGAGAGGTATCTCTGGGCCCACTCGGTAAGACATCATCATAATGTGCACAATGTTATCAAGGAGTTGATCGCGGGATGATGTGTTACGGAACGAGTAAAGAGACTTGCCAGTAACGAGATTGAACAAGGTATCGGGATACCGATGATCGAATCTCGGGCAAGTACTATACCGGTAGACAAAGGGAATTGAATACGGGATTGATTGAATCCTCGACATGGTGGTTCATCCGATGAGATCATCGTGGAACATGTGGGAGCCAACATGGGTATCCAGATCCCGCCGTTGGTTATTGGCTGGAGAGTTGTCTCGGTCATGTCTGCATGGTTCCCGAACCCGTAGGGTCTACACACTTAAGGTTCGGTGACGCTAGGGTTGTAGAGATATTAGTATGCGGTAACCCGAAAGTTGTTCGGAGTCCCAGATGAGATCCTGGACGTCACGAGGTGTTCCGGAATGGTTCGGAGGTAAAGATTTGTATATAGGAAGTCCAGTTTCGACCATCGGGAAAGTTTCGGGGTCACCGGTAGTGTACCGGGACCACCGGAAGGGTCCCGGGGGTCCACAGGGTAGGGCCACCTATCCCGGAGGGCCACATGGGCTGAAGTGGGAAGGGAACCAGCCCCTAGTGGGCTGGTGCACCCCCCTTGGGCCTCCCCCTGCGCCTAGGGTTGGAAACCCTAGGGGGGGCGCCCACAACTTGGGGGCAAGTTTCCCATGGCCGCCGCCCCTTGGAGATTGGATCTCCTAGGGCGGGCGCCCGCCACCTAGGGGCCCTATATATAGTGGGGGGGGGGGGAGAGGGCAGCCGCACCCTAGCCCCTGGCGCCTCCCTCTCCCTCCCGTGACACCTCTCCCTCTCGCTGAGCTTGGCGAAGCCCTGCCGAGATCACCGCTGCTTCCACCACCACGCCGTCGTGCTGATGGTTCTACATCAACCTCTCCTTCCCCTTGCTGGATCAAGAAGGAGGAGACGTCTTCCCAACCGTACGTGTGTTGAACGCGGAGGTGCCGTCCGTTCGGCACTAGGATCTTCGGTGATTTGGATCACGACGAGTACAACTCCATCAACCCCGTTCTCTTGAACGCTTCCGCTCGTGAACTACAAGGGTATGTAGATGCACTCCCCTCTCTCTCTCGTTGCTAGTCTCTCCATAGATATATCTTGGTGACTCGTAGGAAAATTTTGAATTTCTGCTACGTTCCCCAACAAGCACCTCATAAGTGGCGATGCAGAAACCTAGCAGCATGCCACCCGAGTGGCCGTGAGCCGGGCTATGATGCCAAACAAAGCGCTCTAAAGGATCTATAGCTAAGATATCCTAGTGCCAGAACTCGGATTTAATCGTTTCCTGGAGCCCTACGATATCTATCGTCTCTTTCCTAATGTAATCCTTCAGTTGGGTGCGCCGACCCGAGTGGCCAAAGCCACGAATGTTCCAAAGAAGCACACGCATCTAAATGACGCGATTACGCAGGCGCACCCCCCTGGAGGTGATCGCCTTGGCCACGCGCCTCACCTTGCCGCAGCGAGGCGAGGGGGGAGCAGCAACCCCTGTTGCTGTCTCCCCATCGGGCCGGATCGTTGGCACCGTCGAGGGATCAGCCTCCACTGCCAGACGCTCCGCGTGTTGAGCAGCCGCCGCTGCCAGCGCCGCCCGCGCCATCTCCTTTGCACGGATCAATGAAACAAGCTCGTTTATCCCACCCTCGCCTATTGGTTCCACCCCACTCTCTCCCAAAACCTCGCTCATATGATCGTCCGAAAAGGAGTCCAGAATCGTAAAACGAGGCAAGGGATTACCTGAGGTTTCCAGGTTCTTCTGTGCTTGCAGGAGCTGGGCGCGCTGGAGCGATGCCAGATTTCCTTTGGCGCCCTTGGCGCGCGCACTGACCCGCACTGGGGCCGCCTGCCCTTCCAACACAGCCTTGGAGCGCTTGGCCTTCGGGAAAGGCGCCGATTGGGACATCTCCTACACGAGCGAAGCGGGGGCAGGCACTGCCAGGGCCATCACCGCCTAGCGCGGCGTCGCTGGAGCCCCCGGGATCTCCGCTGCACGTCCGGCCTCTGAGCTCACCTTGCGAACCGCCACCTTCTTGAGCTGCTTCACCGCACCGAGCTTGCTGCTGCTGCGTCCGCCTTGGGATGGTGAGCGCGAGGAGGGAGGCAGGGAGTCCGCAGACACTGCAATGGGAGTGCGCGCCTCGCCCATCGGCTCTTCCAGCTGCGAAGGGGCCACCTCCACCTCCATCCTCGCCGGAGGGGACGTGACCGACCCCAGGTTGGAGCCGTATTGGTTCGGAATGGAAAGCTCCCGCTCCGACGACCCTCCGGCCAAGGAAAGCTCCATCATGGGCTGCATCGCATGAGTCGTCGCCCCGCCTTGCTCGGTGATGCCCAGCTTCTCCCATGCCACCGTATCGATGGAGTCGTCCCCCATGCTTGCATCAAGCTCCTTGTCGCCGTCCTTGTCACCGTCACGCCCCTGTCCGTCCGGGCCCTTGCCATGAGGAGGAGGGGGAGGGGAGGGAAGGGCGGGCGCCGCAAGTTGCTCCGGAGGGAGCTCGGGCTTGACGGAGATGTTGTAGCCGTCGTGGTTGAACCAGATCTGGACCAGCCCCCGGAGCTTGCCAGGATTGCAGCAGGCAAAGAGCATGCGGACCGGCCCGGGACGAATCAGGGACTCCTCATCGACCTGCAGGGGGCGGCCAAGCATGGTGGTGGCCGCCATGAGCCTGTCGGAGCGCCGCTGCTTCGGGGGGACACCGCCCAGCTTGACCCACACCTCCAGGATCGCCAATCCCTTGGGCGCGTCGAGGAACGCATCATGGATGTCCACCATGAGGTTGTTGAGAGAAAGGAAAAGCTTGCCGCTCTTGTAGCCATTCTAAGCATTGCTGGATAAGGGAACACCACCGAGAACGCACCACCTTCCAGAGGGGCAATCTGCCAGTCCCAAGCGCCCTCAAACAGGTGCTGCAACTCCACCTCCAAGATCTCCCTCGAGAGCGTACCGGAAGGCATGGAGAGCACCGCCGTGTTGGCCCCCAGCAGGATATGAGGCTCCTCCCGCGCGTCTTCCGGATACTGGAGACAGAAGAAGCCCTCGCCGGAGATGGCGTGCCCCATTGTTTGAAGGAGCAGAGGCTTGCCGCGGGTTGGACACTGCGCCGAAGTGTGGCCCTCCTTGCTGCACACCACGCACAGCGGCTGGAAGGTGCACATGTTCTGGAAGTGGCCAGAGCGGCCGCATTTGAAGCACTCCGGGCCGTCAGCTTCTTCCACTGGGATCGGCTCCTCCTCCGTGCCCTTGGAAGAGCCATGCACCTCAGATCTGGGCGGGAGGGGTGGCTTGGAAGCCGCCGCCCCCGCATGCTTGAGCTTCGGCTTCTTCGCGAGCAGATCTCCGCAGTGGCCACCGCCCTGAGAGGCCAGCTGCCCCTTGCGCTTGAGCTCGAGCCCCTTCTTCTTGTACTCTTCCTTTCGCTTCTTCTTTCGTTCCTGCTCCTTGAGCCACCAAGCTCGCGGCGGCCCCCATCCGCCCTCGTCGTCGGCCCGGCCGCGGTTGCGGTCCCGCGGCGGCTCCATGGGCGGCTTCTCCCCCCGGCGGTCAGGCTTGGAACCCATCACCACCACCTCCACGAATGAGCGCAACAGGGGTGGGGGGGGGGGGATGGAGAGGGAGAGAGGAAGCGGGCGGAGTGGCCGAAGCGCCACACCTCCAATTTGGAGGCTGGAAACCCTAGTGTGGTATCTAGGGTTCCACGGGGAAGCCAGAGCCATTTATATGACTGCGCGGCGCGGACCGGCGTGGGCTGGGCTACCTCCTGTGGGCCGGGCTGGGCCCCAAGAGCGAGCTGAGCCCCCTGCGTTACTGGATCAGCACAAGGATGGGCCGGCGCGCATGCACGCCCCGCAGATGGGCCACCTGTCTCCCTGGAGGCCCGGCCCAACACAGCGCCGGATGGGTCACCCCAACCCTACGGCGACCGACGCCTGTCCCGCCCGCCCGCCGCCCGCCCTGTCGCCGCCCGCTCCTGCGGAGGTGGCCAAGCTGGCCGCAGACACAAGCCAGCGTCGCCGGAGCTGGGCAGCCCCGGCCCTCACGCCCTGGAGACGCGCATGGCCCCCTGTCCACGACGAGCGCAGTCCGCCTTGAGCCACGGCCTCCGGGCGCAAAAGCACGACGGCGCCCGGCCGTGAAGGAGCCCCCAAGCTCCTCCGCGCGCGCCACAAAGTCACCAATGGAGCATGCCGCACGGCCGCCCACCGCTGTCTCCGCCTCGACGCACGCCTCGTCCTCCTCTTCACCGTCGGAATCCGCATCGGCCAAGGCCCAAAAACGGCTCCCCGACCACCCTGCCACGCCCCTGGAGGGGCCGGCCGGCTGCCTGGGCGCCTCCGTGGTCACCGCCGACCCGCCTCCCACCAAGGCCAGAGCGCCGGCGCCGGAAGCAGGGCCAGACACGGAATCGCCGCCATCATCGCCAGAGCCGCCCTCAGGCACTGTCCGTACAGGAGCCGTTGGGAGCCCCATCCTCTAGGCAGCTACTATTCACAATCCTTCTCGAAACAGGATTTCACCTTGCTTTATACACAGACTGTACACACTTTATATAAGCCTGGGAATAGTTTGTAATCCGAACCAAACCCGGTCCAACATGTACATGTATAGTTTATCGTCTTGCTACCATCTATGAAGATATGGTATATGCCATTGGCGTACTCCAAAGTATGTTTGTCGCGGAAAGGTCTCCACCGGTTGTTCCGGCAGCTTGTACTTTTGATCTACATGATATGAATCGTTTATGAACGTATGGTATGTATGTTTAGTCAATGCAGTGCACGACAAGTGATTTGACTCCTCGTAAGAGTCATGGTTCAGTTCAACATAGTTTGTTGAGGGTTGACGGTGGACATGGGGAAAACTTGGTATGTGGATTGAATTCAAAAGAGTCCTAGTTTTGTTTCATCCGCCTTTCACCTGGGAAGTCGGGTTCCGCTTTCCTCGAGGGAATACGACTAATTGCCGGTGCGCGTCGGCCGCCTCCGCTACCGTCCTGTCAGTCCTTAATTTGTGTGACGCGCAAGACCCTTCTCATCACACACATTGCTGCAACATGGGCCATGTTGCACATAGCCGAGTGCAACCCGGGTGTGTTGGCGTCCCAATGAGGTGTTGTGAAGGAACACAACACAACATAATAGATGTTGCAAAGGGACACAATGCAACATGACATTTGTTGTGAATGGATGCAGCGCGGGGCAACACAACATGGTAGGTGTTACAAATGGATGCAGCGCAACATGACGAATGTTGCGAGGGGGAGCAGGGAAAGAGGTGGACGGTCGGCAACCATGGTTGACTCGATCGAACGGCCCGCGGGGCAGCTGATCATTGTTCGTGCATCGACCGACTCAAACTTACGGTCGACCTTTTATGCTTTTCATAACGAAACAAAGTCTTTCGTGTCGCTCACGGCGGTGTGACCTGTGCCGGCCGATAGTGGACGTGTGCGTGTTTGCCAATGTGATCAAGTAGAGAACGGTCGCACCCGGTGATTTGTACGTACGTCAGGCAGATAGGAACGGTGTGTCGACGGGGTTGGGGTGGTTGGCAACTTATATCTAGGAGACGGTAGCGAAGGTCGCCGAACCACATGGACATGGCATCGGACGGGCGAGCCTAAAGGAGTCACGTCACTTGCTCAGGTTTCGTCCTAATCCCATCATCATGATAAACATGCTATACTACTCCCTTCGTTCCTAAATACTCCATCTGTTCCAAAATACTAGTCGGATAAATTGATAAAAATGGATGTATCTAAAACTAAAATACGTCTAGATACATGTATTCCTTCGATGAGTATTTTCGGACGGAGGGAGTATAAGTCTTTTTAGACATTTCAAATGAACTATAACATACAGATGTATATAGACATATTTTAGAGCATAGATTCACTCATTTTGCTTCGTATGTAGTCATTTGTTAAAATGTCTAAAAGAAATTATATTTAGAAACGGAGGGAGTTGTGGACTGATAACGAGCACGGCATTGACGACGAGGTAGAGAAACCGTCTCTCTGTGAAACCAGTGGGTAACCAACCGTAACCCAAGCATATTCTTTGGGTGAATGCTTTACATGGCGTAGACGTGGCCGGGTTACGCTACTGCTGTACCTGTACTCTGTCTCGATGATAATGGAATGGCTTGGCTGCCATGCACCAAGTGTCACGTGCCACGCGCAAACACACGCCTTTTGGCGGATTAGCCGGCCAAACCAGATGATGTGTCAGCCAAATAGAAATAAACCACGGATCGAGACACCTCAACGTTGCCTGAGAGTGACAATAAAAATACCGTTTCAGCAGTGTTAACTGCCATCGACGTCGACACAAAATATTTCAGCAGTGTTAACTGCCGTCGACGTGGACACGTGTGTGGTACGCGTTACATCGGTGGAGACAAGCAGAGAGACAGTGCGAAGGAAGCACTCTTTTGTTTACGGTTCTGCCACCAGGGAGGTTCTACCGAGTTCACACACGTACTTCCTCCGTTCGAAATTACTCGTCTAAAAAATAAATATATCTAAATGTATTTTAGTTGTAGACGTATCCATTTTTATGACAAGTAATTCCGAACAAAGAGAGTAGATCTTTTTGAAAAGCGTTTGGTTATCTGACTTAGCTTGGCTCAGCAAGGAAGCAAGAGATTTGGTTCCCGAGCGAGCCTGCCTCATATCCTGCGATTTCCAGCTTTTTCTTCGGTTGACCGAGCTAGCCAAATCGGCTCGCCTTCATCGGCAAGACTTGCCTTGCCTAGTGAGCTAAGCTGGCAAGCGATCCAAAGGCTCCCTTACTTGCTTGTACTTGTACCCAAGACCAAGAGGTTAATTAAGTATGGAGGGTGAATCTGCAACGTATCTTTGTTCGTACTACTAGCACTCTTTACGGTTTCAAGGAGAACTAACTCAAATAAACAATTCTTGAGTGGGTTATATGCATCTAACCCAAACTAACCCTTCTGTTTGAATGTTGTTGAGTTAGTTGAGTCCAAACTAATCCAAACGAACTCTAACTCATGAAATCAAACAGGGCTAATATACTCCTGGGTAATTAGCTAAAGCACTCCCACGTACAAGTTCATGCCACGGTGATTCCTACCTACTCTAACTAGTAACCTCAGGCAAAAGAAACTTATGTGGGAGTACATACATTTATCTCGTGGTCAACCAATGCAAACAGGTTGCTTCATGGAAAGACGTGGTGCATCTGTCCAAGCAAGGACTGCATGGGCTCTGACAGTGTTGTACACTTGGGGCTGTTAGGTTCTAGGCCTAACCATGCCACACTTTGCCATGCAATGTTGCCACACTTGTCTAAGGTTAGTTCTTCAAAAGAAGAGTCATAAGTTAACAAGTCTAAAGGAATCTTGTCACATTTTTTGAATGTATGTGATGTGGGACCCTAATGTGGCTTGAACCAAACACCCACTCAAGTTGGTCAAACTTACCAACCTTAGGTGTGGCAACCTTAGGCAAATTTAGTCTCAAACCAAACAACCTTTGATGTCCAATTATTTCCCCATGTTAACAAAAGCTTCTACTAGTCACCATTGTAGTAGCACCACTCGTAGGTCCTGCAACGATGGTTCATACGTACCACTAGTAGTTAACTGTCGCAGGCAAATTGTTCCTTACCCTTAATTTTAGTTTAACCAAGGAAATAAGTTAATGATTCTAGCTGTTTTGAAGAAAGAAACATTTTTTGAATGTTTTCAAAGAAAACAAAGATCATGGGTCTAGCACAGGAGCGTGTGACGCATCGCCGCATCTGTGAGAAGAAAAAGGGGCCTGCAACGCAAAAGTAAGGGTCCAGAGGCATGTCTGTGAGAAAAAAAAGGAGCTGCGCGCGAAATCTTAAAAAAATTTGGACCATTTCTCGATTTGTGCGTGTCATCCTTGCGCAGGGGCCATGCTAATCTTCTCTGTATCATTCCAATTTTATCGGATGTCCCCGAAGGGACAAGTCTATTTGCAGCGAGTGAGCTTATAAGCTGGTTTAATCTCCCCTCATTAGCCGAGGTGGTACTAAACATCAGTCAGCGGGTCTGCTGCTCCCCCTCGCTGTGTTCCAGTATTATTAGCCTCTTGTGGGCTGCATCCTCTTACCGTCTTACGCGGCCCAATTTGATGGACAGCCCAGCTAGTTTTTTTTCGGTTCACATTGACCTGTCATCATCATTGGTTAATCATCATTTTTGCTAAAAAAAGGCCAATCATCATTCCTTGCTCATGGATATGTACGCTCAATCTTTTAATCTGTTAGCAGTCACGCGCACTCAGTCTACAAACATTAAGCAAGCAATCGACTGACGCTCGGCGATGTGGACATACGCCACGCGACGCCGTAATGCACAAGCGATCCATGGACCAAACGACCTTGCTCGTTAACTTATCCAATTTCCAATCGGGTCGACGACGCCGTGGTTGTCCGTGCTACGTGCCTACGCTTGCAATTGCGGTACAGATACTCCATTCACTTGGCTTCGTGCAGGCCGGGATAACGAGACGGGCAACGGGTAAAGGGTGGACGTGACACGCCTATACAGGCGTTCGTCCACTCGTGTATCTATCAATCCGTTCGTCGGGGGGTGCTTGTGGGGAAACCAACTACCGTAAATTTAGGATCGCATCAGGCGATCGAAGGAGGCGACTGGGATCCCTTATGCGCCTTTGGTGACGCCGCCGGTTTCCCCTTTCTCCGTCGGCCGCTCCGGCGGCGGAAGGGAGGGGGAACCCCGGGTCTGTTCGCTAGCTGGGTGTGTGATAGGGTTAGGGTTGAGGGAGACGCTGCCGAGGCTGTTGCGGTGGTGTCGCGTCGGAATAAGTTTCTCCGGGCTCCGTTCGCGGTCAGGCGAGGCTTTTGCCTTCGTCTAGGAGCGAGCGGTGTTGGGGATCCCCGGATCTCATCGAGGTCGCGGGCTATGGTGGTTGGAGGTCCATCGGCATTGGCCGTTTGGATCCTCAGATGGGCGATGGATGCTGGGAGACGAAGACCTTTCTTCTTTCTTATTGGTATGATTTGTTGCTGCTGTTCTTCTCCTTCCTCTCGCTACCGATGTTTGGTGGGAGATCCTGCTTTGTCCGGGCGGATGGCCCGCCATGATGCTGGACCGGTCGGATGACTCGAGTTCTCTTCCTTTCGGAAGGACACTTTTCATGGTACTCAAAGCCAAAGATGGCGACGGCTGTTGCAGGTGTGTTGGATTGATGTCCATGCCCTCTCGGCGCGGTGTCAAGAAAGGAGGAAGCAGCGTGGCGGCAATTGTACCGTGGTCGAAGATGATGACCTGTTTATGCATCGGGTTGCGCATCCTTCGCTGCAGGGGTCTTCTCTCAAGATTCAGGGATGATGACACGTGGCTCGAGATCTTCTTGTGTTATGGTTGTCTTAGGGTACTCTAGGTGTTCATGGTCCTTTGTGTTTGCGTTTCAGTGTGCTTGTAAGAGTCAACTACTTTGTACTGATTCGTAATTTGAATGAAGAATTTCTCTCAAAAAAATCCGTTCGTCGGGGATCGTCGCTGAGCTAGGTGTAGTTAAACATTGTAATGTGTTGTAACGTGTATGTGCGTGTTTGTTGTAATCCGGTTAGGCTTAGAGATATGATCCCATATTCTGTTAGGTTACTTGGAGATCAATCCTAGCCTAACCAACTCCTGTAATCTTCTGGCTTTGAGCCCTATATTAACACGCACGCGTCCCTGCGTAAAGCATACGCTTAAGCCTAGTTTTCTACATGGCATTAGAGCCTAAACTCTTCCATCGCATCTAGATGTCCTCGTCGTCCTCCTCCGCCATGGCCGCACCCTCCCTCGCTTCCCTCGGCCATACCATCACCGAAAAACTAAACCGTGAGAATTTCCTTGTCTGGAGGGCGCAGGTACTACCGCATGTTCGCGCGGCGGGCATGATGGGGTTCCTGGACGGTTCCCAGAAGGAACCCGCCGCTGAGATCCGCACGGAGAGGGACGTCGCCGGCAAGAAGGAGGTCACCGTCGCCGCCAACCCAAAGCACGCCATCTGGGTTACTCAGGACCAGCAGGTGCTCTCGTTTTTGATCGCTTCCCTTTCTCGCGAAGTGCTCCTGCAGGTCAGCAACTGCACAATGGCCGCCGCCACCTTGAGTGCTCTCCTCCAGAGCTTCTCCTCGCAATCCCGCGCCCGCATCATCCAGCTTCGCGATCAGATCAGCCACACCAAGAAGGGCGACATGACGGCGGCTGCCTACTTCACCAAGATGAAGGGGCTCGCTGACGAACTTGCAGCTGCCGGGAGGCCTCTGGATGAAGATGATGTCGTCTCTCACATCATCCAGGGGCTCATGCACGAGCCAGAGTACAGCGGGTTCGTCTCCGCTGTCTCCACGCGCACCATCACCGACCAGCCCATCGGCCTAGGCGAGTTATTCTCGCTGCTGCTTGCTGCTGAGTCACGCATCGCCGCACAGACCTCCGCCTACTCCACCAACCTTGCTGCAAAAGGCGGAGGCCGTGGCAACTCCAACCAGGGAGGCTCTCGTGGCGGCGGCAACAACGGCTCCCGTGGCTACAACAACAACAACACGGGTGCCCGCTTCTTCGATAACTACTCTGGTGGTGGCGGCTCTGGCGGAGCGCCTCGCCAGGGTGGTGACCGCGAGAAGTGTCAAATCTGCAAGAACGAGGGGCATGGTGCGTGGCGCTGCAAGAAGCGCTACGACCGCAACTTCAACAACAATGTGCGTAACCCTGCTGGTGGTGGAGATGGTGGTGGCGGCGGTGGGAACCATTCTGCCAACGCCGTCCACTCCTATGGAGTTGATACCAACTAGTATCTCGACTCCGGCGCAACCAACCACGTGACTGGTGAGCTGGAGAAGCTTGTTGTTCATGACCGTTACACCGGCTCGGAGCAAATCCACACCGCAAGTCGTCAAGGTATGGACATTGCACATGTTGCTCATTCAGTTCTATCTACTCCTCATGGCTCCTTAGATCTCAAGAACATACTTCACTCTCCGCATGCCGACAAAAGTTTACTTTCTGCCTATCAATTCATCAAAGATAATCATGCTTTTCTTGAGATTTACCCTGAAACCTTTTTTTGTTAAGGATCGGGCCACTCGGAGGACCATTCTTCAAAACGAGAGTAGGGGTGGCTTGTTTCCTGTTTCTGGCCGGCAAGATGCTCCTTCTCCACAAGTTCTAAGTGTGATCAAACCATCTACTTCACGGTGGCACAAGCTCTTAGGACATCCTGCATTACCGGTGGTTCAGAAAATTCTTCGAGATTTTAGTCTTCCTGTGTCAAATAAACAAGATCATTTACTGGTTTGTGATGCTTGTCAGATGGCCAAGAGCCATCAACTTCCCTATCCTAAGTCTTTTAGTGTGTCAAAAGCTCCTTTAGAGCTTATTTTTTCGGATGTATGGGGCCCTGGACCCGTCTCTGTAGGCAGACAAAAATATTATGTGAGCTTTATTGATGATTTTAGCAAGTTTACTTGAATTTATTTGCTCAAAAATAAGTCTGACGTGTTTGAGAAATTTCATCTCTTTAAACAACATGTTGAACGTCTCTTTGATCGCAAAATTCTTGCTATGCAAACGGATTGGAGGGGGGGTGAGTATCAAAAACTCAATTCCTTTTTTGAACGCATTGGCATCACTCATTACGTCTCATGTCCACATGCTCACCAGCAGAATGGATCTGCAGAACGAAAGCACCGACATATTGTGGAAGTTGGTCTGTCCCTTCTTGCACATGCCTTTATGACCTTAAAATTTTGGGACGAGGCGTTTCTTACCGTTGTGTATCTTATCAACCGTGTCCCTAGTAGGGTTATCAAAAACCAAACGCCACTTGAAGGTCTCTTTGGCAAGAAACATGACTATACCTTTCTCAGCATCTTTGGGTGTGCCGTTTGGCCTAATCTGCGTCCTTTCAATAAGCACAAACTTGAATTTAGGTCAAAACAATGTGTCTTCTTGGGGTATAGCAGCCTACACAAGGGATACAAGTGCCTCGATGTAGCCTTTGGTCGTGTCTATATTTCTAGGGACGTCTTCTTTGATGAACATGTGTTTCCTTTCGCCACACTCCATCCTAATGCTAGTGCTCAACTACGCAAAGAGCTCCCTCTTTTACCAGTTCATCTTCTGCCATCACCTCGTTTTGATCAAGGGGGAGTAGTAGATGCTACTGACCACATGTCTATGTCTAATAATACCTTTGATCAAAACCTTGATGCAAGTATGCAGGAAAACGGAGAAGATTTTGGCAAAAATTCGTATGATTTTATGCATGCAGAAACGACAGAGGAGGCTGCAGAAGATCCAGACGTCGATCCCGGGGCGAATCACTCGGGATCCGTGGCACCAGATGCGTCAGTTGGCGCATGTCGGGTGGTAGGTGCGACATATGCCAACGGGTGGCTAATCATAGTGGGAGCCAATAAGACGTCGCCGGTGCCTGGAAACGGGATGAGGCGAAGACATGCACGCCGGCGAATCTTACCCAGCTTCGGGGCTCTCCGTGGAGATAACACCCCTACTGCTGCTCTGCGGGGTCTCCGCATGATCACTAGATGAACAAGTTGCTACAAGAGGCTCCTCGAGCTGTTCGGTGTGAGGAAGAAGAAGGGCACGGCTAGCTCTCTTCTTTCCTCTACGTGGTGTCTAAAACTATCAGAGTCCAACCCTTTTCATGGGTGCACTTGGGGTTTATAGGCCTACCTGTGGGTACAATGGTAATCCGGCTAGGTGTGGGCCCTAACCGTCGTTGTCTTCATCCGCCGGCTTCTCCGCCGGGCCGCTGGGCCCGCCGGCCAGGGCCCCGCCACTGCCGGCTCGTCGACAGTGCCGGCCCCACCGCTGAGGGTTTTGTCGGGGTTGAGTTATCGCTGCCTCGATCCCGATGACGAGGGCTTTGTCGGGTAAGCATGGTTACAAAGGCCGCCTTGGCGGTGATTACTGTAGCCTCACTTCGTCTTGTCTCCTTAATGAGGCGCTTCCTTCGAGGAAGGGATCAAGCCGGCTATGGGGAGCCGGTCATGCCTCAGGTCGACTAGGGGAGGCCGAGCCGCCTTCGGGCATCTCTCTGACCGGGGGGACCCGCCGCCTGCGGGTAGTACAGACAGCCTATCATGGGTGACGTCACAGTCAACATGGCAAGAGTGCCACGCCGGATGGGTGATGGCTGCCCGTCTGACGATCAGAGCCACGCTGCCCGGGATGCGGGGTGGCAGGCTTCATCAGAGCCACGCCTGCCCCATCGCCGTTATGTGGGTGCAGATTCGAGGGTGCGGCCTTGGCACATGCAGGGGTGGCTGCCCTTGAGTCGGCCTTCTCGTGGCCGGCTCTGCTGAGTCGGCCCTCCGTAGCCGGGTTCCTTGGAAGCCGGCCATCTTGTGGCTTTCTTCTATGGGTCTTGGGGCCAGGCCGCCTCCTGACAGCCGGCATGGATGACAGCCGGCCGGGGGAAGGCGGCCCAACGTCTTGGATGTTGGATGACTTGATTGGCTTGTAATTTTTCAGAAGCCCCAGGGGGAGCCGGCTAGGCTACCCGTGGTCATTTACTCTGACAGTAGTCCCCGAAGCTGATTGGGCTTCGAGGTTGAAGGGAGGACGAAGCTCGATCAGCTTCCTATCCCGAAGCCGCAGCTCGGAGCCGGCCTTGAACGGGTGCGCCGCCTTCGGAGCTCCGTAGTTAGAAGGGGAACGCGAGCCGGCTTATGCGTTGATTGCGCGTCACCTCGCGCCACGCATGAAAAGCCTGCCAGCCCACGCGACGGGACGCCGCCGCAGGCGGGCCTACAAGCCTACGCCTCGCCCACGCCGCCCGAGCCTATAAGTAGGGGAGGAGGAGGGCGGGCTCGCACGCCGCCTCGCCTCCTCTCCTTCCTCTACTTTCTTCCTCACTCTTCCGCTGCCAAGAGCAAGATTTCGCCACCGCCGCTGCTCCGCCGGTTTTCTTGGCTCACCGCGTTCCTTCGCTGCGGGTTGCGCTTTCCGCCGCCATGCTCTTTCCTTCCGCTCGTTCCTATGGCGTTGTCGAGCTCGTGGGACGGCTCCAACATCCACGAAGATCACATTGATTGGCTCCGCCGGACGCAGCGGTTGCCGAGCGAGGACCTCGTGAAGACCCACCTCGCACCGGAGGCGGAGATTTCGCCGGCGCCGGAGGAGGGCGAGCGGGTCATCTTCCGCTCGCACTGCCTACGCGGCCTCGGCCTGCCGGCGAGCGGGTTCTTCCACTCCTTCCTCGACTTCTACCATCTTCAGCAGATCACCTCACCCCCACACGGTGATGTTGTTGTCGGCCTTCGCCTCTGCAGTAAAGGCTTTCTTGGCGCCCTCCCCACCCTCGAAGCTCGGGGAGTTCTTTCAGTGCAAGCTCGGCACTGTCTTTGCGGGCGTGCCCGCCCCCTGTGGCGCATTCATCGCCAAGCGGAGGACAACCGACAACAACCCTTTTCCGCCTATCCCGCTGATTCAGCCGGTGAAGCTTTGGCAGCAATGATTTACGTGATTTAACGCCGCCGCAAGGCGACTACCTCAATCTGCCGGCTTACGTAGCCGCCCGCCGCCGCAAGGCCGCATCTTGGTCCTTCCGAGCCCGGCCGCCACCTTGGCCGAGAACGCCGCCGTCACCCGCCCGGGTGATGGTCCAATGGAGGGCTTGGTGGGGCCGACTTGTGGCCGCCGGTGGAGCGCTGGTGTTTCGCCCAAAGCCGGCCGCACATGATCTGCCAAATGAGCGCCGCTTGACCCGCGGCCGCCGAGCACTGAGAGATGCTTCGCGACGAGGTATCTTATATGGTGAACTATATCTCCAACTGCAAACTCACCGTGGAGTGGCGTGATCGCAAGGCGCCATATTCTCGGCCAACCCGCCACCGTGGTGAGTTTTTTCCTTATTCTCTTCTTCTTTTGTTGTCGTGTTCGTGATAGCCGCCCTCGACTAATCGGCTTGCCTTTGAGCAGAGCCTCTTCTTCGACCGGGCGCCTGGGTCAGCAGGGCCGGAGCGCCAGCTTACGGCCGATCGCGCCGTGGACGCACCCCCGACGACCGGATCTCGGGGCGGCCGCCATGGACGACGCCAGTCGCAACCGGGCGGAGAGGCAGCGGCCCCGACCTTCACGGCCGCTTCGAGGATCGGCCGGAGGAGGACGGCCGGTTATCCTGCGCCGCCAGCCGGGCGGCCAATCGCCATGGCGCGGGGCCTTCCGCCGCGCCAACTGCTCGGGGTGGCGCGCAGAAGCGTCGGGCCGCACCGGGTCTCTTCGGCAGCCGGCCGAAGAAACCCAAGAGCTCCGCGGCGGCGACCAAGCGAGACGAGACGACTGCGAAAGCGGCCCGCTTCTGCAAGGTGGTGAAGCAGCCACAAGTAGTCTCGGCGTACGTGTTGTGTGTCTTGTACTTCTGTTGTCTTTTTTGGTTGAGGCTCATCTGAGCCGTCTTCTTGGTTTGTTGAACAGGGCGCCGCTTTCCCTTGAGCGGGTTGACGCCCTCCCATAGTCGCTACCGACGGGAGGTTCTTCGAGTTCCCGCCGAGGGACCCCGCCACCGACCTCATGGAGGCAACGGAGCGGAACACGCGGGAGGCTCGGGAGGAGGGAAGCGGCGGAGCGGAGGGCCGCCCAGAGGCGGCGGAGAAGTCGGCCGAGGCGCAAGCCGACGCGCGCCAAGGCTCAGCGGAGGCCGCGTCATGAGAGGGAGGCGGAGGCTTTACGCAATCAGCCTCCGCAGCTCGTCATTCCCCTTCGCGCCGTGGCTCCTGATGTCCTTGTACCTCCATCGGAGGAACCCGACCGCGAGCAGCCGGTGATGGAGAGGATGGAGGACGACGTGACGATCCTGGTAGGCACCATACCGGCGCCGACCGGAGCGGGTCAAGGCGGCCGACCTGCTGCGGGCGCTCGGGCAGCCGCCGGGGCGAAGTCGGCGGCGGGGGGCGGATCTCGTGGTGCAGTCAGTGCCCCGCCAGCACGTGGGAGAGGCGTCCTCGACGCCGGAGCCGCAAAGGGCTGCGGGCGCCAGCTCGACGGCACATGACCTGGAGGCGGCCAGCGCCAGCACGTCCGAGTGGACGCCCAATAGTGAGACGGCTGAGCTGAACGGGGCGACGCAGGAGGTCCGACGCCGGCTTCAGGCTCAGGACGGCTTGCTGCGACGATACACCCAGGAGTTCCTTGCTACACGCGCGGTCGTCCGGGTGAGTCTTCTGGCTTTGATCGATTTCTTTTTTGATTTCTTCCGTAGGCCCAGCACTCCACCGGGTGTAGTCCCCGAGTTTCGAGTCGGCTGCTGAGTAGGCGACTTGAAAATTCTTAGCAGGCCTTGACAGCAATCTTGCTCTTATGCACACTCCATCTGATTTTCAGGAGTATCACAATCTTCGCGCGGCCGCCTTCAACTCCCAGGCCCAGGAGCTGAGCCAGAAGGCCGCCGATCTGACGAATAGCCGGAGTAAGAACTTGGTTTCTTCTATCACGCGCCCCCACTAGGTGTAGTCCCCGAGATTCGGGCCGGCTGCTGAGCAGCCGGGTCAGATCTTCCCTGATGACTTTTCCCTTACTACTTTTCCCTTTTTCTCCATGCTTGCAGGAGCTAACGCTGACTTGAGGGGGCAGCTAGGCGAGGCCCAGACCGCTCTTCGCGCCAAGGAGGCTGAGATCGTTACCTTGGCCCAGGAGCGCGACCGCCTGGCGAAGAGGCTGGCCGACCAGGAGGAGAGCCACCAGGCGGCCCTGAAGAAGGCGCAGGACAACGAGGCCGCCCTTAAGGCCGAGTTTGAGATCGAGGTGGCTGGCTGGGCCGAAGCAAGGCAAGCGCGGAGCGAGGGTTATGGGCGGGTGGAGGATCTGATCGACGGTAGGCCGCCTTCCTTTCTTCACTCCCTTGCTTGCTCCTTGCCCACTAGTTCATCTTCTAATTTTTGTGCCATTTTCTTGTTCTTCACGCAGATTACTTCCCCGGCTACTCCGTCGCCGCCAGCCAAGCCATCGAGGCCAGACGCGCCGGCAAGCAGGGGTTGTAATCGCGCTTAGACGCCGCCGACGCCGAGGAGCAGATCTTGGCGATCCAGCTCGGCTGCAGCCGCTCACCGATGCTCCGCCGGGCTTCAGCGCGCGGTGCGCAAGTGTTGGCCGCCTCGCCGGGCGAGGTGATCCTCGCACCTCAAATGGACTACCGACCGGCCGGAGGTTGCGGTTGGCCGCCGAGGCCCGGAAGGCTTCCGCTGCTCGGGTCCGCGCCCAAGCGGGCGCTGGAGTTCATCCGGCCTGGTATCTGGGCTAAACCTGCGCCACTGAGCACTTGGAGGCAGGAGGTCGACGAGGAGCTGGCGGTGCGGCCGGCTATCATCAGCGCCTCGGCTATCGCCGAGTACACCGACACCAGCGTCTTTGCTCCTGAAGTGAACGACAGCGGAGTCGCCCAGCCGGAGGAATGGTTCGGGCTGAACCCGGTAGAAGGCGAGGACTCGGTGGAGGAGATCGCTTCCAGTGACAAAGTCGAAGACGACGAGGAGGAGGGCGGCGAAGGCGCCGCGCCGGACGGTGAAGCGACCAGCCAGCTTCAGCCTGATCGTGCCTCTAGCAATGAGGAACGCGCGAGCGCGCTACCTGCCAGGGGTGAAGATCAGGCCGAGACTCGCCAGCCGGCCACTCCTCTAGCCAGCACTGCCGCCTCCGCCGACCTGCCCGACTCGCCTGTTGCTTCGCTGGCTTGATTTGCCGCTCTCACTTTTCTGCTGTTGCTTCCTTGAACAAAATTTATTAACTTTCTGCAGTTCCACCCACTGGGGGTGTATTCAGACTATGTTGAATGTCGGCCTTTCGAAGGATTTTGTGTAAATATAATTATGCATGTGTTTGGCTTCCATTCGAGTTTGCTTTTTATCCTTAGGCCGTTTCCTTTGCTACCTTCCCTTGATTGCCGCCTTCCTAGCCGAACAGCTTCTCTGCAGTCTGTGGCTGGGGAGGAACTTGGCTTTTTGTGGGAAGGCAAGTACTTGAGCTTTGTTGGATTGTGGCATGGTTGAATGGAAGCCGGCCGGCCGGCTATTCTGGTAGCCGGTCGGCAATGGGAGGAAGTCGGCTTTTGTTATATAAGTTCGTTACTCCTTAGCCGTTTTTCGTGTGGGCATCATTTCCTGCCTTTGACTCTTGCCAGCCGGACAGTCGGTTCTTCGAGCTGCGGCTTTTGACAAGAGAGGGCTTGGGTGCCGGCACACTACTTGTCTGACTAAAGGTGGAACATAAATATAACTCATATGCCAGTCCCCGGCCGATTAGTCGAACCCGTGCCGGATTTAAAAGGTGAAATGACAAAATCATAGGCATGATACTCGCCATTCATAGATAAAGGTGGCAGTCCCCGAGTGCTCCTCGGGGCCCATTGTCTCATACTTAGTACAAACGGTAGCGTGATACATACTGCATTTTAACTGTAAAATCTTCAGAGGAGGTTGATGCTCCATGGTCGTTCGACTCCTTGCGTCAAATCATCTCTCTTCGGTTTCGCTTCGTGCATCGATTAGGTAGTAGGAATCGCTTCCTGCTCATTGATGACGAAGGACCTTCCTAAGGGGCCGAGAGTTGTGCTGGCCAGCTGTTCGCTGGATCAGCCGGAGCACAAGGTCGCCTCTTGAAAGGATCTTGGCTTGACCTTCCGGCTATGGTAGCGGCGCAAACCCTGCTGGTAGATGGCAGACCGGTGAGGGCTAATAGCCGCTTTCTTCCAGCAGGTCGACACCGCCTTCTCGTGCTTCTTTAGCCTCGCTGCTGGTACATGGTCACCCGAGGCGAGTCGAACTCGATGTCGGTTGGGATGACAGCCTTGGCACCATATACAAGGAAGAAAGGGGTGAAGCCGGTTGACTTGTTCGGGGTAGTGCGCAGACTCCAGAGGACGGCCGGCAGCTCGTCGAGCCAACAGCCGGCCGAAGCGCCCAAAGGGCACGACCAGCCGGGCTTGATGCCGTAAAGGATGAGGCCATTGGCTTGCTCAACTTGGCCGCTTGATCATGGTGGGCAACGGACGCTAGGTCCGGGCCGGATGCCCGGCGTCACAGTAAACGCGCAATGCTCCCTTGGCAAAATTCGTGCCGCTGTCGGTGATGATGTTGTGTGGCACGCCGCATCGAGTTGTGATGTTCGCGATGAATGTCACGGCAATGGCCTGCTCAGCTTCTTAATTGGCTTTGCTTCGATCCACTTGGTGAATTTATCCACGGCGACAAGCAAGTGTGTCATGCCGCCGCGCGCCGTCCAGAATGGGCCCACCATGTCCAATCCCCAAACGGCAAAAGGCCAGGTGAGGGGAATGGTCTTGAGTGCTGAAGCTGGCTGGTGTTGCTTGGAGCTGAAGACTTGGCAGCCTTTGCAGTGTTTGACCAACTCCTTGGCATCGTCCAAGGCAGTCGGCCAAAAGAATCCATGGCGGAAGGCTTTGGCAACGAGGGATCTTGAGGCTGCGTGGTGGCCGCATTCGCCTTGGTGAATGTCTTTGAGGATTGCTATGCCCTTCTCTGGCTCGACGCAGCGCTGGAAGACTCCAAGTGACACTGCTACCGACGAGCTCTCTTGGCAATTGTATATGCGCCGCTCGGCGTTGACTTGTCTTGCCGCGATCTCGCCACCGCGCAGCTCGTTAATCAGAAGTTGAGGATGGGCTGAGCCCATGATGGAGCTGTGACTTCTTCTATAGCCAACACGGCTACTGCAACCAGGGCGGGCGGGCTGGGTGGCGAAGAGCTGGAGCTGGCCGCCGCCTGTGGTATTGAAGTAGTCCCCGGGCCGACTACCATAGTCCCCAGGCTAGGTTCTGAAGTCCCCAGGCCGGGTGCGACTTTGGCAGTCCCCGAGCCGCCTATCGAAGTCCCCGGCCGCCTGCTTGGCTCCCCAAGCCGGATCCGGCTGCGTCGGGGTTAGGCGGCATGAAGATGGAGTCGGATTCTGGAGACGGCTTGATAGACGGCTTGAGGAAGCGTTGGAGAGAGATGCCGGTTGGTATAGCTTGTTCGGTTGAGCCTATCCGTGCCAGGGCATCTACTTGCTCGTTGTCGGCCCATGGCACGTGGAGGAACTCGCATCCTTCGAAGTAGCCGCTGATTTGCTGAACGAGGAAACGATAGCTCGCCATGTTTGCGTCCTTGGCGTCCCAGTCGCCAGATGACTGCTGGACCACCAAATCTGAGTCGCCATAGCACAGGATCCAGCGGATGCCGAGCTCTTTGGCTAGCCGGAGTCCATGTATGAGCGCCTCGTACTCGGCCACGTTGTTGGAGGTGCAAAGTGGATCTGCAGCGTGTATCTGAGTTTGTCGCCTTTGGGGGAGGTGAGGACGATGCCGGCTCCCAAGCCGGTGCGCATCTTGGACCCATCGAAGTGCATCCGCCAATGAGTGAAGTCGGGAGCCGGCGGCAGGTACTGGGTCTCGGCCGAGTCGATGAGGAAGTCGGCCAATGCTTGCGACTTGATGGCGGTGCGAGGCTGGTAGAATATCGCGTAGGGGGCCAGATCAATGGCCCATTTTGCCACCCGACCGGATGTGTCCCGGCTGCCTATGATCTCGGCGAGCGGGGCGGTGCATACGACCGTGATGGAGTGCTCTTGAAAGTAGGGCTTCAGCTTCTTGGCGGCGAAGTACACGCCATAGGACATCTTCTGGTAGTGCGGGTAGTTCTGCTTTGAGGCGGATAGTACTTCGCTTAGGTAATAGACTGGCCTCTGGACCAGCTGAGCTCGGCCTTCTTCTGGGCGTTGGACTACGATGACGGTGCTGACCACCCGGCTGGTGGCGGCAATATAAAGGAGCATGGGCTCTTTCTCAGTCGGTGCCGCCAAGACAGGCGGCGTGGCAAGCATCTTCTTCAGCTCGTGGAAGGCTTGGTCGGCTTGATCGTTCCACTCAAAATGAGTGCTTTTCTTCAAGAGTCGGTAGAGGGGGAGAGCCTTTTCTCCCAGCCGGCTGATGAAGCGGTTTAGGGAGGCCAGGCACCCGGTAAACTTCTGGACGTCTCGCAGCTTGGTGGGAATCTCCATTCTCTCAATGGCTTTGATCTTCACTGGGTTGCATTCAATGCCGCGTTCGGAGACCAGGAAGCCTAGGAGCTGGCCGGCTGGTACTCCGAACACACATTTCTCGGGGTTGAGCTTGATCTGAAAACGGCGCAGGTTCTCAAATGTTTCCTTGAGGTCCTCCAACAAAGTGTTGCGCTGCTTCGTCTTCACCACGATATCGTCTACATAGACGTGGGCATTTCTGCCGAGTTGCTTGAGGAGGCATTTCTGCATGTAACGCTGAAAGGTGGCACCGGCATTTCTCAAGCCGATTGTCATCGTCAGGTAACAGAAAGCTCCGAATGGCGTGATGAAGGCGGTCTTCAGGCGGTCGGCCGGGTCCAACTTTATCTGGTGGTAGCCTGAGTAGGCATCCAAGAAACTGAACAGCTCGCATCCGGCTGTGGATTCTATTACTTGATCAATCCTGGGTAAGGCAAAGGGATCTTTAGGGCAGGCTTTGTTGAGGCTTGTGTAATCTATACACATGCGCCATTTGTTATTCTTCTTCAGCACGAGGACCGGGTTGGCGAGCCACTCCGGGAAGAAAACCTCCATGATGAAGCCGGCTGCCAAGAGCCGGACTATCTCTTCTCCCACGATCCTTCTCTTCTCCTCTGACAGTCGGCGGAGGGGCTGCTTGACTGGCTTGGCGTCTGCTCGGACGTGTAGCTTGTGCTCGGCGAAATCCTTCGGAACACCCGGCATGTCCTTGGGGGACCATGCGAAGATGTCCCGATTCTCACGGAGGAAATCGACGAGCTCGCTTCCTATTTATCGTCCTGTGTTTGCCCCGATGACGGCAAACCTTTCCGGGTGCTCTGGGTCCAGGGGTATCTTCTTTGTTTCCTTAGCCGGCTGGAAGGAACCTTGGGCATCACACTCTTTGGGGTCGGGGTACAGGGCAGGCTGGTTGCCGGCCATGGCCACGACTTGGTCCAACATCTTCTTCTCTTCGGCGACCACGAGGGACTCGGCCAGCCGGCTGCTGGCTGCAGCGCACTCGGAGGACTTTTTGTAGTCGCCGGCTATGGTGATGATGCCCTTGGTACTCGGCATCTTCATCTTGAGGTAGGCATAGTGGGGTACGTCCATGAACTTGGCTAGAGCAGGCCGGCCAAGCAGCGCATGGTAAGGGCTCTCGAGGTCCACCAATTCAAACCAGATTGCTTCTCGGCGAAAGTGATCCTTGTCTTCGAAGAGAACATCAATCTTGATCTTGCCGATGGGTGAACAGGACAGGCCGCGTACAATGCCATGGAACACGGTCCGGCTTGGCATGAGGTGCTTGGCCCTGATGTTCAGCTTCTCCATGGTGTCTTGGTACAGGATGTTGATGCTGCTCCCGCCGTCTATCAGTACGTGGGAGAATCGGGCAGCAAGCATGTCCGTTGCTAGGGTTGCCTCCAAAACCAATGCGTAGGAGCCCGGGGACGGCATCACCTCTGGGTGGTCGGCCCGGCTCCAGCTGATAGGCCTCTCTGACCAGTGCATGTATTCGGGGTTGTTGGAGGCAACTGCATTGACTTCTTGGTGTTGTCGGCGCCGGCTGCGCCGGTCTTCGGGCTAGCTCGTGAAGACGACGTAGGCGGCGTGCTCGTCGGGGAACTCGTCTTGAATGTTCCCGACTGCTGGTCGAGCGGCCGGCTGCTGGGGAGCCGGAGGCGGCTGTCCTGCAGGCGGAGGTGGCACCAGCCCTTCGCCTTTGGTGATTCGGGTGAGCCAGTGACACTTCCGAGTTGTATGGTTGGACGGCTTCGCGCCGCTGTGGAACTTGCATGGGGCGTCAAGAGCTTGCTCGTAGGAGAAATCCGGCTGCCAAGCTGGCCTGCCGCCCTTTGGCTTCTTGGGCGCAGGCCGCCCTTCAGGTTGTTCGTCTTCGACGGTGGCCACCTGCCGACTGGCTGGAGGCGGCATCGGGCCCTTGCGCTTGTTGTTGTGCTGCTACGGTCGTCGGCTAGAGTCGCCAGCCGGCGTTTTGGGAGCCGGATTGAGTACCTTCCGGCGGGCGCTCACCCGAGCTCGGTCTTCATTGATGAGTCGGCGGTATGCATTTGTTGGCAATGACAAGTAATTCGTCAAGGTAGCCGCCTGTCGCAGAGGAGCTTGTGCTTGAGGAGGGTGTTTTCTCGGCACTGGCGGTGAAGTACTCTATCGCTTGAACCTCGTGCACCCCCTCGCAGGAGTTGCGGAGCTCGGCCTAACGCGTGAGGTAGTCGCGAGTCGACTCGGTGGGTCCTTGTACGCACAAGGAGAGTTGCCTGGCTTGGGAGCCCGCTTGTAGGTGCCGGTGAAGGCGTATGAAGGCTTCGTGAAGTCTAGCCAGCTGTTGATGTTGTACGGCTTGAGGTTGTTGAGCCAGGTTCGCGCTGCGCCTCAAGCATGAGGGGCACATATTTCACGGTGATGACGCCTATTGCCGCTCGCTATGCCGACGGGCGGTTGAGTGGTCGATCAGCCAATCCTCCGCTTCACGGAGCCGCTATACTTGGGCGATCCTCGAGAGCGAAACCCTTTGGGGAAGGGCTCACAGTTATGCGGGGTCAAGCAAAGGCGGCCCGACGCCGTTTTCTTCCTCCAACGCCAGGATCGCGCCAGCGGTCGATCCCGTGGCGGCGCCGCTTTTTGCCGATTTTCGCAGCGGCCGAGTCGGCCGCTGAGAGTCAGATGGGTGACGGGCGGCGGGGTAGGATATCTTTCCCCGCGAGGTGGAGGAGGGGCGGTTGCCTCGCCGCTCCACGGCTTGAGGGCCTTCCGCCGCCGCGCTTGATGGAGATCCGGTCCGCCAGGCCGGCAGCCGCCTTTTCTGCCGTGGCGCGGGCGCTGCCCGCAATGGCGTGTGACGCCAGCCGTGCTCTCGGCGCTGGGAAGGCTTTCGCGCGGCGCTGTCTTCTTGCCGCTTCTGCGTCGCTACCGATCGTTGCTGAATGCGTCTTTCCATGTAGGGAAGCTTGTCGGGCCCTAGCCCGTTCAGCTCTTCTACGGCCGCCTGGGCGGCGCGCAGGTTTTCGAGGGGCGTGGCGTAAACGGAGCGGTCCACGCCCAGCATGTCGGCGATGGCTGCCCCGCGTTTCTTACCAATGCCGAGTTGGCTCGGCCCTTCGGGAGGCGGCGTGCCGACGGCGGCGCGGTCGACTTCGCGCTAGTGGGCCTCGGTGAGGTGTCTCAAGGAGGCTATCCTCCGGCCCTCCGCGTGGAGGGCGAGGCGACGCGCTTCAGCGCCGCGGCGTCGGCGCCACCCGGAGAGAGGCGGACAGGTCATGCGGCGCCGCTATGGGCGTCGGAGCGTTTCACTCGAGGGCCGCCGGATCGATGACCAGCACTCGGTGATGGCGCTGCCACGCTTGTCGGCTTGGGGAGCGGGTCGTCAAGATGACGGTTGGTGGGGAAGGCGCCGATGCGATGCCGTCGGAGTCGACAAGCATCGGGTCGGTGGAGCCAACCGACTCCAAGTCCATAGCGGGCTCGCTGGAGACGTGGAGCTGGTCGAGGAGGCTGACGAGGTGGCTCTCGAGGCAGCCGGTGCCCGCGTCAGATGCAGGCTCATCGGAGATGCGAGTCTCGCCAAGAAGGTCGGCGAGGCAGCTCGCCGCGTAGGCATCAGCTACGCCTTGCAGCGCATCGGGGCAAGCGCCATCGGGCGTGCCGGGCTGGTTACGCCCGCGGGGGAGGAAGAGAGTTCCCGTCCAGAATAGGTCTCCGGACGACGGTGCACCTGGCCCCATGGTGGGCGCCAAATGTCGGGTGGTAGGTGCGACATTACTAGTAGAAAAGAGGGCAATGACCCAGGCCGGTTCAGCCCATTAGTCTCGGTTCAATCCAGAACCGGGACCAATGGAGCTATTTGTCCCGGTTCGTGAGCCCAGGGGGCCGGCCGGGCCACGTGGGCCATTGGTCCCGGTTCATCCAGACCTTTTGCTCCCGGTTAGTGGCACGAACCGAGACCAATGGGCCTGGCTCCTGGCCCACCACTATTGGTCCCGGTTGGTGGCTTGAACCGGGACCAAATGCTTCCCTTTAGTCCCGGTTCATGCCACCAACCGGGCTAATGGTGGTGTTTATATATACCCCTCGCCAAGAGCAGAGCACACCGCCTGCTTTTTCGGGCAGAGGGAGAGGGCTTGGTGGTGCTCTAGCTCACCTCCTATGCACACAAGGTGTTCATGGAATGCCCGAGCCACACTACTTAAGGTTTCTCCTCTCCAATCTCGACCGCCAAACTCCATTTTCCTCAATATTTATCTAGGTTTAGCGGTCCGTCACGCCTGCACGGCTGAGGGAGTCCTGACTAGGGGTGTCTCGATAGCCAACTATCATCACGACCGACTCCAAGACTATGAAGATACAAGATTGAAGACTTCGTCCGTGTCCGGATGGGACTTTCCTTGGCGTGGAAGGCAAGCTTACGATACGGATATGTAGATCTCCTACCATTGTAACCGACTCTGTAACCCTAACCTATCCGTGTCTATATAAACCGGAGGGTTTTAGTCCGTAGGATGAACAACAATCATACCATAGGCTAGCTTCTAGGGTTTAGCCTCTCGATCTCGTGGTAGATCTACTCTTGTACTACCCATATCATCAATATTAATCAAGCAGGAGTAGGGTATTACCTCCATCGAGAGGGCCCGAACTCAGGTAAAAACATCGTGTCCCTTGTCTCCGTTACCATCCGCCTAGACGCACGCTCGGGACCCCTACCGAGATCCGCCGGTTTTGACACCGACATTGGTGCTTTCATTGAGAGTTCCTCTGTGTCGTCACCGATAGGTCCAATGGCTCCTTCGATCATCAACAACGACGCAGTCTAGGGTGAGACTTTTCTCCCCGGACAGATCTTTTCAGTGGCTTTGCACTGCGGGCCAATTCGCTTGGCCATCTGGAGCAGATCGAAAACTACGCCCCTGGTCATCAGGTCAGATTTGGAAGTTTGAACTATATGGCCGATGTCCGCGGAGACTTGATATTCGACGGATTCGAGCCACAGCCGAGCGTGCCACACTGTCTCGATGGGTATGATCTAGCTCTGCCGCCGAACAGTGCCCTGGAGGCCGCACCAGCATCCGCTCCGACCCTTAATCCGGAGTCGGATTCCCCGATCGAGGACGAGTGGTTGGACGCCGCCTCGGGGGCTACGATCTCTACGGCGATTAAGCCGAACTCCATCCCTGTCCTTTGCGAAGTCCTTGACTCCAGGGTGCCGGACTCCTCTCCGACTCAACCTCTCGCGCCCGCCAATCGAATCCGATTGGGCGCCGGTCATGGAGTTCATCGCCATGACATCTTTCAGCACTTGCCCTTTGGCGACATCCTGAATTCACTAAAGTCTCTCTCTTTATCCGGAGAGCCCTGGCCGGACTACGGACAGGAAGGTTGGGACACGGACGACGAAGATATTCAACGCCCACCCACCACCCACTTTGTAGCCACTGTCGATGATTTAGCCGACATGCTCGACTTTGACTCCGAAGACATCGACGGTATGGACGACGATGCCGGAGATTTACCAAGACCCAGCGCCACAGTGGCAATCGGAAGGCCACCTCGTCACACGCTATATACATGGTGGACATCCCAAAAGATGGGAACGGCGATGGAACAACGGAGGATGACCCTCCAAGAAGCAACCAAGCGCCAACGCCGGCGCCGCTTAAATCCCGCCACAGCAAAAACGGTGATTCCGCACGGAGATAATAACACCGGACAAGGTCGAAGACAACCCCTCCAAAGCAGGACTCAACAGCAGGAGGAGGGAGAAGCAAGTCCGCACGACAAGGCGGGCGTAAAGAGAGGTAGAGGACGATAATTATGCGCCCTCCAAGATGAGGCAAGCCTCGACGACGACGGCAATTTGTCGTGCTCGAGGATCCCGCCAACAGGAGCGCTTTAAACGCTGGCTTATAGCCACGGCAAGCAGCCTCAAGAAAAGCAGCAACAAGTTAGAGCTGACTAAGACCTGCTAATGACGGATGGATCAAGTCCTTGCAGCCAAGAGTATGAACTCAACGCCCCTCCAAAAGCTACCCCAAACGCAGGCCGCTGCCTCGATCGAGGAGGAAGCACCCAAGTCACCAGCAAGACGACATGGCAGACCGCCACCCCATGGCCGTGACAGAGAAGCCTCTCGCCCTCCGCCAAGCCACACCCCGACGCCGCCAAAAGTACCAAGGCACGGAAAACGCTACGGACTTAAGTAGATATATTGAGGATAAGGCAAAACATACAAGATCGATCTCACGAATCGCGTGCGCGCCTACGACATGTGATGATAACCGCCACGCCGGATACAGAAACCCGCCGGGCGAACACAAGAGACAAAGCTCATATGAGCTACGCCGTGATATAGCCCAATCAGAGGCGCCAAGACACCCACTATGCTTCGTAGATGAAGTAATGGATCATCAAATCCCCGAGGGTTTCAAACCCGTAAACATCGAATCATACGATGGTACCACAGATCCTGCGGTCTAGATCGAGGACTATCTCCTCCACATCCACATGGCCCGCGGTGATGATCTACATGCCATCAAATACCTCCCACTCAAGCTTAAAGGACTAGCTCGGCATTGGCTCAACAGCTTGCCAAAGAATCAATTGGTTGTTGGGAGGACCGAAGCCGCATTCCTTGATAACTTCCAGGCACATATGTGCGACCACCGACGCCGTGACCTTAGCCACATAATTCAACAGCCGTAAGAATCGCCGGATAATTCGGACACGGTTCCTATCAAAGAAAAATCAAATTGTTGACTGTCCGGATGCAGAGGCCCTTGCAGCCTTCAAACATAACATCCGCGACGAGTGGCTAGCCCGGCACCTAGGACAGGAAAAGCCGAAATCCATGGCAGCCCTCACAACACTCATGACCCGCTTTTGTGCGGGAGAGGACAGCTGGCTAGCTCGAAGCAACAACTTGGCCAAACACCCTGATAGTTCAGATACCAAGGACAGCAATGGCAGGTCGCATCGCAACAAGAACAAGCGCCGCATTAACGGCGATAATGCTGAAGATACGGCAGTCAATGCCGGATTCAGAGGCTCTAAACCCGGTCAGCGGAAAAAGCCATTCAAAAGAAATACCTGTGGCCTGGCCCAACTTGGACCAAATACTCGATCGCTTGTGCCAGATACATGGCACCCCCGAAAAACCAGCCAATCACACCAACAGGGATTGTTGGGTATTCAAGCAAGCAGGCAAGTTAAGTGCCGAACTCAATGACAAGGGGCTGCATAGCGATGACGAGGAAGAGCCCCGGGCGCCGAACAATAGAGGACAGGAGGGCTTTCCCACACAAGTGCGGACGTCGAACATGATATATGCAACCCATATACCCAAAAGGGAGCGGAAGCGTGCACTAAGGGACGTATATGCGATGGAGCCAGTCGCCCCGAAGTTCAACCCATGGTCTTCCTGCCCGATCACCTTCGATCGAAGGGACCACCCCACTAGCATGCGTCACGGCGGTTTCGCCGCATTGGTTCTTGACCCAATTATTGACGGATTTCACCTCACCGAGTCCCGATGGACGGCGGTAGCAGCCTGAACCTGCTTTATCGAGATCAATCGCAAAATGGGCATAGACCCTCAAGGATTAAACCCACAAAGACGACCTTCAAAGGCATCATACCGTGTAGAGGCCAATTGTACAGCTCAGCTTACACTCAAGTGGTCTTCGGATCCCGGATAACTTCCGGCGAAGAGTTAATCTTTGACATCGCCCTGCTCCGCAGCAGCTATCATGCACTGCTCGGACGAACCGCATTTGCAAAGTTCAATGCGGTGCCGCACTACGCATACCTCAAGCTCAAGATGCCAGGCCCTCGAGGAGTCACGGTCAATGGAAACACCGAACGCTCTCTTCGAACGGAGGAGCACACGGCGGCCCTTGTAGCAGAGGTGCAAAGCAGCCTCTCACAGCAATTCTCGAGTCCGGCCACTAAGCATCCGGACACTGCCAAGCGCGCCCGGAGTAACCTACAACAAGACCTCCGCACGATTCAAGCATCGCCAGAGTAATCCGCCCCAACCCCAGCCCTCGCGAAATTGCAAAGCAAGATTACTGCATACATAACTACGCCTGAGATACCATGGGCATAAGGAGGGCACGACCACGCAGCACGCCTGCACGCGGCTCAACCGCACTGTGGCCCCTATTGTGTCATTCTTTTCCTTTTAATTTTTTTCTTTCTTACTTTCAGACTCCGCTTTCCGAAGTCCTGTCCGCACTAGAATCGCCGAACTCACGATGCAACAGCTAGGAAAGCAGAAAGCTACGGCGAGTGTTCAGGTGGTCTCTATTACGAGCATTATACCTGTTTTACATACCATCCCCGTAGCTTACCCCCGAGGGGGACATGTTAGATAGTCTCATCCCTTGCTTATCGTGACTATTTGTATCGTTCGCTTTCATTGCAGTACCTTTTGGAATAAACAATACATAGCTTCGCACTATTATTGCACTCCTTTCTTTCCTATTTTATATGTTCATTTCATGACATGTTGCACCAGACACTTTAGTATGGCTAATACACCGTGGGCTTAAGTACCCCAAAATTATGGTGTGATAAGTCCAACACTTTCACAAGTGCGGCACCCGAACTTATAGCATTATATGCATCGGTTCAATCATGTCTTGGGTCAATAGTTGGGTTTGCCCGCTCCCGTGTTTTGGTACCTTACGCTCTGTTATATCGGCTAAGGTAGCACCGGAGAACCACTGCGATTGTGCCTCAGCTTGAGCTGGGTTGAGCACCTCGGTGGAGAAAGCTAAACTGACCGTCATGATAGGGCGAGAGCCGATCGCTGTTCGAGAGGTTTTTGGGTCCCTAAAGACTTATGCCGCCAGAGCGAGTAACCGGAATTGTCCGCCAAAGGCGTGATAGCGCCCGAACTCGGTCTTCCGAATACTAGGGGCTTCACTAAATTTAAAATTATAGAATTCTATGGCTAAGTGAGAGTGTTCAAGCATTATAAGTCCGGTTGCCTTGTTCGCTATGCTTTAGCGCCTCCTAGATGGACCAAGAATGGGAACAAGAGTGCTCAAGTTTATCCCAACACCCCAAAGACTGTGGCATGGGGCTGAAGCCAACAACTTGCCATCTCTCAAATGTGATAAACGGCCGCACGTAAGGTAATATTTTAAATTAACAAGTGTTGCTTAGCGATATGAACAAGTTTTCAGCGTGACAGATAACAAATGCGAGTCTATTCAAAATTACATCTTTGGAGCACTCATCCGCTATTCAAGGGCACCTTCAGAGGCCCTCATAGTACATTTCGGGCGTGCGATGCTCCTTGCCCTTCGGTGGCCCGTCCGTCACAAGCTTCTCCGCATCCAGCTTGCCCCAATGCACTTTAGCACGGCAAGGCCCGACGGGCACCTTCAATGCAGACGGAGCGCTTGATGACTTCAACCTGTGGACAAAGGCCCACCACCACGGACCAGCCCAAAGTAGCTCCTGTGCATGGCTTCCAATGGCCACAGATTTAACTATGAGGGCCCCTCATGGCCTGTTCGGCGACCTTGTGAGCTCGACCAGCTGCTTCAGCTGGTCCCTTAGGGGCACTGATGTCCGGCCTCAAAGATACCGAGACCGAACACCTTTTCCGCCGAGCTCCCTCCTTGGCGCGGTAGAATGCGGCAAGATCGTATACACTCTGGGCAGATCTGCGAATGCTCCTGGAGAGCTCCGAATCCGGGTAAGTAATAGGTAATTCACTTTCAAATGCTTGCTTTGCATAAAGAATGCCTTACCCGCTGCTATCTTCTTTAATGATTGAATTTCTTGGAGGGCTTTTTGGATCTCGGCCTTAGCAGCTTTGGCACTATCAAGAGCCGAGGCAAGCTCGGACTCTCGGGTCTTCGAGTCACGCTCCAAACCCTCGTGTTTTTTCACGAGAGCCTGGAGCTCTTGCCGCACCTCCGCCAGCCACGCCTCCTCCTTCTCTTGCTCGGTCTCGCTCCGCCGCCATTTGCTTCGGCCAGGACACCGCCTCCTTCTGTGGTCGCCACCTGCTCGTGGCCTCAAGGTACCCATGTTATTCCTGTTATTTTTCGCAACCAAACCTTTCTATAAGGTATTTCTTTAATAAGGTATTACTTACCTTCCTTGTCCTCGAGCTGCTTGGCAAGGCCGAGCTCGTTCTCGAACCGCCGAGGCTCGCTTCAATGCATCAACCTCCGCAGCCAAGGCGGCAGAGGTCAGCGGGCGCAGCCTGCATTCCCATATTGACATACTTATGTTAGACTCCTGCGTATATCTTTTTAGATCCTTAGTCCGGCTTTTCTTTCCGAATACCGAACTAAGCATCAGGCGCTACTGTCTATGCGGTAATATTTTTACATATTCTAAACTTACCTCAAAGCCTGTTAGAAGGCTAGTACAGGCTTGACCAGCCCGCTCTTGGCGGATCGAACTTTCTCGGATCACCACACTCATAATAAAGGCGGTGCTCCTCCTCGATGGAGGCGCTGTTAAGCGCCTCAAGAGCTATCCGTGCCTCCGTTGGACGGAAGACACCGGCGCCTTACCTTTCTACGAAGGACCGCCGACGGACTCCGGAACCACTGAAGTTTCCGGCATGGAGTCCGGACGAGGGTCGGGCTTAGAGCCCCTGGGGGTCTCGCCCCCCACGCGCCTGGAGTCCGGGAGGTTGCCTTGCGGCGCCTCCTACGCCACCTCCTCTTGACCAGGCCCCCCTTGGGGCACCACCTCGGCATCGTCCGCAGCGTGAGGCGATGAGGCGGCCGGAAGTGAAGTACTATCCATTTCCGATGAACCTAGGGACCCGCTCGACGAAGCGGCGAACTCGCCCTTGGGCAGGCTGCATGATCGTTCGGCATTAGAGAACACTATGCAATAAAAAAGCCATGGGTATCCGGACACTTACGATCTCGCCAGGGGCTTGGCCCTTGTCGGCCAATCCTCCTCGTCATTGTCGACGTTGGTGGAGAAGTCCGGAGGAAGGGTTCTTCCTTCTTGACCCTCCGCCTCCCGATTGGGCGGCCTTCCTTTTCCTCTCCTCCCCCGCTAGGGGAGAGGCTTCTTTTTCCTCCTCCTCATTCTCAGGAGAAGATTCTGCTTCAGAATCTAATAGCACCAGGCGTCGGGAGCTCCTTCGAGTTCCCGTTGCCTCCTTCTTGGCCTTCTTCTCCGGCACCACATGAGGTACCGGAGCCAGCAGCCCCGTCAATCGGGCGTCCGCTGGGTCTTCTGGCAAAGGAGCCGGACAGTTAACCTGTCCGGACGTCTTCAGCCAGTCCTGTTAAAGGTTAGGGAGTTTTAGATCCCGCATAGAGTCAAACTATTAAAAAAGAGTCCCATAAAGGGTAAAATAACTCACCTCGCTGACTTAACGCTGCGAGCTGAATCCGCGATCTTCGGTAGCGGATGTGGGAGCCTCGGCGCCCTTGAATAGCACCTTCCAGGCATCTTCGTATGTAGTGTCGAAGAGCCTTGTCAGAGTTGGGTGATGTGCCGGATCAAACTCCCACAATTTGAAGGCCCGTTGTTGGCATGGGAGAATCTGGGCAGCCGGTGCGCGATGTTGCTGGATAAGTATCCGGCCACCCGCAGCTTTGTGATGTGCCCCTCCATGACGGAGGAGGCCATCCACCTGCCTCCCGCTCCGGACATAATTGGAGAAGGTTGAGGTGGGGTGTGCGGACTTGGGCGCTGGAGCTCAAGTGCGCGAAAATGGATGAGCAAAGGAGGAAGAAGGCGTAGGTGAAAAGGTGGATCCTTATCCCCTTTTATGGACGGACGGAGCTATGCGTCCCCCACCAGCCTGGTAAAACTCGCTTATCTCCCAAGCGCCGTAATCAATGGCGCGGATGGGTTACCCACGTCCGTATTGATTGGAATCCCGGAATAAGGGGGCACGATCTATGCTTTGATAAGACGTGCCAGGGAAACCGCCTCGCTAAACGCGCTGAGGTGGAACAGTAAAAAATGATTCATGTGAAGGCCTTGCCGTGGTGTGATGTCACGCCGCGGAATACATCATCAGATCTGTGCAAAAGTTATTCTCTCTACGGTGGTATGTGGAACTTGTTTTGCAGAGCCGGACACTATCCTTGTGTTCAAAACCTTCTATGAAGTATTCGGAGGAGGAACCCGCCTTGCAATGTCAAGACAATATGCTACCGGACTCGTCGTCATTGAAGCCTGGTTCAGGGCTACTTAGGGAGTCCTGGACTAGGGGGTGTCCGGATAGCCGAACTATCATCGCGACCGGACTCCAAGACTATGAAGATACAAGATTGAAGACTTCGTCCCGTGTCCGGATGGGACTTTCCTTGGCGTGGAAGGCAAGCTTGGCGATACGGATATGTAGATCTCCTACCATTGTAACCGACTCTGAGTAACCCTAACCTATCTGGTGTCTATATAAACCGGAGGGTTTTAGTCCGTAGGACGAACAACAATCATACCATAGACTACCTTCTAGGGTTTAGCCTCTCTGATATCGTGGTAGATCTACTCTTGTACTAGCCATATCATCAATATTAATCAAGCAGGAGTAGGGTATTACCTCCATCGAGAGGGCCCGAACCTGGGTAAAAAATCGTGTCCCTTGTCTCCTGTTACCATTCGCCTAGACGCACAGTTCGGGACCCCCTACCCGAGATCCGCCGGTTTTGACACCGACACCCGTCTTCATCACCGTCGATCACCCGCGCCGATCTCATCGCCGGCACCACCGTGGTGAGCCTCTTGTTCTTATCTTCTTTCTGAAAGGAAACATATTCTTACTTGTATGTTTAGATAGATAATTGTATTATTTTCTTACTTTTATTATTGCATCTTATATAGTGCGATGGTTTTGGTATCCGCCCCCGTCGGCCCTCGTCCTGTCTATGATTCGGATGTGGTATATATTATCTTTTTATAACTATTGGTTCATTTATTGTTTATGAAAATTATGCCGACCAACATGACATAGATTTTATTTATCTAGGAGGTTGTTGAACCGAAATTCCAACCGACCCTATTGTCGAGAGGTTAAATTTAGTTGAAGAAGAAAACAATTTCTTGAAGGAAAAATAAAAAACTTGAGGAGGAGAAGATGATATTGGAGTTGCATGTTGCGGATGTCGTCGATGATCACAAGATCAAGATGGATGCAATGCGCTTGAAGATTAGAAAGATTAGAAAATATGCCATTCATACCGAGGCTTGGTATCATTATGCCGTTGGATCAGTTGTTACCTTGGTTGCGATTATGATCGCATTTGTTTTCGCATTGAAATGTTTTACATAGTTTCAATGTATGGTTTAATTAATTTAGATGCTCGCAGAGCTTTATGTTGTTAGATGAGAACTATGTATGTACTTTGGTTTTTATGTGATGATGAACTTCTATTAATTTGGTCACTTAATTATCTATTCATGATGTTCTGTAATGATTTTTGACACACTTAATTATATATAATGCACGCAGATGAACCGGCAATGGATGTACGGTGATAGACACACCTCCGAGTTCACTAAGGGCGTGCATGATTTTCTCGTAGTGGCTGAGGCAAACAAGCAGAATGGTTTTATGTGTTGTCCATGCCCTATATGTGGGAATACGAAGTCTTACTCTGACCGTAAAATCCTTCACACCCACCTACTTTACAAGGGTTTCATGCCACGCTATAATGTTTGGACGAGGCACGGAGAAATAGGGGTTATGATGGAAGACGGCGAAGAAGAAGAGTACGATGACAACTATGTGCCCCTTGAATACGGTGATGCTACTTAACATCAAGAGGAAACAGACAATGTGCACGATGGTGCTGCAACGGGCGAAGCTGCTGAAGATCAAGAGGAACCAGACGATGTGCCCGATGATGATGATCTCCGCCGGGTCATTGTCGATGCAAGGACGCAATGCAAAAGTCAAAACGAGAAGCTGAAGTTCGATCGCATGTTAGAGCATCACAAAAAGGGTTGTACCCCAATTGCGAAGATGGCAACACAAAGCTCGGTACCGTCTTCGGAATTGCTGCGATGGAAGGCAGAGAATGTTGTGCTGATAAAGGATTTGAGAAGCTACTGAAAATAATGAAGAAGAAGCTTCCAAAGGATAACGAATTGCCCGACAAAGACATACGCAGCAAAGAAGGTCGATGCCCTCTAGGATTGGAGGTGGAGAAGATACATGCATGCCCTAATGAATGCATCCTCTACTGCGGTGCATACAAGGATCTGAACGCATGCCCGTATGCGGTGCATTGCGTATAAGATCGACGAGATGACCTCGGTGATGTTGACGGCAGCCTCCCAGAAGAGGGTTCTGCGAAGGTGATGTGGTATGCTCCTATAATACCTTGGTTGAAACGTCTGCTCGTAAACGGAGAGCATGCCAAGTTGATGCGATGGCACAGTGAGGACCGTAAGAAAGACGGAAGTTGAGAGCACCCACGACGGGTCGCAGATGGAGAAAAATCGAGAGAAAGTACTGGGATGAGTTTGCAAAGGACCCAAGGAACGTATGGTTTGCTTTAAGCGCGGATGGCATTAATCCTTTCGGGGAGCAGAGCAGCAATCACAACACCTGGCACGTGACACTATGTATGTATAACCTTCCTCCTTGGATGTGCATGAAGAGGAAGTTCATTATGATGCCAGTTCTCATCAAAGGCCCTAAGCAACCCGGCAACGACATTGATGTGTACGCACTGTTTACTTGACACCGATAGTATATACCTGGGAAGCTGCAGGAAGAATGTGTACCTGGGCCATCGTCGATTTCTTCCGACCAACCATCAATGTCGAAAGAAAGGCAAGCATTTCAAAGGCGAGGCAGATCACCGGAAGAAGCCCGCCATGCGTACCGGTGATCACGTACTTGCTATGGTCAATGATTTACACGTAATCTTTGGAAAGGGTCCCGGCAGACTAGCTGTCCCGAATGACGCTGACAATCACGCACCCATGTGGAAGAAGAAATCTATATTTTGGGACCTACCCTCTGAAAGACCTAGAGGTCCGCTCTTGATCGACGTGATGCACGTGACGAAGAACCTTTGCGTGAACCTGCTAGGCTTCTTGGGCGTGTATGGGAAGACAAAATATACACCGAGGCACGGAGGACCTGCAACGCTTGCACGAAAAAGAGGGCATGCCTCCGGCAAAGATGAAGGTCCCGCCACCTACGCTCTTCGAAAGAAGAGAAAGAAATCTTCTTTGAATGCCTGCTCAAGATGAAGGTCCCGACGGCTTCTCGTCGAATATAAAGGAATAATAAATATGCGGAGAAAAAGTTCCGAACCTAAAGTCTCATGACTGCCACGTGATTATGACGCAACGCTTCGGTTGCATTGAGGGGCTTCTACCGAAAACGTCGATTAGCCATTACGAAGCTATGTGCATTCCTCAATGCAATATCTCAGAAGGTGATCGATCCAGAAATCGTACCAACGCTAAGGAGTGATGTGGCGCAATGTCTTGTCAGTTTCGAGCTGGTGTTCCCACCATCCTTCTTCAATATCACGACGCACGTCCTAGTTCATCTAGTCGACGAGATTGTCATTCTGGGGCCCGTATTTCTACACAATATGTACCCCTTTGAGAGGTTCATGGGAGTCCTAAAGAAATATGTTTGTAACCGCGCTAGGCCAGAAGGAAGCATCTCCATGGGCCATCAAACAGAGGATGTCATCGGGTTTTGTGTTGACTTCATTCCTGGCCTTATGAAGATAGGGCTCCCTAAATCGCGGTATGAGGGGAGACTGACTGGAAAAGGCACGCTTGGAAGGGACTCAATAATATGCAGGGACGGATATTCTTGGTCTCAAGCACACTACACAGTTCTACAGAACTCTACCTTGGTGACCCGTATGTCGATGAACAAAAGAACAGTCGCACTCCAAACACCGGAGCGGTCTGGCGATCGGATTACATGTGAACACATCATGACTTTCAGCAGTTGGTTGGAAACACGTCTCAGAGGTGACAACACTGTTTGTGATGAGCTGTACTTGTTGTCCAGGGGACCATCTTCGACTGTAATGATTTGGAAAGGATACGAGATAAATGGGAATACATTTTACACGATTGACCAAGATCAAAAGAGCACCAACCAAAACAGCGGTGTCCGCTTTGATGCAGCAACCGACAGGGGAAAGGACACATATTATGGTTACATAGTAGACATATGGGAACTTGACTACAGAGTAGATTTTAAGGTCCCTTTGTTTAAGTGCAAGTGGGTCAATCTGTCAGGAGGCGGGGTACAGGTAGACCCATAGTACGGAATGACAACATTGGATCTGAAAAATCTTGGGTACACTGACGAACCGTTCGTCCTAGCCAATGATGTGGCACAGGTTATCTATGTGAAGGACATGTCTACCAGACCAAGGAAAATAAAAGATAAGGAAGTGAATACATCATACGATGAGCCAAAGCGCCACATAGTTCTTTCAGGAAAAAGGGACATCCTGGGAGTGGAGGGCAAGACAGACATGTCTGAAGAGTATGAAAAGTTTCATGAAATTCCTCCCTTCAAAGTCAAGGCTGACCCAAGCATCCTGATAAACGATGAAGATTATCCATGGTTACGGTGCAATAAGCAAATGACACAAGCGAAGAAAAAATGAAGAATTTCTCCTGCAACTAAAGATAACTTAATCATACATAAAAGAATTCAGAGAAGAATCAAATATTTTCCATAGATAAGCTGGATCATAAACCCACTATTCATCGGTCTCAACAAACACACCGCAAAAAGAAGATTACATCGAATAGATCTCCACGAGAGAGGGGGAGAACATCGTATTGAGATCCAAAAAGAGAGAAGAAGCCATCTAGCTACTAACTATGGACCCGAAGGTCTGAAGTAAACTACTCACACTTCATCGGAGGGGCTATGGTGTTGATGTAGAAGCCCTCCGTGGTGGATGCCCCCTCCGTGAAGCTCCTAACAGGCCCCAAGATGGGATCTCGTGGATACAGGAAGTTGCGGCGGTGGAATTAGGTTTTGGCTCTGTCCCGATCGCTTGGGGGCGTGAGGTATATATAGGAGGAAGGAGTACGTCGGTGGGCGTCGGGGCCCACGAGGCGGGCGCGCCTGGGGAGGGCGCGCCCCACCTCGTGACCGCCTCTAGCACTCCTTGGAGTAGGGTCCAAGTCTCCTGGATCACGTTCGTGAGAAGATCACGCCTCCCGAAGGTTTCATTCCGTTTGGACTCCGTTTGATATTCCGCTTCTTGAAACACTGAAATAGGCAAAAAAAAATAGCAATTCTGGGCTGGGCCTCCGGTTAATAGGTTAGTCCCAAAAGTAATATAAAAGTGGAAAATAAAGCCCACTATAGTCCAAAACAATAGATAAAGTAGCATGGAGCAATCAAAATTATAGATACGTTGGAGACGATTCCGCATCCCCAAGCTTAATTCCTGCTCGTCCTCGAGTAGGTAAATGATAAAAAGAGAATTTTTGATGCGGAGTGATACTTTGGCATAATTTCAATGTAAATCTTCTTAATTGTGATATGAATATTCAGATCCGAAAGATTCAAGACAAAAGTTCATACTGACATAAAATAATAATACTTCAAGCATACTAATCAAAATAATTATGTCATGTCAAAATAACATGGCCAAAGAAAGTTCATCCCTACAAAATCATATAGTTAGGCTATGCTTCATTTTCGTCACACAAAGATGTTCCCAACTTCTATACCCCCGATGACAAGCCAAGCAATTGTTTCATACTTAAATAATCTCAAACTTTTTCAACCTTCACGCAATACATGAGCGTGAGCCATGGATATAGCACTATGGGTGGAATAGAATATGATGGGGATTGTATGGAGAAGACAAAAAAGGAGAAAGTCTCACATTGACGAGGCTAATCAACGGGCTATGGAGATGCCCATCAATTGATGTCAACTTGAGGAGTAGGGATTGCCATGCAACGGATGCACTAGAGCTATGAATGCTCAACAAAGGAAAACTAGTGGGTGTGCATCCAACTTGCTTGCTCATGAAGACCTAGGGCATTTGAGGAAGCCCATCGTAGGAATATACAAGACAAGTTCTATAATGAAAAATTCCCACTAGTATATGAAAGTGATAACATATGAGACTCACTATATGAAAACGAGGTGCTACTTTGAAGCACAAAATATGAGACTCATTACATGAAGAACATGGTGCTACTTTGAAGCACAAGTGTGGAAAAAGAGATAGTAGCATTGCCCTTTTCTTTTCTCTCTTTTATTCTGGGGCCTTCCTTTTTTTTATTTGGCCTTTCTCTTTTTTTTGGGCAATGCTCTAATAATGATGATCATCACACTTCTATTGATTACAACATAAGGATTACAACTAAAAACTAGAACAAGGTATGACTCTATATGAATGCCTCCGGCGGTGTACCGGGATGGTGCAATGAATCAAGAGTGACATGTATGAAAATAATGCATGGTGGCTTTGCCACAAATACGATGTCAACTACATGATCATGCAATGGCAATATGACAAAAGTAATGTATGTCATAATAATGATGAACGGAACGGTGGAAAGTTGCATGGCAATATATCTCGGAATGGCTATGGAAATGCCATAATAGGTAGGTATGGTGGCTGTTTTGAGGAAGATATAAGGAGGTTTATGTGTGATAGAGCGTATCATATCACGGGGTTTGGATGCACCGACAAAGTTTGCGCCAACTCTCAATGTGAGAAAGGGCAATGCACGGTACCGAAGAGGCTAGCAATGGCGGAAAGGTAAGAGTGCGTATAATCCATGGACTCAACATTAGTCAAAAGAACTCATATACTTATTGCAAAAATTTAGAAGTCATCAAAAATCAAGTACTACGCGCATGAAGACCATCGCTCGTCCCCGACCGCCACTCATAAGGATGCACAAGCCAGGTACACTTCATGCTTCAAATTTGTTACACAACTTTAACCATACGTGCATGTTACGGGATTTACTAACTTCAACACAAGCATTTATCAAATTCACAACTACTCAACTAGCATGACTTTGATATTATCACCTCCATATCTCAAAACAATTATCAAGCATCAAACTTATCTTAGTATTCAGCACACTCAAAAGAAAGTTTCACATATCTTGAACCCAAGTATATTAACATTAAGCAAATTACCTTGCTATTAACGACTCTCAAAATAATCTAAGTGAAGCATGAGAGATCAAGTTTCTTTAAAACAAATCCACCACCGTGCTCTTAAAAGATCTAAGTGAAGCACTAGAGCAAAAAATTATCACGCTCAAAAAATATAAGTGAAGCGCTATGAGCAAAAACTATCAAGCTCAAAAGATATAAGTGAAGCACATAGAGTATTCTATCAAATTCTAATTCATATATGGCTCTCTCAAAAGGTGTGTACAGCAAGGATGATTGTGGTAAACTAACAAGCAAAGACGCAAATAATACATGACGCTCCAAGCAAAACACATATCATGTTGGTGAATAAAAATATAGCTCCAAGTAAATTACCGATGGAAGTGGACTAAAGAGGGGATGCTTTCCGGGGCATCCCAAAGCTTTGACTTTTTGGTGTCCTTGGATTATCTTGATGGTGCCATGGGCATCCCCAAGCTTAGGCTCTTGCCACTCCTTGTTCCATAATCCATCAAAAGAATTCACCCAAAACTTGAAAACTTCACAACACAAAACTCAATAGAAATCTCATGAGCTCCGTTAGAGAAAGAAAACAAAAGACTACTTTAAAGTACTGTAATGAACTCATTCTTTATTTATATTGGTATTAAACCTACTGTATTCCATCTTCTCTATGGATCATAAACTATTTTACTGGTCATAGATTCATCAAAATAAGCAAGCAACACACGCAAAACAGAATCTGTCAAAAACAGAACAGTCTGTAGTAATCTGTAACTAACGCAAACTTCTGGAACCCAAAAACTTATACCAAAATTATACGACCTGGAAAATTTGTTTATTGATCAGCAGCAATTGGAATCATTATTTTATCACGTTCTGGTGATTTTTAACAATTCGGGCACTGAGCACAAAGATTCTGGAAATTACAGCAAGATCAAATAACTATCATCCAAGAAGATCCAATAGGTTCAACTTGGCACAAACACTAATTAAAAGATAAAATCGCATATAAACAGAGGCTAGATGGATTATTTATTACTAAGCAGGAAGGAAAAATATTGGGTTGTCTCCCAACAAGCGCTTTTCTTTAAAGCCTTTTTAGCTAGGCATTTGAGATTTCAATGATGCTCACAAGAAAGACAAGAATTGAGGCACAAAGAGAGCGTCATAAAACATGTGACAAACACACTTAAGTCTAACATACTTCCTATGCATAGGCATATTATAGGCAAACAATTTATCGTAGCAAGAGAAAACTAGCATATGCAAGGAAGCGGAAAGGAACAATAGCAATCTCAACATAACGAGAGGTAATTTAGTAACATGAAAATTTCTATAACCGTATTTTCCTCTCTCATAATAATTACATGTAGGATCATAAGCAAATTCAACAACTATCACATAAAATATTTTCAACACGATCCACATGCATGCAAAGTTGACACTCTTCCGAAATAGTGGGATTAATATTAACTAAAGTCATGACCTCTCCAAACCCACTTTTATCAAAAACTTCATAAGATTGAACATTCTCCAAATATGTGGGATCTAAAGTTGACACTCTTCCGAACCCACTTTCAATATTATTGCAAACAATATTATCAATCTCATATTCATCATGGGGCTTAAATAAATTTTCAAGATCATAAGAAAAATCACCCCAATCATGATCATTGCCACAAGTAGTAGACGTAGCAAAACTAGCATCCCCAAGCTTAGGGTTTTGCATCTTATTAGCACAATTGACATCAAAATAATTTAAAATAAAATCACTGCAATCATGTCTTTTATTCAAAGGTCTATCGTGAGTCACTTCACGGGTTTTAGGCAAAACCTTATAAAGATAATCTAGTGCATCCAAATTACTAGGAATTGGTTCATCATAATTGGATCTCTTAAAAATATTGGCAAGCGGATCAGGATCCATAGATATTGGCTTCTTTGTTTAGGAATAAATAAGCATCTAATCCAACCAAACGAGCAAACAAAAGGCAACGGAAAGAGAGGAGGAGATTGGGAAAGAGAGGGCGAATAAAACGGCAAAGGTGAAGTGGGGGAGAGGAAAACGAGAGGCAAAAGGCAAATAATGTAATGCGAGAGATAGGGATTGTGATGGGTACTTGGTATGTTGACTTTTGCGTAGACCTCCCCGGCAACGGCGCCAGAAATTCTTCTTGCTACCTCTTGAGCACTGCGTTGGATTTCCCCGAAGAGGAGAGGATGATGCAGCAAAATAGCGTAAGTATTTCCCTCAGTTTTTGAGAACCAAGGTATCAATCCAGTAGGAGGCTACGCGCAAGTCCCTCGTACCTGCACAAAACGATAGCTACTCGCAACCAACGCGATTAGGGGTTGTCAATCCCTTCACGGTCACTTACGAGAGTGAGATCTGATAGAGATAATATTTTTGGTATTTTTGGTATAAAGGTGCAAAGTGATAAGTAAAAAAGCAAAGCAAGTAAATAAAGTGATGGAGATTGATATGATGAGAATAGACCCGGGGGCCATAGGTTTCACTAGTGGCTTCTCTCAAGAGCATAGATATTCTACGGTGGGTGAACAAATTACTGTTGAGCAATTGATGAATTGAGCATAGTTATGAGGTTATCCAGGCAATGATCATGTATATAGGCATCACGTCCGTGACAAGTAGATCGAAATGATTCTGCATCTACTATTATTACTCCACTCATCGACCGCTATCCAGCATGCATCTAGAGTATTAAGTTAAAAACAGAGTAACGCCTTAAGCAAGATGACATGATGTAGAGGGATAAATTCATGCAATATGATAAAAAAAAACATCTTGTTATCCTCTATGGCAACAATACAATATGTGCCTTGCAACCCCTTCTGTCACTAGGTAAGGACACCGCAAGATTGAACCCAAAGCTAAGCACTTCTCCCATTGCAAGAACTACCAATCTAGTTGGCCAAACCAAACGGATAATTCGAAGAGACTTGCAAATATAACTTAATCATACATAAAAGAATTCAGAGAAGAATCAAATATTTTCCATAGATAAGCTGGATCATAAACCCACAATTCATCGGTCTCAACAAACACACCGCAAAAAGAAGATTACATCGAATAGATCTCCACGAGAGAGGGGGAGAACATTGTATTGAGATCCAAAAAGAGAGAAGAAGCCATCTAGCTACTAACTATGGACCCAAGGTCTGAAGTAAACTACTCACACTTCATCGGAGGGGCTATGGTGTTGATGTAGAAGCCCTCCGTGGTGGATGCCCCTTCAAGCGGAGCTCCTAACAGGCCCCAAGATGGGATCTCGTGGATACAGGAAGTTGCGGCGGTGGAATTAGGTTTTTGGCTCCTGTCCTGATCGTTTGGGGGTACGTAGGTATATATAGGAGGAAGGAGTACGTCGGTGGAGCGTCAGGGGTCCCACAAGGCAGGGGGCGCGCCCAGGGGAGAGGGCGTGCCCCCCACCCTCGTGACCGCCTCTGGCACTCCTTGGAGTAGGGTCCAAGTCTCCTGGATCACGTTCGGTGAGAAGATCACGTTCCCGAAGGTTTCATTCCGTTTGGACTCCGTTTTCCGTTTCTTTGAAGCACTGAAATAGGCAAAAAACAGCAATTCTGGGCTGGGCCTCCGGTTAATATGTTAGTCCCAAAAGTAATATAAAAGTGGAAAATAAAGCCCATTATAGTCCAAAACAATAGATAAAGTAACATGGAGCAATCAAAAATTATAGATACGTTGGAGCCGTATCACACCTCTTCCTCCTCCAGTAGCGCTTGGCGAAGCCCTGCTGGAATCCCGCTGCTTCCACCACCATGCCGTCGTGCTGCTGAAGGCACAAGTGCTCCCTAGGTGGTTTTGGTAATTAATGTCAACATATCTCTTGTTGGACTAACTCTTTTATCTAGTATATTTCAGATGAGTTCAACAATGGAGTGGCATGGACTAAAGGATATGGGAACCCCTTCAAGATGCTAAGGACAAAGGATTGGCTCAAGCTTCAAGCTCAAAACTCTTAATTTTACATTTTAGTGATCCAAGATTACATTGAGTCTATAGGAAAAGCAAATACTATCAAGGAGGGATGAGGTGTTGCTTAATGAGTTTCTTGCTCCACAGTGCTTAGTGATATGCTCCAAAACCCTCAACTACTTTCCCACTTCCACACATATGACCTAAACCTAAAGTCAAACTCGGCCCTACCGATTCTTTCTATCCGGCGCCACCGAGTTCAAATGTCATAGCCACTGCCACAAACCCTAGGCAAATCGGTTTCACCGATAGGGATCTCGGTCTCACCGAGATGGGATTGTAATCTCTCTGTGTATGTCCATTACCAAAATCGGTCTTACCGAGTCTGTGTAATCGGTACTACCGAGATTACAATGCAAACTCTCTGGTTAACTTATTACCAAAATCGGTCTCACCGAGTTTGAGTAATCGGTCCCACCGAGTTTGCCTGACCAACTCTCTGGTTAGCTAATTACCAAAATCGGTCTCACCGAGTTTGTGTAATCGGTCTCACCGAGATTATGTTATGCCCTAACCCTAACCATATCGGTCCTACCGAGTTGCATATCGATCCCATCGAAAACCCTAACGGTCACTAGGTTTACTGAATCTGTCCGACCGATTTTGTTGATTCGGTCCCACCGAGTTTGGTAAATTGTGTGTAACGGTTAGATTTTGTGTGGAGGCTATATATACCCCTCCACCTCCTCTTCATTTGTGGAGAGAGCCATCAGAACGAGCCTACACTTCCAGCATCCTATTTCTGAGAGAGAACTACCTAATCATGTGTTGAGGCCAAGATATTCCATTCCTACCACAAGAATCTTGATCTCTAGCCTTCCCCAAGTTGCTTTCCACTCAAATCTTCTTTCCACCAAATCCAAATCCTGTGAGAGAGAGTTGAGTGTTGGGGAGACTATCATTTGAAGCACAAGAGCAAGGAGTTCATCATCAACACACCATTTGTTACTTCTTGGAGAGTGGTGTCTCCTAGATTGGCTAGGTGTCACTTGGGAGCCTCCGACAAGATTGTGGAGTTGAACCAAGGAGTTTGTAAGGGCAAGGAGATCGCCTACTTCGTGAAGATCTACCGCTAGTGAGGCAACTCCTTCGTGGGCGACGGCCATGGTGGGATAGACAAGGTTGCTTCTTCGTGGACCCTTCATGGGTGGAGCCCTCCGTGGACTCACAAGAACCGTTACCCTTCGTGGGTTGAAGTCTCCATCAACGTGGATGTACGATAGCACCACCTATCGGAACCACGACAAAAACATCCGTGTCTCCAATTGCGTTTGAATCCTCCAAAACCCTTCTCTTTACATTCTTGCAAGTTGCATGCTTTACTTTCCGCTGCTCATATACTCTTTGCATGCTTGCTTGTTATGTATTGTGAATGTTAAACTTGTGCCTAAACTTCACTTAAACCTAAAGAAGTTAAAAACTGCAACTTTGGTACTTAGTGTCTAATCACCCCCCCCCCCCTCTAGACACCTCTTCTCAAGATCCTACAAGTGGTATCAGAGCCTTGGTCTCCATTGCCTTGGTTTAATCACCATTGGAGGAAGATGGATGAGTCTACTTTGGGGAGTCTTAGACATAGAGTGCCTATTCTTGATGGAGAGTATTTTCATGAGTGGAAAAATGAGATGCTTGTAATTTTCAATCAATATCATTTGAACAAGTACATTGCTAGCCCTTGTGCACCTCATGTTGATCCTATGCATCCTACCCTTGATGAATCAATTGACATGACTAGGAATCTTAGAACTGTTAATCTCATCACTAGAGGCTTGCCTAGAAACTTAATTAGAATCTTGCCTACTCTTGAGTGTGCCTACACTATATGGAAATTTCTTGAGGAACGCTTTCCAAATTATTCCTTGAAAAATCTAGATGAGATTCTCTATAAGTCTATTGCCTTGAGTAAGATGAATACCAGTGATCCTATGTTTGGTGATCGTCTATTTGAACTTACAAACCTTATGCGTGCCAAAGAAGATGTTGGAATTATTGGTGATATTATTTCCGAAGCTATAAGAATTCATAAGCAAGATCATTGTCAAACTCACTCTAACGAATTACCCTCTCTAGGACTTGATCCACCACATGACGATGTTGAACATGGATACTATGATGAGGATGATGATAGTGACTTCGATCTTGATGATGCAATGAGACATTTTGGTCTTATGGCAAATCTTCGGGGATATGTGTCAGGAGGAAAGGAATGGGTTCGTGACAGTGGATGTACCGATCACATGACCGGAGATAAAGACATGTTTCGTGAGCTTGCTGAAAATGATAGTCCTTGAAAGTATGTCACTTTCGGTGACAACTCAAAGGGTAAGGTGGTTGGCCTCGGTAAGGTGGCCATCTCACATGATAGCTCCATTCAGAATGTTATGCTCGTTGAATCTCTTGGCTACAACTTACTTTCAGTATCTAGACTTGCTGATTTCGGTTTCAACGTCCTATTTACTGAAGTAGATTGCCAAGTGTTTCGTCGAGACAATCATAAAATGGTCTTTACCGGCATACGTAGAGGTGATCTTTACATTGTTGATTTCTCTAAAAAGGCACAACCTAAAACTTGCTTCATTGCTAAATCCTCAAAAGGTTGGTTATGGCATAGACGACTAGGTCATGTTGGCATGAGAAACCTTGACAAGCTTATTAAAGGAAAAAATATCCTTGGAGTTAACGATGTCATATTTGATAAGGATAGACTTTGCAGTGCTTGTCAGGCAGGTAAATAGGTTGGAGGAAGGCATTCCGTGAAGAACATCATGACCACAAGGAGGCCACTCGAGCTTCTTCATATGGATCTCTTTAGTCCCAACGCTTACAAAAGTCTCGGTGGAAATTCTTTTGGTCTAGTTATAGTTGATGATTTTTCAAGATTTACGTGGGTATTCTTTCTCGATGATAAATCGCAGGTCCAAAAGATCTTCAAAAACTTCGGTAGGAAGGCCCAAAATCAATTTGAAGTGAAGATCAAGAAGGTTCGCAGCGACAACGGAACGGAGTTCAAGAACGCAAATGTGGTCACCTTTCTTGACGAAGAAGGAATTTCACACGAGTTCTCGGCTACGTACACACCTCAACAAAATGGAGTTGTTGAGAGGAAGAACCGGACGCTCATCGAAATGGCGAGAATGATGCTTGATGAGTACAAGATGCCGAAGCACTTTTGGGCAGTAGCGGTTGAGACAGCTTGTCATGCAACAAATCGCTTGTATCTTCACAAGCTACTCGGCAAGACGGCATACGAGCTCCTCACCGGTAACAAACCCCAAGTTGGATACTTTCGAGTATTCGGCTCAAAGTGTTACATTCTTGATAAGCATCGTCGTTCAAAATTTGTCCCTAAGTCTCATGAAGGTTTACTACTTGGTTATGGCTCAAACTCTCACACATACCGTGTCTACAAAAATTTCACCCGAAAGATTGAAGAAACGGTAGATGTGAAGTTTGATGAATCTAACGGCTCGCAAGTAGAGCAATTGCCAATTGATGTAGGAGACAAAGATCCTTCGGAAGCAATCCAAGACTTGTCTATTGGCAAAGTCCGTCCAACGGAGGTGAAGGAGAGTACCTCGTCCGTCCAAGTGGAAGCTTCTACTTCACGACAAGGTGAACCTAGAGTTGATACGGAAGCATCCACAAGTGGAACACACCAAGATGAAGAAAACAAGGAAGAACATCACGAACATCAACAACCTCCTTCTCCACCACGACAAGAAAACGACAAAGCCAACAATGAAGAAGATCAAGAAGAAGAAGAAGAAGAAGATGAAGAAGATGTTCAACCAAAACCCAAGCAAAAGCTTTCACGAGTTCGAGCAAGAATTGCTAAAGACCATCCCATAGAGCAAATCTACAATGATATTCAAACCGGGAGAATCACTCGTTCTAAAACTCGTTTAGCTAACTTTTGTGAAAACTATTCTTTCATCTCTAGCATTGAACCTATGAAGGTCGAAGAAGCATTGGAAGATCCGGATTGGATAAATGCTACGCATGAAGAGCTACATAACTTTGAGAGAAACCAAGTTTGGACATTGGTTGAGAAGCCCGACAACAACCACAACATCATCGGTACCAAATGGGTGTTTCGCAACAAGCAAGATGAAGATGGACAAGTAGTTCGCAACAAAGCACGTCTCGTCGCCCAAGGCTACACACAAGTCGAAGGTATGGACTATGGTGAGACTTATGCTCCTTGCTAGACTTGAGTCCATTCGCATCTTACTTGCCTATGCTAATCACCATGATATCACCTTGTACCAAATGGACATTAAAAGTGCTTTTCTAAATGGTGAAATAGAGGAGGAAGTTTATGTTAAACAACCTCCGGCTTTGTCAATCCTAAGAAACCAAATCATGTTTACAAACTTCACAAAGCCCTTTATGGTCTTAAACAAGCTCCTAGAGCTTGGTATAAATGCTTGACCAAGTTTCTTCTTGAAAAGGGATTTGAAATTGGGAAAATTGATTCCACACTTTTTACTAAAAGGGTTAATGGAGAATTATTTGTATGCCAAATTTATGTTGATGATATCACATTTGGATCAACTAACCCTCATTTTAGTGAGAAGTTTGGAAAGCTAATGTCGGAGAAGTTTGAGATGTCAATGATGAGTGAACTCAAATTCTTTCTTGGGTTGCAAATCAAGCAAACTAAGGAAGGTACTTTTGTTTCTCAAACGAAGTACACTAAGGACTTATTCAAGAAGTTCAATATGCAAGAGTGCAAAGGTATGTCTACACCCATGCCTACTAGTGGACATCTTGATTTGACCAAAGATGGTAAACCAGTTGACCAAAAGGTTTATCGATCTATGATTGGTTCATTGTTATACCTATGTGCTTCACGTCCCGATATTATCCTAAGTGTGTGCATGTGTGCAAGATATCAATCTGCTCCTAAAGAATGTCATCTTAAGGCCGTAAAAAGGATAGTGAGATACTTAATTTATACACCAAATTTTGGCATTTGGTATCCTAAGAGGGCCTCTTTCGATCTTGTTGGCTACTCCGACTCGGACTATGCCGGAGACAAGGTTGATAGAAAGTCCACTTCGGGTACTTGTCAATTTCTTGGTAGATCTCTTGTGTCTTGTTCCTCCAAGAAACAAAACTCGGTATCCTTATCTACCGCCGAAGCGGAATACATTGCCGCTGGTTCATGTTGCGCTCAATTACTTTGGATGACCCAAACTCTTAAAGATTATGGGATATATGTGAAACATGTTCCATTGCTTTGTGACAATGAAAGTGCTATCAAAATTGGTCATAATCCCGTACAACATTCTCGAACAAAGCATATTGAAGTTCGTCATCATTTCATTCGAGATCATGTTGCTAAGGGTGACATTAAACTTAAGCATGTTCGCACCGAAAAGCAATTAGCGGATATATTCACTAAACTTCTTGATGAGAAAGTGTTTTGCAGGTTGAGAGGAGAATTGAACGTTATTGATGCTTCAAACTTGGAGTAGAAACTCCATTGGATACATGCAAGACATGAGCTTATGACTAATTCATGATATCTCTCTTATGATGAAAATCTTACATCTTGGAAATATTTGCATCTTGCATGTTATCTAACCCATGTAGGTACTTGGTTGAACCAAATTCCATGAGATTGTAATCTACTCACATCTCGAGCAGTCTCTACATCACCAAGTCTCTACACTATGGTGGTTGAAGACAAGGAAGCACGGAATCTTTCAAACATATCCTTTGACAAACTCTATGTTGAGCTTCATGATCAACATTTTTTTTGATACACAAGTGCTACTCCTTGCAAGAACTAACCCATGTAGGTAGATGGACTCATATTCCAAGTGGTGCTCCCAACTCTTGACGAGATACATCAACCTTGAGCAACCCACACAAGTTCAACTACATGGTCAACACCACCAACCAAGGTATGTTATTCCATCTTAGAGAAACTTTACTCCGAGTCATGAGCTAAAGCAACTCGACAAGATGTGAATACATCAAGATGCTTAAACGAAAAATGGTAACCCCATTTTGAGCTTAAACGATGAGTATGACTATGATCAAGTGATCTCACTTGGCTCCTAAGTCAATATACTCTAACATAGGTGACTTTGTCGCCGACCATCTCCAGATGAAGTTCTCTCGTGTTCTTTTCTGAGTTTTTGCATTTGTCTCATGCATATTTGTTTCCCCTTTCAAACAAAAACTTCATCTAGAATCCTTTCTTTTCTTTTCAGTTGCTCTGCATTTCCTGCATCAAATTCTTTGCATATCATTCAGTAAATTCCCTGCAAATCTTTGTGAGATCTTACTAGTCTAGTGAGCTAAGGTTACAAGTGTTTTCTCTATGATGAACTCGGTGTCACCGATTTGTTGTTTTCGGTCCAACCGAATCCTTTCGGCACAACCTAAGCATAGCACTCGGTGCCACCGATTTCACAACAGGAAAAACAGCTTGCCACTTATTCTGAGTTTTTCTTCTAATCCAGATCCACTCAATGAATCTTGTCCTCTACAAGCATCACATTTTTTATCCAGTGCTTTATGTTGTGACTCAAGGACCAAGCCCATTCACAACAAATTCCAGAAGACCCTTCTTGGAAATTGATGTCAAAGGGGGAGAGAGAGATCACATCAAAGCTTATCACTTCCAAAAGGGAGAGAGTATTACTTCCACAGGGGGAGAAAGAGATCTCCAGGGGGAGAGAATACTCAAGTAGAAAGTATTTCTCAAGGATCCCAGATGCTTGATGTTCAAGAGGAGAGATGCCACATGTCTTCTTGAGGGGAAGGACATGTTCATATGTGCTTATTTGCATTAGCTCTATTCATTTATATCTTTCAGCTCTGATTCTCTGTTCCCTATCTTCTCCCAGTATCCCATGCTAGATTCAGGGGGAGCAAGACATCTAAGGGAAAGAAATCATTTAAATTCATTGCATATCTTTACCCTTGGGGACATGTCTAATCCAATGTGGTACTTAGTACTCACTCTCTACATGTCATCCCAGTCTTGGTATTCTTGTGGTTTCTTCTGTTTGCTCTGGCTAGTAGATGTACCTGTGTTATCTAACCTTGTTTGTGCAGGTTCATTCCATCCTAAGCCAACTCAAGACTACAAGGTAAGTATACGCATCACAATCATGTGTATGAGGAATTCTTGCTGATGTACATACTGTTTGCAAGAAGGACTCATGAGCATGAAGGTATTTTCTTTAATATTCTTTGCTCTGATGCATATGGCCAAGATACATGTAACACATCGCCTACTCTATCATGGTTATGCTCTCACATGCTTCTATATTCCATATTCACATGATTGCATACATGTAGGGGGAGCCTATGTTTGTTACATGTCTTTCCGAAGCTTTACTTGCTACTCTTTATATCTTTATCTAAAGCTTTGATGTATGTTGCCATCAATTACCAAAAAGGGGGAGATTGAAAGCACAAGTGCTCCCTAGGTGGTTTTGGTAATTAATGTCAACATATCTCTTGTTGGACTAACTCTTTTATCTAGTATATTTCAGATGAGTTCAACAATGGAGTGGCATGGACTAAAGGATATGGGAACCCCTTCAAGATGCTAAGGACAAAGGATTGGCTCAAGCTTCAAGCTCAAGACTCTTCATTTTACATTTTAGTGATCCAAGATCACATTGAGTCTATAGGAAAAGCCAATACTATCAAGGAGAGATGAGGTGTTGCTTAATGAGTTTCTTGCTCCACAGTGCTTAGTGATATGCTCCAAAACCCTCAACTACTTTCCCACTTCCACACATATGACCTAAACCTAAAGTCAAACTCGGACCTACCAATTTTTTCTATCCGGCGCCGCCGAGTTCAAATGTCATAGCCACTACCACAAACCCTAGGCAAATCGGTTTCACCGATAGGGATCTCGGTCTAACCGAGATGGGATTGTAATCTCTCTGTGTATGTCCATTACCAAAATCGGTCTTACCGAGTCTGTGTAATCGGTACTACCGAGATTACAATGCAAACTCTCGGGTTAACTTTTTACCAAAATCGGTCTCACCGAGTTTGAGTAATCGGTCCCATCGAGTTTGCCTGACCAACTCTCTGGTTAGTTAATTACCAAAATCGGTCTCACCGAGTTTGTGTAATCGGTCTCACCGAGATTACGTTATGCCCTAACCCTAAACATATCGGTCCTACCGAGTTGCATATCGGTCCCACTGAAAACCCTAACGGTCACTAGGTTTACTGAATCAGTCCGACCGAGTTTGTTGATTCGGTCCCACCGAGTTTGTTAAATTGTGTGTAATGGTTAGATTTTGTGTGGAGGCTATATATACCCCCTCCACCTCCTCTTCATTTGTGGAGAGAGCCATCAGAACGAGCCTACACTTCCAGCATCCTATTTCTGAGAGAGAACTACCTACTCATGTGTTGAGGCCAAGATATTCCATTCCTACCACAAGAATCTTGATCTCTAGCCTTCCCCAAGTTGCTTTCCACTCAAATCTTCTTTCCACCAAATCCAAATCCTGTGAGAGAGAGTTGATTGTTGGGGAGACTATCATTTGAAGCACAAGAGCAAGGAGTTCATCATCAACACACCATTTGTTACTTCTTGGAGAGTGGTGTCTCCTAGATTGGCTAGGTGTCACTTGGGAGCCTCCGACTAGATTGTGGAGTTGAACCAAGGAGTTTGTAAGGGCAAGGAGATCGCCTACTTCGTGAAGATCTACCGCTAGTGAGGCAAGTCCTTCGTGGGCGACGGCCATGGTGGGATAGACAAGGTTGCTTCTTCGTGGACCCTTCGTGGGTGGAGCCTCCGTGGACTCAGCAAGAACTGCTACCCTCCGTGGGTTGAAGTTTCCATCAACGTGGATGTACGATAGCACCACCTATCGGAACCACGACAAAAACATCCGTGTCTCCAATTGCGTTTGAATCCTCCAAAACCATTTTCTTTACATTCTTGCAAGTTGCATGCTTTACTTTCCGCTGCTCATATACTCTTTGCATGCTTGCTTGTTATGTATTGTGAATGTTAAACTTGTGCCTAAACTTCACTTAAACCTAAAGAAGTTAAAAACTGCAACTTTGGTACTTAGTGTCTAATCACCCCCCCCCCCTCTAGACACCTCTTCTCAAGATCCTACAGCTGCTGGATCTCCATCAACTTCAACTTCCCCCTTGCTGGATCAAGAAGGAGGAGACGTCTCCGCTCCGTACGTGTGTTGAACACGGAGGTGCCGTCCGTTCGGCACTAGGATCATCGGTGATTTGGATCACGACGAGTACGACTCCATCAACCCCGTTCTCTTGAACGCTTCCGCTCGCGATCTACAAGGGTATGTAGATGCACTCTCTCTCTCTCTCTCTCTCTCTCTCTCTCTCTCTCTCTCTCTCTCTCTCTCTCTCTCGTTGCTAGATGACTCCATAGATTGATCTTGGTGATGCGTAGAAAATTTTAAATTTTTGCTACGAACCCCAACACTCAATGGGTAGGATAAAACCAACACCCATTCTTCTTATCGCTTGAGGAGGAATTTCATCACCTACATCACAAGTGCCACTTTGCTCCACTTGGGAGCCGTTATTCTCATCAAACTCCACGTTACACATCTCCTCAATAAGTCCCGTGGATTTATTGAGGACACGGTAAGCATGAGAGTTTGTAGCAAAACCAACAAATATGCCCTCATAAGCTCTAGCCTCAAATTTAGACAACCGAACACCTTTCTTGAGAATGAAACACTTACACCCAAACACCCGAAAGTACTTGAGGTTGGGCTTGTTACCGGTGAGTATCTCATATGGAGTCTTGTTCAAGCCCTTGCAGAGGTAGAGCCGATTGGATTCATGACATGCGGTGTTGATGGCTTCGGCCCAAAAGTTGTATGGAGACTTGAACTCCGCCATCATGGTCCTTGCCGCATCCATCAACGTCCGGTTCTTCCTCTCCTCAACACCGTTTTGTTGAGGGGTGTAACATGCGGAATATTGATGCTTAATCCCCTCATCACTAAGGAACTCATCCAAGGTGTAGTTCTTAAACTCGGTGCCGTTGTCACTTCTTATTGTCAAGATCTTTGCATTGTGTTGACGTTGGGCTTCATTTGCAAAGTCAATGACGGGTTGTTGGGTCTCGCTCTTCCTCTTGAAGAAATACACCCAAGTGTATCTTGAATAGTCATGCACAATCACCAAGCAATACTTCCTACCCCCAAGACTATCAAAGGATGGAGGCCCAAAAAGATCCAAATGAAGGAGCTCCAAAGGCCTCTTCGAGTAAATGATAGTCGTGGGAGGGTGAGCCTTCTCATGTAGCTTTCCTTCGATATAGGCACTGCAAGCACGATCTTTAGCAAAACTAACATTTGTTAGTCCACGGACATGGTCCCCCTTGAGAAGACTTTGCAAAGATCTCATATTGACGTGGGCTAAACGGCGATGCCAAAGCCATCCCACGTAAACTTTAGCCATTAGGCATGTCGCTGTCCTAGTGGGTCGCTCTGAAAAGTTAATCACATATAGACCGTCCTCGACGTGCCCAACAAAGGCTACTTTAAGAGTCTTGCTCCACAAGAGGGCCACGGTATCAATATCAAAGAAAGTGGCAAAGCCCATGATTGCAAGTTGACGAACGGAAAGTAAATTGTATGCAAGGGACTCAACAAGCATGACCTTCTCGATCGTGAGATCATGAGAAATGACAACCTTGCCGAGTCCCAATACCTTAGAAGACGAGGCATCACCCCACTCGACATTGGTGGGCATAGATGGAATCTTGTGCACGTCCACCACCAAGTCCTTGCTTCCGGTCATATGATTTGTAGCTCCACTATCGAGCAACCATGATCCCCCACCGGAAGCAAACACCTACAAGAGATCAATGCTTGGTTTTAGGTACCCATTTTGTAATGGGTCCTTTGATGTTAGTGTTGGGGAACGTAGTAATTTCAAAAAATTTCCTACGATCACGCAAGACCATGGTGATGCATAGCAACGAGATGAGAGTGTTGTCTACGTACCCTCGTGAGACCAGCAACGAAGCGTTGACGCAACGTAGAGGAAGTAGTCGTATTTCTTCCCGATCCAACCGATCCAAGTACCGAACGTCACGGCACCTCCGAGTTCTGCACACGCTCAGCTCGATGACGCCCCTCGAACTCCGATCCAGCCGAGTGTTGAGGAGAGTTTCGTCAAGACGACGGCGTGGTGACGATGATGATGTTCCACCGGCGCAGGGGCTTCGCCTAAGCTCCGCAACGGTATATTCGAGGTGTAGTTTGGTGGAAGGGGCACCGCACACGGCTAAGGAATCGATCTCAATGATCAACTTGTGTGTCATGGGGTGCCCTCTGCCTCAGTATATAAAGGAGGGAAGGGAGGGGCTGGCGGCCACCTATGGCTGCGCTGGGAGTCCTACTCCCACCGGAGTAGGATTCCCCCAATCCTAGTCCAACTAGGGTTTGACCAAGGGAGAGGGAGAGAGAGCCACCCCTTCTCCTAATCCTAATAGGACTAGGGAAGGGGAAGGCTGCGCCAGCATAGGGCCCCTTTCTCTTTCCCTTAAGGCCCATCAAGGCCCATTGACTCCCGGGAGGTTCCGTAACCTCCGGTACTCGAGAAAATTCCCAATTTCACCCGGAGTGATTCCGAGTCCAAACATAGGCTTCCAATATATCAATCTTTATGTCTCGACCATTTCGAGACTCCTCGTCATGTCCGTGATCTCATCCGGACTCAACAACCTTCGTACATCAACATCATAAAACTCATAGTAACTGCCATCGAACGTTAAGCGTGCGGACCCTACGGGTTCGAGAACTATGTAGACATGACCGAGACACCTCTCGGTCAATAACCAATAGCGGGACCTGGATGCCCATATTGGTTCCTACATATTCTACGAAGATCTTTATCGGTCGAGACCGCATAACAACATACGTTGTTCCCTTTGTCATCGGTATGTTACTTGCCCGAGATTCGATCGTCGGTATCCAATACCTAGTTCAATCTCACATCGGCAAGTCTCTTTTCTCGTTCCGTAATACGTCATCTCACAACTAACACATTTAGTTGCAATGCTTGCAAGGCTTATGTGATGTGCATTACCGAGAGGGCCCAGAGATACCTCTCCGACAATCGGAGTGACAAATCCTAATCTCAAATATGCCAACCCAACATGTACCTTCGGAGACGCTGTAATGTACCTTTATAATCACCCGATTCGTTGTGACGCTTGGTAGCACCCAAAGTGTTCCTCGGCAAACGGAGTTGCATAATCTCATAGTCATAGGAACATGTATAAGTCATGAAGAAAAGCACTAGCAACAAACTATACGATCAGGTGCTATGCTAATGGAATGGGTCATGTCAATCAGATCATTCAACCAATGATGTGATCCCTTTAATCAAATAACAACTCCTTGTTCATGGTTAGGAAACATAACCATCTTTGATTAACGAGCTAGTCAAGTAGAGGCATACTAGTGACACTCTGTAGGTTTATGTATTCACACATGTATTATGTTTCCGGTTAATACAATTCTAGCATGAATAATAAACATTTATCATGATATAAGGAAATAAATAATAACATTTATTATTGCCTCTAGGGCATATTTCCTTCATCTCCCACTTGCACTAGAGTCAATAATCTAGATTACACAAGAATGATTCTAACACCCATGGAGTCTTGGTGCTGATCATGTTTTGCTCGTGGAAGAGGCTTAGTCAACGGTCTGCAACATTCAGATCCGTATGTATCTTGCATATCTCTATGTCTCCCACCGACCAAATCCGGATGGAGTTGAAGCGTCTTTTGATGTGCTTGGTTCTCTTGTGAAATCTGGATTCCTTTGCCAAGGCAATTGCACCATATTGTCACAAAAGATTTTCATTGGACCCGATACACTAGGTACAACACCTAGATCGGATATGAACTCCTTCATCCGACTCCTTCATTAGCTGCTTCCGAAGCAGCTATGTACTCAGCTTCACATGTAGATCCCAAGCGACGCTTTGTTTGGAACTGCACCAACCGACAGCTCCACCGCTTAATGTAAATCGTATCCGGTTTGCGATTTAGAATCGTCCGGATCAGTGTCAAAGCTTGCGTCGACGTAACCGCCATTGACGAGCTCTTTGTCACCGCCATAAATGAGAAACATATCCTTAGTTCTTCTCAAGTACTTAAGGATGTTCTTGACCGCTGTCCATGATCCACTCTGGATTACTTTGGTACCTGCCTGCTAAACTTACAAGAAGGCACACATCAGGTCTGGTACACAGCATTGCATACATGATAGAGCCTATGGCTGAAGCATAGGAACATCTTTCATTTTCTCTCTATCTTCTGCGGTGGTCGGGCATTGAGTCTTACTCAACTTCACACCTTGTAATACCGGCAAGAACCCTTTCTTTGCCTCGATCCATTTTGAACTTTTTCAAAACTTTATCAAGGTATGTGCTTTGTGAAAGTCCTATTAAGCGCCTTGATCTATCTCTATAGATCTTAATGCCCAATATGTAAGCAGCTTCACCGAGGTCTTTCATCGAAAACTCTTATTCAAGTATCCCTTTATGCTATCCAGAATTCTATATCATTTCCGATCAATAATATGTCATCCACATATAATATCGAAATGCTACTGAGCTCCCACTCACTTTCTTGTAAATACAAAGCTTCTCCAAAAGTCTCATATAAAACCAAATGCTTTGATCACACTATCAAAACGTTTATTCCAACTCCGAGAGGCTTGCACCAGTCCATAAATGGATCGCTGGAGCTTGCACACTTTGTTAGCTCCTTTGGATCGACAAAACCTTCTGGTTGCATCATATACAACTCTTCTTCCGAAATCCATTCAGGAATGCAGTTTTGACATCCATTTGCCAAATTTCATAATCATAAAATCGGCAATTGCTAACATGATTCGGACGGACTTAAGCATCGCTACGGGTGAGAAGGTCTCATCGTAGTCAATCCCTTGAACTTGTCGAAAACCTTTTGCAACAAGTCGAGCTTTATAGACGATAACATTACCATCGCCATCTTCTTCTTCTTGAAGATCCATTTATTCTCAATTGCTTGCCGATCATCGGGCAAGTCAACCAAAGTCCACACTTTGTTCTCATACATGGATCCCATCTCAGATTTCATGGCCTCAAGCCATTTTGTGGAATCTGGGCTCACCATCGCTTCTTCATAGTTCGAGGTTCATCATGTTCCAAAGAATATGATTTCCAAAATAGGATTACCGTACCACACCGGTGCGGATCTTGTTCTGTTGATCTACGAAGTTCAGAGAAACTTGATCTGAAGTTTCATGATCATCATCATTAGCTTCCTCCTATTTGGTGTAGGTGTCACGAAACTGTTTTCGTGATGTACTACTTCTCAATAAGGGAGTAGATACAGATTATCTCATCAAGTTCTACTTTCCTCCCACTCACTTCTTTCGTGAGAAACTCTTTCTCCAAAAAGTTTCCGAATTTAGCAACAAAATCTTGCCTTCGGATCTGTGATAGAAGGTGTACCCAACTGTCTCCTTTGGGTATCCTATGAAGACACATTTCTCGATTTGGGTTCGAGCTTATCAGGTTGAAGCTTTTCACATAAGCATCGCAGCCCCAAACTTTCAAAACGACAACTTTGGTTTCTTGCCAAACCACAGTTCATAAGGCGTCGTCTCAACGGATTTAGATGGTGCCCTATTTAAAGTGAATGTAGCCGCCTCTAAAGCATAACCCCAAAATGATAGCGGCAAATCAGTAAGAGACATCATAGATCGCCCATATCTAATAAAGTACGACACGACGCTCGACACACCATTACGCCAGTGGTGTTCCGGTGGCGTAAGTTGCAAACTATTCCACATTGTTTCAAATGTAGGCCAAACTCAGAACTCAAATATTCTCCTCCACGATCAGATCGTAGAAACTTTATTTTCTTGTTACGATGATTTTCCACTTCACTCTGAAATTCTTTGAACTTTTCAAATGTTTCAGACTTGTGTTTCATTAAGTAGATATACCCATATCTGCTCAAATCATCTGTGAAGGTGAGAAAATAACGATATCCGCCATTTAGCCTCAACATTCATTGGACCACATACATCGGTATGTATGATTTCCAATAAATCTGTTGCTCTCTCCATAGTTCCGAGAACGGTGTTTTAGTCATCTTGCCCATAAGGCACGGTTCGCAAGTGCCAAGTGATTCATAATCAAGTGACTCCAAAAGTCCATCAAGATGGAGTTTCTTCATGCGTTTTACACCGATATGACCTAAACGGCAAGTACACAAATAAGTTGCACCATCATTATCAACTCTGCATCTTTTGGTTTCAACATTATGAATATGTGTATCACTACTATCAAGATTAAGTAAAACAAACCATTCTTCAATGGTGCATGACCATAAAAGATATTATTCATATAAATAGAACAACCATTATTCTCTCGATTTAATGAATAACCGCCTCGCATCAAACAAGATCCAGATATAATGTTCATGCTCAACGATGGTACTAAATAACAATTATTTAGGTCTAATACTAATCCCAAGGTAGATGTAGAGGTAGCGTGCCGATCTGCGATCACATCGACTTTGGAACCATTTCCCACGCGCATCGTCACCTCGCCCTTAGCCAATCTTCGCTAATCCGTAGCCCTGCTTTGAGTTGCAAATATTAGCAATGTAACCAGTATCAAATACCAGTGCTCTGCGAGTATTAGTAAGGTACACATCAATAACAAGTATATCACATATACCTTTGTTAACCTTGCCATCCTTCTTATCCGCCAAATACTTGGGGCAGTTCCGCTTCAAAGGACCAGCCTGCTTGCAATAGAAGCACTCGCCTTGTGCTTAGGACCAGACTTGGGTTTCTTCTCTTGATCGACAACTTGCTTGCCGCTCTTTTGAAGTTTCCTTTTCTTTCCTTTGCCCTTTTCTTGAAACTAGTGGTTTTGTTAACCATCAACACTTGATGCTCCTTTTGATTTCTACCTCCGCTGCTTTCAAAGATCGCGAAGAGCTCGGGCATAGTTTTGGTCATCCCTTGCATATTATAGTTCATCACGAAGCTCTTGTAGCTTGGTGGCGTGATTGGAGAATTCATCAATGACGCAATCATCCGGAAGATTAACTCCCGCTTGAATCAAGTGATTGTTATATCCGCACATTACGAGTATATGCTCACCGACAGAACCATTCTCCTCCATCTTACAGCTATAGAACTTATTGGAGACTTCATATCTCTCAATCCGGGCATTCGCTTGAATATTAACTTCAACTCTGGAACATCTCATATGCTCCATGGTGTTCAAAACGACGTTGAAGTCCCGGTTCTAAGCCGTAAAGCATGGCACACTGAACTATAGAGTAGTCATCAGCTTTGCTTTGCCAGACGTTCACAACTTCGGCGCAGCCCTTGCACCAGGCCTGGCACCTAACGGTGCTTCGGGACGTAATTCTTCCGTGCAGCAATAAGGATAATCCTCGTTACGGACCCAGTCCGTGTAATTGCTGCCATCATCTTTCAACTTTGCTTTCTCAAGGAACGCATTAAAATTCAACGGAACAACAAAGACGAGCCATCTATCTACACATCATAGACAAGCAAGATACTATCGGTACTAAGTTCATGATAAATTTAAGTTCAATTAATCATATTACTTAAGAACTCCCACTTAGAAAAATATCCTCCAATTCTCTAAGTGATTGCGTGATCCATTTCAACTACACCATGACCGATCATCACGTGTGATGGAGTAGTTTCAATGGTGAACATCAATATGTTGATCATATCTACTATATGATTCACGCCGACCTTCGGTCTCCGTGTTCCGAGGTCATATCTTATATGCATAGCTCGTCAAGTACAACCTGAGTATTCCGCGTGTGCAACTGTTTTGCACCCGCTGTATTTGAACGTAGAGCCTATCACACCCGATCATCACGTGGTGTCTCGGACGAAGAACTTTCGCAACGGTGCATACTCGGGAGAACACTTCTTGATAATTTAGTAAGGGATCATCTTATAATGCTACCGTCAATCAAAGCAAAATAAGATGCATAAAGGATTAACATCACATGCAATCAATATAAGTGATATGATATGGCCATCATCATCTTGTGCTTGTGATCTCCATCTCCAAGCACCGCCATGATCACCATCGCCACCGGCGCGACACCTTGATCTCCATCGTAGCATCGTTGTCGTCTCGCCAACTATTGCTTCTACGACTATCGCTACTACTTAGTGATAAAGTAAAGCAATTACATGGCGCTTGCATTTCATACAATAAAGCGACAACCATATGGCTCTCGCCATTGCCGATAACTTGGTTACAAAACATGATCATCTCATACAATAAAATATAGCATCACGTCTTGACCATATCACATCACAACATGCCCTGCAAAACAAGTTAGACGTCCTCTACTTTGTTGTTGCAAGTTTTACGTGGCTGCTACGGGCTGAGCAAGAACCGTTCTTACCTACGCATCAAAGCCACAACGATACTTCACAAATAGACTCCGTTTAACCTTCTCAAGGACCGGGCGTAGCACACTCAGTTCAACTAAAGTGAGAGAGACAGACACCCGCCACCACCTTTAAGCAACGAGTGCTCACAGCGGTGAAACCAGTCTCGCGTAAGCGTCGCGTAATGTCGGTCCGGCCGCTTCATCTCACAATACCGCTGAACCAAAGTATGACATGCTGGTAGGTAGTATGACTTGTATCGCCCACAACTCACTTGTGTTCTACTCGTGCATATGACATCAACGCATAAAACCAGGCTCGGATGCCACCGTTGGGGAACGAGTAATTTCAAAAATTTTCCTACGATCACGCAAGACCATGGTGATGCATAGCAACGAGATGAGAGTGTTGTCTCGCACCCTCGTGAGACCAGCAACGGAAGCGTTGACGCAACGTAGAGGAAGTAGTCGTATTTCTTCCCGATCCAACCGATCCAAGTACCGAACGACGGCACCTCCGAGTTCTGCACACGCTCAGCTCGATGACGTCCCTCGAACTCCGATCCAGCCGAGTGTTGAGGGAGAGTTTCACAAGACGACGGCGTGGTGGACGATGATGATGTTCCACCGGCGCAGGCTTTCGCCTAAGCTCCGCAACGGTATATTCGAGGTGTAGTTTGGTGGAAGGGGCACCGACACGGCTAAGGAATCGATCTCAATGATCAACTTGTGTGTCATGGGGTGCCCTCTGCCTCAGATATAAAGGAGGGAAGGGAGGGCTGGCGGCCACCTATGGCTGCGCTGGGAGTCCTACTCCCACCGGAGTAGGATTCCCCAATCCTAGTCCAACTAGGGTTTGACCAAGGGAGAGGGAGAGAGGCGCCACCCCTTCTCCTAATCCTAATAGGACTAGGGAAGGGGAAGGCTGCGCCAGCATAGGGCCCCTTTCTCTTTCCCTTAAGGCCCATCAAGGCCCATTGACTCCCGGAGGTTCCGTAACCCTCCATACTCGAAAAATTCCCAATTTCACCCGGAGTGATTCCGAGTCCAAACATAGGCTTCCAATATATCAATCTTTATGTCTCGACCATTTCGAGACTCCTCGTCATGTCCGTGATCTCATCCGGACTCGAACAACCTTCGTACATCAACATCATAAAACTCATAGTAACTGCCATCGAAACGTTGCGTGCGGACCCTACGGGTTCGAGAACTATGTAGACATGACCGAGACACCTCTCGGTCAATAACCAATAGCGGGACCTGGATGCCCATATTGGTTCCTACATATTCTACTGAAGATCTTTATCGGTCGATCGCATAACAACATACGTTGTTCCCTTTGTCATCGGTATGTTACTTGCCCGAGATTCGATCGTCGGTATCCAATACCTAGTTCAATCTCGTTCTTGCAAGTCTCTTTTCTCGTTCCGTAATACGTCATCTCACAACTAACACATTTAGTTGCAATGCTTGCAAGGCTTATGTGATGTGCATTACCGAGAGGGCCCAGAGATACCTCTCCGATAATCGGAGGACAAATCCTAATCTCGAAATATGCCAACCCAACATGTACCTTCGGAGACGCTCAGTAATGTACCTTTATAATCACCCGATTCGTTGTGACGCTTGGTAGCACCCAAAGTGTTCCTCGGCAAACGGAGTTGCATAATCTCATAGTCATAGGAACATGTATAAGTCATGAAGAAAAGCACTAGCAACAAACTATACGATCAAAAGCTATGCTAATGGAATGGGTCATGTCAATCAGATCATTCAACCAATGATGTGATCCCTTTAATCAAATAACAACTCCTTGTTCATGGTTAGGAAACATAACCATCTTTGATTAACGAGCTAGTCAAGTAGAGGCATACTAGTGACACTCTGTAGGTTTATGTATTCACACATGTATTATGTTTCCGGTTAATACAATTCTAGCATGAATAATAAACATTTATCATGATATAAGGAAATAAATAATAACATTTATTATTGCCTCTAGGGCATATTTCCTTCAGTTAGTAACAAGGGTCTTAGGAACCCAAATAGACCATTCAATATATTCATGAGGAGAACCAACAAATTTGGCATAAACGTGCCCATCACTAGCACGGCATAAACATAAGAAGGATTAAAGTCGCCGGCTTTGTTGGGAGGGGTGGCATTGCCCTTCTTGACACCGCCACCCTTCGCATTGTTCTTCTTCTCCTTGGAAGCACCCTTTCCCTCCTTCACAAAAGTTTGCTTGAGAGGAGGAGGTCGTTTGGTCTTGTCATTATTCTTCTTGTTCTTGGGCTTGGGTGCGAACCCAATCCCCTCCTTGGCCACAACTTCCTTTTGATTGCTCAAAAGGTCGTTGAGGTTCTTCTCACCTTGTATGCATGACACAAGGCCTTTCTCAAGTTGCTCCTTCAACTTAGCATTCTCCTCAACAAGATGCACATGCTCACAACAAGGGTTAGTAGCATTTGCATTATAAATCAACACCATATGAGGAAAAGTGGCTTTTTCCTTGGTTAGCTTCACTTGGAGTTGATCATGAGACTCCTTGAAGCTAGCATGAACACCCTTCAAGACTTTGTGAGCCTTGTCGAGTATGTCAAACTCCTCTTTGAGTCTAGCTAGATCAACCCCAAGCTTTGCCTTCTCGGAGTTTATCACACGAGAAACAACAAGAGCATGATCAAGATCTTTCTTTAATTTAGCATGATCATCGTTGTGTGACTCCTCGAGAGCCAAACGAAGACCACACTCTTCCTCAAGAGCATTGGAAAGATACGAAATCTCATCGGCATAGTCACGACTATGCCCCTCCATCTTAGAGATGGTATCTTCGTGAGCCTCGATCATGACATTGGCTTCACCAAGTTGTTCCAAGAGAGCAACGAAGTGCTTCTTGGATTTACCCTTGAGTTTACACATAAAGGCCTCAAACTCATTCTCCTCCACATTAGTTCCCTCATGTTCATCGATGCTATCCGTCGAAGAAGGATGATTAATGATGGTAGTTTTGATGTTGTGGGTTACCTTGTTGGTGGCTTTATCCATGAGGCACTTGGCGGTGATGCTCTCATTGGGTGAGTCGAAGAGAGACAGCCGTGGAGTCGTCGCAATGGCAACGGAGGCCATGGCAACCGACTCACCATCTTCATCATCGTCATCATCCTCATTATACTCTTATTGTACCACCAATGCCTTGGGAGGAGTCTTCTTGGTGAAGTTGCTCTTGTTGGAGAACGACTTGGCCTTGTCCTTTCGGATGAGCTTGCCACCATTGTCTTCCCTCTTCTCATAAGGGCACTCCGCAACAAAGTGGCTTACATTGCCACAATTGAAGCAAGTCCTCGCTCGTTGCTTGCCCTTTGCTCCACTTGAATTGTTCTTGTTGAAGTTGGGCCTTGAGTTCTTCTTGCTCCAAAATTGCCTTGAAGCAAGGGCCATGTGTTCATGATAGGCATACTTCGTATCTTCGAGGTTGCTCTCCTCTTCTTCCTCTTCATCCTCTTCCTCCATACTAACCTTGGCCTTTAGAGCAAGGTTGGGTTTCTTTACTCTTTGAGAGCGGTCTTGTCCAAGATGCTCATGGCAACGAACTCATCTAACACATCACTCGAGGACAAGGTGTGGAAGTCCGGCATTTGACGAATGACGGAGGACATGGCTTTGTGGTAGGGCATCATTGCCTTGAGGAATTTGCGTTTAATCCAATTGTCATCCGTGTCCTTACTTCCATGATCTCGGAGAGAGACCGCGAGTTTGGTTACCCTCAGATAAAGCTCACGAGTTTCTTCATCTTCTTTCATTGCAAACTCATCGGCTTCATCTTGCACCACTTCATAGTTGGAGCGTTGAATGCTAGTGCTTCCCCGATAGAGGGAAACCACTTGGCGCCAAGCATCTTTGGCCAAGGAGTAGGGCCGGAGATGAGGAAGGTCTTCGGGTGGGATGGCTTCTTGGATGATGAAGAGAGCATTTTCATTGAATTGATTATCCACGGCTTCTCTAGGAGTGAAGTTGCTTCGGTCATGCGGATAGAAACATTCTTCAATGATTCTCCAAAGGTTAGTGTTCACATGATTTAAATGACGCTTAAAACGATAGACCCAAGAATCAAATTCTACATTCTTCTCAATCTTAGGGGTCGGGCCGGCATGATTCAAATGAGTGGAAGGGAGCGGTCCACCATAGACAAGTGGGGGTTCCACATGGGCAAAGATGCCGGTGCCATTTTTACCACTAGAAGAAGGGGCTTTCTCGCTAGTAGCTTCCCCTTGTCGGAGGTAGCATCCGTCACCTTGTTGGCAGGATCACCCACTTTCAATGGTGCGGTGGAGAGTTTAAGCCCTTCTAAGAATTTATTAAACATGCTTTCGACCTCGGTCGTCATGGAGGTTTTCAATGTGTCCAACGCCACATTGAATTCCTCACGAGAGACCGCGGTTCCCCCATCTCCCGTAGAAGAGACCGGATTCGCACCGGAGTGCTCCTCCACACCTTCTACGACATCAACCATACTCTTCGGACGACAAAGTCCTTAATAAAGAGACGAGGCTCTGATACCAATTGAAAGGATCGATATAGTTGACTAGAGGGGGGTGAATAGGCAACTAACAATTTTTAGCTTTTCTTTACCAATTTAAACTTTGCATCAAAGTAGGTTGTCTAGATATGCAACTAGGTGAGCAACCTATATGATGCAACAACAATAAGCACGCACGCAAGCAAGAGATATAACACAAATAAGCTTGCACAAGTAAAGGCGCGAGATAACCAAGAGTGGAGCCGATGAAGACGAGGATGTGTTACCGAAGTTCCTTCCCTTTGAGGGGAAGTACGTCTCCGTTGGAGCGGTGTGGAGGCACAATGCTCCCCAAGAAGCCACTAGGGCCACCGTATTCTCCTCACGCCCTCACACAATGTGAGATGCCATGATTCCACTATTGGTGCCCTTGGAGGCGGCGACCGAACCTTTACAAACAAGGTTGGGGCAATCTCCACAACTTAATTGGAGGCTCCCAACGACACCACGAAGCTTCACCACAATGGATTATGGCTCCGCGGTGACCTCAACCGTCTAGGGTGCTCAAACACCCAAGAGTAACAAGATCCGCAAGGGATTAGTGGGGGAATCAAATTTATCTTGGTGGAAGTGTAGATCGGGGCCTTCTCAACCACTCCCGAGCAAATCAACAAGTTTGGTTGGCTAGGGAGTGAGATCGGGCGAAAGTGGAGCTTAGAGCAGCAATGGAGCTTAGGGGTGGAAGAGGTAGTCAACTAGAGGAAGAAGACACCCCTTTTATAGCTGTGCACAAAATCCAACCATTACCAACCTAACCAGCCCGCGACTTGCGGTACTACCGCCCCTGACAAGCGTACTACCGCAAGGCCATGCGGTACTATCGTGAGGGACCGCGGTACTACCGCTGCAACGGCAGGAACTAGAAAAAACCCGAAGCACAGAGGCTGAGAACGGTACTTCCGCAAGCGTGGTACTACCGCTCCCCCTTGCGGTACTACCGCAAGGCAGGAAAGTCCTAGCCTGGGAAGGGCGCGGATGAATAAAAATACATCCGTGCATACTTCCACTGGAAAACAAACGATGCAAAAATCCGACACGGTACTACAGCTTGAGGAGCGGTACTAGTGCATGGCAGCTGAGCCAGGCCGCATGCTGTATCACTACAGGAGGCGTGATGTAAAAAATTACATCCGCCTTACTACATGATGCAGCGGCACTTTGCACGGGGCCACGGGTACTCGGCTCGAGGAGCGGTACTACCGTGGGCTCTGCGTACTATCACACAAGCACGCGGTTATCAAGAGCGGTGCTCAAGGGTACTACCGCTCCAGGGAGCAGTACTACCGCAAGCCCAACATCAGCAACCAGGACAATGCATAGAGGACAAACGGAGGATGCTCCAAAGCGCAGGGGAAAGGTGGAGACAAGGAAGAAAACATGTACGTGATGATTCACCCGAACCTTTCCGACGCGGACCCCCTCTTAATAGTACGGCTTTCCTACGACTCAAATCCACCAAAAAGAAACATAAAAAAACGTCGTCTTCAATAGTCTTTGAGGGGCACCAAACCGTCTTGTGCCTAGCGATGAAACGTCTGAGAAACTCAAGGCACACGATTAGTCCGCAAAAGCATTGTCATCAATCACCAAAACACCTTAGGGATAAATATGCCCTTACACTTGGATTTACTCCCTCAAAGGGAGATACCTCATTGTTTTTCTATCACCGACGTGGGATAACCATTTTTATGCTTTATTTATGTTGATGATATAGTTGTCACTAGTTCATCATCTAAAGCAGTTGAAGCTCTTCTTATGGACTTGAGCAAGGAGTTTGCACTTAAAGATCTTGGCAGTCTTCACTTCTTCCTTGGAATTGAGGTAAAGACTGCAAAAGATGGAATTGTGTTGTCACAAGGAAAATATGTGCAGGAAATACTTCAGAGGATGGGCATGAAAGGATGTAAGCCGTCATCTACACCTTTGTCTGCCTCTGAGAAAATGTCTCTTCATGATGGAGAGATCCTTGGAGCAGAGGACTCCACCAGGTACAGAAGTATTGTAGGAGCATTACAGTATTTGACATTAACTAGACCAGATATCTCATATTCAGTAAATAAAGTATGTCAGTTCTTACATGCTCCTACTAGTGCACATTGGACTGCAGTAAAGAGGATACTTAGATATTTTCAAGGGACACAGAGTCATGGACTGAAAATTGGAAAGTCAGATTCGATGCTTGTAAGTGCTTTTTCAGATGCAGATTGGGCAGATTGTCCTGATGATAGAAGACCAACAGGAGGCTTTGCAGTGTTTCTTGGAAGTAATTTGGTTTCTTGGAGTGCTCGCAAACAGCCAACTGTATCCAGGTCAAGTACAGAAGCTGAGTACAAGGCCTTAGCTAATGCCACTGCCAAGATTATCTGGCTTCAGAATTTGCTAACAGAGTTGGGTGTTTCTCATCCAAGAGCAGCATCACTTTGGTGTGACAATCTTGGTGCAACCTATTTGTCTGCTAATCCTGTCTTCCATGCGAGGACGAAGCATATTGAAATTGACTACCACTTTGTTCGAGAAAGAGTGGCTGATAAACTGCTGAATATCAAGTTCATACCTACGGCTGATCAGGTGGCGGATGGGTTTACTAAACCTCTCACCTTGCGGCAATTAGAAGCTTTTAGGCACAATCTCAACTTAGAAAGTTATGATTGAGGGGGAGTGTTAAACATTGTAATGTGCTGTAACGTATGCGTGCGTGTTTGTTGTAATCCGGTTAGGCTTAAAGATATGATCCCATATTCTGTTATGTTACTTGGAGATCAATCTTAGCCTAACCAACTCATGTAATCTTCTGGCTTTGAGCCCTATATTAACACGCACGCGTCCCTGCTCAAAGCATACGCTCAGTTTAACTGTCTTCACGTCAATGGTGTTTTCCTCCCTTTCTTGTACTACAAATACTCCCTTCGTCTCATATGCATTAATATCAAAAAAACATCTTATATTACGGGACAGGGAGTATATACGTGGCAGTACGGACGCGGAAGGCCAAGCAACGACTCAGCGTGTATGAGATGACGAGGCTCTTGTTGAACTTGCTTATTTTGACACGCGCCAATATCATGCTTTCGGCATGCACGACGTCAGTCAAAGCTGCCACTCCGTGTCCGTGGTGACAAAACCATCAGCAGGAACCTTCAAATCGACCGACAACTGATGAACAACTCCAGGACTGACAAGGTCAAACCTTGTCGACGGTCAGTCCTCGTCCACTCGGCCTGTACCGACCCTGACATAATGACCCTGTTGACCCTCATCGTTAGTACTCCAATCTTGAGACCAATGGCGTCTCCTCCGCTTGTTCTACTAAAATCTAAATATGCGGTTCCATGTTCGGATTGGCACGCATATTCAGTTTCAGCACGCTTTCACGCGCTACTTTCAGGTTTTATGCGTGCACAAGGACGAGCTAAACAGTTAATAAATGCAAAAAGGTCAAAGCCTGCCTCTGCCTGCCGACCCAACGCTTACAGATATCTGCACTCGCGCATGCCATGGGCATGCTCCGATATATCCGATAGTCAATTAGCCAAAGTTTTGTGCTAAGAGCATCTCTCTAGCCGGTCCCTAAAAGATAGAGGAGTAAACCGCGGAGTTTACTGGGATATACTCCCTCCGCCCCAAAATAACTGTCTTAAGCTTAGTATAACTTTGTACTAGAGCTAGTACAAATTTGAGACACTTATTTTGAAACGGAGGGAGTATTTTAATACACTAAGTTTTGATTGGTTCTAGCCGATTTTCTAGATTTAACGGAGTATGGCTTAATCATTTTGTTGAAAACCTGCTATGTGCCTCCGCGGCTAGCGCGCAGATGGTGACCATGCCGGCACCGCTGTGGCCTCCCTCCACTACGGTGAGAAAGATGCATCAAAACAACCGGCTCATCGGGGTGGGTGCGGCGCCGCTGGCGCGACAGCTTCGTCGAGCGGGCGGGTGGGTTCTCGCCATTGCGCGCAAGGGACGGGGACGTGGTCGTGCAACAAAAAAATTACTCCACGCAGTTGCGCTCTAGTATTTTTAGGCGTCCGTAATTTTTTATTCCCTTACACGGTTTAGGAGTTCGGTTAGTCCAGCTTAGAGCAAGTACAACAAGGTACAGTTAGCAGGCTGTAAGAAGTAAAATAATATTTCTATATTTAGTTGAAGAAGAGAGGATAGGAGAGAGAATGTAAATGGCCTCACGCAAGAAATGAACCGCAAGACGCGCTTCCCGGACACTATGTGAAAATGGAAGGTGGGTCATGTATTAATAAAATAGCACATATTTATAGCTAATTGTTATACATGTTGGTTATAAGATTGGCTATAGATGACATGACACTTTCCTATAGCCAACAGTTGGCTATACTATTAACCATGCTCTTAGAGGAGTAAAATCGAAATTTTACTGTTCGATAGCCCTTTTAGGGAATTGAGGCTAGAATGCTCTAAGTTAGAACTTAGATTTTGTTCAGACCAATTCCTTGTGAAAATAGTCGACTTTACGTGGAGTCATCTGGCCGCCCAATTCTGTAACATGTGTGTTGTTTATACGGTGACTTCCATGGACACGACACACACACAGAGATATGACAATTCTACTCATCACAAGAGAAGAGAAAATTAAACTAGTAAAATAATGCAAGTGCAGACTAGAAGGAAGCTACAAATGGCAGTGTCATTTTCCAATCAAGAAGAAAGTACATTATTTGTGGTTTGTGGATGTAAAGCAAAGTGAATTAGCCCGCCAAGCGCAAGCAACGACGTCCACGGTTAACATAAATCCGGCCACCCTTCCGCTCCCACTCCAACCATCTCCCCTCTTCTCTTCGCTCCCTTCGCCCCGAAGCTGCCTGCAGCTATCGCCGCCACCGCCGCTCGCCAGCCGCCATGTCAAGCCTATAAATCCTCCATCTCGCCGTATCTCTGCTCAGATCACAAACCGCTGCCGAAACTACTCATCCTCACGCACGCGCTTGAACTTCATCTTTCTTCTAGCTTCTTGCTTGAACCAAGAGACCGAAAGCAGAGCAGAGCACAGCCAACCAGCCAGCCAGCAGGCAAGAACCTGTCCGAGCCCATGTCTGTGCAAGTGGCTTCGCCGGCGATGGCGACGGAGAAGACTTTGGCGACGACGGCGTGGTCGTACCCGTACGTGGAGTACATGGCGCAGTGGGAGCGGCAGGTGGAGCGGCGGCAGCTGTTCCTCCGGAGCTACCACTTCTCCCGCGACGCCGAGGTCTCGCCGCGCGCGCGCACGCGCCGCGTCGTCTGGGCGGGGGCGCGACGCCTGCGCCGCGCGGCCGCCAAGGGGCTCCGACGCCTCCGCGCGCGCATCCACCTCTGCTTCGGCTGGGCCGCTCCGGCGCTCCGCCGACGCTCCTCCCCCCGCCGCGGCGGCGTCCACGGGTTCCGCTACGGCCGCCTCCCCCGGGGGAAGGCGCCGCCGGCCGCGTCCGTCTGCTACTAGTAGCCAGGTCGCGAGCGGCGGCGTGGAGAGCTAGGATACAATCGTAGAAAGAAAGCCAACACGGCAGCACACTTGTTGGCTTCTACTGTATACTGTATGTATGTCCGGGACGCTGTGAACATCACTGATAGTCTAGCATTTTTGTTTCTTTGGCGCCGGAGCAGAGCCTGGAGTTACAGCTAGTTCAGTATACAGGCTAGTGTGCCAAGGACAAGTGAGATTCAGTGGTGCTTGTTGGACTTATTATGCATCTCTGGGATGTCATTAGCAGGAACAGATTGCATCTAGATCACCTAAAACATGAACAGAGAAGGGTTTAGGGGATCATTACGTGTCACGGCAGTGGACATGATCGCCTGCTTGGTGCAGGCTTGATGCAGAGGTGATGTAGTCGAGGTAGAAGTCCTCCTCAACGCCCCGATGCCCTCGGGACGCCACCGGCACTGTCCGGGACGGCAGCGGCGGCCGGAGTAGGTCTTCCGTCGCTGCAGCGCTCCCCTGATCGGATGGGGTGAGAGAATATCGGGAGGGAGTGAAACCGTCACGAGAATTGTGATCGCGCAGGCTGCCAACCCTCTCCTGCTCCCTTTTATGTAGGCCATGACAGGGGACCTAAACCATCGGTTGGTTTGGGTGCCCCGATCGTATGCCTTAGTTGGGATAAAATCCTCACGTCGTTGGTGCGTGGGGCCTTTTCATTAACGTTATCTTTCCTTTTTTTCTGTTAAACTAATAGATCTAACGGCCTGTTTAAGCCGTCGATCAAAACCAACATTCTCCCCTTGATCGTTAGGCTTAACTTCATTCGCCCATTCTACATAGGAATGATGTACCAAAGTGAGGTGTTACAACAGCTCAAACGCCATAGAACCTCAACACTTATAGTACACCGCCTATTTCAAATGGAAAACATTTTGCTAATTGGGGAGTGGTTTATTTTAATGGTCCTCTTATTCCGAATCATCAGGCCTCCAGAGTCCCATGCCGCAACATGCTCACGAAAAATACTGGGTGGTAAGCCTTTTGTTAGCGGATCCGCAAGCATATGCTTCGTTCTTATATGTTTAACATCAACTGTTTGATCCTGGATTCTATCTTTCACAACACGATATTTTATGTCAATGTGTCCGCAGCATTACTTGACCTGTTGTTACTCAGATAGAAAACTGCTGGTTCATTATCGCAGTACAATAAAATTGGTTTAGATATGCTGTCAACCACTTTAAGTCCGGGTATAAAATTCTTTAGCCATACAGCCTGCCCGTGGCCTCATAACATGCTACAAATTCTGCTTGCATCGTAGATCCAGCAGTTAACGCTTGTTTGGAGCTTTTCCACGATATAGCTCCTCCCGCGAGTGTGAATATATAACCTGACGTGGATCTCATACTATCCACACACCCGGCAAAATCAGAGTCTGAATAACCAACAATTTCTAGGTCATCAGTTCTTTTATATGTAAGCATGAAATCCTTAGTTCCTTGCATATAACGCAAGACTTTCTTTGCGGCCTTCCAGTGGTCCGGTCCTGGATTTGATTGGTATCTGCCAAGCACCCCGGTTACAAAACATAAGTCTGGGCGTGTACATACTTGAGCATACATGATGCTTCCAACAGCTGAAGCATAAGGAACCGACTTCATCTGATCAGTTTCACATTGGTTCCTCGGACATTGAAATGTCCCAAACTTATCGCCCTTAACTATAGGAGCAGGTGAGGGTGAGCACTTATGCATATTGAATTTTTTCAGTACTCTCTCAAAGTATGCCTTTTGAGATAGTCCTAACGTTCCTCTGGACCTATCTCGATGAATCTCGATGCCGAGGACATACGAGGCTTCACCAAGATCTTTCATATCAAAACTGGATGACAAAAAATTCTTGGTTTCATGTAGCATATCCTTATCGCTACATGCCAATAATATGTCATCAACGATAGGACTAAAATGTGAACCTACTGCCTTTAAACTTAACATATATGCAGTTGTCCACAACATTTTCGATGAAACCAAAAGTTTTGATAATTTTATCAAACTTGAGGTACCACTCTCTTGAAGCTTGCTTTAAGCCATAAATTGATTTCTTTAGACGACATGCTAAATGTTCCTTTCCTTCCACAACAAAGCCTTCTGGCTGAGCCATGTAAACATCTTCTTTTAAGTCACCATTTAGAAATGCCGTTTTAACATCCATTTGGTGTAGTTCTAGGTCGTAATGAGCTACTAATGCCATTATGATTCTGAAGGAATCCTTGGTTGACACAGGAGAGAAGGTTTGCTTATAATCAATGCCTTCTCTCTGTGTATACCCTTTTGCCACTAGCCTTGCCTTGAACTGCTCGACATTCCCTTTGGAATCATACTTGGTTTTGTAGACCCACTTGCAGCCTACTTTCTTAGCTCCATCGGAACTTCTACTAAGTCCCATACGTCGTTTGAACCCATAGATTTCAACTCGCCTTCCATGGCAACCAACCATTTGGACGAATTTTCGCTTTTAATGGCTTCCTTATATGAGGTTGGATCCTCCACCTTTCCCATATCATTCATGTCCTCCATCAAAAAGGTGATATAATCATCTGATATGGCTTTCTTCCTCTCACGCCGTGGTCTACCCATGGGCGGAGGTGGTGGTGGAACATCATCATTTTCATTATTTTCTCGGAGATCCTCATTTGTGTTTGGATTCTCATTATTAGTTTCTGGATCACCATTCGACCGAGAGATGAACCGTGAGATTCAGGATCATCGATGTCACATTTCTTCAGATTGGAAAAACAATCTCTTGGATAGTCGGGATGTTACACAAACCCGCTTCTCCTCAAGATCGATCTCCTTAAATTTGTGACCTTATTATCCTCAAAAATACCGCTTGTCTAGTCTCCACAAACTTGGTGGTGTGACTTGGACAATAAAACGATACCCTTTCCCTATGAGGGTATCCAACGAAAAAACAGCTAACTGTTTTTGATCCAATTTCTTAAGTTGTGGATTGAAAACTTTAGCTTCAGCGGGCAACCCCACACTCGTAAGTAATTTAGGCTCGGTTTCTTTCCGCCCACATCTCGTAAGGTGTGTTCGGTGCTGACTTAGTTGGAGCAAGATTTAGTATGTGTGCAGCTGTCTTTAATGCCTCTATCCAAAGGCTTACTGGTAAACTAGAGTGACTAAGCATGCTTCGCACCATATCCATAAGGGTGCGGTTATGCGCCGCCACACCATTTTGTTGTGGTTCACTGTGCATTGAGTAATGAGCAATGATTCCATTTTCAGATAAGAACTTGGCAAAAGGTCCAGGAATCTGCCCATAAGGAGCATGCCTACCATAATACTCTCCCCGCGATCAGACCGCATAACTTTGATTTTTGCGCTCAGTTGATTTTCAACCTCCGCTTTATAGACTTTGAATTTCTCCAAAGCTTCCGATCGGTCACGTATGGGATAAATATATCCATAGCGAGAAAAATCGTCAGTAAATGTAATGAATGAATCAAAACCATCTACAGACTTAACATTAAGGGGTCCACATATGTCGGTGTGAATTAATTCTAAAACCCCTGTGGCTTTTACTGCTCCTTTCTTAATTGTTTTTGCGAATTTTCCTTTAATGCAGTCGACACATTTGTCTGCATCTGAGAAGTCTAATGGGAGGAGTATTTCATTTTAACTAAGCGTTCCATTCTCCCCCTCGAAATGTGGCCCAAACGACAATGCCACAATTTTGAAGAATTACTAACTCCTTTCCATTTCTTCTCAACATTAATTGCATCACTCACATGCATAACTGAATCATTATTAAGAGATAACATGTATAGTTGGCCTCGTCTAACACCGATGCCTACATTCTTATTACATTTGATCAAAGCAAATTGTTTCTTGCCAAAATGGCACTCATACATATCATCATCTAAACGAGAAACTGAAATCAAATTCCTACTTAAGGTAGGCACATAAATAACATTATTCAATCTAAGAGTGTGGCCAGTGTAGCTCCAACGTGAGAGATCCCACAGCTTCAACATCGGCCTCAACTCCGTTCGCAACCTTAAGCTTTCTTGTTCCTCCTTTTATAGTTTGGATCGATCGAATCCCTGCATAGAGTTGGCAACGTGAGTGGTTGCCCCTGAATCAATCCACCATGACTTTATAGAAAAATCGACATAAAGAGATTCATCTACAAAAGTAATTTCATCAATACCTCTTTTGTTCATCCATTTTAGAAAGCCTGGGCAGTCCCTTTGATAGTGTCCCTCCTCTTTGCAGAAGTTACAAGCATTTTCTCCAGCAGTGGAGCTGCTAGGAGCAGAAGAAGAACCGCCGGCTTCTTTACCCTTGAATGCCTTAGGGTTGAATGGCTTAGTGCCTTCTTTCTTGACTTGCCTTTTCTCGAGGCTTAGGAAACCTTGTCCGTCATGCTTTCTCTTGTTAGAGCCAACATGAAAGACATGGTCTTTCTTCTGCCTCATGAGCCTCTCTTCCTCCTGGACGATCCTTGCGGTCATCTCAGAGAGTGGCCATTTTTCCTTTAGAGAGTTATAGTTGACCTTAAATTGTTCAAACTCTTCAGAAGAGACTCAAGAATAATTATGACAAGAAGGGCTTCACTTAAAGAACACTCCAAAGCCTTAAGCTTGGTGAAAGCATTTACCACCCTCAATATGTGCTGCCTAACATTTCCGTCAATAGTGTATTTCTGAAGAAGCTTAGCAAAAAGCTCATGAGCATACACTTTGTCGGAGCCTTTAAATTGCTCCTCCATTGCAGTGAGGAATTCTTTAGCAGTGTCTTTCTTAGGAGTGCTTCAGAATGTCCGCGATATTGTCGCTTTCATGATGAGAAGCGCAATATGGTTGGACTTGTTCCACTTTTCCATCTTAACATCATAGTCCTTCTTGAGTTCTGCATACCCTGTGACACCTGCCACAGGTGCCACAGGTTTTTCTTCCCTCAAGGCATAGTCAAATTCATTACAACCCAAACATAATTCAACTTGGGACTTCCAACGAGGGAAGTTACTCCCCGTAAGTGGTTCGATCGTGTCGGACCGGAATGGAGCGGAAGCTGAAATCATCATAAAAGTTCATAAGTAAACTTGCATGATTATAAACTTACGTTGGTAAATAAACAAACATGCCAAGTATTTAATTTCAACTCCATGTCAAAACACCGTTGGGCAGAAAAAACATGGAATTAAAATATCATAGGGGATGACTCATAATAATAAAACAACGTTGGTCCGAATTAAAATTAGAGTCATTCCATTCTCAATTTAAACATCAACATAAAAAAAAATATTAGCATTATTTGATGTCTAAAAAAAGTACATCATCCAAAAACACATAATAAATCCTGAATAAAATATCTCGTTGGTTCAATTTTACCCAGAACAATAATGTGTTTATTACATTTTTTACGCATTTTCTGGTTTAAACAGTGCAAAACATAATATTTATTAACTTAAACGCACTGGAAAAACAGAAAATCGCAACAGTGATTTTGGCCCGAAATACCCCACAGCTACACGTAAAACGGCCCAGCCCAGAAGAAGTTTTTTTTTTTGTGTGTTTTCGCTGGACTGACATAACCTGGGCCGCAGCCCACAGCCGGATATGGCCTGTTAAACCCCCGACGGCCCGGCTGGGAGCCGCGCGTCACTTACAGCCGTTCGATTGAATCGTGCGGTCCGTATCGCTCCCGATCGGAACAAAACAGCCGCCCGATCCAGAACCCTAGTTCAGTTCCCCCAACCCCCCCGCATCTCACGCTCGCGAGGAGAGCGGCGGCACTACGGCGGCTCGAGGAGCGCCGGCCATGGAGGCGCGGCGGCTGCGCTCGCCGGAGGAGCGTGCAGCAGGATGAATCCCGCGCGCTCCCCCGTCGAACGTTGCCCCGGCGTCCGTGCACATGGCGCATCAAGGAGGGAGGAGGGACGCCGGCCACCGCGGCATGAGGAGCGACGGTGACTTGCTCGGCGTCGGCCAAGACAAGGGCGCGTCCATTCGAGCGGAAGCGGCGGCGGCTCAACTGCGTTCCGCGCGTCGTCCCGAGGACGGCGGCGTCGCGGCGTCTTCGCCCTCGCGCAACAGTGTGCGTTGCGCGGGCCCCGAAGGGAAGAGGCGAGTACGCGGCGCGTTAGGTGAGGATTCTCCTCATTCTTCTCCAATTCGTTTTCATCAGTGCTTGATTTGGGGAAAAATAGTCCTAATTGCAGAATTAGGGTTCTTACGAATTGGGGATTAATTCTAGGGTTCTTCATCATGAGGGGTTGCTACTGTAGACTTGCGTGTATCCCTCTGCCTAATATTTTGCTAATGCATATGGAAACAGTACTTAAGCATGATCAATTTTAATCAACTTAACATGAAAGTGAGCATTAGATCTTAACTTAGATTAATTAAAAAATTGATTGACCAAAAGATAGCAGTACTTAATCCGTAGCAATTAGAAAACAACATGATGATGTACAGAGGGCAGCAAGACAGTAGCATGTATATTTGGGCTAACCAGGGGCTAAAACTTTCAATCTTGATCATGAACCCTAAACTTGACATTGATCTAAACATGGTAGTGATGTGGCACGGTAGTAAAAGGGATCTATTGCAATCAATATTGGCGACTGATACCATTGTTGGACTTATTATGCATCTCTGGGATGCCATTAGCAGGAACAGATTGCATCTAGATCACCTAAAACATGAACAGAGAAGGGTTTAGGGATCATTACGTGTCACGGCAAGGATATGATCGCCGCTTGGTGCAGGCTTGATGCGAGGTGATGTAGTCGAGGTAGAAGTCCTCCTCAACGCCCCGATGCCCTCGGGACGCCACCGCACTGTCCGGGGGCGGCAGCGGCGGCTGGAGTAGGTCTTCCGTCGCTGCAGCGCTCCCCCGATCGGATGGGGTGAGAGAATATCGGGAGGGAGTGAAACCGTCGAGAATTGTGATCGCGCGCTGCCAACCCTCTCCCGTTCCCTTTTATGTAGCGGCATGCATGGGGACCTAAACCATCAGTTGGTTTGGGTGCCCCGATCGTATGCCTTAGTTGGGATAAAATCCTCACGCACGTTGGTGCGTGGGGCCTTTTCATTAACGTTATCTTTCCCTTTTTTTTCTGTTAAACTAATAGATCTAACTGGCCTGTTTAAGCCGTCAGATCAAAACCAACAGTGCTAACTGCATTTGCAGTCCGGCATGCTATTCAAGACCACATGTGCAAATGCTTTCTCTGTCCACATGAGGAAGATACAACTCATCCAATTTGTATGCTAGACAGACTTGCCATATGTTTGGCTGCTAAACCTGTTCACAATAGCTACATGTCAGTCGATTGAATTTCGAAGTTGGATAAGTCGATTTTGGTTGATGAAGAAACAACTAGAGGGGTGGAAGAAGCTCGTTGGGCAGGTTACCCCATCATCTATCTTAGGGTCAGGGGTGGGGAGGCGGCACGGCGGCCAGGGGCGGAGCCAGGATTTGAACATGAGGGGGGCGAAACACTATTTTGACGTAAAAGATTGTATATCACCATATGTTAAACTCTCAATCATAGCGTTGATGATGAAGCATAGAATTATGGTTCATAACTACACTAAAAAACGATAAATCTCAACAAACTGTTGGAACTTGAAGTTGAAGCAATTGGTTCGAAAAAGTATTTACCCCATCAGTTGTTGTTGTCTTTCACTTCATCCTTAACTACTATAAAAAGATGCATAATTACTAAAATAATTTACTATTTTATATGAAGCACTAATTAAGTACATTAAGTTCGAAGTTATAAAAAGTCCTATTACTATCGTTCCAAAATAATTTGATTTTTAGGTCGATCCTATGTCAGACTTCTTCAAATTTGTGGAAAAAATATACCAATGTTTGAACACCAAATTAGTTTTGTTAGAACCTTCGGAAAAAAATCATGCTATGTACATTTTTATGTAGATCTTATCATGTATTTTATAAATTTGATCAAATGTACGTTACTCAACAAACGTAGAACTATAATTAGTTTGAAACGGTGGGATGTATATGTAGTGTACCTGCATCTGTTCTGCTCATCGGTGTCTACCCATATTTGATCCGCCTGCGTCTAGCCCTCCCCGCACGTCCACAGAAGACTGTAGATCAATGGACGGTGTTGTTGCCGTGACGAGTAGCGGCCAGCAGCAATGGTGAACGCCCTAGCCCCTAGTAGGACACGCTGATGACAAGCGGCGGCGACGGCGGCGAAAGCCCTAGCAGATGTGCAGCACACCCGTATGTCCGCACATATCAATCGATCGATCTAATTGATCGATCTCCATGGATTAGACACTGGCCCATCGAAAAATAATAGCCAGCCACAACCAACGTACATGGATTATTGGGTTATGTGGGCTTCTCTACTTCGGTTATGTTTCGGTTAATTGCTAATATGGGCTGGGCTAATTATGCAATTAGTTCCGGCCATTAGGCATATACAGTACATACTATCTACAGAATTATTGAGGGGGGCGAGCGATTGGCAGGGGTCTGACCCCTGCTCGCCCCTCCCTGTCTCCGCCCCTGACGGCGGCGGCGCAAGTTCGCCCGCGGAAAATCTCATCGGTATCGGGGCCAGAGGGATGGCTGGGGACGGCGGCAACGCAACAAGGGGAGGAGATTCCAGGGAGGGCAGGGCGGCGAGGTTGCGTGGTGGTGGCCGGCAGGTCGGCCAGTAGTCCGTGGCGGTGGTTGAAAGAACTTGCGTTGGGAGGTGAAAGATGATTTGGCAGCCGTTAGATCACAGACCGAGGGTGGAACCAACCGGAATGTGTGTGTTCGGTCAAATGCAGTGCACGACAGGAGATTTGACTCCTTGTGAGAGGCACGCATACATCACATGGTTGAGTTCAACGTGGTTGGTTAGTGATGCCGAACTACTGGCCCTTTGGAGGATGGACAAAACTTGGGTATACCTGGATCAAATCCGAAAGAGTTAGAGCAATTCCAATGCAGAGACCCAGATGGACACGGATTTTGTCCCTTTTGTGTCCATATGAGTCATCTGTCCGCCTAGCGGACTTGGGGCGGACACGCGATGCACCCAACGCAGAAAAGACATGAAGCGGACAAGCACAACAGAACACAGGCAAGCGCACAGCAGCAGCAGTGCAGCACCACCAAGCGAGCTGGACGACGGGTAGTGCCCCAGCCCAGCGTCGCCGCAGCCGCTAGCCTAGCGCCGTCGCCATCGGCCCCAGGGCGTGGGCTCGCCCCCCTCCTCCTCCCTTCTTCTTCCTCATCGGATCTGGCGCAGAGGAGTTGCTCGGCCATGGCCGACAGCCCAAGGTGAGCAGCGGTTCTGGGCGGAGCCCACGTCCGTGCTCGACCGCCGCTGCAGCCCCAGCCCCAGGCTCGCCGACGTCACCGACCCCCCCTCCTCCATTCTTCTCCGTCACCGGATCTGGCGCAGAGGAGCTGCTCCGCCATGAAAGACAACCAAAGGTGAGCGGCGGTTCTGGGCGGAGCCCACGTCGCCGATGCAGGAATTACCATCGTGCGCCGCCCCTCCGCACCCTATCGCGCCGCCGGGCCTCTTCGTTCCAGCCGGAATCGGCCGACGTAGCGGCGGCAGCAGAGGGGATCGAGAGAGAGTTGTACGAGAGAGACGAGAGATGCTAGCGCACGTGTGCGCGGTCGCTGGTAGGTAGGACCGGGGCGGACACGAGCGGGCGGTAGCGAGCGACGAGTGCGTCCGCTTCTGTCCGCTTCGTACCCATTTGTTCCCAGATTTGGGTCAGTGACGGACAGCAAGCGGACACGGACGTCCGTTTGGGTCGCCTCGTTGGGCCAAGTTTTATGTCCGGATGACCCAAACAGACAAAATGGGTCGCCCCCTTGGAATTGCTTTTAGAGCAACTCCAACGCTGAGACCCAAACGGACACGGATTTTGTCCGTTTTTCGTCCATATGGGTCATCTGTCCGCCTAGCGGACTTGGGGCGGACACGCGGTGCACCCAACGCAGAAAAGACCCAAAGCGGACAGGCATGCGCACATCAGCAGCACCACCAAGCGAGCCGGACGACGGGCAGTGCCCCGGCCCAGCCGCCGCCGCCGCCGCCCAGGAAGCTGGCTCGCCCTCCTCCTTCCTTCTTCCTCACCGGATCTGGCGCAGAGGAATTGCTCCACCATGGCCGACGTCCGTGCTCGACCGCTGCAGCAGCCCCAGCCTCGGCCTTCAAGCGCGACGCGAGCTGGGCAGCGAGCACGCGACGGGCGCGGACGAGGTGGCGCGGCGAAGCGGCGCGCCGACGGGCGAGTGGTGTGGCGGCGGCGGGCGAGTGGCGCGGGCGAGCTGCGGGTGCGTTGTCGGGGGCGGCGGCGACGGGCCGCTTCATGCAGTGCAGGAGCTCCACGGTGACCGGAGCTCGTGATGGGGCTGCGACTGCGGAGGTATTCCTAATGGGGCGGGCGGCGGAGATCTCCTCGGTGCGCGGCGATGGGCGGCGGCGGCGGCATGGCCAGTGACCCGAGGCCTCGCCGGCGAGGACGACAGAGGAGGCGGAGCCCTCGCCGTCGAGGACGGCAGCTCGTGGCCAGGGTGGGGATCTCGCTGTAGTTCCCGGTCGAGCGGCTGGTGCTGTGTCGCTGACTAGTAGGACCAGGGCGGACATGGGAAGGTAGCAGCGGGCGGGAGCGGACGAGAGGAGCGCCCGCTTTTGTCTGTCGTGGACTCATTTGTGGCCCAAATTTGGGCTCAGTTTGGGTCAGGGTGGATGACAAACGGACAGCAAGCAAACATGCACGTCCGTTTGGGTCGCCCGGTTGCGCTGCGTTTTGTGTCTGGATGATTCAAAACGGACAAAATGGATCGCCCCATTGGAGTTGCTCTTAACGACTCCTGTTTGCTTCATTGCTTGGTGATTGGTGATACGTACTCCCTTCGTTCCGATTTACTAAAACCACGACGAGTAAATCGGAACGGAGGGAGTACGTTAGGAAGACAGACATGAACGGTGTGTCGACGGACGGGGGTGGTTGGCAACAGATACAATCAGACGGTAGCGGAGCACGCCGAACCACATGACATCAGGCAGGGGGCAGGTCTGAACCTGGGGAGAAAAGGAGTCACGTCACTTAGTCAGGTTTGGTGCTAATCCCACCATGACACAAACACGCTATATTTTCTTCCCGGGGATCCATAACGAGCACGCTATTGACCACGAGGAAGAAAAACGAGATCGTCCGTGACCGTGAGTGAAACCAACCGGAATGTGGTGTGTTTACTGAATGTCTGAATCTCAAGGTGCGGTTGGATCTGTACATACACGGCACGGACTGACGGACCAGTCGGTCCTCCCGAACGCCGTGCTGCTAGTACGCATGCACGGCGTAAACGTGCAGCGCCACAAAGCTGGGCTTGGGCTTCACCATGCAAACGGCGTGACGTGAAGAGCAAGTCGGCCGATTGAGCCGCCATCATCATTGGCTAATCATCGTTCCTTCCTCGCTCCCGGATACGCACACTCTCAAATCTACTACTCCCTCCGCTCGGAATTACTCGTCGCGGAAATGGATGTATCTAGTATATTCTTGCCAGCAGTCATGCACACTCAATCTACATACATTGAGCAAGCAATTAAAACTGGGTGCTGCGGATGGAGGCGATAGTACGCCATGGGAAGCCGTGTGCACAAGCGACCGATCGAAGAAACGACCTCTCCTCCGCCGGCGAGCAGCCTCGCCCGTTAAATTATTCGATCGAGACGACGACGCCAGAGCAAAAGGGCAACATGCAGTTTCGCATGCCCGGGAAACCACAAATAATTATCTTACATCGTTGGAGACTACTTGCTGGCATAATTAAGAGCGAGCGAGAGGGAGCGGCCGGGATGGCGAGCACGGGTAGACGTGACATGCATACCACGGATAAGGCGGGCCGGCCGGCGCGGCGCGGCGCTCCTCCACTCATGTATCTGTCTCGCCTCACGGCCTGTCGTCCATTGTCGCTGTGCCACACAAGAGAACGTACCCACCGGGCCCGATCCATTTGTTCAACGCTAAACCCTCGGGTTCGGTGTTCTGGAACGGGATTCAGGCGGTACGTCCGGCGTTCTCGGTAGGGGCCCGTTTCTTCAAAAATCACGGAATGTCCACGCGTTTCTGGTTAGACAAATGGCTCGAGGACAGCCCTCTTTGGCAGTCCTTCCCGCAACTATATAACGTAGCCACGGACATCAACATAATGGTGCGTGACGCCTTGTGCACCTCGCCACCGGCGATCCATTTCTTGCGGCCCCTCTCGACGCAAGAAGCGGCTAGTTGGGACTTGCTGCAGGCTAAGATTGCTACCCGACCTCTCAGCTTAGGGGTTGATGGGTGGGGTCTCCTGGGACTTGACCTCGTTCCATAAGTTCTCAATCAAGTCCTTGTATGACAAACTGTCCGAGGGAAGCTCCTTGGACATAGCTAGGGGGCTATGGAAGGCCGGGCTTCCGCTCAAGATAAAGATTTTTCTTTGGCAAATGTTCAGAAAGCGTCTTTCGACGGCGGATAATGTGGTCAAGCGCAACGGCCCCTCTGACGGATCCTGTGTAGTGTGCGAGCTCCACGAGGGCGCGAACCACGCTTTATTCCAATGCGCCTTAGCTAAGTTTGCGTGGAGTGCCATTAGGGACGTGTTCCACCAGAACTGGAACCCTATGTCGGGATCGGATTTATTGGCAGTGTTACAACCCAGCAGGGGGCTAATGCTAGGGTGCTATGGCGCTGCGTGGGTGCGTTGTTGTGGTCCCTTTGGACGACCCGGAATAAGATGACGATAGAGAAAAAAAATTCCCTGTATTTTTCAAATGCCATCTTTTTCTTTAGATGAGGACACCGTTGGGGAAACAACGCGATGTTGAACACATGAGGGCCACGATGGAGAAGGTCAGCAGCAGTATCTCGCGGCTTCGGCACTCGGCGTAGCTGGATCTTGACTCTTTTGGCGTCGGTTGTGTTTTGGGGAGGCAAGGAGTCATGCTTCAGTAGGAATATGTTTGCCCATGTCATGTCTCTTAAATTTGAACCTGGTTATGTAATGCTCGCGTGGCCTTGAGGCCTGTCCGAACTATGTGGGTGTGTAAGTTACTCAAACCTTGTGACGTTGCCTGATGGCTTTATTAATTTAAAGCCGGACGCGACTAGCATCTTCGTTCCAAAAACCGGGCCCGGTCCAGAACAAAGTAAAGGATTCGTCCATTCCTCTGGTCTGGTGGAACGCTCGCTCGCTGGCTGGGATTTACGCACAAGGGCATGCACGTACCAACGAGCACATGAGCTCTGTTGTCTTGATGATGATGCCAATGCTGTTTTCCTCCTTTGTAACCAAAATCTACCACGGAGATGCATGGAACACCCAGGACCAGGAGCAGTAGCAACGATTCGATCAGCGTGTATGAGTATGAGATGACGAGGCTCGCGCTCAATTTGATTATTTTTACATACGCGCGCCAATTTCAGGCGTTCGGCCGTGGTTACAAGGCCACCGGAGACCTTCAAATCGAGCCTACACTCGACCGAGTAGCAATGTGGCATTGACGAGGTCAGACCTCGGCGTGCACCGCCCGTCCGTCCTACCCACCGTGACATAATGACTTCCATTGACCATCGTCGTTAAAAGTTAATTAATTAACAGCACAACAGGACGCAAGCAACCACGTAGGAACCCATATACCCAACCCAGGGCTTATGTATTCTTTTAAGAAGGTCGTACGAACGAAGCCAGAGCTTGGCTTGTCTTGACACCAATGGCGTTTCCTCCTCTCCTTCTACTGGAGTAGAATCTAAATCTGCCTTCCATTTATGTTCGGATTGACACGCACGGTCTGCTGGACAGTTTCAGGCTTTAAACATGCACAGAGGGGAAACAGTAACTAAATGCAAAAAGGTCAATGCCTGCCTGCCGATCCAACGGTTACAAGAGGAGAAAAGGCACACCAAATGAATGAATGGGTGGGTTGGTCCCGCCTTCCCAGTACACCGCACGCTCGTGCAATATGCAATATGCAATCGTTTTTGGAACGGAAATCTGCACTGACACATCACACATGCTCTGGTAGTTAATTAGTGCCAAAGTGGTAGTGTAGATCGATCCTCAAATGTTTTGTGCTAAGCTGGAACTTGATTTTGCTCTGGACAATTCCTCGGTGAAAATGATGAACTTTATGCAGAGTGTCCAATTTTTGGAACATGTATACACTGACTTCCATGTACACACCACGCACGGATGCCAGACATGACAATTCTCCTCAAGCACGGGACTAGTAAAAAAATTGTGGCTACAAATGGCAGTGTCATTAGCAAAACCTCCGTTTTCTTTCTTCCACCAAGAAAGAGGACCCTTTGGCTAGGGTTTCTCGTGCCTTCGGCCGGTTTACTTCGTCTTCTGTGATTTTAGGACCATGAAGACGTGGTGGATGCTGGCCCTTGCCGGCGGCAGGGCTTCTTTTTTCATGCTCTTTTGAGTTTTGTTAGGAATTATGTCCTGCTCAAAGAGGCGAGGCTGCGGCGGCTCTCTACAGATGAAATAAGGTTCTCTTCACCTTGTCCTCATCCCAGCGGTGTTTATAGCATCGTCGGAGGCTGTGTGGAGGTTTGTCTCCGGCGGATCTTGCGGGATTCGGTCGGCGTTTGTCTTCAGTGGATCCACGTGGATCTTGTCTTCGTTTGTCTGTGTTCATATGTCTACGAGCTAGATCCCTCTGATCTACGCTTCACTTCATCGGCTGCGGATGCTGTTCTGGTGCGCTGGTCCTATGGGCTTTAGCACGACGACTTCATGACTGTCTACTACAAGAAGGTTTGCCTGGCTCCAATGAGGGAGGGGTGAAGACGGCGGCGCGCCTTCAGTGTTAGTAGTCGTCGCTAGGTGGTCTAAATACCTAGATGTATTTTTACTTCTAGCGTTGTTTGTATTACCTTAACAGTTGATGGATAGATCGAAAGTTATTTTGAAGAAAAAAATGACAGTGTCATTTTCCAATCAAGCAGAGAAAGTGTCTGATTTGTGGATGCAAAGTAAAGTAATTTAGCCCGCCAAGCGCAGGCAAAACTTCCAAGGTTAGCATAAAACAGGCCACCCGCCCGCTCCCACTCCAACCATCTCCCCTCTCCTCCCCTGTCTGTCATCTCCCTTGCCCCCGAAGCTGCCTGCGTCCAAGCGCCGCCAACCCCTCCTCCCGCCGCCGCCGCTCGCACCTATAAATCCTCCGTCTTGCCGTACCCCTCCTTCGATCTCCACGCAAACCGCTACTCGTCCTCCTCACGGACGCGCTTAATCATCCTCTTCTACCACCTTGTTGCTTCCACCACCAAGAGACCGGGAGCCGAGCAGAGCTAACCAGCCAAGCCAGCCAACAGCCAAGAACCCTACCTGTCATCGCCCATGTCTGTGCAAGTGGCTTCGCCGGCGATGGCGGGGGAGAAGACCATGACCACGACGGCGTGGCCGTACCTGGAGTACATGGCGCGGTGGGAGCGGCAGGTGGAGCGGCGGCATTGTTCTCCGAGCTACCACTTCTCCCGGACGCTGAGGTCTCGCCACAAGCACGCGCTGCGTCGTCTGGCCGGCGCGGCTGCTGCGCCCGCCGCCGCTTAAGGCTCAACGTCTCACACAGATCCGCTCGCTTTGGTGGGCCGCCCGGCCTCGCCGACGCTTCCCACCACACGCCGGGGCGGCGTCCACGGGTTCCGCTACGGCCGCCTACCCCGGAAGGCGCTGCCGGCCTCGAACGAGGCATCCGTCTACTTCTGGTAGCAGCCAGGCCGCGAGCGGTGGCGTGGAGCTAGAGCCTAGAAGCCTAGCACTACCCCAAACTGAGTTTTTCCTGACGGCCAAAAACCGTCAGGAATAAGCCATTCCCGTCAGGAATCCCCCGTCAGCAATAGCCTGTCAGGAACGACCTGCATTCCTGAAGGTAACCGTCAGGAAATACATTCCTGACGGCGTTTCCTGACGGATGACATTTTGCCCTGAGTTTGTCTTTCCTGATGGTGTCCCCGTCAGGAATACACCTTCAGGATTGAACTTTTCCTGATGTCCATGCTACTGTACAGAAGTCCAGAACAGCAAATTCAGTAGGTACATTAAATCATTCAAAATTCAGCAAAAATACAATTGATTCCATTCATATTTCTGCACAGCAATATGCACAACCGAGTAAATAAGATCACATTCATTGTAATATCTTTTGAATTGTTCAGAAGATGATATTCCAACTCATGGTTCCCAAAAACTTAAAAAGAACAAGAGCTGCTCCATTTAGCCCCTCCAAAAGACAAACGAAGCTGAACAGTTAGAAAATACATTCCTAAATGATTCTCCTTGGTCGGAGTAGCACCATGGTCTTCTCAGCATGGGAAGAAGCTGCCAAACAGAGTACCAACATGCTCTTAGGCTTGGGAAGTCCATCCACTTAAAAGGAAAAAAATTGTAAGTATTAAGTACTTCTAATGTTGAAACAGATTTCAACTAAAAACAGCCAAAGGAATAACTGTGATATACAGAAAACAAAAAAGAGATGAACATGCACATTCTACAGTAAACAGATGAATAAGTCTGGTGAAATAGGGTCCTTTCCAGCAAATAGAACTAGATAACGACGATATGTATTGTTGGCATGAATGGCTTCTAACTTTCTCTAAAACGGCTCCAAACCACAAGGAATTGACAACTACACAATAACTTCATCATAGAACTACAATTTAGATCTGAAAACTATAGTTATCACAATCTTCATGGCTAAAAGCAACTATAACAGTATCAAGTGTGCATATGAAATTAAACAAGTTGACCTCTGAACCTTGTACTACAATAGTCTATGACCAGAGTACCTTAAAAAACAACTAAAATAAGGATTAGTTGATAAAAATGTATAGAACAGACCTGAATACGAGTCTTGATGCTGGTCTTCCCAATCAAAGTTGCAAAGAACTCCCAGAAGGTATACCATTGACCAAACATAATACCAGCAACATCAAACAGCAGGTTTGGAACCTAGTAATCACAAAGAAAATAACTTGTCAGCGGGCCGGAACAGACCTGAATACGAGTCTTGATGCTGAAATTAAGAACTGCTATATGTATGCTTCAAATGAATTGGTGATAGCATCATAAAGTTTTCCAACTCATCAGTTTGCCATGTCTTAAGCTTTGAAATGTTTGAAGACAGTAGTATCAAGAACCTGTTGGTAAGCATATCATGTATGCTAAAAAACCGTAATAAAAAAACATGAATGATGAGCGTACCTAACTAAGCAACTGTCAAAAAATTAGTGGGAGGCTCACATATAGCTACAAAGTTGTAGAAGTGTAATTCAGCTCAATTTCAGCAGTGCAACCAAGTAAAAAGCATTTACCACCGGCATGGATGTAGCTATCAAATGAGATATGACAAAGAGGGCTATCAAACAGGAACGCTTCTATGTCATGCGCCGTTGCATACGGAAAATGGATGTAGCTTCAGAAACTTAATGAGTTTAAAACAGTAATATAATGGGCTATTTTCCATCAGCACAATACATAAGTTTGCATCAAGTTCCGTACACATCATCAAAATGGTGTTAGATAATTTGAAATGGAGTGAGGTACACATCATCAACAATTCTCTCACCTATATACAACGAAACTGCACTGCAGTTGTACACAAAAATCAATTGTAATCTATCTACTCCCTCCGCCCCAAAATAAGTGTCTCAACTTTGTACTAACTCTAGTACAAAGTTGTACTAAGTTTGAGACACTAAATTTGGGACGGAGGGAGTATTTATTTTCGAGCTACGTAGTGCTCTCCCTTCAGGTTTAGAATCTCACGATGTTGCGATTTTAGTGTTGAGCTAAATATCTAAATCTGGAAAGAACTTGTCTAGGTTACGATGTCGCGCTCCTAGAGACAAACACAATTAAGATATATTTAGGAGATGAACTATTCATAACAAGAAGATAAGAAGGGAGCCTCAAAATTAATACAGTACTAATTTATCCTACAATGTCAGCCATTCGTGCGTATATTCTATTAATCTTATAGACTATAAAGAACAATATACCTGCAGAGGATGAATGTAGCGGGAAACATGCCTCCTTCCTTGCCATGGTAGCTGACATGCTAGCTTCGGACCCTGCTACGGGAGGAACAGAGCAACTCTGTTATGTAGTCTACTTCAGAAATCACAAATGTAATAAAGTTGCCCATAGAAGGTAATGTAGCAACCATTGCGGCTACTGCTAAACTCTCAGCTAGGGATTAGACTAATAAAGTTGCCCAGAACTCCTCTAGTTTCCAATTTATGTTTCTCTCAGATTTCTGAAAATAAACACAATATGTCAACTTCAAGTTGGTTAAATACAGTACCCAGGTGTGTTATTACGACAGATCTAACTAAAACAAAGACCATTGCGGCTACTCCTCAACTCTCTGCTAGGATTCAGACACCAATAATGAAAAAGAGTGTATGCTGCTACCTTTTTTTGTGTCTTCCTTGACAATCTCCTCAGGTCGGTTGTAGTTCGCCCAGACTTGACTCGGCACTGGGAGGAGCTGGACTGGGAGGGAGACAGAAGGGTGAGGCTGCTGGCCAGCGTGGGGAGCAGATCTGGATGGCAAAGGCGGACCCAGTCAACGGGGAGAGAGACGGCGATGGGGTGGCCGGATGTCGAGGGGGCGGCGCTGGACGGCGAGGGAGGCGCCTGTCGATGGGGATGGAGGCGGCACTGGAGCCGCTGGACGGCGACGGAGCGGCGCTGGACGGCGAGGGATACGCCCGTCGATTGGAGGGAGGCGGCGTAGGAGTGGCTGGTCGGCAAGGGAGTGGCCCTCCGTGGGGGATGGAGACGGCGCTGGAGGCGTGGGCGGCAGCGGGATTGGGGTCAAGCACCAGATGCGGCGGCGCCGGACGCGGATGAGGCGGCTGGATGCAACTAGAGAGATGGGGACGACTCGATTTTGACTCTTCGTCCCCTCCCAAGCCAAAACAAAGGCAGAACTCTACGCACCCACGTTCCTGAAGGCCGGGTGCGACCCGTTCCTGAAGGAGGTCGGGCGACCTTCAGGAATGTGCTGAGCCGTCACGAAAAATTCAGTTTGGGGTAGTGTAGAACAGAAAGAAAGCCAAGGCGGCAGCACACTTGTTGGCTTCTGCTGTATGTACTGTCCGACTTCGGGACGCTGTGAACATCACTGATAGTCCAGCATTTTTGTTCGTTTGGCGCCGCAGCAGAGCTAGGGGTTAGTTCAGTATACAAGCTAGTGTGCCAAGGACAAGTGAGATTCAGTGGTGCTTACTGCATTTTCAGAAGCTGGGTTCCACTAACATGTAAAGATTTTTATTTGGTTGGCTATTCAATATACTTCCTCCATTTCACAATGTAGTGTGTCCGCGCTTTCTGAAATTTAAGTCTGATCATAAATTTAACTACCGAAACAATTCAGTGGTATAATATTTGTTCCTGGCATAGTCGGTCTCGTTGGTTAAATTTACTATCAAACTTGTATCTCGAGAAGCGTTGCCACACTACATTATGGAATGGAGGAAGTACAGAATTTGGACATCTAACCGCGGAGTCCGGCAAGGCCACATGTGCCGGACGCGGCTAATCTGCACCCGAGCTCATATGCTCCTGCATGAACAGTAAAATCGAAAAAAAATCAAAAAAAATCAAAAAATTACAAATTTTTTTTGAGAGAAACATTGACAAAAGTTCTAAGTGCCTGCAAAAATTCGTCATGAAATCACATTCCTAGAAGGCGTGGCAAAAAAAAACAAAAATAGTACTCTAAAAAAGCTACTTTCAAACGCATTTTGAAGCACTGAATTTGTTTTTTTTTCACGCCTTCATCCTATCATTCACAACAGAGATGAGTTTCTTGTAATAAATCTTGCTGCTATCTTGTACTCGTAAACTAATATAAGAGCATTTTAATCATTACTTTAATGATCTAAACGCTTCCATTGACATACTCTCAGATAAGAAAAGTTTGTTGCGGAAAGGTCTACACCAGTCGTTCCTGGCTGTTCATACTTTCAATCCTGTGAGATGAAAAAATATATGTGAGTGTTTGGTCAAATGCAGTGCATGAATGGTTGAGTTCAACATGGTTGGTGAGTGAGGCCGAACTACTGGACCATAGGAGGACGGAAAAAACTTGGTGCTTGAGATGCGATGCAGGGACGACGATGATGTCGCGCATGGTGATTAGTGATGTGTGGAGATAGGGACAGCAGTCTGAAACTGGGGATAAAAAAGGGGTCGATCGTGTCACTTGCTCATGTTTCGTGCTAATCCCATCATGGAAAACACGCTATTTTTCTCTTGTCGACTGATCACAAACACGCTATTGACCACGAGGAAGAAAAATGGGATTCTCTGTGAAGCCTGTGGGTAGGGTAACCTGAACCAAAGCACCGGTGTCTCTACTGAACTTCGAAACCCATGTGGTCATTACATTACATGTCGTCGTGGTGTAGTTGTAGACGTGCAGCGCCGCAAAGCTCGGCTTGGCTTGCCCTCAACCATGCAAAATGGATGCAATGCACCAGGTTACAAGTGTGACGTACAACGCACAGCACATGGCCTGTGTAGATTAGCTAAACTACGGGGACACGTACCTCATCGTGGTCGAGAGTGACAATAGAAATAGCATTACGGCAGTAACTGCTTTCGACGTGGACACGTGTGGAGTACGCGTTACATCTCAGCAGACAGAGCGCAAAGAAAGCTACTGGTTGCAATACAATTTACAGCGCTTGTCCACGGCCATACGCCAGATTCAAGAAGACGGAGAGGGTTCGTTAGCCCTGTTCGGCAGCTCTCCGCTCCGTAGCTCGGCTCTTGGAGCGGCCGAAGCGGAGCGACCGGCAGCCTATTTTTTTGGAGTCGTCAAAGTGATGCTTTGTTCGCTCCCATATTTTGCAGAGCTGGATGACTTAATTATATTCCGATGACAAGAAAGATTAATAACTAGCTATCCTGGGATTCTCATCAGACAGACATGTTATAACCATCCATGCATGCATGCATGCAGGGACACAACACGTTGTATTGACTCGTTTGACGGCATTGGCCATTCTGAAACCTGAAAATGTATTGTATTGTAAATTACTTATGCATCTACATGTTCTTTTTCAGTGCGAGGAGTTAACGGTGGTGCGCTACAGCACATAACGTAGGAGACAAGAACAGAGCGGAGCAGTGCACCCATCGTGAGGTGAAGACCAAGGCCCAGTTCTTTTGCCAGAATCCGGGGATTCTCTCAGAATCCGACCCCTATCCAGCGTCTCCCAGAATCTTTGAGCAGTTTAGATAGGATTGTAAAACAAATGGAAAAAGCTGGGTAAGGGTCGGATTCTGGCAAAATAACTGGGCCCATGTCTGGCGTTTCGACCAGGCAACGCCATCATCATATCATTGGCTAATCATCGATCCTTCCTCGCTCCCCGATGTGCACACTGAATCTATCTATCTATATACGTATTTGTTGACAGTCATGCACACTCAATCTATATACGTTAAGCAAGCAATTGACTGACGCCGGATAATGGAGGCGATAACACGCCATGCGACGCCGTACGCACAAGCGACCCATTCAACCAAGCAACACAAAGGACCTCTCCTTGGCCACGGATAAGGCGGGCCGGCCGGCGCGGCGCGGCGCTCCTCCACTCCTGTATCTGTCTCACTGTCTTGTCGTCGTCCATCCTGATCGCCGCCGTGTGCGACCGCGCGCGACGGCAGAACCTTCCGATCGTACTATTAGGTAGACCGTAGACCCACCCGGCCCGGCCCCGGCATGCACGTAGGCGCACGAACCAAACACATGAGCTCTATTCTCTTGATGATGCCAATGGCGTTTTCATCCCTTCCCTTGTGACCAAAATCTACCTCGCCGATGGAAGACCAAGCAACGATTCAATCAGCGTGCATGAGATGACGAGGCTCGCGTTTGATTTCTTGTTTATTTTACTTACACGCGCCAATTTCAGGCTTCCGGGATTACACTCGACCGAGTAGCAATGTGCATTGACAAGGTCAGACCTCGACGACGAGCACCGCCCGTCCGTCCTACCCACCGTGACATAATGACTTCCATTGACCACCGTCGTTATGAGTTAACAATAATTAATTAACAGCACAACGGGACGCAAGCAACCACGTACGAACCCAACCTCGAGTAAGAACAAACAGAAGGTGGTACGAACGAAGCCAGAGCTTGGCTTGTCCACACACCAATGGCGTTTCCTCCTCTCCTTGTACTAGAATCTAAATCTGCCTTCCATTTTATGCTCGGATTGACACGCACGCGTGGACGATTACAGCATGCGTCCACGCGCCAGCTTCAGGTTTAATGCGTGCACAGGGGCGAAACAGTAGTAAATAAATAAATCAAAAAGGTCAAAGCCTGCCTGGCCGGCCGATCCAACGGTCACAAGAGCAGAAAAGGCACACCAAATGGGTGAGTTGGTCCCGCCTTCCCAGTACTGCTCTTGCAATGTGCAATAGTTTTTGGAACGGAAATCTGCACCTGGCACATGCCCATGCTCTGGTAGTAGTTAATTAGATTTAGTGCCAAAGTGGAATTGCCGATCGATCCTCAAATGTTTTGTGCTAAGCTGGAACTTGGTTTTTTTGCTCTGGACAATTTCTCAGTGAAAATGATAAACTTTACTAGATGTAGAGTCATCTGACTGTCCAATTTCTGGAACATGTCTACACTGACTTCCATGCACACACCACACACACGTAGGAAGAGGAGAAATTAAACTACTAAAACAATGTGGCACAGACTAGAAGGAAGCTACAAATGGCAGTGTCATTTTCCAATCAAGCACAAAGTGTCCGTATGATTTGTTGATTCTAAAATAAAGTAAAATTAGCCCGCCAAGCGCAGGCAAAACGTCCAAGGTTAGCATAAAACCGCCCACCCGCCCGCCCGCTCCCACTCCAACCATCTCCCTTCTCCTCTCTCCTCTCCGCTCCCTTCCCCCCGAAGCTGCCGGCAGCCAGCGCCGCCAGCCCCTCCTCCTCCTCCCGCCGCCGCTCTCTCCTTATAAGTCCCCCGTCTCGCCGTATCCCTCCCCAGATCTCGACGCAGACCGCCGCTACCGCGACTCGTCCTCCTCACGCACGCGCTTTTAATCATCTTCTTCTACCACCTTCTCGCTTCCACCACCAAGAGACCGGGAGGCGGGAGCCGAGCAGAGCCAGCCCGCAGCCAAGAACCTGCCCGCGCCCATGTCCGTGCAAGTGGCTTCGCCGGCGACGGCGGGGGAGAAGACCATGGCCACGACGGCGTGGCCGTACCTGGAGTACATGGCGCAGTGGGAGCGGCAGGTGGAGCGGCGGCAGCTGTTCCTGCGGAGCTACCACTTCTCCCGGGACGCCGAGGTCCCGCCGCGCGCGCGCACGCGCCGCGTCGTCTGGGCCGGGGCGCGACGCCTGCGCCGCGCCGCCGCCAAGGGGCTCCGCCGCCTCCGGGCGCGCATCCGCCTCTGCTTCGGCTGGGCCGCGCCCGCGCTCCGCCGACGCTCCTCCCCACGCCGTGGCGGCGTCCACGGGTTCCGCTACGGCCGCATCCCCCGCGGAAAGGCGCCGCCGGCCGCCGCGTCCGTCTGCTTCTGGTAGACAGGTCGCGAGCTAGTACATGGCCAACGCGTGAGCGTACTTGTTGGCTTCCAAGTTAAGTTGTTGATTGCTTAGGTAAAACAATTAGCCGATGAATGCTAGCTGGCGGCGACTTATGCAGTTCTACTCCAGCTTCATGGAGTGTTCGTCGCTGCTTGCTCTGCTCGCTGTTTGACTAGAGAGAGAGAGAGGGGATAATTAAGTAAACAGGGCGCCTGCGTGTTGCTCAAGTGGGATTGGTTATGTGTGGACGTTTTTTCGTTCTTTTTGGTGTCTAATTACTCTGAATGAATTGACTGTGTATCTATCTGAAGTCTTCTCTGTTCTTGCTTGACGCCTCTGCTGATTTCTTACCTTCATATGTGATGATTGGTAACTCTGAAGTGAAATCGTCTGTGTTCTTGCTGTGGTGTTTGACTTGCGTCCCTGCTCCTCATTTGTCTCTTGACAGATAAAAAGTGTGGCTTGCGTCCCTGCTCCCCGTTCCATATGTGATTGATTGCTTACATAAAAGTAAACAGAACATAGCAGAAAACACAAGTGCAGTGGTATCATGCGTGCAAATTTGCAATTCAGGGAAACCAAGCCACAGGTTTTTGTCTGTCAAGAGACAGATGGCACATTCTTCGTCGAGAAAAACAGAGTACAGTAATATTTTTATCGTGCGTGCAAATTTGCAGCAATACAGTGAAACAAAGCCACACTTTTTATCTGTCAAGAGACAAATGACACATTTTTCGTAAGCAAAAATACAGTGAAACAATAACATTTGCCTGTGTGTGTGTGTGTGTGTGTGTCCATCATGCAAACAAGATGAGGTGGAGAAAGATGTGCGGTGTCTCCTTGGACTGCAATTTGGGCAGGGACCAAGTCCAAGAAAAAGAAGGAAGATTCTCCAAAGTCTCGGGTCAGTTTTGAAGTGGGTGAGAATGTGCGGCGAGGCGAGCCACACCGTGAACCAGCCCAAGCTTTATTTCAAGTGCGTGCCTCGGTCAAAAGGCTCGGCAGGAGGAGTCAGGGAGAAAGAAGAGGATGCCAAATTGCCAATGCAGTGGCAGCCTCTGCCTCTCTTTTCCCTGTGTCCCTTTCCAGTCCATGACGACGGGTGATGCCCTCTGACTTTCTCCCATGGCCGCCCAAGCTGAATTCTGACGATTTTTCTGTGCAAGCAAATGCATCCAAGGCCGCCCAAGCTGAATTTCCTCTCGTCTTCGTGCTCGTCGTGTAGTTTTTGTTACAGTTACACATGAATGCCATTATTTACTCCTGCGTGGCAGCGTGGGTACGTGCCATCGATCGCCATGATGGGTTCCTCCGGTAGTACAGTACAATGCACGAAGAGTGCATGTCCGCTGCATGCCGATGCCGTCGTCGCCTCCAAACGGATTTATGATCATCATGCCGTGCGAGGTACTGCCGGTGTACCGGCCGCAAAATAATTCGAGTAACTGACCCAAGATACTACGAATTCAATATAGGGTACTATATTAACTCACAGGTGCCCACTACAAATTCTACATTCAAATTGCCCTGGGTATTTTTTTTATCAGTGAAGCCATTTAATTAGGAGTAGTGGGGCACTAGTATTGTACTGATGAGTGCACTTGAGTATACTCCATGTTGCGACCCCAGGGTCGTCGGGTACAGTCACTGTCAGTGCGCATGATTGCCCTATCCCACACGCCAAGATGATTAACTAACAATCCCAGTCGATCGCCGGCTTAATCACGCCGACCGGGCTTGCAACCGTATATTAAAGCCGCGCGTGTGCACCGTAGTCCCCATCCGTCGACTACATCCATTATCCAATGCCACGACGATCTTAAATACTGTATATAGCAGATTGTGATGTTTCTGTGCGTGATCGGATCCGCTTACTCAGATATGATACTGCTACGTGACATGATGAATTGATGATCATCATGCATGATTGCTCCTGTGGTGCCATGCCATGCCATGCATGCATGCACAGCCGAAAAAACAATCAACACATGATGATGGATCGGTTGGCTCAGTAGACTCGGACGTTTCTTCCGGGTTTTTTTTTCTGTTGCCTGACATGACGGCTCTCGTCTTGTGACTTGTGTGTATGTCCGTGTGTGAGAAGGAAATGATTTCAGCACACCGTACTGATCATCCTGGGGTGTAGTGTACGTGGTCGTGGTGTAGGACTGTATGTACTACAACTGGGGCGTGCTTTTAGTTTGGAAGGGCTGCTCAGCTACCTCGTTGCCATGCCACTCTGTTCGTTCTGCGCAACCAAACGGACAATTTTTTTGAACCAAAGAGTCGTAAAGCTGGCCCGGCCTGAGCGTGCTGCACCAAAGAGAAAAAGCAGCGTGTCAATTTGAAATTATCGGCCTGAGACTGAGAGGGACACGGATCTCGCTTTGAGGCGAGCCAGCTGGGCTGCTGCTTTGAGAATTAGAAGTTGTCAAAGGCTGCCTGGCATCGGCTAGAGGTAGTAACGCGTGGGGAAATGGGCTCGCTGCATAGGGACTGCAGTTTTCTCGTGTCTTTCCGGGCTTCCACAAACGTAACTGTTTCACGGACGACAAGTGCAAGCCGATTTTCGCACGGTCATGGAATCGAGCGGCTGTTACCCTTTAAGTCGACTGCATGTGCGGCTGGATTTACACCGTCGTGCATGAATCATCCGCCTATTGTCGTCCGTATAACATGATTCTTCCGTCCCCCGCCGGTTGGCGAAATAAGGCTGACTCCAACGCGGCGATTCATTTCGTCCGTCCTCGCTCCTTTGGTCAGCGCGAAACTCAAACAAACGGGTGCCCTTTTTTTTGTCCGTTCGTGACCCATTTTCAGCCCAAATTTGAAATGGGTTTGTGTCAGCGCGGATGCTTGCGATGCTCTCCATAACGCGCCTCGTCTCTCCCTCACACGATAAATTGGAAGAAGGAGACATGGGGAGGAAGGGAAACGGTTGGTTGATAGAGGAGGAAAGTTTGTGGACAAGTTCTGTTTAACATTACAACAATCCACGATGCCCCCATACAACACACTCTGCTGCTTAAGTACTTGACGAGTGGGTCACGTTGGTGCCACGGCTTCAGTCTTCTGGTAGTCCTCATCACCGTCAAGTGGCCCCCGCTTGGTCCTAGGCCCCATTGATCATTGGCCTTATCGTAGTAGTGCTAACATCCACATCCCCCCTCGAAGCTGGCTTTCCCCAAAGTCAATGTTGATGGAAAGCGTCATTGCAGGTCATCCGTTTCTTCCCACGTTGCCATGGATGGAGGAAGGGCCGCCCATTGCACCAGCACGCGATATTGAAGTCCTTGTGCCGTCTTGATCACGCGGTCACCAAGGATGGCCACTAGCACCTATTCCATGCAGATGATCTCGTTATCTGGAGGTAGCTCCTTCTCCACCTGAACCTCAACGCCAATCGCCCTCTTGAGATGTGAGACGTGGACCACCGAATAGATCTTACTGCCCTCGGGTAGTTGGAGCTTGTACACCACTTTGTCGATGTGCGCGATGATCCGAATATCCGCTAGCCCACTGAAGATTGGACGAACAGTTGCAGTCATAGGAGAACTACATCGCCCACCTCAAATTCTCGATCCGTGCGTTGCTTGTCCGCCAGTTTTTCATTCGATCTTGCGCTTGCTTGAGTTGTTGTATAGGAGTTCCCGTATAACTTCTCGTTCCTGCAACCAAGCTGCCATGTCTGGTACAATGCTCTCATAAGGTGTCCGACACAAGGCCGAGTGAAAGTTTGTATGATATCACGACCACTTGTACCAGTCTTTTGGGCAGGCCTGCACCGAGCAACGCAGATGTGTCTCCGGACACTGGTTGACACACTTCGTTTGTCTGTCAATTTGCGGATGACAGGACGAGCTCATTTTGAGTTGAGTTTGCGCTAGCTTGAACATGTCATGAACTTTTTTGTGAATTCTCGAACATTTTTTGAAAGCCCAAACAAATTTTATTTTTTTGGATTTTCCAAACAATTTTTGCATTCATGATCTTTTTTGTGAACATTGCTCGAATACAGGTGAACCTTTTTTTTTTGAATTCATTACCTTTTGTTTTCGTTTTCGCTATATTTTTCAAATTATAAAATAAATTGACCAAAAAAAAGAAATGAGAAAAACGAAACAAAACAAGGTGCACAATCTTGGCTGGGCGAGGCCCATCGTGCGCGGGGCAGACGCCGGAATGATGCACAGCTTTGCCTAAAAAAAAGGTAGCCATACACCGCAGCACCCACGCTGTGACTGCATCATGTACCAACCCAACCACTGCAACCTCGCGGACTGCTAAATGAACATCCATAGGTTCTTAAGACAGTGCAGAAAAACACTTTTGATTCAACACAGGTTTTTAGGAGATTACGGAAATGCTCCAGCATCTCACTAGCACCACAGGTTCTAATTTGCCGTTTTCCCCAACACTTTGTCCACTTTAACAACAACAAGTCACTACAGACCAAGCATACAGAGTTAAGATGACAAACAAAACGGATAACAGTGACCCATACGCTGACACGACAGTCCACAAAAGACAAAACTATCCCCGCTGGTGAACTCGAGCTTCCTTCAGTGATGAGCTCGAGTGGATCAACCTAATCCCACGCCTCTACACCATAATGTGAGCGTCGCTAACATATAATGGAGAGTCCTCAGCCGTCTCTAGAATTGACTGTCTGCCTGCATAGGATGAATTTGACGATTAAGAAAAAAAATGGCATGGTTCACATAATTGGAGACAAATGAACTGCACTGCACGCTAACAGTTTTCGCAAGTCTAAACTTAAAATTTCATTCATAACCCTGGTATCGCACAAGATTATTCATAAAGATATGCAATTGAATGAATGGTTCTCAAGCTTTTCATTGACAATTTAACATAGGAGATTATGTACTTCCACACTACAAAAAAGTTCGGGGAACTCTCTTCTTTCTTAATGAATTCGAGATCCTTTGGGGCAACTTAAAAAAAAAAACAATACCATAGACAACTCAAATTTCAAGATGCTGGGGAAAATTGAAGCAAGAGCAATACTTTCTAAACTCAATATGTTTAACACCCAATTGAATGAACCTACCAGTCAACTTCAGCAGGGAAAAATAACATGCTATTCTTTTCTAAGTTATTAGAGAATCAAATCAAATTTAAAAACTACCAAAAGTTCTCACTGCTACACAAGGCTGGTTTTTTTTTTTTCATAATACGAAGACAATTCGCTGATGTAATCCAAGAAGAAAAGAAAAGCTCACCCAACTTAAAATGATAACAACAATTAAATTCTAAGAACATGCAGGCCTACTGGGCAACAAGGACAAATGCAGCGACCATGAGAGATCCTACGAGGATTGTAGACAACAGAAAAGTGAGAGCAATAGAGCTGTCCAAACCGAACCAGGGCACCATAATTTGTAGTTGGCTCGTACCTTTTACTGCAAGAGCTCATGTAGCAACTGAACCTAACCGTGCACGATTGCTCTTTGACTTTGTCTTCACAAAAACTCCCCATAAGTAACTCTTTCCGTCTATCCCTGTTACCATGGTATGAAATTAGCACACCACTAAAAATAATCAGTCACTGCATTTGATTTTTGTACGCAGGCATATAAGCAAAACAAATAGACGACTTCATCAAATAAAAAGAACATATTATGGGTGGTTCTATTTTTCGTAGAAAACCAAAATATAGAGTAAGAACACTAACACTGACAGTCGGGTGGAAGCACTTCTGAGGAATACATCAACAACATCATGTCATCGATATATGCGTGCATGACAAAACCGCAGCGCGTATCCACGAGACAAGGGTGCTTCTTGTTCCAACTTCAAATACACAGAAGGAATGAAGGAACATTGATTATATGAATGCACATGCCATAAACAAGGTAAAAAAAATTGCAGTCACACATAAACACATTTATTGTACTGAGACAATCATAAACCTACCAGTCAACTTCAGCAGGAAAAAATAACAAGGCAATGTCTTCATAAACTGGAGAGATTTTCTCAAATGTCTTTGGCCAGTAATTCTTTCGAGGTGATATCTTCAATTGCATATTGCTAGGCATCTTCTTGGCGATATTACAAACTCTGGGTGATACTACAGATGGGTGGTATGCTTTAAATTCACCAAGATTGAAATTTTCTCCATCAGAGAGAAGAAAGCATCCCCTAAAAAGCGACGAAATGTCAGAGCATAACAAGGTTATCACTGATTACATCTCAGATATACCAAAAAAATAAATTTAAATTGTGATGCTAGAAAATGGACAACACTAGACAACTGAAATACATGTTGATCATAAGAGGCCAGTAGCATTTATTCTTATGAAGCCGAAATATGAAAACCCAATGTTACGGGTAGCATATTAAGTACTCTGAGTTTAGTAATCAACTTGGCATGGTCGCATAGTAATAGAGTAAGGAGTTCACAAGGACATAATTTTTGCAACCATGTGGTCAGGCTTAGTGGATATGCTTGCATAAATGAGGGTGTTATGTGACTTGGTCTCTTCTACAACAATAAAGAAGGGATAGTGAGTGGATATATTGCACTAACAACACTCTTAGTGTGTCAAGTACACAAGCATCCTGAATCCTAAATGGCAATTTCTCATAAAATGAATAGGTCCAATTGGCTAATATATGATTCTGTCAAATTAAGAATTATTTACTTATGAAACAGAACCACTCTTGTAGCTTTTGTTAATCTTACTTCGCAGGAAAGAATAATCAAATCCATTTGGGCTATTTTTTTGAGCAACCGGCAGGAGCTCTGGCTGTTGCCAAGAAAGTATTTGTTTGTTCACTTAACCTCAAAACATAAAATTAAAATGTAATATGCATTCTATTTTTTCTTTCCTTTCGTACGGTGAATGTTTATTCACCTATGGTTTGGTTAAATTAATTCTGAAATTGATCTAGAACATTTTTGTGTTGGAACCAGGGAAATCCTCCTCTATTTTATTTTACCTACCAAGAACAATCAGAATAAAAGACAGAATGATTGAAGTTATCTAGCCTGCAAAACAAGTTTTTCCAACACCTACCTAGTTTTCCAAATATTAATGCTAAGCAAGCTAATATACCCTAGCCTAGAATCCAAATACATCCACAATGTTCCATTCATATGTTTCAGAAGTTATAGTTGTACTTGGGATTTCTTTAGGAGATCAACTAATTTTTGGTCAATCAAAACTAACGGTGTGGATAAACTACTCCTACCCATGGAGATGCAGATCCAGTGTGTTTATGAAATGACTTCATTATCATGAGATCATTGGTGCAATAATAAATGAAAATCCGAGCTGCAAGTTCTGTGTTTTTTCATACTAAACTTTTTAATATCCTAGATTTCTATGTTGTCATATTTGTTTTATTAAGCAACCATGGTTGATCATTACAAGTTGAAATGATCCATACATGTTGAGATATAAAAATGTAAAATAACTAAGGGAGCAAATTGATTACTCACATCCAACAAATTGCTTCTGGTGGAGGGCGTCTTGCATACTCTGCACTTGAGTTGATGATCATTGGCATGTCTATATTGTTGTTCAGACTCTTTGTTCTAGATCCGCATCCATTGTCAGCATTTGTGGTCCCTTTAAAAATGGAATACAATCTGTTAGCAACTGTAATAACCATCAGATTAGTCCTCTTAAATTCTGAAATCCAATCTGATGTAAGACCAATACATATATTTCGTGTCAATCAAGAGTAACAATATATGCATGCTAGGTTTTGAATGCTTGCCAACAATAATCATTCTACTTTGACACGAAATATTTATTTTATCAAGAAGTGTAATATTAGATATTAAGCTATTACAAATTATACCTGAAGCACTGAATGCCATTTTTCCAGTAGGACGATCGCCAACCGAGGAGTTGCATTTTCTTTTATCTGCAGCACTGACTACCTTCTCTTCTTTAGGCCGATCTTGAAGCTGATGGTCATTGATTTTAACTTTTCCTTTTCTGCTGTATGTAATCATAGGAATCGTTGCACCTATTTTTTCAAACTTGATGTCTTCATGGACTGTATTATTTGGTGGAAACAACAGCTATCTGTTCTGAACAAGGAAAAATATGGTACTAGATGCGTGGAAATACCTGGTTGTACTTTCTGTCTCTTGTTCATATCCTCAACTTTTATCTGGTTTTGACTTGCAATAGCGGATCGTTTCAGGGCAAATGCTTGATTTTCACTCCTATTGGGAGAAACACACTTCATCTTTCGTGGAGTGCGTTTATGTCGCACAACAAGCCTTGGCCAATTATGAGTAGTTGGCATACTTAATAGTGCCACCTCTTGAGAGGGAATGGGTTTCACTTCAATTTTCACCAACACCAACATTAGGGAGAAGATGAGCTTAGTAATAGGATGAAACAAGTGATGATGTTTGTAAAATGTTCTTTTTACCTTCAATAGGTTTTGTGTCCCCATTATCCTTTTTTCGGCATTCATCGCAGCACCATTCATGTATCATTTCAAGTTCCACCACAACCAAGCAGTAACTAGAAAAGGAAAAAATAAAAGGGGGAAAACTTTGAGAGAGGTAAATAAAAGTTCCCCGTTCAATGAACTCCACCTCAGAACTGTAAAAGATAATTCACTTCAACACATTTTTTCAGAGCAAAAAAAAGGATATACTAAATCTTGGATCATCTAGAAATGCTTTGAGTTTTAGGGGTTGTTTGGTTATAGGTATAGCATTTCCATAATTTGCCACATATTTTTTTTGCCAAGCTGCCAAAGGTTAGTTCAACAAAATGAGAGGCACAAGTTGGTAAACCTAAGAGAATCTTGCCATATTTTTCGAGTATGTGATGTGGGGCCCAAGTGTGACAAAAACATCTTACCTAAGGTGAGGTTTGAACCAAACACCCTCCTAAGATGGTAAAACTTGCCTAACCTTATGTGTGGCAATCTAAAGCAACCTTAGTAACAAACCAAACAACCCCTAAATTAATAGTTTTGGCTCTTTGCGTTGGGTTTTTGTTGCCAAATCCATCCAAGTATCATATAGAAAATAAAATCAATTTCTCTTATCCCCTCTAGGCATTCATACATAGAAACTAACAAACGAGACTAAAAGCAGCACAATTTTTGAGTGCTTACCATAGAGATGGAAGCTAAACAGGGTTAAGAAAGAGGAATACCGGTGTCGATAGCCATTGCACTGGGTGCAGTTTACCAAAAGCTCTTGGTACGCTCCACTACCACATTCCTCACACACTGTTGTTGGGCATGCCTGGTCCTTCTGCAAGGTAAGCAAAACTATTATCATGTAGGAAGTCGGAGCCATAACCGCACAAATCTTGCAAGAACTACAACATGAAGCAACCTCCTCGCCTAAATCGGGTTGAGATAAACAGTCGTAGACAACTGACAAACCACGCCTGAAATTAGACCCTACCGTCGTGCAACGCCTCCCCGGCAACGGTGTTGTGGAGACCGTGTGCAAACCACCGCTCGTGCATACCCGCTTTTATCTGGTGACATGTGTTCATCCATTGCATCCGACGGAATCCTGTTGTCGCATGTTTCTGGCTTTCTTGTCCAAAATTCCAGGAACAATCTTATGTGGCGCTCTTGTCGTTCCCCGACTTCCAGCGAGCCACGCTGGTGGCGGGCCTCGGTTATAGCAGAGCTAGGACACACAATTGCGATATGAGCCGATGGGAACCAGCAGCGTAGGACAGAGGTATTTCGTCGGATGCATCAGAGGAACACATGCCGCCAGATCAAAGAAGGTATGCACGGAACGCTCTTTGCACAGCGACTCCATGAATTTTTTAACTTGATAATAATAGACATTTCTTTTTCTCTTCTCTCGATAGCCTTCCCCTCTCTTCCTGCCCCCATTCCAATCTAGCGCCGCCATGAGCCGCTTGTGTCGCGCGCCGTCGGGACATCGCGTCAAGCTGGTCGCCTCGCCTCCTCGTCCTTCGCCTTCCCCTCCCTCTGCCTCTTTCACTCGCCGCACGAGGGATTCTCTACCGCCCTCGACCGAGTTTGACGAGGGAGACAAGAATATGCAACCCGTAGGGAGGGGGTGCGATGCTCAACCATGTCCGCAGGGTGATCGCAGGAGGGGTTGGGGAGGGCTACGCTAGAGAGGAGAAACACAGAATTAGGTTCCTTACCATTTGCGCTGGCGGCTGCACCGAGATACTATAAATTATGTGTATGGGAGATGGCGGCGGAGGTCGTAGAGAAGGGGGGAAGAAGACAAAGGAGGCTATATATATGGCAGGCGGGGAGTAGGGGGTGCGAGCATTTAGGGTTATGTAGGCCTGCCGCTGAGAGGGGAGGGGCAGCCACCCTGGGCCCCAAATTGGATGAGGGGCCCAGGTATATAGGCATGTCAATGCTAGGCCTACACATTTGTAATCTGACAGTGAAAAACTGTAGTGCTTTTCCTGGATGGGCCATACCCAAGCAACAGACTAATGGCAGGGGACGAGTTGGGCCTCATGTAACTGGGCTATAGCCCTAGGTGTCAACTAGAGGGCTATATATCCAACAAAAATTTCCCTGAGATCACTAATTAATGAGAGAAACTAATAAGGGGCACCCCTTGCGAGAGCCCCGCACGGGTCATTTTCGGTGGGCTCAAAGTGGGCCACTTGGCACGCTCTCAGCTGCTATCGCGTGTCGTGTTCTGGGCGCTCCTTTGATTTTTTTAATTATTTACACATTTTCACGTTTTTAGATGGTATTTTTTGGCTTTTCGGTTTTGCCCAATTTTTCCTAGGTTTTGGAGGGAAAAAATAGTTTTTTGCGTGAAAAAAATGCTTTTTCGCTTTCTTATGCAAGAGGCACATATTTGCTTCTCATGGAGGTAAATATTTTCTTCCGCGAGAGGCACAGTTGTGCCTCTCGGAAAGTGAGAATACATGTTTTTTTCTTTCACGAGAGCCACAGTTATGCCTCTCGAAAAGGGAGAAACAAGGCGTTCTTTTCTCTGCGAGAGGCGTAGATTTGCTTCTCATGGAGGCACATGTTTGCTTCCGCGAGATGCACAGTTATGCCTCTCGGAAAGGAAAAAGGTGGGAAAACAATGCTTTCGGCTCGGTTTTGCTATTCCGGTTTTTCCCAGTATTTTTGTGAAAAAAATGTTTGTCAAAGCCTATTAACAAAGGATCTTATTTCAAAGATCTCGACACGAGAAATCCAACAGTGAAAATGATTCAAGATTTGGGCGCACGGTTTAAGACCGTGTTTATTTGGGCTCATGTTTCTGCTTTGGCTTAAAAGCCAAAAAAGCTCTTAAATAGGGGACTTTTTAGCTTTTAGGTTGATGTCTACTACACAACTTTTATTCTTGTAGACTACGTTGGGCCTCCACGCGCAGAGTTTTGTAGGACAACATAAAATTTCCCTCAAGTAGATTATCAATGCGTGGGAGGTGTAGGATGAAGATGGTCTCTATCAAACAACCCTGCGATCAAATACAAAGAATCTCATGGGTCCCCGACACACACAATACAATGGTAAATTGTATAGGTGCACTAGTTCAGCACCGAGATGGTGATAAAAGTGTAGTATGGATAGTAGATATAGGTTTTTGTAATCTAAAAAAACAAAAAAAAAACAAGGTAGCAAGTGATAAAAGTGAGCACAAAAGGTATTGCAATTCTTGGAAACAAGGCCTAGGGTTTGTACTTTCAATAGTGCAATCCCTCAACAGTGCTAACATAATTGAATCATATAGCAATCCCTTAATATGCGACAAAGAATCACTCTAAAGTTCTTATCAATAGGAGAGAATATAAGATGAAATTGTTGTAAGTAGCAAACCACCTCAAAGTTATATTTTAAAGAAATAGTAATGGCAATTAGTACAAGTTATGAATTTGGTCCTAATATGATAGGTATTCAAGAGGGATATAATAAAAACTTTCATGTAGATCACTCAATATAATAAGTTTGATTCCTTGCAATAGTTTTGCGATATAAAGGTGGTAATGTGTGGGTTGTGCTAGTGAGTAATTGTGGTGTAGTAAGAATATTGATGTTAAGGTTTGTGATTCCCCAAGCATGCATGTATAGTCTCCCGTTATGCTAAGAAGTTGGAGCATGATTTATTATTGATTCTCTTCCTTATGAGTGGCGGTTGGGGACGAGCGATGGTCTTTTCCTACCAATCTATCCCCCTAGGGGCATGCGTAGTAGTACTTTGCTTCGAGGGCTAATAAACTTTTGCAATAAGTATGTGAGTTCTTTATGACTAATGTGAGTCCATGGATTATACGCACTCTCACCTTTCCGCAATTTGCTAGCCTTTTCGGTACCGTGCATTGCCTTTTCTCACCTTGAGATGTTGTGCAAACTTCACCGGTGCATCCAAACCCCGTGATATGATACACTCTATCACACATAAGCCTCCTTACATCTTTCTCAAAATAGCCACCATACCTACCTATTATGTCATTTCCATAGCTATTCCGAGATATATTGCCATGCAACTTCCACTGTTTCATTTTATTATGACACACATCATCATTGTCATATTGCTTTGCATGATCATATAGCTAACATAGTATTTCTGGCTCAGCCACCGTTCATATTTTTTATACATGTTACGCTAGATCATTGCACATCCCGGTACACCACCGGAGACATTCATATAGAGTCATATTTCGTTCTAGTATCGACTTGTAATTTTCTTTTGAGTTGTAAGTAAATAGAAGTGTGATTGTCATCTATTATAGCATTGTCCCAAGTGAGGAAATAAGAGAGGCCGAAAAAAGCCCATAAAAAGGCAAAAAAGAGCCCAACAAAAAAAGAGAAAAAGAGAGAAGGGGCAATGTTACTATCCTTTCCACACTTGTGCTTCAAAGTAGCACCATGTTTTTCATATAGAGAGTCTCCTATGCTTTCATTTTCATATACCTAGTGAGACTTTTTCATTATAGAACTTGGCTTGTACATTCCAACGACGGGCTTCCTCAAATGCCCTAGGTCTTCTTGAGCAAGGAAGCTGAATGCACACCAACTTAGTTTTATTTTTGAGCTTTCATACACATATAGCTCTTAGTGCATCCGTTGCATGGCAATCCCTACTCCTTGCATTGACATCAATTGATGGGCATCTCCATATTATCTCCATATTATCCTCGTCAACGTGATTAGCCTCGTCAACGTGAGACTTTTTTTGTGTCTTCTCCATATTATCTCCATCAATATACTCTATTCCGTCCATAGTGCTATATCCATGGCTTGCGCTCATGTATTGCGTGAGAGTTGAAAAAGCTGAAGCGCGTTAAAAAGTATGAACAATTGCTCGGCTTGTCATTGGGGTTGTGCATGATAAATACTTTGTGTTAAGAAGATGGAGCATGACAAGGCTATATGATTTTGTAGGGATAACTTTCTTTAGCATTGATATTTTGAAAGACATGATTGTTTGTTAGTATGCCTTATTATTATTGTTTTTATGTCAAACTATAGACTATTGCTTTGAATCATCGGATCTTGATGTTCATGCCACAAAATAGATTAAATGATGAACATGTTAGGTAGCATTCCACATCAAAAATTCTGTTTTTATCATTTACCTACTTGAGGACGAGCAGGAATTAAGCTTGGGGATGCTTGATACGTCTCCAACGTATCTATAATTTTTTATTGTTCCATGTTATTATAGTATCAGTCTTGAATGTTTCATATGCATTATTATGCCATTATATATCATTTTTTTGGGACTAACCTATTAACTTAGTGCCAAGTGCCAGTTACTGGTTTTTTGCATGTTTTTGATTTTCCAGAATATCAGTACCAAACGAAGTCCAAATGCCACAAAATTTTTGGAGATTTTTTCTGGGAAAAACACTAGAAGCTTTGGGAGGAAGTCAGAAGAAGAAGGAGGTGGCCACGAGCCACTAGGGCGCGCCCTGGTGCCTCGTGGGCCCACCTTTGCTCCATTTATCCTAATTTCACCTCTATAAATTCTCTAAAATCGGGAAACCAACAGAGATACACCCAAAATACTTTTTTCCACCGCCGCAAACTTCTGTACCACGAGATCCCATCTGGAGGCCTTTTTTGGCTCTCTGCCGGAGGGGGAATCAATCACGCAGGGGCTCTACATCAACCTTGCTGCCCTTCCGATGATGTGTGAGTTGTTTATCATAGACCTAGGGGTCCATAGTTAGTATCTAGATGACTTTTTCTCTCTTTTTGATCTTCAATACAATGTTCTCCTCGATGTTTTGGAGTTCTATTCGATGTAATCACTTTTTGCAGTGTGTTTGTTGAGATCCAATGAATTATGAGTTTATGATCAGATCATCTAGGAATATTATTTGAGTCTTCTCTGAACTCTTTTATGCATGATTATTATAGCTTTGTATTTCTGTCCGATCTACTGATTTGGTTTGGCCAACTAGATTGACTTTTCTTACAATGGGAGAGGTGCTTTGTGATGGGTTCAATCTTGAGGTGATCTATATCCCAGTGGCAGCAAGGGAAAATACATGTATTTGTATTGTTGCCATTAAGGATAAAAGGGGGTTTATTCGTGCGTGATTTTAATTTGTCTACATCATGTCATCTTGCTTAAGGCGTTACTCCGTTCTTTATGAACTTGATACTCTAGATGCATGCTGAATAGTGGTTGATGTGTGGAGTAATAATAGTAGATGCAGAATCATTTTGGTCTACTTGTCTCAGACGTGATGCCTATATACATGATCATTGCCTTGGATATTGTCATGATTATTTGTTTTTCTATCAATTGCCCAACAGTAATTTGTTTACCCACTGTATGCTATTTTCAAGAGAGAAGCCTCTAGTAAAAACTATGGCCCTCGGGTATACTTTTATCATATATTAAAATACAAAAATACCTTGCTGCAATTTTTTTACTTTATTTTATTTTGTGTTTTATTTATCTACCTATCACTACGAGATTTGATCCTTGCAATTAACTGTCAAGGGATTGACAACCCCTTGTTCATGTTGGGTGCAAGTATTTGTTATTTTGTGTGCAGGTGCTGCTAACGAGGTGTTGTGTGGTTCTCCTACTGGATTGATAACCTTGGTTCTTAACTGTGGGAAATACTTATCTCCACTGTACTGCATCATCCTCTCCTCTTCGTGGAAATCCCAACGCAGCTCACAAGTAGCAGCCGCCGTGGCCCGTCTCGCTGCCGACATGGCGTCGGCGGAGGCAGAGGCGGCTGATGCGACGGTGCGGGTGGCCGCAAAAGAGGAAGCCATCCATGCCTGCATTGTGAAGAAGCGGCAGTGGAGGAACACACACACCCTCGCCCGAGAGCAGAATCGGGCAGTCCGTGCCATTACCGGACTGCCACCAAAGGAGGACCACGACAGTGAGGAGAGCTCGGTGACGAGCAGATCCGGCTCGATACCTACTTCATCTTCGACCGGTACTTCCGCGAGAAGGACGACAATTGCGTTGGGAAGGGCAAGAGCGGCCCGGGATGATCTTCTCCACCATAACAAAACATGCCAAATTTTAATAGTTCGATGTCACGTTGTAAATGTAGTAGCCAGATGATGTGTAATGTAGTTGCATGAGTTTGTATGAATCTGAGGTATGCTAATTGAGGTGTCCGGTTGTAGGAAGTGAAATTTGAGGCTTGACCGGTCAGTGCGCACGGACGCGCCCGGACACGTCCATGGGTGTTTGAGGGGTCGGATTTGCCAAGCCCGGCTGTAGATGCACACACCCTATCCCTATGAGCACCTCCAAAATACTGAGCCAGGAATAAATGCGAGCATCAGGACTTGAACCCTCGTGGGCTGGAGATACCACAGTCCCTCTAACCATCCAACCATAGGTTGGTTCGCGTTGGATCAGCAATTTTGTCCCAAATATAACACTAGCTTTGAACCTTGCAATCCTTCGCTGCGTGCGTGTCGACTGCACAATTCCAACAACGGACCCCCTTTCTAGCTTTACTCTTGGCCGTGGATTGATCACCCTGCACATGGGGGCACCGTGGAATGCATAGGCTATGAGGAGGAGCATTTCTCGTGCCCTCTGGGCTTCCAGGAATCGATCCACGCAACTATACTCCACGCACCTAGTCACTGGCCTATCCTAGTTTGGAGCGTCAAACAAAACAAAAATGCATCATCATGTACGTATTTCAGGGGAGCAACGTCTATAATAACCATACTCCATAGGATAGCATATTAGCATGTGCCAGTTTTCTCCCTAATTTGACAGCCCTCATAATACCTGTATCATCTCCAGCACGTCACTAGCATCACAGGTTTTCTTCCCAAGTCCTAAACACTTGCCCGCCTTAGCAGCAATACACCGCTGCAAATCAAGCATACAGAGTAGCAGTAACATGTTACACTGACATGACAATCTATACAAACTACCAGTGCTGGTCCAGTCGAGCTTCCTTCAGCAAGGAGCTCGAGTGGATTAAACCAGTCCGATGCCTCTGTGCCATAATGCGAGCATTGTGGCATATGATGGAGAGTCTGTCCTCAGCCGTCCCTCGAATTGACTGCCTGCCCCTGCACAGGATTAATTTCACGATTAAAAAGAATCTGGCAATGATTCGCATGACGATAGGACAAATGAACTGCACGCACGCTCAGAGATCGCAGCAATGGCCGCGTGTCCAAAGTTTAAACGCATTCAGAACCCTAGTTTCACACACGATTATTCATACAAGCATGCATTTGCACGGTTCTCCAGCTTTTCGTTGTCAATTTAACATTGGAGACTATGTACTTCAATACTACTACATTGTCATTCATACATAGTGAAAGCATTGCACCGAAACTGCATAACTGTCGTTCAAGGGATCTCCAAGAAAGCTCTCTCTGTTCCTGATTGCGGCGACAAAACCCTACTATTATATACCACCATTTCACAAGTTCATGCCATCGAGATATTTCAATTTCACAATGTTGGGAAAATTAAAGCAAGGACAATACTTTTTAATATCTCACTATATTTTACAACCAATTGAATATATGGTATATCCAGCACAAACCTCTCAGTAGATGATATATCATGCTATTCTTCTTTAATTTATTAGGGAATCAAATCAAACTGAAAAAAGAGAATTATCAAACGAGCACACTGCTACACATAGCTATATTTGTTTTCCTTTTTTTTCATAATACGCGGCGGTTCACTGATGTAATCCCGGGGTTAAAAAGCTCACCCAGCTTACAAGGATAACAGTGATTAAATTCTAAGAGCATGCAAGCCTACTAGGCCATAAGTACAAATGAAGTGAACATAAGAGATTCTAATATTCTACGAGGATTGCAGGTTCTGTGAATAATAATGCAGACACCAGAAAAGAGAGCAACAAAGCTGCCAAAACCGTGTGAAAACAGTATTAACTAAATCTTTCATGAGCACCATAATTTGCAGTTTGCTCGTACCTTTTACTGATGTGTTCACGCCCAAAGAAACCACGAGGTCATGTAGCAACTGAACCTAAGTGCGCATGATTGCTCTTTGCCTTCGGCTTCACAAAAACTCCCCATAAGTAATTCTCTCCGTCTACCCCTGTTACCATGGTATGAAATTAGCACACCACTAAAAATCAGTCACTGAATTTGATTTTTATACGAGGCATATAAGCAATACAAATTACATGGGCCCATCAAACAGAAAGAACATATTATGGGTACTTTTCTTTTTCAGAGATATCCAAATACAGAGTAAGAGCACTAACACTGAGAATCAGGTGGAAGCACTTCCGAGGAATATATCAACAGCATGATGTCATCAATATATGCCTTCATGACAAAACTGTTGTACGCCTCCAAGCGACGAGGATGCTTTTTGTTATAACTTCAAATATAAAAAGGAAAGAAGGCACGATGAGTATATCAACGCATGCTATAAACAAGGTCAAATATGCAGTTGCACATAAGCCATTTTTTGTACTGAGACCATCATAAACCTACCAGTCAAGTTCAGCAGAGAAAAATATCAAGGCAATGTCGTCATAAACTGGACAGAATTTGTCAAAGGTCTTTGGCCAGTAATTCATTCGAGGTGATATCTTCAACTGTATATTGTTAGGCATCTTCTTGGCGATATTACAAACTCTGGATGATACTACAGATGGTAAGTATGCTTTAAATTCACCAAGATTAGAACTTTCTCCATCAGAGAGAAGAAAGCATCCCCTACAAAGCGAAGGAATGTCAGAGCATAACAAAGGTTGTCACTGATTACACCAGATACACCTAAATATCAAAATTTAAATTGTGATGCTAGAAAACGGACAACTTTAGACAACTGAAATCCATATTGATCATAGAGACCAGTAGCACTTTTTCTTATGAAGCTGAATTATGAAAACCCAACATTGGGTAGCATATTTATTAAGATGTACTCTCATTTTAATAATTAACTTGGCACAGTCGCACAATAATAGAGTAAGGAGTTCACAGGGACATAATTCATGCAATCAAGAATCAAGTGGTCACTCCTAGGTGGATATGCATGCATAAATTATTGTACTAATAACACTCTTGGTTTCCTCAGTACACAGGCATCCTGAATCCTGAAATGGTGATTCCCCAAAAACTTTATCTCATTGCAAAAAGGATGGAGTATTAGACTACCCAAAATGTCCAACAGACAAATATCTTAATTTATTTTATTTAGATCCAACAGACAAATATCTGATTCTGTCAGATTTTGATTTATTTTCCTCCTGAAACAGACACACTCTTGTACCTTTTGCTAATCATACTTTGCTAGGAACGAATAATCGAATCCACTTAGGCTATTGCTAGAACAGTATCTTATTTTTTTTCATAAGGTGAATGTTTATTCACACAAGGTTCGAGTGGATTTAATTCTGAAATTGATCTAGAATATTTTTCTGTTGGAACCAGGGAACTCCTACTCCCCTTTTATCAATCAGGAACAATCAGAATAAAAAACAGAATGATCTGAGTTACTAGCCTGCAAAGCAAGTATTTTTTTACAGCCTACCAATTTGCCAAATACCAATCGTTACTAAGAAAGCTAATATACCCCAGCCAAGAATCCAAACACACCCATACTACTTGAGCAATTTTTTTGTACAAAATCAGCTAATTTCTGGTTAATCAAAACTAACGGTATGGCTAAATGCCTGGGAGATGCAGATCCACTGCAGTTATGAAGTGATTCAAGTATTCTCGGGTCTTTGGAGCAATGATCAATGAAAACGGGAGCTGCAAATTTTGTGTTTTCCCATACTAAACCATCTACAGCAGATGGAGAAAGTTGAAGCAACAACACTATGGGAATAATCTAGAAGCAGATTTACCTTATAATATCCCTGGATTTCTAAGTTCCTCATATTTGTTTTATTAAGCAACCATGAATGGATCATTACAAGTTGAAATGACCCATACTTTTTGAGATGAAAAAATTCGCAAACTAAGAGAGCATACTCACGTCCAGCAATGACCTTCTGGTGGAGGGCGTCTTGCATACTCTGCACTTGAGCTGATGATCACTGGCATGTCTATATTGTTGTGCAGACTCTTTGTTCCAGATCCACATCCACTATCAGCATCTGTTAGCACTTTGGAAATGGAATATAATCTGTTAGCACTTCAAAAATAGACCGTAATAACCATTTGATTAGTCCTCTTAAATCCTCAAATTTTATCTGATGTAAGATCTATACATATATTTCATGTAAATCAAGAATTACAATATATACATGATAGGTTTTGAATGCTTGCCAACAATAATCATTCCGTGAAATATTAATTTTATCAAGAAGTGTAGTATTAACTATCAAGCGATCACGAATTACACCTGAAGCATTGAGTGCACTTTTCCCAGTAGGTTGATCGTCTACCCAGGAGTTGCATTTTCCTCTATCTGCATTGGCTACCTTCTCTTCTTTTGGCTGATCTTGAAGCTGCTGGTCAATTTTTGTAACTTCTCCTTTTGTATTATGTGGAATCATAGGAATTGTCGCACCTGTTTTTTCAAAAATAATGTCTTCATGGACTGTAAGTTTTTGGCAGAAGCAACAGCTAGCTGTTCTAAACAAGGAAAGATATGGTACTAGATGCGTGAAAATACCTGACTGCACTTTCTGTCTCTTCTTTGTATCATCAGCTTTTATCGGGTTTTGACTTGCAACAGCGCATCGTTTCAAGGAAAATGCTTGACCATCACTCCTACTGGGAGATACACACTTCATACTGCACGACTGTTTCATACTTCGAGGAGATGGAGGGCGACCCTGTCTACTGGGAAGTATGCTCTTCATACTGGACGAAGGTTTCATCTTTGGGGGAGATGCAGGATGAACCTGTCTACTGGGTGATATGCATTTCATACGTGGAGATGCAGGATGAACCTGTCTACTGGGGGATGAGCATTTCAGATTTAGAGGAGATGCAGGATGAACCTGTCTACTGGGTGATATGCATTTCATAGTTGGAGGAGATGCAGGATGGACCTGTCTACTGGGTGATATGCATTTCATGCGTGGAGGAGATGCAGGATGAACCTGTCTACTGGGGGATGAGCACTTCAGATTTGGTGGAGATGCAGGCTTAACCTGACTACGTCGCGCGACAAATCTTCGCGTATAATGAACTACCGGCCTCTCTCTACTCAACAGTGCCGCCTCTTCACAGGGAATGAACTTCACTTTAGAATCTTCATATATTTGGGGTGTTTTAACACCAATTTGATGGGCCACATTCCGGTGACTCTTCTCAGGCCTTTGAAACTCTGTTTTTTCACCTGCACCATGATTAGGGAGGAAATGTACTTAGTTACATGATTCAAAGAATGAGATTGGTGAAAGAACTTAGTAATAGGATGAAACAATTGCTGATATTTGTAATCGTTATGTTTACCTTGAATAGGTTTTGGGTCCCCATTAGCCTTTTTTTTGCATTCAGAGCAACACCAGTCATATCTCATTTCAAACTCCACCACCAGCAGGCAATAACTACAAAACGAAAAAAAAAAGGAAAAACTTTCAGAGAGGTAGATAGAATTTTCATGTTGAATGAGCTTCACTTCCTAGCTGTAAAAGATACTTCCTCCGTTCACACTTATAAGATGTTTTGGATATTTCAATATGGACTACACATACGGATTGAAATGAGTGAACAAGGACACTAAATGCGTTTATACACATCCAAATCAGAAAACCGCTAGAACATCTTAATCTTATAATTGTGGAAGGAGGGGGTGGTGCACTTGGGCACAATTTCCTCAGAGCAAAAGAAGGATATAATAAATTTTGGATCATCTAGGAATGCTTCGAGTCTAATTCAACATCTTTGGCTCTCTGCATCAGTTTTCCATTGCAAAATCCATCCTAGTTTCATATCAAATACTCTGCAATTCTCTTATTCCATCCAAGCATTCATACTTTGGCAGAGTGGCAAGCACCACACTTTTCCGAGTGCTTAACAGCTGAACCAAGGTGAAAGCTCAGCAAAACAGGGGTGAAGAAGGGCATACCGATGTTGACAGCCGTTGCACCGGATGCAGCTGAACATAACATGCTGGTTCTCTCCACTCCCACATATCTCACACCTTGCTGCTGGGCGTGCCTCGTCCTGCAGGGTAAGCAGAACCATCATCAAGTATGAAATTGCACAGATTATCTGTCTTGTTCACGGATTCTTTTGCACGGAACCCTGGAAGGCAGTTGGTTTCAAACGCATATGCCACTTGGTCAGACAGATCCAGCCTATCTAGAGGCCTCCAAACCCCCAATTTTACAAGAACCGCAACAGCATCGAGCAACCTCCGGGGCCGAATCGGGTTGAGGAGCATACCGCTGTAGTCGAAATCCGCCACTTTTTCTCACAAAAGAAAACACGACTGAAGGAACCACGAAATCATGCCCTAACCAACACCCGGGACGGCGAAATCCGCCGCTCCCGGCCGCCGATTTCGCAGGATGCTCGACAGGATGCGAAGGGGAGGGGGGCGCAAGATGGCCGCTGGGTGATCGCGACGAGGGGATGGCGAGGACGAGGTCCTTACCATCGTCGCGTGGTCCTCCCCGGCGGCGGCGGCGGCGGCGGTCGGGCGGGGCATGCCCTGGGCGAGAGGCGGAGGCGGGGGCGGCGGCATTGGCCGTACGTACAGGGGAGGAGGCGATGGCCGGAAGGGAAAGGGGGAGCCGGAGGGGGTTGGGTGGGGTTTTTGGTCCCTGCTTGCTCTGCTTCTGCTTCTGCTTCTGCTCAAGAGGCCGAGGCCGAGACCGAGACACGAATGGGGCGAAAGGCGCGTGCGTCCACAGTACGCTACGCACAGCGTTTTCTCGTGCTAGTGAGCGAACATGCCACACTGGTAGCTCTAGCACGTTAATGGCAACAAAGGGTAATAATGCTTTTCATAATTTCTTTTCTAGATCTAAAAATTGATGGAAAACATCTCTCACATAAAAGAAGGGATTTTGGGCCGCTCGTTGTACGATACAGGAGAAGTAGTGGAATCTTTTTTAAAATTGAGGAGCTTCGCGCCCCTGATTTTATAGTTAGGACGCTGCCAGCCAGCGCCAGCGGTCCAGGGCGCACACCTGAATACAGAAAGGAAATTCCCAGCACCCACCCGCCGAAGAGTCATAAAAGGCAAGTTTTTCCCTACCCATCCCCGCACTTTAAACCGACATGGTCTACCTCGACATGGTCTACCTCTTCCCCCGACCAGGCGTCGTCGTCACATACCTTCTCTTCGACGTGGCGGTTATTTCCCTTTGCTCCACTCCTCCCAAGACAGACAATTAATACACATTTTTAGGCTAAGAAAATCTGCATCAGTGGTATGCCAAGCTCTCATGATGCCATGAAATATGCATGCACAATACGGGCAAAAATCTAGGGCCATGCTCCCACGATTACGTGAGAGACATATCTGCATCAGTAATCGAACCTTGCAAAATTAAGGTCGGGAATTGAAACGACTAACAGATGGTTGGTTCATGAGCTACCAGGTTCAATTGAGTTGATCCTAGAAAGATTTTTGAAATGCTATTATATCAATTGTTCACCCAACATATCCTCAAGAAGCATCATTTCTCTATAAAAAATGCAATCTTCATTCGCGGCGTGCAAATAATCAGGAACCCTAACCAACACCCCCCAAAAGGCAAAAATACATTGCCCTAACCACCAATTTTGCGTCACGAAAGTAACGACGCGGCTTGTGATAGATAAGAAGATGAGAGTAATACAACAGTCAACCAGGCGTGCAAGGTGATCACAGACATGGGTGGACAATGCTAGAGAGGAGAAGCGCAAGTCAATGCCCCTTACCATCGCGGTGGCAATGTTCAGATATGACAAGTCATTAGTAAGAAGAAGCATAGACTGCAACCAAAGGGGATGGGCGGAGGGAGGCTGCATCAAAATCACCGTCACGTACCTTCTCCGATCAGGCATCGCCGTCACGTACCTTCTTTCTCACATGGGGTTTATTTTCCTTTGCTCCACTCCTCTGAAGACTAAGAGGCAATTAGTGCACATTTTTAGGCTAAGTAAATCTGTGTCCATTGTATGCTAAGCTTTTATGATGCCATGAAACATGCACAATACGGGCAACAATCTAGGATGATGCTCCCACGATTACGTGAGAAACATATCTTCATCTATAATCGAACCTTGCAAAATTAAGGTCGGGAATTGAAAACACTTGTATAAAAAAGAATGAACTTATATTGGGCTAGCAGATGGTTGGTTCATGAGCTGCCAGGTTGAATCTAGAAAGATTTTTAAAATGCTAATTTTATCGATTGTTCACCCAACCTACGCTCGATAAGCAACACTTCTTTATAGAAAAATGCAGTCTTCATCGTCGCATGCAAAGAATTAGGATGCGCTAACCAACACCCCAGAAAGGCAAAATCCATTGCCCTAACCACCAATTTTGTGTCAGGAAAGCAACAACACGGCTTGTGATATATACGAAGATGAGAGCAATGCGACGGGCGACTAGGTGCGCAAGGTGATCATAGATAGGGGTCGACAAGTCTAGAGAGGAGAAGCACGAGACGAGGCCCCTTACCATCGCGGTGGTGACATTCGAATATGACAAGTTATTAGGAATAAGAGGAAGCATACTGCAACCAAAGGGGAGGGGAGGAGGGAGACTGCGTCAATGGCCAAAAGGGGGATGCAAAGGGATTGGGGTATTTAGGTTCTCTTTTTTGCTTCCGATCCTCTCCTCCCAAGACTTAGAGACAAGAGAGGCAAGTAATACATATAAGGCAAAGAAAACTTTTGTCCACGATATGCATATATTTTATGATGTCATGCAAAGAATGTGATAGGATAGTGGTGGTAGTACTCTACTGGTAACAAGCTAGGACAGTGTATGTCGCACAACTACGTGAGAGACATTTTTCATCAATGATCGACCTAGAAAAAATAAAAAAGGGAATCAAATCTGCTAGTTCTATAGAAAATTGTAATGAAACTCTATTGGCTACTGGATGGTTTATTCTTGAGGTGCTCAATAGAAATCTCTCTCTGTGAGGAAAAATAGTAGCCATATCGCACAAAATAAACAAGACAGGGCATTTTTAGGAGAATGATGTGATTGACTTGACCCATTCCGTTAGCTTAACACTTGATCGTTTAGTATGTTGCTATTGATTTCTTCATGACTTATACATGTTCCCATGACTATGAGATTATGCAACTCCCATTTATCGGAGGAACACTTTGTGTGCTACCAAACGTCACAACATAACTGGGTGATTATAAAGGTGCTCTACAGGTGTCTCCAAAGGTACTTGTTGAGTTGGCGTATTTCGAGATTAGGATTTGTCATTCCGATTGTCGGAGAGGTATCTCTGGGCCCACTCGGTAATACACATCACTATAAGCCTTGCAAGCATTGTAACTAATGAGTTAGTTGCGGGATGATGTATTACGGAACGAGTAAAGAGACTTGCCGGTAATGAGATTGAACTAGGTATTGAGATACCGACGATCGAACCTCGGGCAAGTAACATACCGATGACAAAGGGAACAACGTATGTTGTTATGCGGTTTGACCGATAAAGATCTTCGTAGAATATGTGGGAGCCTATATGAGCATCCAGGTTCCGCTATTAGTTATTGACCGGAGACGTGTCTCGGTCATGTCTACATAGTTCTCGAACCCGTAGGGTCCGCACGCTTAAAGTTCTGTGACAATCGGTAATATGAGTTTATGTGTTTTGATGTACCGAAGGTAGTTCGGAGTCCCGGATGAGATCGGGGACATGACGAGGAGTCTCGAAATGGTCGAGACGTAAAGATCGATATATTGGACGACTATATTCGGACTTCGGAAAGGTTCCGAGTGATTCGGGTATTTTTCGGAGTACCGGAGAGTTACGGGAATTCGCCGGGGAGTATATGGGCCTTATCGGGCTTTAGGGGAAAGAGAGAGGGGAGGTTGCGCGCCTCCCAAGGCTTAGTCCGAATTGGACTAGGGGGAGGGGCGGCGCCCCCTCCTTCCTTCTCTTCTCTTTTCCCTTTCCTTCTCTCCTACTCCTACTACTTGGAAGGGCTCCTAGTTCTACTAGGAAAAGGGGAATCCTACTCCCGGTGGGAGTAGGACTCCCCTAGGGCGCGCCATAGAGAGGGCCGACCCTCCCCCTCCTCCCCTCCTTTATATACGGGGAGGGGGCATCCCTTGAAGACACAATAATTGATCATTGATCTTTTATCCGTGTGCGGTGCCCCCCTCCACCATAATCCACCTCGGTCATATCGTAGCGGTGCTTAGGCGAAGCCCTGCGTCGGTAGCATCATCATCACTGTCATCACGCTGTCGTGCTGACGAAACTCTCCCTCGAAGCTCTGCTGGATCGGAGTTCGTGGGACGTCATCGAGCTGAACGTGTGCTGAACTCGAAGGTGCCGTGCGTTCAGTACTTGGATCGGTCGGATCATGAAGACGTACGACTACATCAACCGCGTTGTTCTAACACTTCCGCTTTCGGTCTACGAGGGTATGTGGACAACACTGTCCCCTCTCGTTGCTATGCATCACCATGATCTTGCGTGTGCGTAGGAAATTTTTGAAATTACTACGTTCCCCAACAGTGGCATCCGAGCCAGGTTTATGCGTAGATGTTATATGCACGAGTAGAACACAAGTGAGTTGTGGGCGATACAAGTCATACTGCTTACCAGCATGTCATACTTTGGTTCGGCGGTATTGTTGGATGAAGCGGCCCGGACCGACTTTACGCGTACGCTTACGCGAGACTGGTTCTACCGACGTGTTTTGCACACAGGTGGCTGGCGGGTGTCAGTTTCTCTAACTTTAGTTGAACCGAGTGTGACTACGCCCGACCCTTGAGAAGGTTAAAACAACACTAACTTGATGAACTATCGTTGTGGTTTTGATGCGTAGGTAAGAACGGTTCTTGCTCAGCCCGTAGCAGTCACGTAAAACTTGCAACAACAAAGTAGAGGACGTCTAACTTGTTATTGCAGGGCATGTTGTGATGTGATATGGTCAAGGCATGATGCTATATTTTATTGTATGAGATGATCATGTTTTTTAACCGAGTTATCGGCAAATTTCAGGAGCCATATGGTTGTCGCTTTATTGTATGCAATGCAATCACCCTGTAATTGCTTTACTTTATCACTAAGCGGTAGCGATAGTCGTAGAAGCAATAGTTGGTGAGACGACAACGATGCTACGATGGAGATCAAGGTGTTGCGCCGGTAACGATGGTGATCATGACGGTGCTTCGGAGATGGAGATCACAAGCACAAGATGATGATGGCCATATCATATCACTTATATTGATTGCATGTGATGTTTATCCTTTATGCATCTTATTTTACTTTGATTGATGGTAGCATTATAAGATGATCTCTCACTAAATTTCAAGATAAAAGTGTTCTCCCTGAGTATGCACCGTTGCCAAAGTTCGTCGTGTCGAGACACCACGTGATGATCGGGTGTGATAAGCTCCACGTTCATCTACAACGGGTGCAAGCCAGTTTTGCACACGCAGAATACTCGGGTTAAACTTGACGAGCCTAGCATATGCAGATATGGCCTCGGAACACTGAGACATAGTGATGTTCACCATTGAAAACTACTCCATCTCACATGATGATCGGACATGGTTTAGTTGATTTGGATCACGTGATCACGTAGATGACTAGAGGGATGTCTACCTAAGTGGGAGTTCTTAAGTAATATGATTAATTGAACTTAAATTTATCATGAACTTAGTACCCTGATAGTATTAGCATATCTATGTTATAGAGCAATAGCTCGTGTTTAGCTCCCCTGTTTTATTTTGATATGTTCCTAGAGAAAACTAAGTTGAAAGATGTTAGTAGCAAAGATGCAGACTAGCTCCGTGATCTGAGGATTATCCTCATTGCTGCACAGAAGTATTATGTCCTTGATGCACCGCTAGGTGACAGAACTATTGCAGGAGTAGATGCAGTATGAACGTTTTGACAAAAGCTCGGTATGATGACTACTTGATAGTTTAGTGCACCATGCTTTACGGCTTAGAACCGGGACTTCAAAAATGTTTTGAACGCCACGGAGCATATCAGATGTTCCAGGAGTTGAAACTGGTATTTCATACTCATGCCCGTGTCGAGAGGTATGAGACCTCTGACAGTACTTTGCCTAAAAGATGGAGGAGAATAGCTCAACCAGTGAGCATGTGCTCAGATTGTCTGGGTACTACAATTGCTTGAATCAAGTGGGAGTTAATCTTCCAGATAAGATAGTAATTGACAAAGTTCTCTGGTCACTATCACCAAGTTACTATAACTTCGTGATGAACTATAATATGCAAGGGATGACGAAAACAATTCCCAAGCTCTTTGCGATGCTAAAATCGGCGAAGGTAGAAATCAAGAAAAACATCAAGTGTTGATGGTTGACAAGACCACTAGTTTCAAAAAAGGGGCAAAGGGAAGAAGGGGAACTTCAAGAAGAACGGCAAGCAAGTTGCTGCTCGAGTGAAGAAGCCCAAGTCTGGACCTAAGCCTGAGACTAAGTGCTTCTACTGCAAAGGGACTGGTCACCGGAAGCGGAACTACCCCAAGTAATTGGCGGATAAGAAGGATGGCAAAGTGAACATAGGTATATTTGATATACATGTTTTTGATGTGTACTTTACTAGTGTTTATAGCAACCCCTCGGTGTTTGATACTGGTTCAGTTGCTAAAAGTAGTAACTCGAAATGGGAGTTGCAAAATGAACAGAAACTAGTTAAGGGTGAAGTGACGATGTGTGTTGGAAGTAGTTCCAAGATAGTTTTGAACCTAAATAAATGTTATTTGGTGTTTGCATTGAACATGAATATGATTTGATCATGTTTATTGCAATATGGTTATTCATTTAAGTTAGAGAATAATTGTTGTTCTGTTTACATGAATAAAACCTTCTATGGTCATACACCCAATGAAAATGGTTTGTTGGATCTCGATTGCAGTGATACACATATTCATAATGTTGAAGCCAAAAGATGCAGAGTTGATAATGATAGTGCAACTTATTTGTGGCACTGCCGTTTGGGTCATATTGGTGTAAAGCGCATGAAGAAACTCCATACTGATGGACTTCTGGAATCACTTGATTATGAATCACTTGGTACTTGCGAACCATCCCGCATGGGCAAGATGATTAAACACCGTTCTCTGGAACAATGGAGCGAGCAACAGATTTATTGGAAATCATACATACTGATGTATGTGGTCCAATGAATATTGAGGCTCGCGGCGGGTTGATGACCCACAAGTGTAGGGGATCTATCGTAGCCTTTTCGATAAGTAAGAGTGTCGAACCCAACGAGGAGCAGAAGGAAATGACAAGCGGTTTTCAGTAAGGTATTCTCTGCAAGCACTGAAATTATAGGTAACAGATACTTTTGTGATAAGATAAATTGTAACGGGTAGCAAGTAACAAGTGTAAATAAAGTGCAGCAAGATGGCTCAATCCTTTTTGTAGCAAAGGACAAGACTGGACAAACTCTTATATAGAGAAAAGTGCTCCCGAGGACACATGGGAATTATCGTCAAGCTAGTTTTCATCACGTTCAGATGATTCGTGTTCGGTAATTTGATAATTTGATATGTGGGTGGACCGGTGCTTGGGTGCTGTCCTTACTTGGACAAGCATCCCACTTATGATTAACTCCTATTGCAAGCATCCGCAACTCCAAAAGAAGTATTAAGGTAAACCTAACCATAGCATGAAACATATGGATCCAAATCAGCCCCTTACGAAGCAACGCATAAACTAGGGTTTAAGCTTCTGTCACTCTAGCAACCCATCATCTACTTATTACTTCCCAATGCCTTCCTCTAGTCCCAAATAATGGTGAAGTGTCATGTAGTCGATGTTCACATGACACCACTAGAGGAGAGACAACATATATCTCATCAAAATATCGAACGAATACCAAATTCACATGACTACCAATAGCAAGACTTCTCCCATGTCCTGAGGAACAAACGTAACTACTCACAAATAACATTCATGTTCATAATCAGAGGGGTATTAATATGCATATAGGATCTGAACATATGATATTCCACCAAATAAACCAACTAGCATCAACTACAAGGAGTAATCAACACTACTAGCAACCTACAGGTACCAATCTCAGGCTATGAGACAAAGATTGGATACAAGAGATGAACTAGGGTTTGAGAGGAGATGGTGCTGGTGAAGATGTTGATGGATATTGACCCCCTCCCAATGAGAGGATCGTTGGGGATGACGATGGCGATGATTTCCCCCTCCCGGAGGGAAGTGTCCCCGGCAGAACAGCTCCGCCAGTGCCCTAGATTGGTTCCGCCTCGTGGCGGCGGAGTCTCGTCCCGAAAGCTTGCTTATGATTTTTTCTCGGATGAAAGACTTCATATAGCAGAAGATGGGCACCGGAGGGCCACCAGGGGCCCACGAGGCGGGCGCGCCTGGGGTAGGCGCGCCCACCCTCGTGGCTAGGTGTGGGCCCCTCTGTATTTTCTTCGCTCAGTATTTTTTATTATTTCCAAAAAAACTTCCGTGGAGTTTCAGGACTTTTGGAGTTGTGCAGAATAGGTCTCTAATATTTGCTCCTTTTCCAGCCCAGAATTCCAGCTGCCGACATTCTCCCTCTTCTCCCAATTCAAGACAAGATTAGTTTCTTTACATCTCTGCAAAACTCGATCAAGGTTGCTCAATCAATCATTAAAAGAAGAGCCATAAAGGGAGAAATCGTCCATGAAAACCTCACATATCTTTTCACAAAAATCAGAGAATATAGCCATCATGCATCTTTGAAAGGTAGCAGGTGCATTACATAAACCCAAAGGCATACGTATATAAGCAAAAGTACCGAAAGGGCAAGTAAAAGTGGTCTTTGCTTGATCATCAGCTGACACAGGTATTTGAGAGGAACCAGAGTAACCATCTAGAAAGCAAAAAATGTGTATGTTTGGATAATCTTTCTAGCATTTGATCAATAAAAGGTAAGGGGTAATGATCCTTTTTAGTAGCTTTATTTAATTTACGGAAATAAATTACCATCCTATAACCTGTAATAATTCTTTGCGGAATCAATTCATCTTTATCATTAGGAACGACAGTAATACCTCCCTTCTTAGGGACACAATGGACAGGACTTACCCACGGACTATCAGCAACGGGATAAATTATACCTGCCTCAAGGAGCTTTAGTATTTCCTTTCTTACCACTTCTTTGATCTTAGGGTTCAGCCGTCGTTGATGATCAATAACTGGTTTGGCATCTTTCTCCAAATTTATTTTGTGTTGGCATAGAGTGGGACTAATGCCCTTAAGACCATCAAGAGTATATCCAATAGCAGCACGGTGCTTCTTCAGAGTTTTCAATAATTTTTCTTCCTCCTTCTCTGAAAGGTTAGCACTAATAATAACAGGATATATCTTCTTTTCATCAAGATAAGCATATTTAAGAGTATCAGGCAACGATTTAAGATCAAACACGGGATCACCCTTGGGTGGAGGAGGATCCCCTAGGATTTCAACATGCAAATTGTGTTTCAGAATAGGTCCCTATTTAAAGAATACTTCATCTATTTCCCTTCTTTCATTCATAAACATATCATTTTCATGGCCTAGCAAATATTGTTCTAAAGGATCACTAGGAGGTACGACAATAGAAGCAAGACCTATAATTTCATCTTTACTAGGCAATTCCTCATCACGAGGTTGTCTACGAAATTTAGAAAAATTAAACTCATGAGACATATCATCCAAGCCAATAGTAACAACATCCTTCTTGCAATCTATCTTAGCATTAACGGTATTCAAGAAGGGTCTACCAAATATAATGGGACAAAAGCTATCTTGAGGGGAACCAAGAACAAGGAAATCAGCAGGATATTTAGCTTTCCCACACAAGACTTCAACATCTCTAACAATCCCGATCAGTGAAATAGTATCTCTATTGGCAAGCTTAATGGTAACATCTATTTCTTCTAACTCAGCGGGTGCAATATCATGCATAATTTCTTGATATAAAGAAATGGGTATTGCACTAGCACTAGCACCCATATCACACAAGCCATGATAACAATGATCTCCTATCTTAACAGAAATAATAGGCATGCCTACAACAGGTCTATGTTTATCTTTAGCACCAGGTTTAGCAATTCTAGCAGTCTCATCACAGAAATAAATAACATGCCCATCAATATTATCTGCCAAGAGATCTTTAACCATACCAATATAAGGTTCAACTTTAACTTGCTCTGGGGGTTTGTGTGTCCTAATATTACTTTTGTTGACTATAGTTGAAGCTTTAGCATGATCCTTTAATCTAACAGGGAAAGGTGGTTTCTCAACATAAGCAGTAGGAACAACAGGATCATTATAAGTGATAGTCTTTTCTTCAACTTTAATAGGTGCAACTAATTTTACTTCAACGGGAGGATTATATCTAAACCACTTCTCCTTAGGGAGATCAACATGAGTAGCAAAGGATTCACAAAAAGAAGCTACTATCTCAGAGTCAAGTCCATATTTAGTGCTAAATTTACGGAAAACATCGGTATCCATAAAAAATTTAACACAATCAAACTTAGGTGTTATACCTGACTCCTTACCTTCGCCGAGCTCCCAATCTTCAGAGTTGCATTTAATTCTTTCCAATAAATCCCATTTTAATTCAATAGTCTTCATCATAAAAGAACCAGTACAAGAAGTATCGAGCATGGAGCGATTGTTGTCAGAAAGCCGAGCATAAAACTTTTGAATAATCATTTCTCTTGAGAGCTCATGATTGGGGCATGAATATAACATTTACTTAAGCCTCCCCCAAGCTTGAGCGATGTTTTCTCCTTCGCGAGGCCAAAAATTATATATATAATTACAATCACGATGAACAAGATGCATAGGATAAAACTTCTGATGAAATTCCAATTTCAATCGCTTATAGTCCCATGATCCCATATCATCACATAGCCTATACCATGTCAATGCATCTCCCTTCAAAGATAAAGGGGAGACCTTCTTCTTGATAACATCATCGGGCATACTTGCAAGCTTAAATAATCCACAAACTTCACCCACATAGATTAAGTGTAAATCGGGATGCAATGTTCCATCTCCTGCAAAAGGATTAGCTAGTAGTTTCTCTATCATACCCGAAGGAATTTCAAAGTAAACATTTTCATTAGGTTCAGTAGGTTGAGGAGAAACTATTTGCTCTACCGGTCAGGGTGAAGATACCCTAAACAAGCCCCTCAAAGGATTCCTTTCCATAGTAACAAGTGACAGTAAATTTCAATACACTATATAAATTTTTTTCCTTACCAAATTCCACTTACCAAAGGCGCTTCACTCCCCGGCAACAGCGCTAGAAAAGAGTCTTGATGACCCACAAGTGTAGGGGATCTGCTACCTCTTGAGCACAGCGTTGGTTTTCCCTTGAAGAGGAAAGGGTGACGCAGCAAAGTAGCATAAGTATTTCCCTCAGTTTTTGAGAACCAAGGTATCAATCCAGTAGGAGGCTACGCGCGAGTCCCTTGTACCTACACAAAAGAAATAAATCCTTGCAACCAACACGATAAGGGGTTGTCAATCCCTACACGGTCACTTACGAGAGTGAGATCTGATAGATATGATAGGATGATATTTTTGGTATTTTTATGATAAAGATGCAAAGTAAAATAAAAGCAAAGTAAAAAAGCAAAGGAAATAACTAAGTGTTGGAAGATTAATACGATGAAGATAGACCCGGGGCCATAGGTTTCACTCGTGGCTTCTCTCAAGAGCATAAGTATTTTACGGTGGGTGAATGAATTACTGTTGAGCAATTAACAGAATTGAGCATAGTTATGAGAATATCTAGGTATGATCACGTATATAGGCATCACGTTCGAGACAAGTAGACCGACTCCTGCCTGCATCTACTATTATTACTCCACACATCGACCGCTATCCAGCATGCATCTAGAGTATTAAGTTCATAAGAACAGAGTAACGCCTTAAGCAAGATGACATGATGTAGAGGGATAAATTCATGCAATATGATAAAACCCCATCTTGTTATCCTCGATGGCAACAATAAAATACGTGCCTTGCTGCCCCTACTGTCACTTGGAAAGGGCACCACAAGATTGAACACAAAGCTAAGCACTTCCCCATTGCAAGAAAAACCAATCTAGCAGGCCAAACCAAACTGATAATTCAAAGAGACTTGCAAAGATAACCAATCATACATAAAAGAATTCAGAGAAGATTCAAATATTGTTCATAGATAATCTTGATCATAAACCCACAATTCATCGGTCTCAACAAACACACCGCAAAAGAAGATTACATCGAATAGATCTCCACGAGAGAGGGAGAGAACTTTGTATTGAGATCCAAAAAGAGAGAGGAAGCCATCTAGCTAATAACTATGGACTCGAAGGTCTGAGGTAAACTACTCGCACTTCATCGGAGAGGCTATGGTGTTGATGTAGAAGCCCTCCATGATTGATTCCTTTTCCGGCGGAGCTCCGGAACAGGCCCCAAGATGGGATCTCGTGGGTACAGAAGGCTGCCACGGTGGAATTAGGTTTTTGGCTCCGTATCTGATTGTTTGGGGTTACGTAGGTATATATAGGAGGAAGGAGTACGTCGGTGGAGCAACAGGGGGCCCACGAGGGTGGAGGGTTCGCCCTGGGGGGTAGGCGCGCCCCCTACCTCGTGGCCTCCTGGAAGATTCCTTTACGTAGGGTCCAAGTCTCCTGGATCTTGTTCGTTTCAAAAATCACGCTCCCAAAGGTTTCATTCCGTTTGGACTCCGTTTGATATTCTTTTTCTGCGTAACTCTGAAATAGACAAAAAATAGCAATTCTGGGCTGGGCCTCCAGTTAATAGGTTAGTCCCAAAGATAATATAAAAGTGAATAATAAAGCCCAATAATGTCCAAAACAGAAGATAATATATCATGGAGCAATAAAAAATTATAGATACGTTGGAGATGTATCAAGCATCCCCAAGCTTAATTCCTGCTCATCCTCGAGTAGGTAAATGATAAAAACAGAATTTTTGATGCGGAGTGCTACTAGGCATAATTTCAATGTAATTCTTCTTAATTGTGGTATGAATATTCAGATCCGAAAGATTCAAGATAAAAGTTTATATCGACATCAAAATAATAATACTTCAAGCATACTAACTAAGTAATTATGTCCTCTCAAAATAACATGGCCAAAGAAAGTTCATCCCTACAAAATCATATAGTTATGCTCCATTTTCGTCACACAAGAATGCTCTCATCATGCACAACCCTGATGACAAGCCAAGCAATTGTTTCATACTTTAGTAATCTCAAACTTATAAACCTTCACGCAATATATGAGCGCGAGCCATGGACATAGCACTATGGGTGGAATAGAATATGATGATGGGGGTTATGTGGAGAAGACAAAAAAGGAGAAAGTATCACATCAACGAGGCTAATGAATGAGCTATGGAGAGGCCCATCGATTGATGTTAATGCAAGGAGTAGGGATTGCCATGCAACGGATGCACTAGAGCTATAAATCTATGAAAGCTCAACAAAAGAAACTAAGTGGGTGTGCATCCAACTTGCTTGCTCATGAAGACCTAGGGCACTTGAGGAGGCCCATTGTTGGAATATACAAGCCAAGTTCTATAATGAAAAATTCCCACTAGTATATGAAAGTGACAAAACAAGAGACTCTCTATCATGAAGATTATGGTGCTACTTTGAAGCACAAGTGTGGCAAAGGATAGTAACATTGTCCCTTCTCTCTTTTTCTCTCATTTTTTTGGGCCTTCTCTTTTTTATGGCCTTTCTTTTTTTTATTCCTCACTTGGGACAATGCTCTAGAAAATGATGATCATCACACTTCTATTTATTTACAACTCAATGATTACAACTCGATACTAGAACAAACTATGACTCTATATGAATTCCTCCGGCGGTGTACCGGGATATGCAATGAACCAAGAGTGACATGTATGAAAGAATTATGAACGGTGGCTTTGCCACAAATACTATGTCAACTACATGATCATGCTAAACAATATGACAATGATGAATGTGTCATGATAAACGGAATGGTGGAAAGTTGCATGGCAATATATCTCAGAATGGCTATGGAAATGCCATAATAGGTAGGTATGGTAGCTGTTTTGAGGAAGATATAAGGAGCTTTATGTGTGAAAGAGTGTATCATATCACGGGTTTGATGCACCGTGAAGTTTGCACCAACTCTCAATGTGAGAAAGGGCAATGCACGGCATCAAGAGGCTAGCAATGATGGAAGGGTGAGAGTGCGTATAATCCATGGACTCAACATTAGTCATAAAGCACTCACATACTTATTGCAAAAATCTACAAGTCATCAAAAACCAAGCACTACGCGCATGCTCCTAGGGGATAGATTGGTAGGAAAAGACCATCGCTCGTCCCCGACCGCCACTCATAAGGAGGACAATCAAAGAACACCTCATGTTTCAAATTTGTTACGTAACGTTTACCATACGTGCATGCTACGGGACTTGCAAACTTCAACACAAGCATTTCTCAAATTCACAACTAATCAACTAGCACGACTCTGATTTTATTACTTCCATATCTCAAAACAATCATCAAGCATCAAACTTCTCTTAGTATTCAACACACTCATAAGAAAGTTTTTACTATTCTTGAATACCTAGCATATTAGGATTATTTAAGAAAATTACCATTCTATTTAAGACTCTCAAAATAATCTAAGTGAAGCATGAGAGATCAATAGTTTCTATAAAACAAATCCACCACCGTGCTCTAAAAGATATAAGTGAAGTACTAGAGCAAAACTATATAACTCAAAAGATATAAGTGAAGCACATAGAGTATTCTAATAATTTCCAAATCATGTATGGCTCTCTCAAATGGTGTGTACAGCAAGGATGATTGTGGTGAACTAAAAAGCAAAGACTCAAATCATACAAGACGCTCCAAGCAAAACACATATCATGTGGTGAATAAAAATATAGCTCCAAGTAAAGTTACCGATGGAAGTAGACGAAAGAGGGGATGCCTTCCGGGGCATCACCAAGCTTTGGCTTTTTGGTATCCTTATATTATCTTGGGGGTGCCATGGGCATACCCAAGCTTAGGCTCTTGCCACTCCTTGTTCCATAATCCATCAAATCTTTTCATCCAAAACTTGAAAACTTCACAACACAAAACTCAACAGGAAATCTCGTGAGCTCCGTTAGCGAAAGAAAACAAAAGACCACTTCAAGGTACTGTAATTAACTCATTCTTTATTTATATTGGTGTTAAACCTACTGTATTCCAACTTCTCTATGGTTTATGAACTATTTTACTAGCCATAGATTCATCAAAATAAGGAAACAACACACGAAAAACAGAATCTGTTAAAAACAGAACAGTCTGTAGTAATATGTAACTAACGCAAACTTCTGGAACTCAAAAAAATCAGAAAAAATAGGAAGACCTAGGCAATTTGTTTCTTGATTAGGAGCAATTGGAATCAATATTTTATCACGTTCTAGTGATTTTTAACAATTGTTTTCGTGAACAGAAAGTTTCTGGAAATTTCTGCAAATAACTATCATCCAAGAAGATCCTATAGGTTTAACTTGGCACAAACACTAATTAAAACATAAAAACACATCCAACCAGAGGCTAGATCAAATATTTATTCCTAAACAGAAGCAAAAAGGAAAAACCTAAAAATAAAATTGGGTTGCCTCCCAACAAGCGCTATCGTTTAACGCCCCTAGCTAGGCATAAAAACAAGGATAGATCTAGGTATTGCCATCTTTGGTAGGCAATTCTTCAATGAGACATCTATCATCCTTAGGAATTTCTTTCTTTTTATCAACCATCAAACTTTTAGGCACAAGATCGAAAAATTCATTTGTAGCAAATGGTTTCTTAATGATAGCAAAAAGATTGGGATGCATACTTATAGATTTGAGATCCGCAGTTTCCTTGCTAGAGGATTCACCCTTATTTTTAGGAACATACATAAGCTTGGAAATTTTTGTAGGAGGCCTTGGAGTATTCTTTGCGGAAGAAAAAGCGGTTCCCAAGTTGGTAATGATATCCTCAAGTTTATCAATCCTAGTGGAATCCTGATTTATTTTCTCATTAACTATGGGTTCCTTCTCTTTAATATTTTGCAAGGTGACTCCTACTTTAGATCCATATTGAGTGATTCGGTTTCAATAATTTCAAGCCTTTGCATTACATGCTCCAAAGTTAACATAGTTCCATTAACCAAAAGAGGTGGTGAGCCAAACAAATCTATCAAAGCGTTATAAGAATCAAAAGTATGGCTACCCAAGAAATTCCCTCCGGTAATGGTATCAAGGATATATCTATACCAAGGATTAGCACCTACATAAAAATTGCGGAGAAGAACGGAAGTAGATTGCTTCCTAGTAGATCTATTTTGAGCATTGAAAATTCTATACCAAGCATCTTTTAGATTTTCTCCCTACCTTTGCTTAAAATTTAGAACTTCATTCTCGGGAGACAACGAAGAAGATAGAGGACTAGCCATAACGACAAGCAAACGAAAAAGAGGAGAACGAAAAAGAGAGGGCGAATAAAACAGCAAGGGTGAAGTGGGGGAGAGGAAAACGAGAGGCAAATGGCAAATAATGTAATGCGGGAGATAAGGGTTTGTGATGGGTACTTGGTATGTTGACTTTTGCGTAGACATCCCCGGCAACGGCGCCAGAAATCCTTCTTGCTACCTCTTGAGCACTGCGTTGGTTTTCCCTTGAAGAGGAAAGGGTGATGCAGCAAAGTAGCGTAAGTATTTCCCTCAGTTTTGAGAACCAAGGTATCAATCCAGAGGAGGCTACGCGAGTCCCTCGTACCTACACAAAACAAATAAATCCTCGCAACCAACGCGATAAGGGGTTGTCAATCCTTATACGGTCACTTACGAGAGTGAGATCTGATAGATATGATAGGATAATATTTTTGGTATTTTTATGATAAAGATGCAAAGTAAAATAAAAGCAAAGTAAAAAAGCAAAGGAAATAACTAAGTGTTGGAAGATTAATATGATGAAGATAGACCCGGGGCCATAGGTTTCACTAGTGGCTTCTCTCAAGAGCATAAGTATTTTACGGTGGGTGAACGAATTACTGTTGAGCAATTGACAGAATTGAGCATAGTTATGAGAATATCTAGGCATGATCACGTAAATAGGCACCACGTCCGAGACAAGTAGACCGACTCCTGCCTGCATCTACAACTATTACTCCACACATCGACCGCTATCCAGCATGCATCTAGAGTATTAAGTTCATAAGAACAGAGTAACGCCTTAAGCAAGATGATATGATGTAGAGGGATAAATTCATGCAATATGATAAAAACCCCATCTTGTTATCCTCGATGGCAACAATACAATACGTGCCTTGCTGCCCCTACTGTCACTGGGAAAGGACACCGCGAGATTGAACCCAAAGCTAAGCACTTCTCCCATTGAAAGAAAAACCAATCTAGTAGGCCAAACCAAACTGATAATTCGAAGAGACTTGCAAAGATAACCAATCATACATAAAAGAATTCAGAGAAGATTCAAATATTGTTCATAGATAATCTTGATCATAAACCCACAATTCATCGGTCTCAACAAACACACCGCAAAAGAAGATTACATCGAATATATCTCCACGAGAGAGGGGGAGAACTTTGTATTGAGATCCAAAAAGAGAGAGGAAGCCATCTAGCTAATAACTATGGACCCGAAGGTCTGAGGTAAACTACTCACACTTCATCGGATAGGCTATGGTGTTGATGTAGAAGCCCTCCATGATCGATTCCCCTTCTGGCGGAGCTCCGGAACAGGCCCCAAGATGGGATCTCGTGGGTTTTTGGCTCCGTATCTGATCGTTTGGGGGTATGTAGGTATATATAGGAGGAAGGAGTACGTCGGTGGAGCAACAGGGGGCCCACGAGGGTGGAGGGCACGCCCTGGGGGGGTAGGCACGCCCCCCTACCTCGTGGCCTCCTGGAAGCTTCCTTTACGTAGGGTCCAAGTCTCCTGGATCTTGTTCGTTCGAAAAATCACGCTCCCGAAGATTTCATTCCGTTTGGACTCCGTATGATATTCTTTTTCTGCGAAACTCTGAAATTGGCAAAAAACAACAATTATGGGCCGGGCCTCCGGTTAATAGGTTAGTCCCAAAGATAATATAAAAGTGAATAATAAAGCCCAATAATGTCCAAAACAGAAGATAATATAGCATGGAGCAATCAAAAATATAGATACGTTGGAGACGTATCAGGATCTATCGTAGCCTTTTCGATAAGTAAGAGTGTCGAACCCAACGAGGAGCAGAAGGAAATGACAAGCGATTTTCAGTAAGGTATTCTCTGCAAGCACTGAAATTATAGGTAACAAATAGTTTTGTGATAAGATAAATTGTAACGGGTAGCAAGTAACAAGTGTAAATAAAGTGCAGCAAGATGGCCCAATCCTTTTTGTAGCAAAGGACAAGCCTGGACAAACTCTTATATAGAGAAAAGCGCTCCCGAGGACACATGGGAATTATCGTCAAGCTACTTTTCATCACGTTCAGATGATTCACGTTCGGTACTTTGATAATTTGATATGTGGGTGGACCGGTGCTTGGGTGTTGTCCTTACTTGGACAAGCATCCCACTTATGATTAACTCCTATTGCAAGCATCCGCAACTCCAAAAGAAGTATTAAGGTAAACCTAACCATAGCATGAAACATATGGATCCAAATCAGCCCCTTACAAAGCAACGCATAAACTAGGGTTTAAGTTTCTGTCACTCTAGCAACCCATCATCTACTTATTACTTCCCAATGCCTTCCTCTAGTCCCAAATAATGGTGAAGTGTCATGTAGTCGACGTTCACATGACACCACTAGAGGAGAGACAACATACATCTCATCAAAATATCGAACGAATACCAAATTCACATGACTACTAATAGCAAGACTTCTCCCATGTCCTCAGGAACAAACGTAACTACTCACAAATAATATTCATGTTCATAATCAGAGGGGTATTAATATGCATATAGGATCTGAACATATGATCTTCCACCAAATAAACCAACTCGCATCAACTACAAGGAGTAATCAACACTACTAGCAACCTACAGGTACCAATCTCAGGTTATGAGACAAAGACTGGATACAAGATATGAACTAGGGTTTGAGAGGAGATGGTGCTGGTGAAGATGTGGATGGAGATTGACCCCCTCCTGATGAGAGGATGGTTGGTGATGACGATGGCGATGATTTCCCCCTACTGGAGGGAAGTGTCCCCGGTAGAACAGCTCCGCCAGAGCCCTAGATTGGTTCCGCCAAGGTTCCGCCTCGTGGCGGCGGAGTCTCGTCCCGAAAGCTTGCTCATGGTTTTTTATCGGACGAAAGACTTCATATAGCAGAAGATGGGCACCGGAGGGCCACCAGGGGGCCCACGAGGCAGGGGGCGCGCCCGCACCCTCGTGGCCAGGATGTGGGCCCCCTCTGGTATTTTCTTCGCTCAGTATTTTTTATTATTTCCAAAAATAACTTCTGTGGAGTTTCAGGACTTTTGGAGTTGTGCAGAATAGGTCTCTAATATTTTCTCCTTTTCCAGCCCAGAGTTCTAGCTGACGGCATTCTCCCTCTTCATGTAAACCTTGTAAAATAAGAGAGAATAGGCATAAGTATTGTGACATAATGTGTAATAACAGCCCATAATGCAATAAATATCAATATAAAAGCATGATGCAAAATCGACGTATCACGGGTATTGTTATTTTCTCACCTTCACAGATAATTTGAGCAGATATGGGTATATCTACTTAATAAAACATAAGTCTGAAACATTTGAAAAGTTCAAAGAATTTCAGAGTGAAGTGGAAAATCATCGTAACTAGAAAATAAAGTTTCTATGATCTGATCGTGGAGGAGAATATTTTAGTTACGAGTTTGGTCTTCATTTGAAACAATGCAGAATAGTTTCGCAACTCACGCCACCTGGAACACCACAACATAATGGTGTGTCCGAACATCGTAATCGTACTTTACTAGATATGGTGCGATCTATGATGTCTCTTACCGATTTACCACTATCGTTTTGGGGTTATGCATTAGAGACAGCTACATTCACGTTAAATAGGGCACCATCTAAATCCGTTGAGATGACAGTATATGAAATGTGGTTTGGCAAGAAATCAAAGTTGTCGTTATTAAAGTTTGGGGTTGCGATACTTATGTGAAAAAGTTTCATCCTGATAAGCTCAAACCCAAATCGGAGAAATGTGTCTTCATAGGATACCCAAAGGAAACTGTTGGGTACACCTTCTATCACAGATCCAAAGGCAAGACATTTGTTGCTAAGAATGGATCCTTTCTAGAGAAGGAGTTTCTCTCGAAAGAAGTGAGTGGGAGGAAAGTAGAACTTGATGAGGTAACTGTACCTGCTCCCTTATTGGAAAGTAGATCATCACAGAAACCGGTTCCTATGACACCTACACCAATTAGTGAGGAAGCTAATGATATTGATCATGAAACTTTAGATCAAGTTACTACCAAAACTCGCAGGTCAACCAGAGTAAGATCGACACCAGAGTGGTACGGTAATCCTATTCTGGAAGTCATGTTACTTGACTATGACGAACCTACGAACTATGAAGAAGCGATGGTGAGCCCAGATTCCGCGAAATGGCTTGAGGCCATGAAATCTGAGATGGGATCCATGTATGAGAACAAAGTGTAGGACTTTGGTTGACTTGCCCGATGATCGGCAAGCCATAGAAAATAAATGGATCTTCAAGAGGAAGACGGACGCTGATAGTAGTGTTACTATCTACAAAGCTAGACTTGTCAAAAATGGTTTTACAAAGTTCATGGTGTTGACTACGATGAGATTTTCTCACTCGTAGCGATGCTTAAGTCTGTCCGAATCATGTTAGCAAATTACCACATTTTATGAAATCTGGCAAATGGATGTCAAAACTACATTCCTTAATGGATTTCTTAAAGTAGAGTTGTATATGATACAACCAGAAGGTTTTGTTGATCCTAAAGGTGCTAAAAAAATGTGCAAGCTCCAGCGATCCATCTATGGACTGGTGCAAGCATCTCAGAGTTGGAATATACGCTTTGATGATTTGATCAAAGCATATAGTTTTATACAGACTTGCGGTGAAGCGTGTATTTACAAGAAAGTGAGTGGGAGCACTACAACATTTCTGATAAGTATATGTGAATGACATATTGTTGATCAGAAATAATGTAGAATTTTCTGGAAAGCATAAAGGAGTATTTGAAAGGAGTTTTTTCAAAGAAAGACCTCGGTGAAGCTGCTTACATATTGAGCATCAAGATCTATAGAGATAGATCAAAAAGCTTGATAAGTTTTTTCAATGAGTACATACCTTGACAAGATTTTGAAGTAGTTCAAAATGGAATAGTCAAAGAAAGAGTTCTTGCCTGTGTTACAAGGTGTGAAATTGAGTAAGACTCAAAACCCGACCACGGCAGAAGATAGAAAGAGAATGAAAGTCATTCCCTATGCCTCAGCCATAGGTTCAATAAAGTGTGCCATGCTGTGTACCAGATCTATTGTATACCCTACACTGAGTTTAGCAAGGAAGTACAGTAGTGATCTAGGAGTAGATCACTAGACAGCGGTCAAAATTATCCTTAGTGGAATAAGGATATGTTTCTTGATTATGGAGGTGGCAAAAGGTTCATCGTAAAGGGTTACGTCGATGCAAGTTTTGACACTGATCCAGATGACTCTAAGTATCAATCTAGATACATATTGAAAGTGGGAGCAATTAGCTAGAGTAGCTCTGTGCAGAGCATTGTTGACATAGAAATTTGCAAAATACATAAGGATCTGAATGTGGCAGACCCGTTGACTAAATTTCTCTCACAAGCAAAACATGATCACACCTTAGTACTCTTTGGGTGTTAATCACATAGCGATGTGAACTAGATTACTGACTCTAGTAAACCCTTTGGGTGTTGGTCACATGACGATGTGAACTATGGGTGTTAATCACATGGTGATGTGAACTATTGGTGTTAAATCACATGGCGATGTGAACTAGATTATTGACTCCAGTGCAAGTGGGAGACTGAAGGAAATATGCCCTAGAGGCAATAATAAAGTTATTATTTATTTCCTTATTTCATGATAAATGTTTATTATTCATGCTAGAATTGTATTAACCGGAAACATGATACATGTGTGAATACATAGACAAACACAGTGTCACTAGTATGCCTCTACTTGACTAGCTCGTTCATCAAAGATGGTTATGTTTCCTAGTCATAGACATGAGTTGTCATTTGATTAACAGGATCACATCATTAGGAGAATGATGTGATTGACTTGAACCATTCTGTTAGCTTAGCACTTGATCGTTTAGTATGTTGATATTACTTTCTTCATGACTTATACATGTTCCTATGACTATGAGATTATGCAACTCCCGTTTATCGGAGGAACACTTTGTGTGCTACCAAACGTCACAACGTAACTGGGTGATTATAAAGGTGCTCTACAGGTGTCTCCAAAGGTACTTGTTGAGTTGGCGTATTTCGAGATTAGGATTTGTCACTACGATTGTCGGAGAGGTATCTCTGAGCCCACTTGGTAATACACATCACTATAAGCCTTGCAAGCATTGTAACTAATGAGTTAGTTGCGGGATGATGTATTACGGAACGAGTAAAGAGACTTGCCGGTAACAAGATTGGACTAGGAATTGAGATACCGATGATCGAACCTCGGGCAAGTAACATACCGATGACAAAGGGAACAATGTATGTTGTTATGCGGTTTGACCGGTAAAGATCTTCGTAGAATATGTGGGAGCCAATATGAGCATCCAGGTTCCGCTATTGGTTATTGACCGGAGACGTGTCTCGGTCATGTCTACATAGTTCTCGAACCCGTAGGGTCCGCACGCTTAAAGTTCTGTGACAATCGGTAATATGAATTTATGTGTTTTGATGTACCGAAGCTAGTTCGGAGTCCCGGATGAGATCGGGTACATGACGAGGAGTCTCGAAATGGTCAAGACGTAAAGATCGATATATTGGACGACTATATTCGGACTTCGGAAAGGTTCCGAGTGATTCGGGTATTTTTCGGAGTACCGGAGAGGTACGAGAATTCGCCGGGGAGTATATGGGCCTTATTGGGCTTTAGGGGAAAGAGAGAGGGGAGGCTGCGCGCCCCCCAAGGCTTAGTCTGAATTGGACGGCAAACCCTATTCGGCGCTGCAGGCGCCGGTTAAGGGCAATTTTCCTAATTGGCGCCTGCAGCCGCGTTGGGTGGGCTGGCCCATTTATATGTTTCAGTTTGTAGGTAGTTTTTTTTTTCTGTTTCCAAAAACAGCAAAAGAAGAGCGCTTGTGGTGTGGGTCGAACTACTGACCTCATGTGTCGAAACGCAATACACTAATCACCCGGAACTCGACCTTGTCTGGTAGTTTTCAACTTTACCACTCTTTTGTTACTTCTACTGTTACTTTCCTTTTTTTGTTTTTCCTTTCTTTTTCCTGGTTTGATGAACTTTTTCTGTGAAATTGATGAACTTTTCTCAAAAAGTTGATGAATTGTTTTTCAAATTTCTATGAACTTTTTTTTCAAATTTAATGAACTTTTTTCAAATTCGATGAATTCTGATTTGATGAACTTTTTTCAAAATTTGTGAACTTTTATGAAAATCGATGAACTTCTTCAGAATTGACGAACTTTATTTCAAAATTGATGAAAATTTTCCAATTTTCTTGAACTATTCTGTATTTCGTGAACTTTTTTTGAAATTTTCATGAACTTTTTTTGTCCACGAACGTTTTTCAAGCTGGTGAACGTTTTAAAATTCGTTAACTTTTCTGAAATTAGTGAACTGTTTCAAGTTTATGAACCTTTTTCAATTTTCCTAAGCTTTTTTGAACTCGTGAAACTTTTTATTTGGAAACAATTTGGTGAACTTTTTTTTATCTGTGAACTTGTCATTTTTGGGATAGGGCGGCTGCTGGTGTCCTTAAACCTTTTGCTGTATTATTGATCAAGTACTATGATCTGGGTCTAGTGCTTAGCGAAGAGCGTACGACAAGTTAGCGTCGCGAGTTCGAATCCTCAGCTCATCACGTTTTTCAGGTTTTTTTTCCTGCTGCTGCGTGTTCGTTGGCTGGCCCACCAAAGCGCCACTGTGAGTGCCCGTTTGGTTCAGCGGCGCTGAACGCGCTGGATAGGAGGTCCTGAATTGGACTAGGGGGAGGTGCGGCGCCCCCTCCTTCCTTCTCTTCTCTTTTCCCTTTCCTTCTCTCCTACTCCTACTACTTGGAAGGGCTCCTAGTTCTACTAGGAAAAGGGGAATCCTACTCCGGGTGGGAGTAGGACTCCCCTAGGGCGCGCCATAGAGAGAGCTGGCCCTCCCCTCCTCCACTCCTTTATATACGGGGGGGGGGGCACCCCTTGGAGACACAACAATTGATCATTGATCTTTTAGCCGTGTGCGGTGCCCCCCTCCACCATAATCCACCTCGGTCATATCATAGCGGTGCTTAGGCGAAGCCCTGCGTCTGTAGCATTATCATCATCACCGTCATCACACTGTTGTGCTGACGAAACTCTCCTTCGAAGCTCTGCTGGATCAGAGTTCGTGGGACATCATCGAGATGAACGTGTGCTGAACTCGGAGGTGCCGTGCGTTCGGTACTTGGATCGGTCGGATCGTGAAGACGTACGACTACATCAACTGCGTTGTTCTAACGCTTTCGCTTTCGGTCTACGAGGGTACGTGGACAACACTCTCCCCTCTCGTTGCTATGCATCACAATGATCTTTCGTGTGCGTAGTAAATTTTTGAAATTACTACGTTCCCCAACACTAAGAAGGATAAATCGGTTGCCCCTAACCTTCCCATTTGTAATAGGAAAGCATGAACGTGACATGCAATTCGGGAATGGGGGAGGGGTGCAAGGCTCAATCAGGATCAGACAACGTTCATGCAGGAGCTAGGGTATAGGGGAGAAGCGCAAGACAAGGTTTACCATCACAGCGACAACAGTGCTCTAATACAAGAAGTTCTTGGTAATAATAGCAACCAGAGGCGGTAGCCAAAAGGGTGAGACGGGGATGGACAAGCAATATGAGGTCCCCTGCCATTGTGGTGATGACAACCATATATGACAAGTTATTTGGCAAGAAGATGGAACATAGGCTACAAAACAAAGGTGGGGAATGGGGAGGCTATAACAATGGCTAAAAGGGAATAAGGAGGGATTGGGGGTTGATGAGTCCATTTTTTTATATTTTTACCCTTGGTTTTGTGCCTACGTGGTAGGCTTTGCTGGATTTTACCACGCTCAAGCACCTCTTTTTGCATGTTTTCACCAGGATGTTGCTTCCGGATGTGTTTTAGAGTTTAAGTAAAGAACACCAAGAAAGGATGGTAAAATCACATCAACTAATGTGATAATGCATTACTATAAAGGAGTAAAGCACCCAGGAGAGGAAGAAGTCACCAGGAGGCGACCAGAGCGCTCGACGATGCACGGTACCAGCGAACCTGCTCGTACCATGTGTCATCGCCGCCTGTTCAACTATTCACCCTCGTGTGATTGGATCTCGAATTAGAGGCGCAAACACCCCATTATTAGAGCATTGCCCAAAAAAAAGAGAAAGGCCAAAAAAAAAGAAAGGCCAAAAAAAAAGAAAATAAATAAAAAGGGCAATGTTACTATCTCTTTTTTCCACACTTGTGCTTCAAAGTAGCACCTTGTTCTTCATGTAGTGAGTCTCATATATTGTGCTTCAAAGTAGCACCATGTTTTTCATATAGTGAGTCTCATAATTTGTCTTTTTCATACTGGTGGGAATTTTTTATTATAGAACTTGGCTTGTATATTCCTACGATGGGCTTCCTCAAATGCCCTAGGTCTTCATGAGCAAGCAAGTTGGATGCACACCTACTAGTTTTGTTTTGTTGAGCATTCATTTATAGCTCTAGTGCATCCGTTGCATGGCAATCCCTACTCCTCATGTTGACATCAATTGATGGGCATCTCCATAGCCCGTTGATTATCCTCGTCAATGTGAGACTTTCTCCTTTTTTGTCTTCTCCACACAATCCCCATCATCATATTCTATTCCACCCATAGTGCTATGTCCATGGCTCACGCTCATGTATTGCGTGAAGGTTGAAAAAGTTTGAGATTATTTAAGTATGAAACAATTGCTTGGCTTGTCATCGGGGGTATAGAAGTTGGGAACATCTCTGTGTGACGAAAATGAAGCATAGCCCAACTATATGATTTTGTAGGGATGAACTTTCTTTTGCCATGCTATTTTGAGAAGACATGATTACTTTGATTAGTATGCTTGAAGTATTAATATTTCTTTTATCAATATGAACTTTTATTTTGTATTCATTTGGATCTGAATATTCATATCACAATTAAGAAGATTTACATTGAAATTATGCCAAAGTATCACTCCGCATCAAAAATTCTCTTTTTATCATTTACCTACTCGAGGACGAGCAGGAATTAAGCTTGGGGATGCCTGATACGTCTCCAACGTATCTATAATTTTTGATTGCTCCATGCTACGTTATCTACTGTTTTGGACTATATTGGGCTTTATTTTCCACTTTTATATTTTTTTGGGACTAACCTATTAACCGGAGGCCCAGCCCAGAATTGTTGTTTTTTGCCTATTTCAGTGTTTCGAAGAAACATAATATCAAACGGAGTCCAAACGGAATGAAACCTTCGGGAACGTGATTTTCTCACCGAACGTGATCCAGGGGACTTGGACCCTACTCCAAGGAACAAAAGAGGTGGTCACGAGGGTGGGGGTGCCCCCCTGGGCGCGCCCCCTGCCTCGTGGGCCCCCTGTTGCTCCACCGACGTACTCCTTCCTCCTATATATACCTATGTATCCCAAACGATCAGAACAGGAGCCAAAAACCTAATTCCACCGCCGCAACTTCCTGTATCCACGAGATCCCATCTTGGGGCTTGTTCCGGAGCTCCGCCGGAGGGGGCATCCATCACGGAGGGCTTCTACATCATCATCAAAGCCTCTCCAATGAAGTGTGAGTAGTTTACCTCAGACCTTCGGGTCCATAGTTAGTAGCTAGATGGCTTCTTCTCTCTTTTTGGATCTCAATACAATGTTCTCCCCCTCTCTCGTGGAGATCTATTCGATGTAATCTTCTTTTTGCGGTGTGTTTGTTGAGACCGATGAATTGTGGGTTTTTGATCCAGCTTATCTATGAATAATATTTTAATCTTCTCTGAATTCTTTTATGTATGATTGAGTTATCTTTGCAAGTCTCTTCGAATTATCCGTTTGGTTTGGCCAACTTGATTGGTAGTTCTTGCAATGGGAGAAGTGCTTAGCTTTAGGTTCAATCTTGCGGTGTCCTTTCCTAGTGACAGAAGGGGCAGCAAGGAACGTATTGTATTGTTGCCATCGAGGATAACAAGATGGGTTTTCTTATCATATTGCATGAATTTATCCCTCTACATCATGTCATCTTGCTTAAGGCGTTACTCTGTTTTTAACTTAATACTCTAGATGCATGCTGGATAGCGGTCGATGAGTGGAGTAATAGTAGTAGATGCAGAATCGTTTCGGTCTACTTGTCATGGACGTGATGCCTATATACATGATCATACCTAGATATTCTCATAACTATGCTCAATTCTGTCAATTGCTCAACAGTAATTTGTTCACCCACCGTAGAATATCTATTCTCTTGAGAGAAGCCACTAGTGAAACCTATGCCCCCCGGGTCTATTCTCATCATATCAATCTCCATCACTTTTAATACTTGCTTTGTTTTTACTTTGCCTTTTATTTTTACTTTGCATCTCTATACCAAAAATACCAAAATGTTATTTATCATCTCTATCGATCTCACTCTAAGTAAGTGACCGTGAAGGATTGACAACCCCTAATCGCGTTGGTTGCGAGTAGCTATCGTTTTGTGCAGTACGAGGGACTTGTGTGTGGTCTCCTCTTCGGATTGATACCTTGGTTCTCAAAAACGAGGGAAATACTTACTCTACTTTATCTGCATCATCCTCTCCTCTTCAGGGAAATCCAACACAGTGCTCAAGAGGTAGCATTCATGAGAAGTTTATGATAAAAGTTATGTGATAAAAGTTCTATAATAAAGTTTGTTGCTATTATAATATTATACATGATGCTTCTATGTCCATATTTTGTTTTTATCGACGCCTCTCTCTCTAAGCATGTGGACATGTTTTTCTAATTTGGTTTTTGCTTGAGGACAAGTGAGGTCTAAGGTTGGGGGAGTTGATACGTCCATTTTGCATCATGTTTTCCTACTGTTATTTATAAAGTTTTTATGCATAATAATGCTTTATGGAGTAATTGTAATGCCTTTCTCTCATAATATGCAAGGTTTACACAAGGAAGGAGAATACCAACAGCTGGAATTCTGTACCTGAAAAAGCTACGTTAGAGTTACCTATTCTGCACATCTCCAAATGAGCTGAAACTTCACGGAGATTTTTTATGGAATATTTAAGAATTATTGGAGCAAATAACTACCAGAGGGGCCCACCAGGTGGGCACAACCCACCTGGGCGCGCCCTGGTGGGTTGTGCCCTCTGAGGGAGTCCTTGATTAGGGGGTCCTCGGGCGTACGGGCTGTGCATCATGGGCCGGACAACGGGCCGCAAAGATACAAGATAGAAGACTTTCCCCCGTGACCGGATGGGACTCCCCTTGGCGTGGAAGGCAAGCTTAGCGTTCGGATATGAAGATTCCTTTCTTTGTAAACCGACTCTGTACAACCCTAGCCCCCTCCGGTGCCTATATAAACTGGAGGGTTTAGTCCGTAGAGGCAATCATAATCATAAAGGCTAGACATCTAGGGTTTAGCCATTACGATCTCGAGGTAGATCAACTCTTGTAACCCCTATACTCATCAAAGTCAATCAAGCAGGAAGTAGGGTATTACCTCCATTAAGAGGGCCCGAACCTGGGTAAACATCGTGTCCCCTGCCTCCTATTACCTTCGATCCTTAGACGCACAGTTCGGGACCCCCTACCCGAGACCTGCCGGTTTTGACACCGACATTGGTGCTTCCATTGAGAGTTCCACTGTGCCGTCGTCGAAAGGCTCGATGGCTCCATCCATCATCTACGATGATGCGGTCGTAAGGGAGACTTTTCTCCCTGGCCAAATCTTTGTATTCGGCAGCTTCGTACTGCTGGCCAACTCGGTTGGCCACCTGGAGCAGGCCGACAACTACGCCCCTGGTCATCAGATCAGTTTTTGGATATCCGAGGAGGCTTGATCTTCCAAGGATTTGCGGCCCCAACCACCGCTCCGGCTCTAGACCCGGAGCCCACCAGCAGGTCCGAAGACGGGAGTCTAGAGCCCGCCGGACTCCCTGCGGCCATAAATCTCAACACTAGAGGACCGAAGAGAATAGCGTCTCTGGCAGTCATCACAAAGCCGGACTCTTCTCCGGACACTAGCTCCGGACCCTCGAAGTCCGCGTCATGTGAGCTCGGCCAGGAATCTTCTGTCTCCGTCCAAACCCAAACCTCGCTCTTAAACGAGGCCTTGGACTTAATGTGATCCCTCGCCATCACAGAGGAACCGCTTCCGAATTACGCCCAGCTTGGACTAGGGGCTGACAACAAGGGATTTTACTTCCCACCCACCACCCACTTCATAGCCACTATCGAGGACTTAACCGACATGCTCGACTACGCTTCCGAAGACATCGACGGCATGGACGACGATGCCGGAGACGAGCAAAGCCAGAAACCGCCGTTCACTGGACGCTGGACGGCCACTTCCTCATACGACGTATACATGGTGGACACGCCTAAAGAAGGAGATGACGATGAGAAGGATCCAGTCGAGGACGAACCTCCTGAGATAGCACCAAAGTGTCGATGTCAGCGGCGCCACTCTAAATTGCATCGCGGAAAAGACAGCAATACCGGCACCGGAGACAATGATACTCCGGAGAATGCCGAAGATCAATAAGACCCCATCGAACCAACATCCGAACAGGATGACCGGGAGGACAGGCAAGTTGACCCTGACGACCAAGCAGGGAACAAAGACTCGGAGGATAGCAACTATCTACCACTCTCCAAGGACTACGTGAGCCTCGGCGACGAAGATTTTGTCGTGCCAGAGGAACCCCTCGAACAAGAGCGCTTTAAGCGCTGGCTAATAGCCACTTCAAGAAACCTAAAGAAGAAGCAACAGCAGCTTCAAGCTGACCGAGATCTGCTCAATGACAGATGGACTAATGTCCTGGCAGCCGAAGAATACGGCCTCAAACGCCCAACAAAGAGTTACCCGAAGCATAAGCTGCTACCCCAATTCGACGATGAGGCCATAGAGCCTACACCGTCAACGTGTAACGCCGCTGACGAACCCAACCGACCACCACGTGGCCGGACATAATGGCAACTCAAGACGAACACCAGCCCGCACCACCTCACCGTAGAGGCAGAGAGGTAACGGCGACATGATACACCTATGACCTACGACAGGACCTGGAGAATAGAGCCGGTCAAAGCAGATCAATCTACAGATCGCGGGGGCATGCCCCGACGCGAGAAGGCGGCTATCAAGCCTGGCGCGACAAGCATAATCATGCCCGAGCCGAAAATCGCATACGGACTTTGATACGTCTCCGTCGTATCTATAATTTTTGATTGTTCCATGCCAATATTATCCAACTTTCATATACTTTTGGCAACTTTTTATACTATTTTTTGGGACTAACATATTGATCCAGTGCCCAGTGCCAGTTCCTATCTGTTGCCTGTTTTTTGTTTTGCAGAAACCCAATATTAAATGGAGTCCAAACAGATAAAAACGGACGGAGAATTATTTTGGAATATTTATGATTTTCTGGAGGAAGAATCAACGCGAAACGGTGTCCGGGGTGGCCACGAAACAGGGGGGCGCGCCCTCCCCCTGGGCGTGGCCTGGGCTCTCGTGAGTTACCCGTAAGGCAGTTGACGCTCTTATTTTGCCGCAAGAAAGCTAATTTTACGAGAAAAATCTGGGCGAAGGTTTCAATCCAATCGGAGTTACGGATCTCCGATATAAAGGAAAAGGTTCGAGGCAGAATTCGTAACGTAGAAGCAGAGATAGATCCAATCTCGGAGGGGCTCTCGCCCCTCCCACGCCATGGGAGCCAAGGACCAGAGGGGAAACCCTTCTCCCATCTAGGAAGAAGGTCAAGGAAGAAGAAGAAGAAGGGGGCCCTCTCTCCCCCTTGCTTCCGGTGGCGCCGGAAAGCCGCCGGGGGCCATCATCATCACCGCGATCTTCACCAACACCGCGTCATCTTCACCAACATCTCCATCACCTTCCCCCTTCTATATTCAGCGGTCCACTCTCCCGCAACCCGCTGTACCCTCTACTTGAACATGGTGCTTTATGCTTCATATTATTTTCCAATGATGTGTTGCCATCCTATGATGTCTGAGTAGATTTTCGTTGTCCTATCGGTGATTGATGAATTGCTATGATTGGTTTGAGTTGCATGTTTTATTATTGGTGCTTTCCTATTGTGCCCTCCATGTCGCGCAAGCGTGAGGGATTCTCGCTGTAGGGTTTGCAATATGTTTATGATTTGCTTATGGTGGGTTGCGTGAGTGACTGAAACACAAACCCGAGTAAGTAGGTTGTTTGCATATGGGATAAAAGGGGACTTGATGCTTTAATGCTATGGTTGGGTTTTACTTTAATGAATCTTTAGTAGTTGCGGATGCTTGCTAGAGTTCCAATCATAAGTGCATAGAATTCCAAGTAAGGGATGATATGTTAGCTTATGCCTCTCCCTCAAATAGAATTGCAATAGTGATTACCGGTCTAGTAACATAGTCAATTGCTTAGGGGAAATTTCACAACTCCTACCACCACTTTTCCACACTCGCTATATTTACTTTAGTTGCATCTTTATCTAAACAGCCCCTAGTTTTTATTTACGTGTTCTTTATTTTCTTGCAAACCTATCCTATCACACCTTCAAAGTCCTTCTAGTTTCATACTTGTTCTAGGTAAAGCGAACGTCAAGCGTGCGTAGAGTCGTATCAGTGGCCGATAGGACTTGAGAGAGTATTTGTTCTACCTTTAGCTCCTCGTTGGGTTCGACACTCTTACTTATCGAAAGAGGCTACAACTATCCCGTATACTTGCGGGTCATCAAGACTTTTTTCTGGCGCCGTTGCCGGGGAGTCATAGCGTGGGGTGAATACTCTCGTGTGTGCTTGTTTGCTTTATCACTAAGTAATTTTTATTTGCTGTTCTTAGTTGTTTTCTATCTTTAGCTATGGGTAGGAAATGCAAAATACCAAAAAAAATTAGTTTTACCTACTGAACCAGTGGTTGAAGAACCACTCAAAATTTATCACACTACTATAGCTTTTTACTTGGATCATCTTCGATCCCTTTGTGCTCGTGCTGAAACCCCAACTAGCTTAGTTGAGGGCAAATCTTTAGATGAGCATGCTTGTTATGTGCGACACCGTATATCTGAAAAAGGGAAACTATTATGGGATCAAATTCAACGTTTGCAATGCTATGCTTGGAATTTATGTGAAATATATGATGTTACTTGCTGTTCTGAAAACCCTAAGAAACACCTTCCCTACCAATGTGAGTTTATTGATAATGGAATCGTATCTTTGTATGCTAAGGGTGTTTACAATTACTATGATGTTCAACAAATTGAAGAATTTGTTGCTTTTAAAGGTGCTTATGAGATTGCCTCTTTGATTGAAAAGTATGATGCTACTCTTTACAAATCTGAAATTTTTGCCATATTTCAATATTGTTATGATAATTATGCTTCTAATGCCTATGTTAAACCATATATTGAGAAATTCTCCGCTGTCCAAGAAGAGACTAATATTTTGCAGGAAGCTATGGAAGAAGAAATTGATGAAACTGTGAGCTCATTGGATGAAAAAGATGATGAGGAGAGCGAAGAACAAAAGGAGGAAGAGCGGATTAGCTACCCGTGCCCACCTTCTAATGAGAGTAACCCTCCAACTCATACATTGTTTAATTCCCCTTCGTGCTTACCGAAGGATGATTGCTATGATCCCTTGAATTTGTCTGAAATATCCCTTTTTGATGATGCTTGCTATGCTTGTGGCCAAGATGCCAATATGAAGTATTCTTATGGAGATGAACTTGCTATAGTTCTTTATGTTAAACATGAAATTGTTGCTATTGCACCCACGCATGATAGCCCTATTATCCTTTTGAATTCTCCCTACTACACTTTATCGGAGAAGTTTGTGCTTAGTAAGGATTATATTGATGGGTTGCCTTTTACCATTGCATATGATGATTTTGATGAATATAATATGCATGTGCTTGCTGCTCCTACTTGCAATTATTATGAGATAAGAACTACATCTCCACCTCTCTATGTTTCCAATATGATAAAATTGCAAGAAACTGCTTATACTATGCATTGGCCTATACTATGTGTGCATGAATTGTTCTTTTATGACAGGCCGATGCATAGGAAGAGAGTTAGACTTCGTTGTTGCATGATATATGTTACTTTGTGCTCACTACTAAATTACAATTCATTGTTAATTAAAATTGGCTTTGATATACCTTGGGATCCGGGCGGATTCATTACTTGAGCACTAAATGCCTAGCTTAATGGCTTTAAAGAAAGCGCTGCCAGGGAGACAACCCGGAAGTTTTAGAGAGTCATTTATTTCTGTTGAGTGCTTTTATATAGTTAAAAAAACAAAAAAAATAAAGAGGGGAACCTAAAACTTTTCAGAAAAGGAAAGTGAAAGTGAGAAAGACAAGCATTGTTGAAGTGGGAGAGCTCCTTGAACTTTGTTCATGCTCACGGAAACTTTGTGAATCTTGATTACAGAAACTTTTCAACAAAAATAATTATCCCCTTGTACAATTTCATTGTATTATAAAAATAATGTGCCAAGGTTTGCCTTTAGGATGTTTATAATGCTTGTTTGTTCGTGCGGTAAAGGACAGAAACTTTGGCTGTAGTGCGCGAATTTTAATTTTTTACTGGAATGTCAAATGGTTCTGATTCTTTTTGCACTGTCTTTCTGTACAAATTGTTTATTTTTTCCTAATTTTGGTAGAAATTTTGGGGTACCAGAAGTATAGTGGATGTTCAGATTGCTACAGACTGTTCTGTTTTTGATGCATAGTTTGCTTGTTTTGATGAATCTATCAATTTATATTAGTGGATTAAGCCATGGAAAAGTTATATTACAGTAGACACAATGCAAAAACAAAATATGAATTGGTTTTCAACAGTACTTAGAGTGGTGATTTGCTTTATTATACTAACGGATCTTACCGAGTTTTCTGTTGAAGTTTTGTGTGGATGAAGTGTCTAAACGAGGAGGTCTTGATATGAGGAAAAGGAAGAGAGGCAAGAGCTCAAGCTTGGGGATGCCCGAGCCACCCCAAGTAAATATTCAAGGAGAATCAAGTGTCTAAGCTTGGGGATGCCCTGGAAGGCATCCCCTCTTTCTTCAACAAGTATTGGTATTTTTTCGTATTCGTTTCGTTTATGCATTATGTGCAAGTCTTGGAGCGTCTTTTGCATTTAGTTTTCACTTTTCTTTTTTGCACCAATGCTGGTATGAGATAGTCCTTGGTTGATTTATAGAATGCTAATTGCACTTCACTTAAATCTTTTGAGTCTGTCTTTATAGAATGCTTCATGTGCTTTACTTATATTATTTGAAGTTTGGATTGCCTATTTCTCTTCATATAGACAACTGCCATTTGTAGAATGCTCTTTTGCTTCACTTATATTTGTTAGAGCGTGGGCATATCTTTTGTAGAAAGAATTAAACTCTCTTGCTTCGCTTATATCTTTTTAGAGAGATGATAGGAATTGGTCATTCACATGGTTAGTCATAAAATCATACATAAACTTGTAGATCGCTGAATATTATAGGTTTGATTCCTTGCAATAGTTTTACGATATAAAGGTGGTGATATTAGAGTCATGCTAGTGGGTGGTTGTGGATTGTAGAGACACTTGTGTTGAGGTTTGCAAGTCCCGTAGCATGCACGTACACTACTAGGGAAAAGCCTAGCAGCAGCGCGGGTTTTAGGCCTATCGATGAGCGGGCAGGAGCGCTCTTGATAAAGCGCTATACTAAAGCTTAGCAGCAGCGCGCTGGACCAGCTGCTGCTAAAATGATCTAGTAGTAGTGCTTCTCGAGCAGCGCTGTTGGTAATTAGTAGTAGCGCTTCTCCTTGCCCGCTACTACTATTATTTAGTATTTTATTCCTTTTTATTTCATGTTCTATTTCATACACCTTTACACACTTTTTCATACAACAGGAATTTAGAGACTGTTTTTACATCATAATAGTAGGTGAAACAACCAGGACTAGTTTCAAGTGGATGGACATCTACTTGAAACTAATCCATGATTCTTTCACCAATGATATAATAAATATCATATCATATCATTAACAACTTATCATCATAATACATCATTGTCATATAACACCTCCTCAAGATCATCGTTTTCATCAATGAGACATCACATAGCAAATTGGTCACTAGTCGTAATCACAAGTACTCCTCATCATCAACTCTAACACATTGTATCACATAATAAACATATTGTACCTAATAGGACCTACTACATTCTCTTAGGACCTACTATATTCTCTAAGGTAAAATAGCAAAAAACAAGATAGCCCCTGACTCTCCATTATGGAGAATGGAGATTATCCTGCTCCAATTCTTGCCTTTAAGCAATGTTACTTCCAAGAACCTCCTTGCGAATGTCCAAACATTTTTTCCATTCTTTGATTAGCATGTGTTCACCGTTTTTAGAAATCCGATATGCACAGGTGAGATCCGTAGGATGACCTGGCTGTATGTTCAGAACTTCAAGGCGACCATTGTAATACATCAGATGAGACACACAATCCATCGGGATTTTCTGTTGAAAAACATAGTAATAACTTCGTTGTTAGCAATGATGTACTAGTTTTGGAAGTATGCAAAAGATGCACGGATGTCGTAATAGTAAAAAATCTTACCAGGGTATCTCCATAGAAGTTATCGTGGTTCAACACGTGCACTAGTGGCAAGTATTCACCATAATTTGGAGGAGTTCGATAATAGGTATTGTAATTCTCAAAGAAAGTACAAAATGCGATCAGAAGATTTTTCTCCTTATAAGTTAATTCGGAGCCACCACTGTAGTGGGTTTTGTCTACCATCTTCTGCACATTCTTTGAAGATTCAAAATAAGCTGTCAATGGAAATAAGCTGTCAACTATTTTGAAATAAACAATATAAATTAGTTAATAACTATGTTTGAGAAACTCACATTGCGGTAGAATCGGAAGCGTATCAACAAGGACCCAAATGTCCATATTGTCTTGCTCGATGTCAGGATCACCAAGATCCATGGTGACAATCATACCCTCATAAAAACCATACATTTTGCAAAGTGCTTCCCAATTTTGGCAACCAAAATGGGTTACGCTCTGAGCATTGTACAGATTTACTTCAAAATCCATATCATGATGGGTCCTGAGGTGTATTTTCTTTGTTTCAAAATTTTCATGGTCTTCAAAACCCATCCTCTCCAAGACATAGCGTCTTGCATGGCATGAGATAAGCTAGTCGAATTGTAAAAGATGAATATTAGACGTTGAAATAGTTGAAGTCATGCTTAATTACGAAAAAAAACTCTTGTCGTTGTTGCGTACCGTTTCAACATCGAAGGTCTCCTCGAGCTTAATGCTGAAGCGCCGATCTTCGTCCAGCTCAACGAACCTGTCGCACATACCTCGATCGTCGTGGCACCAGCTGCACTCCCCCGGGAGACTGTCATCGTCCGAGTACGACATTTCCTACGTTCATAATTCAAAGATTAAACTTGTACAATTAAATATATGTACTAAAAAACATAGGCCTGAAAAATCCGGCATGACCTTTGCTAAAAAAGGACATATCGAGCGCCTGAAATTTGCCGGAACATAAATTAATCAACACTCCGGCAAAACATAGGCCACTCGGAGGTGTAAACTGAACATGAACGGCCACTTGGCAACCACTATCCTATTTGAGCAACAAAAGATATACATGGATATTTGGCTGGTCTCACCTCGATGTCGGAGGGTCGGTGGCGGGACGACGGCGGGGGGATGATGGAGGGCTCCTTGATTTCTGCAAAAGCAAAAACCGTATAAGTTATCACTAATACATCCCGAATAATTGCTTAAACTAAAAATAACAACAAATATGACATGTTCAACTAGTTTATTAATTCAACTAGTTCTTACTAAATATAAACTTACTATAAATAGAATATGTGGTCCAACTAGTTATATTAATTATCTTACTAAAAAACTAGTTCTTTCTAAAAATAAAGTAGTTCAACAAGTTATATTAATTATCTTACTAAAAATACGTTAGTTCTATTAATTCAACTAGTTCAACTAGTTTATTAATTTACTTACTAAACTAGTTCAACTACAACTATAATAGTTCAACTACAACTACTATTAATCATACTGCCCTAAATTTTCTTACTTCTATTTTATTCAAAACACCTACGATTTGCAAGAACAGAGACACGGGAGGGAGGGAGGAGAGAGGAGGGAGGCGGGCGGAGGAGGAGGAGGAGGCGGCTGCAGCGGAGGAGGAGGGCACGGTGGGAGGAGGAGGGAGGAGGGCGTGGTGGGAGGAGGAGGCACGGAAGGAGGGAGTACCTCGGTGGCGTCGGACGATGGTGAGGTTGAGAGCGGCGCGGTGAGGTCGAGAGCGGAGGGGGTGGGGGAGGTGGCGGCGACGGTGAGGTCGAGAGCGGCGACGGGCGACAGCGGTGAGGTTGAGGGCGGCCTTGGGCGGCGGCGGTGAGGGCAGGCTCGGGCTCGGGCGGCGGCATAGAGGAGTAGGGGAACAGGGGGAGGAGGACTTAGTGAAATCTTGAGCGGGGTTAAGTCGAACTAGCAGCAGCGCACTTTAGGAACCGCACTATAGCTAATGTAGCTATAGCGCATTTTACTGAAAAACGCTACTGCTAAGTCTAAGCACGCATAAAAAAAATACATTGGCCATCAATGATCTTTTTGTGTACAATCTGAATTGTCAATTGAAGGAAATATGCCCTAGAGGCAATAATAAAGTTATTATTTATTTCCTTATACCATGATAAATGTTTATTATTCGTGCTAGAATTGTATTAACCGGAAACATAATACATGTGTGAATACATAGACAAACAGATAGTCACTAGTATGCCTCTACTAGACTAGCTCATTAATCAAAGATGGTTGTGTTTCCTAACCATAGACATGTGTTGTCATTTGATTAATGGGATCACCTCATTAGGAGAATGATGTGATTGACATGACCCATTCCGTTAGCTTAGCACTTGATCGTTTAGTATATTGCTAATGCTTTCTTCATGACCTATACATGTTCCTGTAACTATGAGATTATGCAACTCCGTTTACGGAGGAACACTTTGGTACTACCAAGCGTCACAACGTAATCGGGTGATTATAAAGGAGTACTACAGGTGTATCCAAAGGTACTTGTTGGGTTGGCGTATTTGAGATTAGGTTTTGTCACTCCGATTGTCGGAGAGGTATCTCTGGGCCTTCTCGGTAATACACATCACATAAGCCTTGCAAGCATTACAACTAATGAGTTAGTTGTGAGATGATGTATTACTGAACGAGTAAAGAGACTTACCGTAACGAGATTGAACTAGGTATTGGATACCGACGATCGAATCTCGGGTAAGTAACATACCGATGACAAAGGAACAACGATGTCGTTATGCGGTTTGACCGATAAAGATCTTCGTAGAATATGTAGGAACCAATATGGGCATCCAGGTTCCGCTATTGGTTATTGACCGAGAATGGTTCTAGGTCATGTCTACATAGTTCTTGAACCCGTAGGGTCCGCACGCTTAACGTTTCGATGACAGTTCATTATGAGTTTATAAGTTTTGATGTACGAAGGTTGGTGAGTCCGGATGTGATCACGGACATGACGAGGAGTCTCGAAATGGTCGAGACATAAAGATTGATATATTGGAAGCCTATGTTTGGACTTGGAAAGGTTCGGATGAAAACAGGAAGTTACTGAACACCGGGGTTACGGAACCCCGGGGGTCTATGGGCCTTGATGGGCCATAGAGAGAAGAGGAAGGGCGGCCAGGGCAGGCCGCGCCCTCGCCCTCTAGTCCGAATAGGACAAGGAGAGGGGGCGCCCTCTTCCCTCTTCCCTCCTCCAATCCTAATCCAACTAGGAAGGGGAGTCCTACTCCGGTGGGAGTAGGACTCCTCAGCGCCTTGGGCTGGCCGCACCCCTTGCTCCTTTATATCTGAGGCGGGGGCACCCAGAACACACAAGTTGATCTCGGATCGTTCCTTAGCCGTGTCGGTGCCCCCTCCACCATATTCCACTTCGGTCATATCGTCGCGAGCTTAGGCGAAGCCCTCGCGGAGAAGTCATATCGTCGCGGAGCTTAGGCGAAGCCCTGCGTCGGTGGAGCATCATCACCGTCCTGCACGCCGTCGTCTTGTGGAACTCATCCCGACACTTTGCTGGATCGAGTCCGGGATCGTCATCGAGCTGAGCGTGTGCGAACTTCGGAGGTGCCGTCGTTCGGTGCTTGGATCGGTCGGATCGTGAAGACGTCGACTACATCAACAGCGTTGTTATAACGCTTCCACTTTCGGTCTCAGGGTGCGTGGACGGACACTCTCCCCTCTCGTTGCTATGCCATCACCATGGTCTTGAGTGTGCGTAGGAATTTTTTGAAATTACTCGTTCCCCAACAGTGGTATCGAGCCTGGTTTTATGCGTTGATGTCATGTGCACGAGTAGAACACAAATGAGTTGTGGGCGATATAAGTCATCTGCTTACCAGCATGTCATACTTTGGTTGGCGGTATTGTGAGATGAAGCGGCCGGACCGACATTACGCGTCGCTTACGCGAGACTGGTTTCACCGCTTGAGCACTAGTTGCTTAAAGGTGACCGGCGGTGTCGGTTTCTCTCACTTTAGTTGAACCGAGTGTGGCTCGCCCGGTCCTTGCGAAGGTTAAAACAGCACCAACTTGACAAACTAGCGTTGTGGTTTTGATGCGTAGGTAAGAACGGTTCTTGCTCAGCCCGTAGCAGCCACGTAAAACTTGCAACAACAAAGTAGAGGACGTCTAACTTGTTTTTGCAGGGCATGTTGTGATGTGATGTGGTCAAGGCGTGATGCTATATTTTATTGTATGAGATGATCATGTTTTGTAACGAGTTATCGGCAATGGCGGCAGGAGCCATATGGTTGTCGCTTTATTGTATGAAATGCAAGCGCCATGTAATTGCTTTACTTTATCACTAAGCGTAGCGATAGTCGTAGAAGCAATAGTTGGCGAGGCGACAACGATGCTACGATGAAGATCAAGGTGTCGCGCCGGTGGCGATGGTGATCATGACGGTGCTTGGCGATGGAGATCACAAGCACAAGATGATGATGACCTTATCATATCACTTATATTGATTGCATGTGATGTTTATCCTTTATGCATCTTATCTTGCTTTGATTGACGGTAGCATTATAAGATGATCTCTCACTAAAATTATCAAGAAGTGTTCTCCTGAGTATGCACCGTTGCCAAAGTTCGTAGTACCCGGACACCACGTGATGATCGGGTGTGATAAGTTCTCGTCCATCTACAACGGTGCAAAACAGTTGCACACGCGAATACTTAGGTTAAACTTGACGAGCCTAGCATATAACAGATATGGCCTCGGAACACGGAGACCGAAGGTCGGCGTGAATCATATAGTAGATATGATCAACATAGTGATGTTCACCATTGAAACTACTCCATCTCACGTGATGATCGGACATGGTTTAGTTGATTTGGATCACGTAATCACTTAGATGACTAGAGAGATGTCTGTCTAAGTGGGAGGTTTTAATATGATTAATTAAACTTAAATTTATCATGAACTTAGTACCGATAGTATTTTTGCTTGTCTATGTTTCTTGTAGATAGATGGCTCGTGCTGTTGTTCCGTTGAATTTTAATGCGTTCCTTGAGAAAGCAAAGTTGAAAGATGATGGTAGCAATTACGGACTGGGTCCGTAACGAGAGGATTATCCTCATTGCTGCACGGAGAATTACGTCTGGAAGCACCGCTGGGTGCCAGACTCTGCTGCGGGAGCTACGCCGTGAAGTTGTGAGCGTCTGGCGAGCAAAGCTGATGACTACTCGATAGTTCGAGTGTGCCATGCTACGGCTTAGAACCGAGTCTTCAACGACGTTTTGAGCGTCATGGAGCATATAAGATGTTCCAGGAGTTGAAGTTAATATTTCAAGCAAATGCCCGGATTGAGAGATATGAAGTCTCCAATAAGTTCTATAGCTGCAAGATGGAGGAGAATAGTTACATCGGTGAACATACTCAAAATGTCCGGGTATAATAATCACTTGATTCAACTGGGAGTTACTCTTCGGATGATAGTGTCATTGACAAATTCTCCAATCACGCCACCAAGCTACAAGAGCTTCGTGATGAACTATAATATGCAAGGGATGACCAAAACAATTCCGAGCTCTTCGCAATGCTTGAAAGCGGAGGTAGAAATCAAGAAAGAGCATCAAGTGTTGATGGTCAACAAGACCACTAGTTTCAAGAAAAGGGCAAAGGAAAGAAGAAGGAAACTTCAAAAGAACAGCAAGAAAGTTGCTGCTCAAGAGAAGAAACCCAAGTCTGGACCTAAGCACTGAAATCGAGTGTTTTCTGCAAGCGACCGACACCGAAGCGGAACTGCCCCAAGTATTTGGCGGATAAGAAGGATGGCAAGGTGAACAAAGGTATATGTGATATACATGTTATTGATGTGTACCTTACTAGAGCTCGTAGTAGCTTTTGGGTATTTGATACTGGTTACATTGCTAATATTTGCAACTCGAAACAGGGACTACGGAATAGACGAGCACTGGCAAAGGACGAGGTGACGATGCGCGTGGGAAACGGTTCCAAAGTCAATGTGATCGCGGTCGGCACGCTACCTCTACATCTACCTTCGGGATTAGTTTTAGACCTAAATAATTGTTATTTGGTGCCGCGTTGAGCATGAACATTATATCTGGATCTTGTTTAATGCGAGACGGTTATTCATTTAAATCAGAGAATAATGGTTGTTCTATTTATATGAGTAATATCTTTTATGGTCACGCACCCTTGAAGAATGGTCTATTTTTATTGAATCTCGATAGTAGTAATACACATATTCATAGTGTTGAAACCAAAAGATGCAGAGTTGATAATGATAATGCAACTTATTTGTGGCACTTGCCGTTTAGGTCATATCGATGTAAAACGCATGAAGAAACTCCATCTTGATGGGCTTCGGAATCACTTGATTATGAATCACTTGGTACTTATGAACCGTGCCTCATGGGCAAGATGACCAAAACGCCGTTCTCCGAACTATGGAGCGAGCAACTGATTTGTTGGAAATCATACATCTTGATGTTTGTGGTCCAATGAATGTTGAGGCCTTGTGGCGGTATCGTTATTTTCTCACCTTCACAGATGATTTGAGCAGATATGGGTATATCTACTTAATGAAACACAAAACTGAAACATTTGAAAAGTTCAAAGAGTTTCAGAGTGAAGTGAAAATCATCGTAACAAGAAAATAAAATTTCTACGATCGGATCGTGGAGGAGAATATTTGAGTTACGAGTTTGGTTTACATTTGAAACAATGTGGAATAGTTTCACAACTCACGCCACCCGAACACCACGGAGAAATGGTGTGTCGAGCGTCAGAATCGTACTTTACTTGATATGGTGCGATCTATGATGTCTCTTACCGATTTACCGCTATCATTTTGGGGATATGCTTTAGAGGCGGCGCATTCACGTTAAATAGGGCACCATCTAAATCCGTTGAGGCGACACCGTATGAACTGTGGTTTGGCAAGAAACCAAAGTTGTCGTTTCTTAAAGTTTGGGGCTGCGATGCTTATGTGAAGAAACTTCAACCAGATAAGCTCGAACCCAAATCGGAGAAATGTGTCTTCATAGGATACCCAAAGGAGACTGTTGGGTACACTTTCTATCACAGATCTGAAGGCAAGGTTTTCGTTGCTAAATTCGGATCCTTTCTAGAGAAGGAGTTTCTCTCGAAAGAAGTGAGTGGGAGGAAAGTAGAACTTGATGAGATAATCAGATCTGCTCCCTTATTGGAAAGTAGTTCATCACAAGAAACGGTTCTGTGAAAACTACACCAATTAGTGAGGAAACTAATGATGATGATCATGAAGCTTGGATCAAGTTTCTCTTGAACCGTGAGGTCAACCAGAGTAAAATCGCACGAGTGGTACGGTAATCCTATTCGGAAGTCATGTTACTTGACCATGGCGAACCTACAAATTATGAAGAAGCGATGGTGAGCCCATATTCCATGAAATGGCTGGAAGCCATGAAATCTGAGATGGGATCCATGTATGAGAACAAAGTATGGACTTTGGTTGACTTGCCGATGATCGGCAAGCCATTGAGAATAAATGGATCTTTAAGAAGAAGACCGCGCCGATGGTAATGTAACTGTCTACAAAGCTCGACTTGTTGCGAAAGGTTTTCGACAAGTTCAAGGGGTTGACTACGATGAGACTTTCTCACCCGTGGCGATGCTTAAGTCTGTCCGAATCATGTTAGCAATTGCCGCATTTTATGATTATGAAATTTGGCAAATGGATGTAAAACTGCATTCTTGAATGGATTTCGGAAGAAGAGTTGTATATGATGCAACCAGAAGGTTTTGTTGATCCAAAGGGTGCTAACAAAGTGTGCAAGCTCCAGCGATCAATTTATGGTCAGTGCAAGCCTCTCGGAGTTGGAATAAGCGCTTTGATAGTGTGATCAAAGCATATGGTTTTATCTGAGACTTTTGGAGAAGCTTTGTATTTACAAGAAAGTGAGTGGGAGCTCAGTAGCATTTCGATATTATATGTGGACGACATATTATTGATTGGAAATGATATAGAATTTCTGGATAGCATAAAGGATACTTGAATAAAAGTTTTTCAATGAAAGACCTCGGTGAAGCTGCTTACATATTGGGCATCAAGATCTATAGAGATAGATCAAGGCGCTTAATTGGACTTTCACAAAGCACATACCTTGATAAAGTTTTGAAGAAGTTCAAAATGGATCGAGCAAAGAAAGGTTTTTACCTGTATTACAAGGTGTAAGATTGAGTCGACTCAATGCCCGACCACAATGCAGAAGATAGAGAGAAAATGAAAGATGTTCCTATGCTTCAGCCATAGGCTCTATCATGTATGCAATGCTGTGTACCAGACCGACGTATGCTTAGCTGTAAGCTTGGCAGGAAGGTACCAAAGTAATCCAGAGTGGATCATTGGACAGCGGTCAAGAACATCTGAAATACGAAAAGGACTAAGGATATGTTTCTCGTATATGGAGGTGACAAAGAGCTAGTCGTAAATGGTTACGTCGATGCAAGCTTTGACACTGATCCGGACGATTCTAAATCGCAAACCGGATCGTGTTTTTATTAAGCGGTGGAGCTGTCGGTTGGTGCAGTTCTAAACAAAGCGTCGTGGCGGGATCTACATGTGAAGCGGAGTACATAGCTGCTTGGAAGCAGCAAATGAAGGAGTCTGGATGAAAGAGTTCATTTCGATCTAGGTGTCATACCTAGTGCATCGGGACCAATGAAGATCTTCTGTGACAATCTTGGTGCAATTGCCTTGGCAAAGGAATCCAGATTTCACAAGAGGACCAAGCATATCAAGAGACGCTTCAATTCCATTCGGGACCAAGTCCAAGTGGGAGACATAGAGATTTGCAAAATACATACGGATCTGAATGTTGCGACCCGTTGACTAAGCCTCTTCCACGAGCAAAACATGATCAGCACCAAGACTCCATGGGTGTTAGAATCATTCTTGTGTAATCTAGATTATTGACTCTAGTGCAAGTGGGAGACTGAAGGAAATATGCCCTAGAGGCAATAATAAAGTTATTATTTATTTCCTTATACCATGATAAATGTTTATTATTCATGCTAGAATTGTATTAACCGGAAACATAATACATGTGTGAATACATAGACAAGCAGATAGTCACTAGTATGCCTCTACTAGACTAGCTCATTAATCAAAGATGGTTGTGTTTCCTAACCATAGACATGTGTTGTCATTTGATTAATGGGATCACCTCATTAGGAGAATGATGTGATTGACATGACCCATTCCGTTAGCTTAGCACTTGATCGTTTAGTATATTGCTAATGCTTTCTTCATGACCTATACATGTTCCTGTAACTATGAGATTATGCAACTCCGTTTACGGAGGAACACTTTGGTACTACCAAGCGTCACAACGAATCGGGTGATTATAAAGGAGTACTACAGGTGTCTCCAAAGGTACTTGTTGGGTTGGCGTATTTGAGATTAGGTTTTGTCACTCCGATTGTCGGAGAGGTATCTCTGGGCCTTCTCGGTAATACACATCACATAAGCCTTGCAAGCATTACAACTAATGAGTTAGTTGTGAGATGATGTATTACGGAATGAGTAAAGAGACTTACGATAACGAGATTGAACTAGGTATTGGATACCGACGATCGAATCTCGGGTAAGTAACATACCGATGACAAAGGAACAACGATGTCGTTATGCGGTTTGACCGATAAAGATCTTCGTAGAATATGTAGGAACCAATATGGGCATCCAGGTTCCGCTATTGGTTATTGACCGAGAATGGTTCTAGGTCATGTCTACATAGTTCTTGAACCCGTAGGGTCCGCACGCTTAACGTTTCGATGACAGTTCATTATGAGTTTATAAGTTTTGATGTACGAAGGTTGGTGAGTCCGGATGTGATCACGGACATGACGAGGAGTCTCGAAATGGTCGAGACATAAAGATTGATATATTGGAAGCCTATGTTTGGACTTGGAAGGTTCGGATGAAAGCAGGAAGTTATGGGAACACCGGGGTTACGGAACCCCGGGGGTCTATGGGCCTTGATGGGCCATAGAGAGAGAGGAAGGGCCGGCCAGGGCAGGCGCGCCCCCCCCCTCTAGTCCGAATAGGACAAGGAGAGGGGGGCGCGCCCTCCTTCCCTCTTCCCCTCCTCCAATCCTAATCCAACTAGGAAGGGGGAGTCCTACTCCGGTGGGAGTAGGACTCCTCAGCGCCTTGGGCTGGCCGCACCCCCTTGCTCCTTTATATCTGAGGGCAGGGGCACCCAGAACACACAAGTTGATCTACGGATCGTTCCTTAGCCGTGTGCGGTGCCCCTCCACCATATTCCACTTGGTCATATCGTCATGAGCTTAGGCGAAGCCCTGCGCGGAGAAGTCATATCGTCGCGAGCTTAGGCGAAGCCCTGCGTCGGTGGTGCATCATCATCATCACCACGCCGTCGTCTTGACGGAACTCATCCCGACACTTTGCTGGACCGGAGTCCGGGATCGTCATCGAGCTGAGCGTGTGCAGAACTTCGGAGGTGCCGTCGTTCGGTGCTTGGATCGGTCGGATCGTGAAGGCGTCGACTACATCAACAGCGTTGTTATAACGCTTCGCTTTCGGTCTCACGAGGGCGTGGACGGATACTCTCCCTCTCGTTGCTATGCCATCACCATGGTCTTGAGTGTGCGTAGGAAATTTTTTGAAATTACTACGTTCCCCAACATCAATATGAGTCTACTCCGGTAGGAACTGGAGAGGACTCATATTGCGCCACAAATTCTACACATAGAGTTAAGTGAAGACCAACTGGTTGTGATAGTTTCGAAGTAACATATTTAAGGTGGTAAACACCCTGTCATGAGCAAGGTGGGACTAAACTTGTGGGCTGATTGTAGCGATGGCGATTTTCTTAGAAGCGCTGCTGCTGCTAACTTCTATAGCAGTAGCGCGGTTCACTATAGGGCGCTACTGCTATAACTAGCTGGGTTCTTGAGGTCATGGCAATTAGAGCAGAGCGCGGTTTCGGCGTGGGGCGCTTCTGCTACTTTCCTTTCAACAGCGCTGTTTTATATCAAGCACTGCTGCTAATTAGGAGCAGCGCCTAATTTTAGAGCCTTTGGGTAAGATTCTGTGTATAGGCTTTTCCCTAGTAGTGGTATGGTAACGTTGTGTGACAAATTTGATGCATGGGGTGTTTCTTTGATTGTCTTCCTTATGAGTGGCGGTCGAGGACGGCGATGGTCTTTTCCTACCAATCTATCCCCTAGGGGCATGCGTAGTAGTACTTTGCTTGAGGGCTAATAAACTTTTGCAATAGGTATATGAGTTCTTTATGACTAATGTGAGTCCATGGATTATCGCACTTTTACCTTTCCATCATTGCTAGCCTCTTGATTGCCGTGCATTGCCCTTTCTCACCTTGAGAGTTGGTGCAAACTTAGCGGTGCATCCAAACCCCGTGATACGATCGCTCTATCACACATAAGCCTCATTATATCTTCCTCAAAACAGCCACCATACCTACCTATCATGGCATTTCCATAGCCATTCGAGATATATTGCCATGCAACTTCCATCATCATCATATTCATGACTTGAGCATTCATTTTCATATTGCTTTGCATGATCGTAAGATAGCTAGCATGATGTTTTCATGGCTTGTCCGTTTTTTGATGTCATTGCTACACTAGATCATTGCACATCCCGGTACACCGCCGGAAGCATTCATATAGAGTCATATCTTTGTTCCAGTATCGAGTTGTAAGTAAATAAAAGTGTGATGATCATCATTATTAGTGCATTGTCCCCAAAAAGAAAAAAAAGAAAGGACAAATAAGAAAAGAAAAAAAAAGAAAAAAAAAGAAAAATAAAAAGAAAAAAAGAAAAAAATAAAATAAATAAAAAGGGGCAATGTTACTATCTCTTTTTCCACACTTGTGGTTCAAAGTAGCACCATGTTCTTCATGTAGTGAGTCTCATATCTTGTGCTTCAAAGTAGCACCATGTTCTTCATATAGATTGTCTCCTATGTTGTCACTTTCATATACTAGTGGGAATTTTCATTATAGAACTTGGCTTGTATATTCCAACGATGGGCTTCCTCAAATGCCCTAGGTCTTCATGAGCAAGCAAGTTGGATGCACACCCACTTAGTTTCTTTTGTTGAGTTTTCATACACTTATAGCTCTTAGTGCATCCATTGCATGGCAATCCCTACTCCTCACATTGACATCAATTGATGGGCATGTCCATAGCCCGTTGATTAGCCGCGTTGATGTGAGACTTTCTCTCTTTTTGTCTTCTCCACATAACCTCCATCATTATATTCTATTCCACCTATAGTGCTATATCCATGGCTTGCGCTCATGTATTGCGTGAGGGTTGAAAAGGCTGAAGCGCATTAAAAAGTATAAACCAATTGCTCGGCTTGTCATCGGGGTTGTGCATGATGGGGGCATTTTGTGTGACGAAAATGAAGCATGGCCAAATTGTATGATTTTGTAGGGATAATCTTGCTTTGGCCTTGTTGTTTTGAAAAGACATGATTGCTTTATTGGTATGCTCGAAGTATTATTGTTTTTTATGTCAAATGATAGACTATTGCTTTGAATCACTCGTGTGTTAATATTCATGCCATGATTAGATATATGATCAAGATTATGCTAAGTAGCATTCCACATCAAAAATTATCCTTTTTATCATTTACCTACTCGAGGACGAGCAGGAATTAAGCTTGGGGATGCTGATACGTCTCTGTCGTAAATATAATTTTTGATTGTTCCATGCCAATATTATCCAACTTTCATATACTTTTGGCAACTTTTTATACTATTTTTAGGGAATAACATATTGATCCGATTGCCCAGTGCGCCTTCACATCATTGCATGTTTTTGTTTCTCGAAACCCAATATCAAGCGGAGTCCAAACGGGATAAAAACGGACGGAGAATTATTTTGGAATATTTATGATTTTCTGGAGGAAGAATCAACGCGAAACGGTGTCCGGGGTGGCCACGAGACAGGGGGCGCGCCCTCCCCCCTGGGCGTGGCCTGGGCTCTCGTGAGCCACCCGTAAGGCGGTTGACGCTCTTCTTTTGCCGCAATAAAGCTAATTTTACGAGAAAAATATGGGCGAAGGTTTCAATCCAATCGGAGTTACGGATCTCCAGATATAAAGGAAACGGTGCCAGGGCAGAATTCCAGAACGCAGAAACAGAGATAGATCCAATCTCATAGGGGCTCTTGCCCCTCCCACGCCATGGGAGCCAAGGACCAGAGGGGAAACCCTTCTCCCATCTAGGGAGAAGGTCAAGGAAGAAGAAGAAGAAGGGGTGCTCTCTCCCCCTTGCTTCCGGTGGCGCCGGAACACCGCCGGGGGCCATCATCATCACCGCGATCTTCACCAACACCGCCGTCATCTTCACCAACATCTCCATCACCTTCCCCCTTCTGTATTCAACGGTCCACTCTCCCGCAACCCGTTGTACCCTCTACTTGAACATGGTGCTTTATGCTTCATATTATTTTCCAATGATGTGTTGCCATCCTATGATGTCTGAGTAGATTTTCGTTTTCCTATCAGTGATTGATGAATTGCTATGATTGGTTTGAGTTGCATGTTTTATTATTGGTGCTGTCCTATTGTGCCCTCCGTGTCGGGCAAGCGTGAGGGATTCCCGCTGCAGGGTTTGCAATATGTTTATGATTTGCTTATGGTGGGTTGCGTGAGTGACTGAAACACAAACCCGAGTAAGTAGGTTGTTTGCATATGGGATCTATGGTTGGGTTTTACCTTAATGAATCTTTAGTAGTTGCGGATTCTTGCTAGAGTTCCAACCATAAGTGCATAGAATTCCAAGTAAGGGATGATATGTTAGCTTATGCCTCTCCCTCAAATAGAATTGCAATAGTGATTACCGGTCTAGTAGCATAGTCAATTGCTTAGGGGCAATTTCACAACTCCTACCACCACTTTTCCACACTCGCTATATTTACTTTAGTTGCATCTTTATCTAAACAGCCCCTAGTTTTTATTTACGTGTTCTTTATTTTCTTGCAAACCTATCCTATCACACCTTCAAAGTCCTTCTAGTTTCATACTTGTTCTAGGTAAAGCGAACGTCAAGCGTGCGTAGAGTCGTATCAGTGGCCGATAGGACTTGAGAGAGTATTTTTTCTACCTTTAGCTCCTCGTTGGGTTCGACACTCTTACTTATCGAAAGAGGCTACAACTATCCCGTATACTTGTGGGTCGTCAGACTTCATCCGAACTACGTCATGACATGGCCCGATACAGAGGCACCGCACACCCCCTATGCTTCACCGATGAGGTAATGGAGCACCAGTTACGAGAAGGGTTTAAACCCATCAACATTGAATCATATGACGGCACAACAGATCCCGCAGTATGGATTGGAGATTTTCATCTCCACATTCACATGGCTCGCGGGGACGATCTACACGCAATCAAATACCTTCCCCTAAAACTGAAGGGACCAGCTCGACACTGGTTAAATAGCCTCCCAGAAAATTCTATTGGAAGCTGGGAAGACTTGGAAGATGCCTTTAGAGACAACTTCCAAGGCACTTATATCCGGCCTCCGGATGCCGATGACCTCAGTCATATAGTCCAGCAGCCCGGAGAGTTGGCCAGGAAATTCTGGACCAGGTTCCTAATTAAAAAGAACCAAATTGTTGACTATCCGGATGCCGAAGCCATAGCGGCCTTTAAACACAACATCCATGACGAATGGCTCGCCCGACACCTCGGCCAAGAAAAGCCGAAGTCCATGGCAGCCCTTACAATACTAATGACCCACTTTTGCGCGGGCGAAGATAGCTGGCTAGCCCGTAGCGGCAACAATATCAGTGACCCTGGCACTTCTGAAGCTAGGAACGACAACGGAAGGCCCTGATGCAACAAACATAAGCATTGAAGCAACAATGACAATACAGAAGATACGGCGGTCAATGCCGGATTCAGTGGCTCCAAATACGGTCAACGGAAGAAGCCATTCAAACGAAACAAAGACGGTCCATCAAGCCTGGACCGAATACTTGATCGGCCTTTCCAGATCCACGGCACTCCTGACAAGCCTGCCAACCACACCAATAGAAGCTGTTGGGTCTTCAAACAGGCCTGCAAGTTAAATGCCGAACATAAGGATAAAGGATCGCCCAGCGAGGACGATGACGAGGAGCCTCGTCCACCGTACACAGGGGGGCAGAAGAAATTTCCCCCCGAAGTCAAAACGGTGAAAATGATATACGTTACTCATATCCCCAAGAGGGAGCGCAAGCGCGCGCTAAGGGACGTCTATGCGATAGAGCCAGTCACCCCGAAATTCAACCTATGGTCGGCCTGCCCGATCACCTTTGATCGCAAGGACCATCCGACCAGTATCCGTCATGGAGGTTCGGCCGCACTGGTCCTCGACCCAATAATTGACAAACCACCTCACGCGAGTCCTCATGGACGGTGGCAACAGCCTTAACTTGCTCTATCAGGACACAGTCCATAAGATGGGTATTGATCCATCAAGAATCAAGCCCACAAAAACTACCTTTAAAGGAGTAATACCTGGTGTAGAGGCCCGCTGCACGGGCTCAATCACACTGGAGGTCATCTTCGGTTCGCCGGACAACTTCTGAAGCAAAGACTTGATCTTCGACATCGTCCCCTTCCGTAGTGGCTACCACGTACTGCTCAGATGAACAGCGTTCGCTCGCTTCAACGCGGTCCCACACTACACCTATCTCAAACTCAAGATGCCCGGACCACGTGGTGTTATAACAGTCAATGGAAACATGGAACGCTCCCTCCATACCGAGGAGTACACCGTAGCCCTGGCAGCGGAAGTACAGGGCGGCCTCATCAAACCGACTATTACATCGGCGGTCAAGTCCCCGGACACTGTCAAATGAGTCCAGACTACCCCACAGTACAATAGTCCAGCTTGTCAGGAGCTCGATTAGCAATTCGGCCTCCATCTCAACTCCTATCAAATTGTGGCATATGTACCACGCGTACAAAATTACACACTAAAGATACCATGCGAACAGATGGAGGCATAATAAAGATAAAGTCCACAATACGGCTAGACCCTATCTGGACACTCATATTTCCTTTTTCTCTTCTTATTTTTTCTAGGTTCCTTACAACCCACATCACCTTTTTGACGGTACCAAGGCCGCTTTTCGAGACTTATCATGAAAAATCGCTCGATGATCCTCTCAAAGGACAATACACTGATACGTCTCCAACGTATCTATAATTTATGAAGTATTCATGCTATTATATTATCCGTCTTGGATGTTTATGGGCTTTATTATGCACTTTTATATTACTTTTGGGACTAACCTATTGACCCAGAGCCCAGTGCCAGTTTCTGTTTTCTCCCTTGTTTTAGTGTTTCGAAGAAAAGGAATATCAAACGGAGTCCAAACAGAATGAAACCTTCGGGAAAGTTATTTCTGGAAAGAAAGCAATCCAGGAGACTTGGAGTGCACGTCAGGGGATCAACGAGGAAGGCACGAGGCAGGGGGGCGCGCCTTCCACCCTCGTGGGCCCCTCGTGGCTCCCCTGACCGACTTCTTTCGCATATATATCTCCATATACCCTAAAACCATCGGGGAACATAATAGATCTGGAGTTCCGCCGCTGAAAGCCTCTGTAGCCACCAAAACCAATGGGACCTGTTAGGCACCTGCCGGAGGGATCCCTCACCGTGGCCATCTTCATCATCCGGAGCTCTCCATGACGAGGAGGGAGTAGTTCACCCTCGGGACTGAGGGTATGTACCAGTAGCTATGTGTTTGATCTCTCTCTCTCTCTCTCTCTCTCTCTCTCTCGTGTTCTTGATTTGGCACGATCTTGATGTATCGCAAGCTTTGCTATTATAGTTGGATCTTATGATGTTTCTCCCCCTCTACTCTCTTGTAGTGGATTGAGTTTTCCCTTTGAAGTTATCTTATCGGATTGAGTCTTTAATGATTTGAGAACACTTGATGTATCTCTTGCGTGGGATAACCGTGGTGACAATGGGTTATTCTATTGATTCACTTGATGTATGTTTTGGTGATCAACTTGCGGGTTCCGCCCATGAACCTATGCATAGGGGTTGGCACACATTTTCGTCTTGACTCTCTGGTAGAAACTTTGGGGCACTCTTTGAGGTTCTGTGTGTTGGTTGAATAGATGAATCTGAGATTGTGTGATGCATATCATATAATCATACCCACGGATACTTGAGGTGACATTGGAGTATCTAGGTGACATTAGGGTTTTGGTTGATGTGTGTCTTAAGGTGTTGTTTTACTACGAACTCTAGGGCTGTTTGTGACACTTATAGGAATAGCCCAATGGATTGATCAGAAATAATAACTTTGAGGTGGTTTCGTACCCTACCATAATCTCTTCGTTTGTTCTCTGCTATTAGTGACTTTGGAGTGACTCTTTGTTGCATGTTGAGAGATAGTTATATGATCCAATTATGTTATTATTGTTGAGAGAACTTGCACTAGTGAAAGTATGAACCCTAGGCCTTGTTTCCTAGCATTGCAATACCGTTTACGCTCACTTTTATAAACTTGCTACCTTGCTGTTTTATATTTTCAGATTTCAAAACCTATATCTACCATCCATATTGCACTTGTATCACCATCTCTTCAGCGAACTATTGCACCTATACAATTTATCATTGTATTGGGTGTGTTAGAAACACAAGAGACTCTTTGTTATTTGGTTGCAGGGTTGCTTGAGAGAGACCATCTTCATCCTACGCCTCCCACGGATTGATAAACCTTAGGTCATCCACTTGAGGGAAATTAGCTACTGTCCTAAAAACCTCTGCACTTGGAGGCCCAACAACGTCTACAAGAAGAAGGTTGTGTAGTAGACATCATACACCAAGGAGAGAAGCAGCATATACGCGTGGCAGAGTACCTAAAAAGGGTCTTTAAAGATCACCTCACCCGTTTTCAGGATGCACACACAGCTTTCCCTTGCGCTCGACATGTAAAATAGCCTTGTTGCTTACCGCATTATTTGTACCAATACATTTTGACGTACCAATCAGACTATAATGGAAACAGTTTCTGGCCCAACCTTTGCAGTATTGGCCTACCTCTTAATCTGTATTTCCCTATTTCTGTCCGATTGTCATGTACACCTCGGTACGACTTAAATCGCCAGGGGCTCTATTGAGCCACGTGAAGGAAATATGCCCTAGAGGCAATAATAAAGTTGTTATTTATATTTCCTTATATCATGATAAATGTTTATTATTCATGCTAGCATTGTATTAACCGGAAACTTAGTACATGTGAATACATAGACAAACAGAGTGTCACTAGTATGCCTCTACTTGACTAGCTCGTTGAATCAAAGATGGTTAAGTTTCCTAGCCGTAGACAAGAGTTGTTGTCATTTGATTAACGGGATCACATCATTAGAGAATGATGTGATTGACTTGACCCATTCCGTTAGCTTAGCACTTGATCGTTTAGTATGTTGCTATTGCTTTCTTCATGACTTATACATGTTCCTATGACTATGAGATTATGCAACTCCCGAATACCAGAGGAACACTTTTGTGCTACAAAACATCACAACTTAACTGGGTGATTATAAAGATGCTCTACAGGTGTCTCCGATGGTACGTGTTGAGTTGGCATATATCGAGATTAGGATTTGTCACTCCGATTGTCGTAAAGGTATCTCTGGGCCCTCTTGGTAATGCACATCACTATAAGCCTTGCAAGCAATGTGACTAATGAGTTAGTTGCGGGATGATGCATTACGGAACGAGTAAAGAGACTTGCCGGTAACGAGATTGAACTAGGTATTGAGATACCGACGATCGAATCTCGGGTAAGTAACATACCGATGACAAAGGGAACAACGTATGTTGTTATGCGGTTTGACCGATAAAGATCTTCGTAGAATATGTGGGAGCCAATATGAACATCCAGGTTCCGCTATTGGTTATTTACCGGAGATGAGTCTCGGTCATGTCTACATAGTTCTCGAACCTGTAGGGTCCGCACGCTTAACATTCGGTGACGATCGGTATTATGAGTTTATGTGTTTTGATGTACCGAAGATAGTTTGGAGTCCCGGATGTGATCATGGACATGACGAGGAGTCTTGAAATGGTCGAGACATAAAGATCGATATATTGGATGACTACATTCACACACCGGATGAGTTCCGGGGGTCACTGGATAATTATCGGAGTGCCGGGGGGTTATCGGAACCCCCGGGGGAACTAATGGGCCAACATGGGCCTTGTGAGAGAGAGAGGAGGGGGCCTTAGGGCTGGCCGCGCGCCCCCTTGAGGATTCCGAATTGGACAAGGAGGGGGCGGCGGCGCCCCCTCTTTCCCTCCCTCTCTCCATCTCCTTCCTTCCCCCTTCCCCCTCCTAGTTGGACTAGGAAAGGGGGAGTCCTACTCCTACTAGGAGGAGGACTCATCCCCTCCTTGGCGCGCCCTAGGGACGGCCGACCTCCCCCCTTGATTCTTTTTATACGGGGGCAGGGGGCACCCTAGAAACACACAAGTTGATTATTGATCTCTTAGCCGTGTGCGGTGCCCCCTCCACCATAATCCACCTCGGTCATATCGTTGAAGTGCTTAGGCGAAGCCCTGCGCCGGTAGCTTCATCATCACCGTCATCACTCCATCGTGCTGACGAAGCTCTCCCTCGACACTCAGCTGGATCGAGAGTTCGTGGGACGTCACCGAGCCGAACGTGTGCATATCGCGGAGGTGCCATACTTTCGATACTAGGATCTGTCGGGTCGTGAAGACGTACGACTACATCAACCGCGTTGTCGTAACGCTTGCGCTTACGGTCCACGAGGGTACGTGGACTACACGCTCCTCTCTTGTTGCTATGCATCACCATGATCTTGCGTGTGCGTAGGATTTTTTTTGAAATTACTGCGTTCCCCAACAGTTGCATTCGAGCCAGGTTTATGCGTAGATGTTATATGCACGAGCAGAACACACATGATTTGTGGGCTATAATAGTCATACTGCTTACCAGCATGTCATACTTTGATTCGATGGTATTGTTGGATGAAGCAGCCCGGACCGACATTACGCGTACGCTTACGCGAGACTGGTTCTACCGACGTGCTTCGTACAGAGGTGGTTGGCGGGTGTCAGTTTCTCCAACTTTAGTTGAATCGAGTGTGGCTACGCCTGGTCCTTGTTGAAGGTTAAAACCACACATACTTGACGAAAAATCATAGTGGTTTTGATGCGTAGGTAAGAATGGTTCTTGCTCAACCCGTAGCAGCCACGTAAAACTTGCAACAACAAAGTAGAGGACGTCTAACTTGTTTTTGTAGGGTATGTTGTGATGTGATATTGTTAAGACATGATGCTAAATTTTATTGTATGAGATGATAATGTTTTGTAACGGAATTATCGGCAACTGGCAGGAGCCATATGGTTGTCGCTTTATTGTATGAAATGCAATCGCCATGTAATTGCTTTACTTGATCACTAACCGGTAGCGATAGCCTAGAAGCAATAGTTGGCGAGACGACAACGACGCTTCAATGGAGATCAAGGTGTCAAGCCGGTGATGATGGTGATCATGACGGTGCTTTGGAGATGGAGATCAAAGGCACAAGATGATGATGGCCATATCATATCACTTATATTGATTGCATGTGATGTTTATCCTTTATGCATCTTATTTTGCTTAGTTCTACGGTAGCATTATAAGATGATCTCTCACTAAATTTAAAGGTACAAGTGTTCTACCTGAGTATGCACCGTTGCGAAAGTTCGTCGTGCCGAGACACCACGTGATGATTGGGTGTGATAAGCTCTACGTTCACATACAACGGGTGCAAGCCAGTTTTGCACACACAGAATACTCAGGTTAAACTTGACGAGCCTAGCATATGCAGACATGGCCTTGGAACACTAAGACCGAAAGGTCGAGCGTGAACCATATAGTAGATATGATCAACATAGTGATGTTCACCATTGAAAACTACTCCATCTCACGTGATGATCGGACATGGTTTAGTTGATATGGATCACGTGATCACTTAGATGATTAGAGGGATGTCTATCTAAGTAGGAGTTCTTAAGTAATTTGATTAATTGAACTTTAATTTATCATGAACTTAGTACCTGATAGTATTTTGCATGTCTATGTTGTTGTAGATAGATGGCCCGTGCTGTTGTTCCGTTGAATTTAATTGCGTTCCTAGTGAAAGCTAAGTTGAAAGATGATGGTAGCAACTACACGGACTGGGTCCGTAACTTGAGGATTATCCTCATTGCTGCACAGAAGAATTACGTCCTGGAAGCACCGCTAGGTGCCAAACCCGCTGCAGGAGCAATGCCAGATGTTATGAACGTCTGGCGGAGCAAAGCTGATGACTACTCGATAGTTTAGTGTGTCATGCTTTACAGCTTAGAGCCGGGACTTCAACGACGTTTTGAACGTCATGGAGCATATGAGATGTTCGAGGAGTTGAAGTTAATATTTCAAGCAAATGCCAGTATTGAGAGATATGAAGTCTCCAATAAGTTCTACAACTGCAAGATGGAGGAGAATAGTTCTGTCAGTGAGCATATACTCAAAATGTCTGGGTATAACAATCTCTTGATTCAACTGGGAGTTAATCTTCCTGATGATAGTGTGATTGAAAAAATTCTTCAGTCACTACCACCAAGCTACAAGAGCTTTGTGATGAACTATAATATGCAAGGGATGGATAAGACAATTCCCGAGCTCTTCGCAATGCTAAAGGCTGCGGAGGTAGAAATCAAGAAAGAGCATCAAGTGTTGATGGTCAACAAGACCACCAGTTTCAAGAAAAAGGGTAAAGGGAAGAAGGGGAACTTCAAGAAGAACGGCAAGCACGTTGCTGCACAAGTGAAGAAGCCCAAGTCTGGACCTAAGCCTGAGACTGAGTGCTTCTACTGCAAAGGGACTAGTCACTGGAAGCGGAACTGCCCCAAGTATTTGGCAGATAAGAAGGATAGCAAGGTGAACAAAGGTATATGTGATATACATGTTATTGATGTGTACCTTACTAATGCTCGCAGTAGTACCTGGGTATTTGATACTGGTTCTGTTGCTAATATTTGTAACTCGAAAAAGGGACTATGGATTAAGCGAAGATTGGTTAAGGACGAGGTGACGATGCGCGTGGGAAATGGTTCCAAAGTCGATTTGATCGCCGTCGGCACACTACCTGTACATCTACCTTGGGGATTAGTTTCAGACCTAAATGATTGTTATTTCGTTCCAGCATTGAGCATGAACATTATATCTGGATCTTGTTTGATGCGAGATAGTTATTCATTTAAATCTGAGAATAATGGTTGTTCTACTTATATGAGTAATATCTTTTATAGTCATGCACCCTTTAAGAGTGGTCAATTTTTGTTGAATCTCGTTAGTAATGACACATATATTCATAATATTGAAGCCAAAAGATGCAGAGTTGATAATGATAGTGCAACTTATTTGTGGCACTGCCGTTTGGGTCATATTGGTGTAAAGCGCATGAAGAAACTCCATTCTGATGGACTTTTGGAATCACTTGATTATGAATCACTTGGTACTTGCGAACCATGCCTCCTAGGCAAAATGACTAAAACTCCGTTCTCCGGAACAATGGAGCGAGCAACAGATTTGTTGGAAATCATACATACTGATGTATGTGGTCCGATGAATATTGAGGCTCGCGGCGGGTATCATTATTTTCTCACCTTCACAGATGATTCGAGCAGATATGGGTATATCTACTTGATGAAACATAAGTCTGCATTTGAAAAGTTCAAAGAATTTCAGAGTGAAGTGGAAAATCATTGTAACAGGAAAATGAAGTTTCTATGATCTGATCGTGGAGGTGAATATTTGAGTTACGAGTTTGGTCTTCATTTGAAACAATGCGGAATAGTTTCGCAACTCACACCACCCGGAACACCACAACGTAATGGTGTGTCTGAACATCGTAATCACACTTTATTAGATATGGTGCGATCTATGATGTCTCTTACTGATTTACCGCTATCGTTTTGGGGTTATGCTTTAGAGACGGCTGCATTCACGTTAAATAGGGCACTATCTAAATCCGTTGAGACGACACCTTATGAACTCTGGTTTGGCAAGAAACCCATGTTGTCGTTTCTTAAAGTTTGGGGCTGCGATGCTTATGTGAAAAAGCTTCAACCTGGTAAGCTCGAACCCAAATCGGAGAAATGTGTCTTCATGGGATACCCAAAGGAGACTGTTGGGTACACCTTCTATCACAGATCCGAAGGCAAGACATTCGTTGCTAAGAATGGATCCTTTCTAGAGAAGGGGTTTCTCTCGAAAGAAGTGAGTGGGAGGAAAGTAGAACTTGCGATGTAACTGTACCTGCTCCCTTATTGGAAAGTAGTTCATAGAAATCTGTTCTTGTGACTCCTACACCAATTAGTGAGGAAGCTAATGATGATGATCATGTAACTTCAGATCAAGTTAATACTGAACTTCGTAGGTCAACCAGAGTAAGATCCGCACTAGAGTGGTACGGTAATCCGTTTCTGGAGGTCATGTTACTTGACCATGATGAACCTACGAACTATGAGGAAGTGAAGATGAGCCTAGATTCCGCGGAATAGCTTGAGGCCATGAAAACTGAGATGGGATCTGTCGGTGTCAAAACCGGCAGATCTCGGGTAGGGGGTCCCGAACTGTGCGTCTAGGCGGATGGTAACAGGAGACAAGGGACACGATGTTTTACCCAGGTTCGGGCCCTCTTGATGGAGGTAAAACCCTATGTCCTGCTTGATTAATATTGATGATGTGTGTTACAAGAGTAGATCTACCCTAGAAGCTAGCCTATGGTATGATTGTTGTTCGTCCTACGGACTAAAACCCTCCGGTTTATATAGAAAACGGATAGGGTTAGGGTTACACAGAGTCGGTTACAATGGTAGGAGATCTACATATCCGTATCCCCAAGCTTGCCTTCCACGCCAAGGAAAGTCCCATCCGGACACGGGACGAAGTCTTCAATCTTGTATCTTCATAGTCTTGGAGTCCGGCCGATGATGATAGTTCGGCTATCCGGACACCCCCTAGTCCGGAACTCCCTCAGTAGCCCCTGAACCAGGCTTCAATGACGACGAGTCCGGCGCGCATGTTGTCTTCGGCATTGCAAGGTGTAACATCCCCAGCATCACACTACAGTAATCCCTTATGATCAGTGCCAAGTCATCTTGTTTTACAAAGCTTAATCATGTTGGGGTAATATCTCAGCTCAAATCCCTTCTCTGAATTCTATTCAAATTCAAAGTGAAATTTGAAGTTGCAAAAACTTGCTGGAAAAATGTTCATTATTTAGCAAATATTCCAAAACAATTGATGTTAAGGAAAAGAACATCACTATGTTGCTAAAATGAGCAGTAGCAATTAATCCAGTGCAAATTCTAGCATTTTAAATTGCTACTCCAATTATGAAAATTCCAAATGGATTCATATAAATCCCAAGCTTATGGTGGCAGTGCACCACTGCCCCTAGTATTTGTTTTCACCATTGGCGCATTTTTGCAAAAGATAATTACTGGAAAAGAAAATGCAAAAAGGCTACTGTTAAATGAAAAAAGAAAAGTTTTAAAAGAAAATGAAAAGAGGAAAGGAAGCCCCTGCCTCCACAGGCCTTGGCCCATCGGACCAACCGCCCACCTTACCCCGGAAGCCTTCCTGTTCGACCGACCCGTCGCTCTGGGGCGCTGTCGCCCGGACCGCCTCATTGTCGACGACGAGGGGAGGATAAGGCCTCCACACCCGACGCCTCGGTCCTCTCCCCTGCCCCACTCACTCCCCTGCTCTCCTCTGTCGCCCCACTCTCCTCCTGGGTTCTCCCAGATCCCTTTCCCTCCACCTCCACGACGCTTTCGTCGCCGCCCCTTCGCCCCTTGCGACCACCGCCGACCCGCACCTCGTCGTCGTCTCGCTCCACGGGTCCACCGTCGCCCTCTCCATCGACTAGTGCCACCCGTTGGAGCTCCTCAACTCTGCAACGCGAGATCGCCGTCGTCTTCTTCCTCTTTGGTTGCCGGCGTCGTCATCGATTACGGCGAAGCCTGCAGCTCCTAAACCGTCACGGGCCTACGTGTGAGCCACGCGGTGAGCTTCTCCGTCTCCTGCTCCCCTTCGTTAGCCTCTTCGCGCGTCGTAGCTACCTCGTCGCCGTTGCCGTGGGCCCAATCGCCACGGATCGCCTCGCCGCCGTGGCCATAGCCCCTGACGCGCTCACCAGGACACGACAACGAGCTCCTCGTGGTCCCATGAGCCCAACGAGCTCGAGCTCATGCCTCCCCGTGCCCCCTAGCCTTGTTTCCGACATGGCGAATGCGGCGTCGCCCGCCTCTCGTCGTCGTCATTCTAGCCAGTTACGGGCCGCGCCGCCGCCGTAGATGGACGCAGCGTCGAACGCCCGATCCAACGCGCACGCGCACGCCCCCTCCCGTGCCTCCTAGCGCCATCCCTAATGAGCGCCCGAACGGACCGCCACGGACCTCGTCGCCGGTGACGTTTCCGGCCAGGTCCGGCGATGCCACCACCACCAAACGACGCGGCGTCGAGTGGCCGTTCGAACGCGCCTAGCCGCGCTCTTCCCCGTGCCCTGTAGTCATTTTCTGACAAACCTCGTGGTCGCGCCGCCGTGTTTCGCCTCGCCGGCGTTGCTCCGGCGATGGCGCTGACGTGGCCGGCCTGGGGCCACCCTAGGGCCACGCCGATGGGCCCATGGTCCCGATTGACTGGTTGACCCGGTCAGTCTTGACTGAGCAGCGGTGCCAGCGACACGGGCCCCACCGCCTATTTTAGTTAATTAAAATGTTTTAATAACTAAAACCTAATTAATTACTAATTAGAGACTGACATGTGGGGCCCAGTAGCTATTTAACCTTAGTTTAGATTAATATAAACTCTGTTAATTACAGTGGCTGACATGTGGGCACCACTTGTCAGGTTTGACTGGTCAGCCGACCTGTTGACCTACTGACGTCAGCATTGCATCATGCTGATGTCATAATTCCCTTTTCCGTTAATTTAGATAATTCCAAGATATTGTTTAAACTTTGAAAATTTATAGAAATTAAACCGTAACTCCGATGAAAATGTTTTCTATATGAAAGTTGCTCAGAAAAATCCAATGAATCCGAATACACGGTCCGTTCATCTGTCACATGCCCCTAGCATGCTGAACATGGGACATTCCCCCTCCGGCCGTCTGTCTAACACATGTCCGGAACCGGGAAAACATTCCCAGTTGATTTCCCCCCTTCACCTTTAACGTGTAGCCATACGTTAGGTCACTCCAGGCACAACATATTGCCACGTTATGCTTTGTGATGTTATGTTTGCTTTATATTTATTGTTTCTTCCCCCTCTTCTCTCCGCTAGACCCCGAGACCGATGCCGCCCCTGTGATCGACTACGTTGACGACGACCCCTCCTTGCCAGAGCAACCAGGCAAGCCCCCCCTTTGATCATCCTGATATCGCCCATTCCATTCTCTCATGCTTGCATTAGATTTTGCTACTGTTATTGTTTGCTCCTATTCTGCTGCATAGCCTGTTTATTGTAACCTGCTATTGTTACCTACCTGCTTATCCTAAACTGCTTAGTATAGGTTGGTTAGAGACCCATCAGTGACCCCCCACTTGACTCGACGCGCCTACTGGTTGTCGAAGACCCGATCAACGGGATCGAAGACCAGGACCCAACACCTCACGTCACATCACGCCCCTTCGTTGCTCGACTCTGCAGTGTTACTATTGAGTGCCGAGGGTGAGACCTCTACAACACTTCTGATGTTAACCTGTAGTGTAGCTATTCGGTCGTGGTCATCGAGGGTGATTTCCTCCTTAACCACTTCCGATACGGCTCTGTCGTGCAACCCCTCAAGTGTGAACCTCGAGGGTGGATCCTCTTACGTTCACCTTGATGATTACATCGAGTGGAATTCACCGGGGGTGATTCCTCGGGTTTTCCCCTTAATGTTTGGACACACGGATACTTGGACTTTACCACTGTTACTTGGAAAGACGGGTCGACCCTGAGGGGTACCCGTGCGAGCTTAATTGCGAGTGATGTGGAGTCGGGTTGACCTGGAGGGTGCCCGCGAGATAATTACGAGGCGTGGCGGGCATTCCTAGCCCTTGCCGCAAGTCCTCGAGGCAGAACAACGGGTCACATCTTCGTGAGTCTCTGCTTGTTATCGCGTTCCTAATCCACTATGATTTGGATATTTGATCCGAGGGCCTCGGCCCGATAGCACTAACCATCCGTGGGCATAGTATGGGCGTTCGCGTCGTATACATCAGCCGAAGCTTAATAGGCGTCGGCGGCGGCGGCGCGCCGGGTTGGACTGGTAAGCTCCTGCCTTTTTAGGGAGGTAGCTAGGTCTGCTCACTTGGCGCCCTCATAGCGTCAGGAGTTCCCGGAAGATGGCCCATGACCCCAGGGCATAGGTTTAGTCCGCGTCTGGCCTCTCTATTAAGCCTAGGTCGGGTTGCGGCGTATTGTTTGGCGAGGCGGGCATGACCACAGAAAGTGTGTCCGCCAGAGTTAAGCGGCGTGGTGGGTAAGTTGGTGCACCTGCAGGAAGAAAACATCTATCGATAGCCTGTCCTCGGATAGCGGACACTTGGAGTTGTATCGATCGATACAACTAGAACTGGATACTTGTGATGAGAACTGGATGATGATGAGAATTGGATTGTGATGACACTTGGATAGTATGGCTCTGGGATTGCTTTCTCGCAGGGAGTCGAGAAAGGATCTCTGGCCGAGGTTGATAACGCTACTACTTTACTTTATGCTACTCTACTCCCTCCTGGTGCCGCAAGATGGTGGTTTCCAGAAGATGCTAGTCTTCGATAGGACTAGGCCTTCTCTCTATTCTGGCATTTCTGCAGCCTAGTCCACATATATAGCCTTCCTTTGATAATGTTGCATATGTAGTGTAGATCCTTGCTTGCGAGTACTTTGGATGAGTACTCACGGTTGCTTTGTTTCCCCTTTTCCCCATTCTTTCTTCTTTCTGGTTGTCGCAACCAGATGGTGGAGCCCAGGATCCAGACGACACCACCGACGACTACTACTACCCCGAGGGTACCTACTACTACGTGGAGGCCGCCGACGACCAGGAGTAGTTAGGAGGCTCCCAGGCAGGAGGCCTTGCCTTTTCGATCGTTGCTGCTTTTGTGCTAGCCTTCTTAAGGCAAACTTGTCTAACTCATGTCTGTGCTCAGAAATTGTTGCTTCCGATGACTCTTGTATAATCGAGCTTATATATTCGAGCCCTCGAGCCCCCTGGCTTGTAATATAAAGCTTGTATTGTTTTAATTTGTGTATAGAGTTGTGTTGTGATATCTTCCCGTGAGTCCTTGATCTTGATCGTACACATTTGCGTGCATGATTAGTGTACGATTGAATCGAGGGCGTCACACAAGGCGGGTTCTTCCTCCGAATAATTTATAGAAGATTGTGAACACCAGGATAGTGTCCGGCTCTGCAAAAATAAATTCCACATACCACCGTAGAGAGAATAATATTACACAAGATCAATCTGCTGACGTATTTTGTGGCGTGACGTCGCACCACTACCAAGCTTTTATTCAAATTGTTTTTACTGTTCCACCTCAGCGCGTTTAGCGAAGCGGTTTCCTTGGCACGTCTTGTCGAAGAAGAGATCGTGTTCCCCTTATCCCGGGATTCTCGTAAATACGGACGTGGGTAACCCAACCGCGCCATTGATTGTGACGCTTGGGAGATAAGCGAGTTTTACCAGGCCGGTGGGGACACATGTTTTTGTCCGCCCATATAAGGGGATAAAGATCCAACCCTTTTACCTGCGCCTTCTTCCTCCTTGGCTTATCCATCTCCGTGAACTCGAGCTCCAGCGCCCAAGTCCGCACTTCTCACCTCAACCTTCTCCAACTATGTCCGGAGCGAGAGGCAAGTGGATGGCCTCCTCCGTCATGGAGGGGCAGATCTAGAAGCTGCGCGGCGCCGGATATTTGTCCAGCAGCATCGTGCATCGGCTCCCCGACGAGGGAGAGCTCGTCCTCAACCCTAGGCCCCATGAGAGGGTAGTATTTCTTCCCCATTTCCTCCGTGGACTGGGCTTCCCGCTTCATCCCTTTGTCCGGGGGCTCATGTTCTACTACGGCCTAGATTTCCATGATCTGGCCCCGAATTTCATCCTCAATATCTCGGCGTTTATCGTGGGTAATGCGAAACCTTCTCAAGATCCAACCCCACTTGACTTGGCTCAAGACCTTGATGTCAAGCGAAGGTTGTGAAGGGCGCTGCCGGAGTCTTGGAGGCGCCATGGTGGGCAGGATGTCCCACGTTACGTGGCCGGAGGGCACTTTCGTGGAAACCATCAAGGGGTGGCAATCGGGTGGTTCTACATCACCGAGCAGCGTGACCCTGATTGGGCAGCGGCCCCAATTCAGATCTGGCATCCCCACACAGCTCACTTCACGGAAAGAGAGTGGCTGGATTTGGGGAATTGGAGGAGCCGACGGACTCCAAGCTCGTGTATCCGAGGCTGGTGGACAAGAAGCTCAAGCTCGTCAACGTAGTCCGGTCATGCTCATCCGCGGATTCTCCGTGCCAGCCGACGGGCTTCAATATGTGGGAGTTTGATCCGGCGCAGCATCGGACCTGGCGGGCTCTTGACACTACGTCACGAAGATGTCTGGAAGGTGCTGTTTAAGGGCACCGAAGCTCCCGCATCCGCTACCGAAGATCGCGGATTCCACTCGCAGCGTCCAGCTGACGAGGTAAGTGATTTCACCACTTGTTTTCCATAGTTTGGCTCTATGCGGGATCTAAACTCCCTTTACCTTTGACAGGAATGGCTGGCGAAGGCCGAACGGATTATCTGTCCGGCCCCATTGCCAGAGGACCCAGCGGACGCCTGTCTAATCGGGCTGCTGGCTCCGGCACCCCGTGGTGCGGAGAAGAAAAACAAGAAGGCGGCCATGGGGACTCGGAAGAGTCCCGTTTTCAGGTGCTATCGGATGATGAATTGAGGCCGACTCCTCCCACCAAGGCGAGGGGAGAAGGAAAAACCTCTCCCAGCGGTGGGAGGAAGAAAAGGAAGGCCTCCCAACAAGGGAAGCCAAGGGTCCAAGAAGGAAAAACTCTTCCCCGGACTACTCCGCCAACGCCAAGATGGGCGACGAGGACTGGCCTCCAAGGGCCAAGCCCCAGGCGAGATCGTAAGTATCCGGACTCCCGAATAACTTCAGGGTTTTTCATTTTTGCCACATAATGTCTTTCTAATGCCGCATACAACCCTGCAGTCCGCCCAAGGATGATCTTCCCGTTTAACGGCGGGTCCTTGGGTCGCGTCGGATATGGATTCCTTTCGATTGCCTCCACCCCGTGCAGCAGACGGCGCCGAGGTGGGATCCTAGAAAAGGACCAACCAGGAGGAGGAGGTGTCACAGGACACCCTCCCGGACTGTGCACCGGACTCAGCCCCGGAGGCCACAAAGGCTCGAGTCCGTGGGCGACCCTTCGTAAGAAGGGCAAGACCGTGACGACGGCTGCCTCCGTTCAACCGAGGTGCGGATAATTTGCTGAGGCGCTCAACGGCGCCTCCATCGAAAGGAACATCGTCTTCTTGTTATGAGTGCGGTGATTGGAAGGTTCAGCTTCGCCAAGAGCGGGCTGACCGAAGCTGCACTAGCCTTCTAACGTGCTTTGAGGTAAGAATTTCAATATATGTAAAATGGTACCGCATAGACGGTAGCCCACGATGCTTGGTTCGGTGTTGGAAAGAAAAGCGGACCGAGGATCTTTAGAAAGATAAGCAGAGTCATATAAAAATATGTCAATATGGGATTGCGGTGTCTTTGCTGACCTCCGCCGCCTTGATCGCGGAGGTCAATACTTTGAAGGAAAAGCTCGGCGGTCCGAGAACGAGCTCGGCCATGCCAAGAAGCAGCTCGAGGAAAAAGAAGGTGATTAATACCTTATGAAAATTGTACCTTACAGAAAAGGATTTGGTTGCAAGAAAAATGACAAAGATAACATGGGTATTGTAGGGGCCACTAACGAGTTGGCGACCCTGAAGGAGGCGGTGGCCGCGGCTGAACGTAAAGCGGCCGCGGAACGCACCGAGCGAGAGAAGTAGGAGGCACGGGTGGCGGAGGTACAGCAAGAGCTCCAGGATCTCGTGAAAAAACATGAGAACTTGGAGCGTGACTCGAAGACTCGAGAGTCTGAGCTTGCAACGGCTCTTGAGAGTGCCAAAGCCGCTAAGGCCGAAGCCTACAAGGCCCTCCAGGAGATTGAGGTGGTGAAGAAAATAGCAGCGGGTAAGGCATTTTTCATGCAGAGTAAGCATGTGAGTGTTAATTACCTGTTGCTTACCCGAATTCGGAGCTCTCCAGGGGCGTTTGCAGATCTTCCTTGCAGCGTGTCCGATGCTGCCGCATTCTACCGGGCCGAGGAGGGGAGCTCGACGGAGAAGGTCTTCTGGTCTCAGTATGCTGAGGCCGGACATCCGTGCCTTTAGTGACCAGCTGAAGCAGCTGGTTGAGCTCCACAAGGCGGCGAACAGGCCATGGAGGGCCTCATAGTTGGCTGTGGCCTAAGGAGGCCATGCACAGGAGCTACTTGACTGGTCGCGCGGCTGGTGGATGCGTGCCCGTGGGTTGAAGTGATCAAGCATTCCGCTTGTATTGAGGGTGCCGTCGGGCCCTTGCCAGCAAAAGGTGCACTGGGGCAAGATGGATGCCCAGGCTCGTGGACGGACCCGCCACCGGAGGGCAAGGAGCATCGCATGCGCCCGAGATGTATTATAAGAGTGTCTTTGAAGGGCACCCGCACTATTGCGGGTGAGTGCTCCAAAGATGTAATATTTGAGTAGACTAGCATTTTGTTATCTGTCGCTGAAAACTTAGTTCATATCGCTAAGCAACGCTTGTTAATTTAAAATATTACCTTCTGTGCGGCTGTTTATCAAATCTGAGAGATGGCAAGTCGTCGGCTTCAGCCCCCATGCCACGAGTGCTGGGGTGTTCGGGATAAACTTGAGCGCTCTTGTTCCCATTTTTGGGTCCATCTAGGGAGGCGCTCAACACAGCGAACAAGGCAACCGGACTTATAATGCTTGAACACTCTCACTTAGCCATAGAATTCTATAATTTTAAATTTAGTCGAAGCCCCTAGTCTTCGAAGGCCGAATTTGGGGCGCTATCACGCCTTGGCGGACAGTATCCGGCTCCGCTCTAAGCGGCATAAGTCTTTAGGACTCGCAAAAACCTCTCAAACAGCGACCGGTCTCTCGCCTCATCATGACGGTCAGTTTTAGCTTTCTCATCGAGGCGTTAACCCAGCCGAATCGGGCGGAATCGCGATGGTTCTCCGGTGCTACCTTAGCCGATATAGCGGAACGTAAGGTACCAAAACACGGAGCCGGGCAAACCAACTATTGACCCAAGACATGATTGAAGCCGATACATATAGTGCTATAAGTTCGGGTGGCGACTTGTGAAAGTGTTCGGACTCATCACACCATAACGCTGGAAACATAAGCCCCTGGTGTATATTAGTCGTACCAAAGTGTACGGATGCAACATGTCGTGAATGAACATATGTATGAAAAATAAATGCAATTATAAAAAAGTTGTTGCATTGTTTTATTCAATAAGTGCTGCTACTGAATGCGAGCGATACAAATAGTCACGATAAGCAAGGTATGAGGCTATTAAATATGTCCCCCTCCAGGGGTAGGCCGCAGATTGGTGTATGAAAATGATCGTAATGGAGACCACCTGTATATTCCTTGTAGCCTTTATCCTTCCCTGGCTGTTGCATCGTGAGTTCGGCAGGTCTGCTGCCGGACGGGGCTTCGACAAGCGGAGTCTGTGGGTAAAAAGTAAAAGTAAAAAGAAAAGAAAAAGGAACGACACACGTGAGAGCCCCCGTGTGGTCGAGCCGCAGATCTGGGTTTATCGTGGTCGTGCCCCTCTCCCCATGCCCATGGTATCTTGAGAGCGTAATGGTGTGCGTGAAGGACCTGCTTTGGCGTTTCGCAGGGCTGGGGTTGGGGCCGCATCTCTCTGCGTGCTCTGAGCGTGCGGTGGTCTTGTTGTAAGTTACTCGGGCGCGCTTAGCTGTGTCCGCCGCTTAACGGCGGACTCGAGAATTGCCTTAGAGGCTGCATTGCACTTCGCCGCGAGAGCAGCTGTATGTTCCTCCGTGCGGAGAGAATGTTCAGTGTTTCCGTTGACCGTAATGACTCCTCGAGGGCCTGGCATCTTGAGCTTGAGGTATGCGTAGTGCGGCACCGCATTGAACTTTGCAAACGCGGTACGTCCGAGCAAGGCATGATAGCCGCTGCGAACGGGACTATGTCAAGATTAGCTCCTCGCTTCGGAAGTTATCCAGGATCCGAAGACCACTTCGGTGTAATTGAGCCTGTACAATTGGCTTCTACACCTGGTATGGCGCCTTTAAAGGTCGTTTTGGTAGGTTTAATCCTTGAGGGTCTATGCCCATCTTGCGCCTTATCTGGTAAAGCAGGTTCAGGCTGCTGCCGCCGATCCATCGGGACTTTGGTTAGGTGAAATCCATCGACGATTGGGTCTAAGACCGGTCGGCGAATCCACCGTGGCGGATCTTTGGTGGGGTGGTCCCTTCGGTCAAAAGTGATCGGGCAGGAGGACCATGGATTGAACTTGAGGCAACTGCTCCATCGCGTGACATCCACAGAGTGCGATTCCGCTCCCTTTTGGGTATGTGCGTTGCGTATATCATGTTCACCGTCCACTTTTGTGAAACCCTTCATCCTCTATTGTTCGGTTGGGTCTCGTCCTCGTCATCGCTATGCAGCCCCTTGTCATTGCTTTCGACAATTAACTTGCCTGCCTGCTTGAATACCCAACAGTCCTGTTGGTGTGGTTAACTAGGTTTTGAAGTGCCGTATCCGCACAAGCGGTCGAGTATTCAGTCCAAATTGGGCGGACCGGAGTAGTTCTTTTGAATGGCTTTTCCGCTGGCGGGTTTAGAGCCTCTGAATCCGGCATTGACCGTCGTATCCTCAATATTATCGCCGTTAATGCGGCGTTTGTTTTATTACGATGCGGCCTGCCATTTCGGTCCTTGAAGTCGGACTGCGAGAAATTTTCTTTGAGGTTGTTGCTGCGTGCTAGCCAGCTGTCCTCACCAGCGAAGCGGGTCATGAGTGATGTGAGGGCTGCCATGGATTTCGCTTTTCCTGTCCTAGGTGCCGGGCAAGCCACTCGTTCTGGATGTTATGCTTGAAGGCGCGAGGGCCTCCGCATCCGGACGATCGACTATTTGGTTTTCTTGGTTAAGAACCGTGTCGAGAATTGTCCGGCGATTCGTCTGGCTGCTGAATTATGTGGCTTAGGTCATCGCGTCGGTGGCCGCACATAAGTGCCACGAAGTTATCGAGGAATGCGGCTTCCGGTCCTCCCAGCTTCAATTGACTCTGGCGGCAAGCTGTTGAGCCAATGCGGGCTGGTCCTTTAAGCTTGAGGGGAGGTATTTGATGGCGTGAAGATCGTCACCGCGGGCCATGTGGATGTGAAGGAGATAGTCTTCGATCCAAACCGCGGGGTCTGTTGTGCCATCATAGGATTCAATATTTGATGGGTTTAAACCCTTCGGGGATTTGATGATCCATTACTTCATCTGTGAAGCATAGTGGGTGTGCAGCACCTCTGTACTGGGCGATATCACGACGGAGCCCAAAAGAGCTTGGTCTGTTTTGTTCGGCCGGCGGACTTATCAGTGTCCGCCTTGCGACGGTTGTCGCCGTGCGCACGTACGCCCACGCGATCCATAGATCGATCTTGATTGTCTTGCCTTGTCCTCCAATATATCTCGCAGTCGGGCGTTCCCCTTTGGCCGTGTGCTTTTTGAAGCGATGCCGAGTGCGGTTCTAGTGAAGAGCCTAGAGGCCTCTCTATCGCGACCACGGGTGGTCGGTCAGCCGTGTTGTCTCCTGGTGATGCGGGTTCGTAAGCCTCCTCCTCTAATCGGGGAGCAGCTTGCGTTTAGGGTAGCTTTGGAGGCGTTCGAGCTCATGCTCTTGACGCGAGGACTTCATCCATCCGTCGACTAGCAGATCCTAATCAGCTCTAAGCTGTTGCTGCTTTTCTTGAGGCTGTTCGCCGTGGCCATAAGCCCGCGTCTAAAACGCTCTTGTTCGACGGGATTCTCGAGCACGACGAATTCATCGTCGTCGAGGCTTGCCGTCTCCGGAGGAGGCATATAATCCTCTACCTCTTCTTCTCGCGCTCTCTCGTGAGGTTGGCGTCTCCATCTTCTGCTACTGGATCTTGCCGGAGTGGATTGTTTTCGGCACCGTCCGGTGTATTGTTATCTCCGGTGCGGAATCTTCATTCTTCTTTGTGGCGGGATTTAGGCGGCGCCCGGCCGACGGGCGCTTGGGCTGCTTCTTGGAGGGTCATCCTCCGTTGTTCCATCGGCGTTCCCATCTTTTGGGATGTCCACCATATATATGTCGATGACGAGGTGGCCTTCCAAAGGCCACATGTAGGCGCTGGGTCTTGGTCGCCTCCGCATCGTCGTCCATACCGTCAATGTCTTGAGTCGTAGTCTAGCATGTCGGTTAGATCGTCGACAGCGGCTACCAAGTGGGTGGTGGGTGGGCGTTGAATTTCTTCGTTGTGCGCATCCCAACCTTCCTGACCGTAATCCGGCTAGGGCTCTCCGGATAAAGAGAGAGACTTTACTAAATTCAGGATGTCGCCAAAGGGCGAGTGTTGAAAGATGTCCGCGGCCGTGAACTCCATAACGGGCGCCCAATCGGATTCGATCGGCTGGGCGCGGGGGTTGGTCCGGAGAGGAGTCCGCACCTGAGTCGAGGTCTTCGCAAAGACGGGGATGGAGTTTGGCTCGTCGCCGTGAGATTAAAGCCCCGGCGGTGTCCAACCACTCTTCCTCGATCAGGGAATCCGGCTCCGGATTAAGGGTCGGAGTGGATTCTCAGCGGCCTCGAGCAATTGTTCGATTCTGAGCTAGATCATGCCCATCGAGACAAGTCGGCGCGCTTGGCTGCGGCTCGAATCCGTCGAAGATCAAGTCTCCGCGGATATCGGTCGTATAGTTTAAACTTCGAATCTGACTTTGGCCAGGCGTAGCTTCGATCTGCTCCGGATGGCCAAGCGAATTGGCCCGCATGCAAAAGCCGCCAACAGGAAGATTTATGCAGGAGAAAAGTCTCACCCTGGACCGCGTCGTTGTTGATGATCAAAGGAGCCATCGAGCCTATCGGTGACGACACAGAGGAACTCTCAATGAAAGCACCAATGTCGGTGTCAAAACTGGCGGATCTCGGGTAGGGGGTCCCGAACTGTGCGTCTAGGCGGATGGTAACAGGAGAGAAGGGACACGATGTTTTACCCAGGTTCGGGCCCTCTTGATGGAGGTAACACCCTACGTCCTGCTTGATTAATATTGATGATGTGTGTTACAAGAGTAGATCTACCACGAGATCAAAGAGGCTAAACCCTAGAAGCTAGCCTATGGTATGATTGTTGTTAGTCCTCGGACTAAAACCCTCCGGTTTATATAGACACGGATAGGGTTAGGGTTACACAGAGTCGGTTACAATGGTAGGAGATCTACATATCCGTATCGCCAAGCTTGCCTTCCACGCCAAGGAAAGTCCCATCCGGACACGGGACGAAGTCTTCAATCTTGTATCTTCATAGTCCTGGAGTCCGGCCGATGATGATAGTTCGGCTATCCGGACACCCCCTAGTCCGGAACTCCCTCAGGATCCATTTATGAGAACAAAGTCTGGACTTTGGTTGACTTGCCTGATGATCGGTAAGCCATCGAGAATAAATGGATCTTCAAGAAGAAGACTGACGCTGATAGTAATGTTACTGTCTACAAAGCTCGACTTGTTGCGAAAGGTTTTCGACAAGTTCAAGGAGTTGACTACGATGAGACATTCTCACCCGTAGCGATGCTTAAGTCTGTCCGAATCATGTTAGCAATTGCTGCATTTTATGATTATGAAATTTGGCAAATGGATGTAGAGACTGCATTCCTGAATGGATTTCTGGAAGAAGAGTTGTATATGATGCAACCTGAAGGTTTTATCGATCCAAAGGATGCTAACAAAGTGTGCAAGCTCCAGCGATCCATTTATGGACTGGTGCAAGCATCTCGGAGTTGGAATATACGTTTTGATAGTGTGAGAAAAGCATATGGTTTTATACAGACTTTTGGAGAAGCCTGTATTTACAAGAAAGTGAGTGGGAGCTCTGTAGCATTTATAATATTATATGTGGATGACATATTGTTGATTGGAAATGATATAGAATTTGTGGATAGCATAAAAGGATACTTGAACAAGAGTTTTTCAATGAAAGACCTCGGTGAAGCTTCTTATATATTGGGCATCAAGATCTATAGAGATAGATCGAGACGCTTAATTGGACTTTCACAAAGCACATACCTTGATAAAGTTTTGAAGAAGTTCAAAGGATCAAGCAAAGAAAGGGTTCTTGCCTGTGTTACAAGGTGTGAAGTTGAGTCAGACTCAATGCCCGACCACTTCAGAAGATAGAGAGAAAATGAAAGTTGTTCCCAATGCTTCAACCATAGGCTCTATCATGTATGCAATGCTGTGTACCAGACCTGATGTGTGCCTTGCTATTAGTTTAGCAGGGAGGTACCAAAGTAATCCAGGAGTGGCTCACTGGACAGCGGTCAAGGACATCCTGAAATACCTGAAAAGGACTAAGGATATGTTTCTCGTTTATGGAGGTGACAAAGAGCTCATCGTAAATGGTTACGTCGATGCAAGCTTTGACACTGATCGGATGACTCTAAGTCACAAACCGGATACGTATTTATATTGAACGGTGGAGCTGTCACTTGGTGCAGTTCTAGACAAAGCGCCGTGGCAGGATCTATGTGTGAAGCGGAGTACATAGCTGCTTTGGAAGCAGCAAATGAAGGAGTCTGGATGAAGGAGTTCATATCCGATCTAGGTGTAATAGCTAGTGCATCGGGTCCAATGTAAATCTTTTGTGACAATACTGGTGCAATTGCCTTGGCAAAGGAATCCATATTTCAAAAGAGAACCAAGCACATCAAGAGACGCTTCAATTCCATCCGCGATCAAGTCAAGGAGGGAGACATAGGATTTGCAAGATACATACGGATCTGAATGTTGCATACTAAGCCTCTCTCACGAGCAAAACATGATCAACACCAAGACTCCATGGGTGTTAGAATCATTACTGTGTAATCTAGATTATTGACTCTAGTGCAAGTGGGAGCTGAAGGAAATATGCCCTAGAGGCAATAATAAAGTTGTTATTTATATTTCCTTATATCATGATAAATGTTTATTATTCATGATAGAATTGTATTAACCGGAAACATAGTACATGTGTGAATACATAGACAAACACAGTGTCATTAATATGCCTCTACTTGACTAGCTCGTTGAATCAAAGATGGTTAAGTTTCCTAGCCATAGACATGAGTTGTCATTTGATTAACGGGATCACATCATTAGAGAATGATGTGCTTGATCGTTTAGTATGTTGCTATTGCTTTCTTCATGACTTATACATGTTCCTATGACTATGAGATTATGCAACTCTCTAATACTAGAGGAACACTTTGTGCGCTACCAAACGTCACTACTTAACTGGGTGATTCTAAAGGTGTTCTACAGGTGTCTCCGATGGTACTTGTTGAGCTGGCATAGATCGAGATTAGGATTTGTCACTCCTATTGTCGGAGAGGTATCTCTGGGCCCTCTCGGTAATGCACATCAGTATAAGCCTTGCAAGCAATGTGACTAATGAGTTAGTTGCGGGATGATGCATTACGGAACGAGTAAAGAGACTTGCCGGTAACGAGATTGAACTAGGTATTGAGATACCGACGATCGAATATCGGGCAAGTAACATACCGATAACAAAGGGAACAACGTATGATGTTATGCGGTTTGACCGATAAAGATCTTCTTAGAATATGTGGGAGCCAATATGAACATCCAGGTTCCGCTATTAGTTATTGACCGGAGATGAGTCTCGGTCATGTCTACATAGTTCTCGAACCCGTAGGGTCCGCACGCTTAACGTTCGGTGACGATCGGTATTATGAGTTTATGTGTTTTGATGTACCGAAGATAGTTCGGAGTCCTGCATGCGATCACAGACATGACGAGGAATCTCAAAATGGTCGATACATAAAGATTGATATATTGGATGACTATATTCGGACACCCGGTGAGTTTCGGAGGTCACCAGATAATTATCAGAGTGTCGGGGGGTTATCGGAACCCCTGGGGGAACTAATGGGCCAACATGGGCCTTGTGAGAGAGAGGAGGGGGCCTTAGGGCTGCCCCCCTTGAGGAGTTCGAATTGGACAAGGAGGGGGCGGCGCCCCATCTTTCCCTCCCTTTCTCCCTGTCCTTCCTTCCCCCTTCCCCCTCCTAGTTGGACTAGGAAAGAGGGAGTCCTACTCCTACTAGGAGGAGGACTCCTCCCCTCCTTGGCGGGCCTTAGGGCTGGATAGCCTCCCCCTTTGCTCTTTTATATACGGGGGCAGGTGGGCACCCTAGAGCACACAAGTTGATCATTGATCTCTTAGCCATGTTCGGTGCCCTCCTCCACCATAATCCACCTCGGTCATATCGTTGCAGTGCTTAGGTGAAGCCCTGCGCCGGTAGCTTCATCATCACCGCCATCACGCCATCATGCTGACGAAGCTCTCCCTCGACACTCAGCTGGACCGAGAGTTCGTGGGATGTCATCGAGCCGAACGTGTGCAGATCGCGGAGGTACCGTACTTTCGGTACTAGGATCGGTCGAATCGTGAAGACGTACGACTACATCAACCGCGTTGTTATAACGCTTCCGCTTACAGTCTATGAGGGTATGTGGACTACACTCTCCTCTCTTGTTGCTATGCATCACCATGATCTTGCGTGTTCGACGACGAGGAGCCTCGTCCACCGAACACAGGGGGCAGAAGAAATTTCCCCCAAAGTCAAAACGGTGAATATGATATACGTTACTCATATCCCCAAGAGGGAGCGCAAGCGCGCTTAGGGACGTCTATGCTATAGAGTCAGTCGCCCCAAAATTCAACCCATGGTCGGCCTGTCCGATCACCTTTGATCGCAAGGACAATCCGACCAGTATCCGTCATGGAGGTTCGGCCGCACTGGTCCTTGACCCAATCATTGACGGATTCCACCTCAGGCGAGTCCTCATGGACGGCGGCAGCAGCCTTAACTTGCTCTATCAGGACACAGTCCATAAGATGGGTATTGATCCGTCAAGAATCAAGTGCACAAAAACTACCTTTAAAGGAGTAATACCTGGTGTAGAAGCCCGCTGCACGGGCTCAATCACATTGGAGGTCGTCTTCGGTTCGCCGGACAACTTCTGAAGTGAAGACTTGATCGTCGGCATCGTCCCCTTCCGCTGTGGCTACCACGCACTGCTCAAAAGAACTGCGTTCGCTGGCTTCAACACGGTCCCACACTATGCCTATCTCAAACTCAAGATGCCCGGACCACGCGGTGTTATAACAGTCAATGTAAACATGGACCGCTCCCTCCGTACTGAGGAGCACAACGCAGCCCTGGCAGCGGAAGTACAGGGCGGCCTCATCAAACCGACTACTACATCGGCGGTCAAGTCCCTGAACACTGTCAGACGAGTCCAGACTGCCCCACAGTACAACAGTCCAGCTCGTCAGGAGCTCGATTAGCAATTCGGCCTCCATCTCAACTCCTACCAAATTGTGGCATATGTACCACGCGTACAAAATTACGCACTAAAGAAACCATGCGAACAGATGGAGGCATAATAAAGATAAAGTCCACAATATTGTGGGGGGAAAGAAGGGAACTAATAAGAAAGGAACTAATAAGAAGGGAACTAATAAGAAAGGAAGTAGTAAGAAAGGAAGTGATAAGAAAGGAAGTGATAAGAAGAAAGGAGGTAATAACGATGTGCAATATTCTAATAAGAAAGCAGGGTGGTCAGTTGTGATGGAGAACAGGGGATTCCCAATCCAAAAAAGACTGGCTTCTTTTCGAAAACTTCCACGCCGGCTATGCGCGGGAACCATCCGTTAATCCGTGTGAACCAAGAAGAGAAAATAGAAGCTTTTTACACGCCTGTCTAGCCAATCCAATATGCTTTTCTTTCGTATAAAAGAAGTTGAAAACGAAACAGAGATAGAAGAGCATGGATAAGCTCACATTAACCCATCAATTTTGGATCCAATTCGGGATTTTTCTTGGGAAGTTTCGGGAAGAAATTGGAATGGAATAATATAGAAGGACTGGGTACGATGATGGGGCGAGAGAGGGAAAAAACCCTTCGGGATGGATCGGGAAAAGTGACCTCCGGCTCAGCCCACGACTTCCTTCCCTTCGCATCCGCTTGTCTAGTCTACTCTCTATGGAAGGTGGTTGGTAATTAGGGTTTGATTCTGATGAGGGGGTGCTTGTTTTTTGCTTGTACATGTGCAGGCCGGCGTTCTGGCGGATCATCAAGAACAAGGACGTGGAGGAGTTCAAGTCGGACCCGTACCTAGCTACGCTGCTCAACTGCATGCTCTGGGTGTTCTACGACATCCTCAGCGTCATATTCGGCTCGGCAATGTACGCCTCCCCGCTCACCATCATGGTACGTACCCATCGATCCCGCTCTTGATCCTAGACCCTATCTGAACACTCATATTTCCTTTTTCTCTTCTTCTTTTTTCTAGGTTCCTTACAACCCACATCACCTTTTTGACGGTACCAAGGCCGCTTTTCGAGACCTATCATGAAAACATCGTTCGATGATCCTCTCGATGGACAACACACCAAGGAGAAAAGCAGCGTAGACGCGTGGCAGAGTACCTAAAAAGGGTCTTTAAAGATCAGCTCACCCGTTTTCAGGACGCAGACACAGCTTTCCCTTGTGCTCGACATGTAAAATAGCCTTGTTGCTTACCACATTATTTGTACCAATACGTTTTGAGGTACCAATCAGACTATAATGGAATTAGTTTCTGGCCCATCCCATGCAGTACTGGCCTACCTCTTAATCTGTATTTCCCTGTTTCTATCCGATTGTCATGTACGCCTCGGTACAACTTAAATCGCCCGGGGCTCTATTGAGCCACGTGAAGGAAATATGCCCTAGAGGCAATAATAAAGTTGTTATTTATATTTCCTTATATCATGTAAATGTTTATTATTCATGCTAGAATTGTATTAACCGGAAACTTAGTACATGTGAATACATAGACAAACAGAGTTACTACTGGACCTCGTAGGTTAACCAGAGTAAGATCCGCAGCAGAGTGGTACGGTAGTACTGTTCTGGAGGTCATGTTACTTGACCATGACGAACCTATGAACTATGAGGAAGCGATGATGAGCCCAGATTCCGCAAAATGGCTTGAGGCCATGAAATCTGAGATGGGATCCATGTATGAGAACAAAGTGTGGACTTTGGTTGACTTGCCCGATGATTGGCAAGCCTTCGAGAATAAATGGATCTTCAAGAAGAAGACTACCGCTGACGGTAATGTTACTGTCTACAAAGCTCGACTTGTTGCGAAAGGTATTCGACAAGTTCAAGGAGTTAACTACGATGAGACATTCTCACCCGTAGCGATGCTTAAGTCCGTCCGAATCATGTTAGCAATTGCTGCATTTTATGATTATGAAATTTGGCAAATGGATGTAAAGACTGTATTCCTGAATGGATTTCTGGAAGAAGAGTTGTATATGATGCAACCTGAAGGTTTTATCGATCCAAAGGATGTTAACAAAGTGTGCAAGCTCCAGCGATCCATTTATGGACTGGTGCAAGCATCTCGGAGTTGGAATAAACATTTTGATAGTGTGAGCAAAGCATATGGTTTTATACAGACTTTTGGAGAAGCATGTATTTACAAGAAAGTGAGTGGGAGCTCTGTAGCATTTCTAATATTACATGTGGATGACATATTGTTGATTGGAAATGATATAGAATTTGTGGATAGCATAAAAGGATACTTGAACAAGAGTTTTTCAATGAAAGACCTCGGTGAAGCTTCTTATATATTGGGCATCAAGATCTATAGAGATAGATCGAGACGCTTAATTGGACTTTCACAAAGCACATACCTTGATAAAGTTTTGAAGAAGTTCAAAATGGATCAAGCAAAGAAAGGGTTCTTGCCTGTGTTACAAGGTGTGAAGTTGAGTCAGACTCAATGCCCGACCACTTCAAAAGATAGAGAGAAAATGAAAGTTGTTCCCAATGCTTCAGCCATAGGCTCTATCATGTATGCAATATTGTGTACCAGACCTGATGTGTGCCTTGCCATTAGTTTAGCAGGGAGGTACCAAAGTAATCCAGGAGTGGATCACTGGACAACAGTCAAGAACATCCTGAAATACCTGAAAAGGACTAAGGATATGTTTCTCGTTTATGGAGGTGACAAAGAGCTCGTCGTAAATGGTTACGTCGATGCAAGCTTTGACACTGATCCGGATGACTCTAAGTCACAAACCGGATAGATATTTATATTGAACGGTGGAGCTGTCAGTTGGTGTAGTTCTAAACAAAGCGTCATGGCGGGATCTACGTGTGAAGCGGAGTACATAGCTGCTTCGGAAGCAGCAAATGAAGGAGTCTGGATGAAGGAGTTCATATCCGATCTAGGTGTCATACATAGTTCATCGGGTCCAATGAAAATCTTTTGTGACAATACTGGTGCAATTGCCTTGGCAAAGGAATCCAGATTTCACAAGAGAACCAAGCACATCAAGAGACGCTTCAATTCCATCCGCGATCAAGTCATGGAGGGAGACATAGGATTTGCAAGATACATACGGATCTGAATGTTGCAGACCCGTTGACTAAGCCTCTCTCACGAGCAAAACATGATCAACACCAAGACTCCATGGGTGTTAGAATCATTACTGTGTAATCTAAATTATTGACTCTTGTGCAAGTGGGAGACTGAAGGAAATATGCCCTAGAGGCAATAATAAAGTTGTTATTTATATTTCCATATATCATGATAAATGTTTATTATTCATGCTAGAATTGTATTAACCGGAAACTTAGTACATGTGTGAATACATAGACAAACAGAGTACTAGTATGCCTCTACTTGACTAGCTCGTTGAATCAAAGATGATTAAGTTTCCTAGCCATATACATGAGTTGTCATTTGATTAACGGGATCACCACATTAGAGAATGATGTGATTGACTTGACCCATTCCATTAGCTTAGCACTTGATCGTTTAGTATGTTGCTATTGCTTTCTTCATGACTTATACATGTTCCTATGACTATGAGATTATGCAACTCCCGAATACTGGAGGAACACTTTGTGTTCTACCAAACGTCACAACGTAACTCGGTGATTCTAAAGGTGCTCTACAGGTGTCTCCAATGGTACTTGTTGTGTTGGCATAGATCGAGATTAGGATTTGTCACTCTGATTGTCGGAGAGGTATCTCTGGGCCCTCTCGATAATGCACATCACTATAAGCCTTGCAAGCAATGTGACTAATGAGTTAGTTGCGGGATGATGCATTACGGAACGAGTAAAGAGACTTGCCGGCATCGAGATTGAACTAGGTATTTAGATACCGACGATCGAATCTCGGGCAAGTAACATACCGATGACAAAGGGAACAACGTATGTTGTTATGCAGTTTGACCAATAAAGATCTTCGTAGAATATGTGGGTGCCAATATGAACATCCAGGTTTCGCTATTGGTTATTGACCGGAGATGAGTCTCGGTCATGTCTACATAGTTCTCGAACCCGTAGGGTCCGCACGCTTAACGTTCGTTGACGATCGGTATTATGAGTTTATGTGTTTTGATGTACTGAAGATAGTTCGGAGTCCCGGATGTGATCACGGACATGACGAGGAGTCTCGAAATGGTTGAGACATAAAGATTGATATATTGGATGACTATATTCGGACACTGGATGAGTTCCGGGGGTCACCAGATAATTATCGGAGTGCCGGGGGGTTATCGGTACCCCCGGGGGAACTAATGGGCCAACATGGGCCTTGTGTGAGAGAGAGGAGGGGGCCTTAGGGCTGGCCGCCCCCCCCCCCCCTTGAGGAGTCCGAATTGGATAAGGAGGGGGGCGGCGCCCCCTGTTTCCCTCCCTCTCTCCCTCTCCTTCCTTCCCCCTTCCCCCTCCTAGTTGGACTAGGAAAGGGGGAGTCCTACTCCTACTAGGAGGAGGACTCCTCCCCTCCTTGCCGCGCCTTAGGGCCAGCCAGCCTCCCCCTTGCTCTTTTATATTCGGGGCAGGGGGCACCCTAGAACACACAAGTTGATCATTGATCTCTCAGCCATGTGTGGTGCCCCCTCCACCATAATCCACCTCGGTCATATCGTTGCAGTGCTTAGGCGAAGCCCTGCGCCGGTAGCTTCATCATCACCGTCATCACGCCGTCGTGCTGATGAAGCTCTCCCTCGACACTCAGCTGGATCGAGAGTTCGTGGGACGTCACCGAGCCGAACGTGTGCAGATTGTGGAGGTGCCGTACTTTCAGTACTAGGCTCGGTCTGATCGTGAAGACGTACGACTACATCAACCGCATTGTCATAACGCTTCCGCTTAATGTCTACGAGGGTACGTGGACTACACTCTCCTCTCTCGTTGCTATGCATCACCATGATCTTGCATGTGCATAGAATTTTTTTGAAATTACTGTGTTCCCCAACACCATGTACATCTCTTAAATACTAAATAAAGTCTGAACAATGTTTAGTACAATTCGGCGTCCCGAATATAGCATTATATGCATCGGCTCCAAATCATGTCTTTGGTCAATAGTTGGGTTGCCCGGCTCCTGTGGTTACTACCTTACGTTCCGTTTGTTCGGCTAAGGTAGTAAAGGGAGAACTACTGTGATTGTGTTTCCGGTTCATCCGGACAAACACCTCAGTAGAGAAAGCCGAAAACTGACTGTCATGATGTGGCGAGAGCTGGTCAGCTTTTCGGGGACTAAGTATAAATCTCTTGCGATTTTTTCTGCATTACGCGATAGGCTGGCCTTCACCCGGCCGGGTATCCACAGCACCCAAGTTCGGATAACCAAACAATACTAGGGGCTGCACCCACACTCCTATTGTAAAACTCCTATGGCTAAGTGAGAGTGATAAAGCTACATAGTCCAATTGCCTGGTTCGCCGCGCTAACACCTCCTTCACGGACCAAGACGTTGGGTCAAGTGTGTTTAAGTGTTATCCCGAACACCCCCATACTACCTACGTGGGGGCTGAAACCAACGACTGCCAACTCTCAGATGTCGTAAACGGCCACACAGGAGGAGATATTTTAAAATAAAACAAGCAGCATATCATACATAAGCCTTGTTTCATAATACAGGATTGGACATCATAGATACATTTATTCAAAAATGATGTCCTTCAAACACTGGCCCTCTACAATGTGGGATCCTTCCAGGACATCATTATCGCTCCGGCGTGTGGTGCTCTTTACCTACCGGCGGTCCCTCGGTCGCGAGCTTGACGGCGTCCATCTTCGCCCACTGCACCTTGACACGGGCGAAGGCCATCCGTGCACCTTCGATGCAGACCGACCGCTTTACGACATCAAGTCGGGGGCAGGCATTGACCAGCCGCTTCACGGGACCGAAGTAACTACTAGGTATGGGTTCAGCAGGCCACAGACGGATTATAAAATCCTTCATGGCCAATCCGGCCATCCTATGCAGTTCGGTTAGCTGTTTCAGCTGATCATTGAGGGACACTGGATGCTCTGGCGCAAGGGAAACCAGAACAGCTTCTCCGTTGTGCTACCCTCTCCGGCTCGGAAGAACTCTGCAGCGTCAGCAACACTCCAGGGCAGATCCGCAAACGCTCCTGGAGAACTCCAAACTCGGGTCAGTAAGATGTATTTCCTTCTCATAAATTTGCTTTGCATATTAAAGGCCTTACCAGCCGCAATCTGCTTGGCCTCTTGGATCTCCCGGCAGGCGTTCTGGGCTTTAGTCCGGGCCTCTTGTGCACTTTGAAGGGCCTTAGCAAGTTCGAATTTTTGATCCGAAATTTTCCGCTCTAAGGACTCACATTTGCTTATGGCATCCTTGAGCTCTTGCTGGAGTTCCTCCACCCTTGACTCATGTTTTAAGCGGGCGGCTCGTTCCTCCTTCGCCTCCTTCTTGGCCTCGGCTAGCGCGCCCTTGAGGGTCTCGACCTCAGACGCGTCAGCTATGAGCTGTTACGTCTTGAGCTTGCGTTGGTTTTTCCCGAAGAGGAGAGGATGATGCAGCACAGAGCGTAAGTATTTCCCTCAGTTTTGAGAACCAAGGTATCAATCCAAGAGGAGGCCACGACAAGTCCCTCGTACCTGCACAAAAGATAGCTACTACAACCAACACGATTAGGGGTTGTCAATCCCTTCATGGTCACTTACGAGAGTGAGATCTGATAGAGATAATATTTTTGGTATTTTTGGTATATAGATGCAAAGTGTAAAGTAAAAAGCAAAGTAAAAACAAAGCAAGTATAAAAGTAATGGAGATTGATATGATGAGAATAGACCCGGGGGCCATAGGTTTCACTAGTGGCTTCTCTCAAGAGCATAAGTATTCTACGGTGGGTGAACAAATTACTGTTGAGCAATTGACAGAATTGAGCATAGTTATGAGTATATCTAGGTATGATCATGTATATAGGCATCACGTCCGAGACAAGTAGACCAAACGATTCTGCATCTACTACTATTACTCCACTCATCGACCGCTATCCAGCATGCATCTAGAGTATTAAGTTAAAAAGAGTAACGCCTAAGCAAGATGACGTGATGTAGAGGAATAAATTCATGCAATATGATAAATACCCGTCTTGTTATCCTCAATGGAAACAATACAATCGTGCCTTGCAACCCTTTACATCCTTTGGGTAAGGACACCGCAAGATTGAACCCAAAGCCATGCACTTTTTCCATTGCAAGAACTACCAATCTAGTTGGCCAAACCAAGCGGATAATTCAAGAGACTTGCAAAGATAACTCAATCATACATAAAAGAATTCAGAGAAGATTCAAATATTATTCATAGATAAGCTGGATCATAAACCCACAATTCATCGGTCTCAACAAACACACCTCAAAAGAAGATTACAACGAATAGATCTCCACGAGAGGGGAGAACATTGTATTGAGATCCAAAAGAGAGAAGAAGCCATCTAGCTACTAGCTATGGACCCGAAGGTCTGAAGTAAACTACTCACACTTCATCGGAGAGGCTATGGTGTTGATGTAGAAGCCCTCCGTGGTGGATGCCCCCTCCGGCGGAGCTCCGGAACAGGCCCCAAGATGGGATCTCGTTGATACAGGAAGTTGCGGCGGTGGAATTAGGTTTTTGGCTCCTGTTCTGATCGTTTGGGGGTACGTAGGTATATATAGGAGAAAGGAGTACGTCGGTGGAGCAAGAGGGGGCCCACGAGGCAGGGGGCGCCCCCCACCCTCGTGACCGCCTCCGTTGTTCCTTGGCACAGGGTCCAAGTCTCCTGGATCATGTTCGGTGAGAAAATCACATTTCCGAAGGTTTCATTCCGTTTGGACTCCGTTTGATATTCTGTTTCTTCGAAACACTGAAAAAGGCAAAAAAAACAACAATTCTGGGCCGGGCCTCCGGTTAATAGGTTAGTCCCAAAAATAATATAAAAGTGGAAAATAAAGCCCAATATAGTCCAAAACAGTAGATAAAGTAGCATGGAGCAATCAAAAATTATAGATACGTTGGAGACGTATCATGAGCAAAGTTATAACACTCATAAAGATGACAAATTACTACAGATATTATTCCAGACGCATTTTCGGTATAACATACCTTGCTTTTCCGCTAACTTCCGCCTCAGCTCAGACGCTTCAGCGGCATGGGAAGCTGACGCCTGCATCGCAGCCTGTTTGATTCAAATAGATAGGTATGTTAATCTCTTGTACGAGTCATTAGATCCTCTGTTCGGCCTTTCTTTGTGAACACCGAACAGAGTCTCAGGGGCTACTATCTATACACAGACATCTCTCTTAGCTAAAAGGCATTGTATTACATACCTCAAAGCCTCTAAGAAGGCTGGTGTAAGCCTCGTTCAATCCACATTTTGCGGACCGAAACCTTTCAACCACCGTACCCATAAGGGTACGATGTTCTCCCACAATGGTGGCATTCTGAAGCACCTCCGCCAAAGTATCCGGCACCTCTGAATTGGCAGAGGTCGCCGGTGGGATTGGCGCACCCTCTTCTTTCGAAGAAGGCTGCTCACCTGATTCCGGAGCCGTACGGCTCTGCGGAACAATGTCCGGTTGGGGGCCGAATTGGGCATGGCCCCCGTCGCCAGTCTCCATGGGGGTCGGTACCCCCATGTTTCTGGAAGTAGAGGTATCGCCCTCTGGCGCCGCCTCGGCGGCTTCCCGCACCTCTCCCTGACCCGGAAGGGTCCTTCGGGACAACACTTCGGCATTGTCCGTAGCTTTGGGGGAGGAGGCCGACGGAGGCGACTCGCTATCCATCACATTCGGATCCAGCGAATTCCCCGAAGATGAGGATTGCTGGAGGAGGACGCGAGCCGGACTGTAGCACATGATCAGTATATTAAAATCACAAAGGCAGAAAACCGGATAGATATATAAGTACAAGTGCCTTTGGGGTACTTACTATCCGGCCAGGGGCTTCGGCCTGGGGTGCCATTCATCGGCGTCTGATTCGGAGTCATCCGTGAGGGAGATTCTCCCTTTCTTGGACGCCTCCGCCTCCAGATCCGTTGGAAGCCCCCCTTTTCTTCTTCCCCCCTTTAAGGGGAGAATTAGTCTCTTCCTCCCCCCCTTCGTATTTGTCGGGAGAGGAGTGAGTCTCGGTGTCTTCGGACACTACGTCCGAAGCACCTTTATGGTGGAGGCCACTTTTGGCCTCCTTGCCCTTCTTCTTGGCCTTCTTTTCCGGCGCCTGATAAGGCGCCGGAACCAGCATCCTCGTTAACAGAGGGATGGCTGGGTCTTTGGGAAGCGGAGCCGGACAGCGAATCTGCTCCGCCTTCTTCGTCCAGCCCTGTGCGAAGAATGGAAAGCTTAGTACGCCCCTTGGATTTACAAATAATAAAATTATCATGAAAACTTACGGGAGATGCCGGAGTACAGTCGAGGCCGAGGTCATCGTTCGTTTTCGGCCACGACTTTTGTGTCTTGAACATCAGCTTCCACATGTCTTTGTGCTTTGTGCCGAAGAACCGCTGTAGGGTCCGGGGACCGACTGGGTCGAACTCCCACATGTGTTGAGTCCGGCCTTGACAGGGGAGAATCCGGCGGGAGAGCATTACCTGGATCACGTTGGTGAGGCTGGTATCCTTGTCTACCATACTCTTGATGCGCTTCTACAGCATCGTCACCTCGTCGGATGACGCCCAGTCCAGGCCCTTGTTGAGTCAGGATGTCAGCCGCAGTGGAGGCCCGGACTTGAACTCGAGAGGAGCGGCCCATGTGGAGTCACGGGGTTTCGTGACATAGAACCACTCCTGCTGCCACCCCTTCACGGTCTCCACGAAGGTGCCTTCGGGCCAGGTGACGTTGGGGAGTTTGCTCACCATGGCGCCGCCGCACTCCGCGTGTTGACCATCCACCACTTTTGGCTTCACATTGAAGACCTTGAGCCATAGGCCGAAGTGGGGAGGGATGCGGAGGAATGCCTCACACACAACGATGAACACCGAAATGTTGAGAAAGGAATTCGGGGCTAGATCATGGAAATCTAGCCCGTAGTAAAACATGAGGCCGCAAACGAAAGGATGGAGGGGAAACCCTAACCCGCGAAGGAAATGAGGAATAAATACTACCCTCTCATGGGGCTCCGGTGTAGGGACGATATGTTTCTTGGCCGGAAGCCGGTGGGCAATTTCTTTGGCTAAATACCCCGCCTCCCGGAGCTCCTTGATGTTCTCCTCCGTGACGGAGGAGGTCATCCACTTGCCCTGCGTTCCAGATCCGGAAATGGCTAGAGTGTTTTCTGGGGATGGAAGGGATCGAAGCTTGGGCGCTGGAGCTCGAGGGCAGATGGGCTGAGGAACAAGAAGGCATGGGTGAAAAGGTGAATTCTTATCTCCTTATAAGGGCAGTGAATATAGAGTGTCCCCCCATGAGCATTAAAACTCGCCTATTCCCAAGGAGTCGTGCGAACGGCATGGTTGGATTACCCAAACCCGTATTGATGATAATCCCGTGATAAGGGGACACGATCTCTGTTTTGACAAGACATGTCGCCGAAGGATGTGTCTCGAAATGCGAATCGGGGGATTGAAGAACGATTCGAAATAATAAAGAGGCCAGACGTGACGTCTCGCCAGTGAAACTGTCAGTAAGACATATTATGTTTTTTTCATTAAGTATTATGCCCTTGTGGTAGTGGGTTGTAAATGTTAAACAGAGCCGTATATAGTTCTCGTGGATCAACTACTTTGAAGTATTCGTAGGAGGAACCCGCCTTGCAATGCCGAAGACAATCTGCGCGCCGGACACATCGTCATTAAAGCCTCGTTCAGGGGCTACTGAGGGAGTCCTGGATTAGGGGGTCCTCGGGAGTCCGGGCTGTGCATCATGGGTCGGACTAATGGGCCGCGAAGATACAAGATAGAAGACTTTCCCCCATGACCGGATGGGACTCCCCTTGGCATGGAAGGCAAGTTTAGTGTTCGGATATGAAGATTCCTTTCTCTGTAAACCGACTCTGTACCCCTCTGGTGTCTATATAAATTGGAGGGTTTAGTCCGTAGAGGCAAGCATAATCATACAGGCTAGACATCTAGGGTTTAGCCATTACGATCTCGAGGTAGATCAACTCTTGTAACCCCTGTACTCATCAAAGTCAATCGAGCAGGAAGTGGGGTATTACCTCCATTAAGAGGGCCCGAGCCTGGGTAAACATCGTGTCCCCTGCCTCATGTTACCTTTGATCCTTAGACGCACAGTTCGGGACTCCCTACCCGAGATCTGCCGGTTTTGACACCGACACCCTCCTCAGCCCACCTCCGGTGCCCATCTTCTGGTATATAAGTCATTTTGACCTAGCAAAAAATTTGGGAGAGGACTTTCGGGATGAAGCGCTGCCGTCTCGAGGCGGAACCTGGGCGGGAGCACTTTTGCCCTCTGGCGGAGCAATTCCGCCAGGGGAACTTCCCTCCCAGAGGGGGGAATCATCGTCATCATCATCACCAACAACTCTCCCATCTTGGGGAGGGCAATATCCATCAATATCTTCAACAACACCATCTCATCTCAAACCCTAGTTCATCTCTTGTGTTCAATCTTTGTACCGGAACCTCAGATTGGTACTTGTGGGTGACTAGTAGTGTTGATTACATCTTGTAGTTGATTACTATATGGTTTATTTGGTGGAAGATTATATGTTCAGATCCATTATGCTATTTAATACTCCTCTGATCTTGAGCATGATTATCATTTGTGAGTAGTTACTTTTGTTCTTGAGGTCGTGGGAGAAATCTTGAGCATGATTATTTTGATGATATGTATGTTCTGATTCCCTTAGTGGTGTCATGTGAACGTCGACTACATGACACTTCACCTTATTAGGTATAAGGCAATGCATTGTGCAGTAGTTATTAGATGATGGGTTGCTAGAGTGATAGAAGCTTAAACCCTAATTAATGCGCTACTTTGTAAGGGACTAATTTGGATCCAAAAGTTTAATGCTATGGTTAGATTTTATCTTAATACTTTTGTCGTAGTTGCGGATGCTTGCGAGGGGGTTAATCATAAGTAGTAGGTTTTTTCAAGTAAGAACAACACCTAAGCACCGGTCCGCCCACATATCAAATTATCAAAGTTGCAAACACGAATCAAACAAACATGATGAAAGTGACTAGATGAAATTCCCGTGTACCCTCAAAATGCTTTGTTTATTATAAGAGACCGTTTTGGCATGTCCTTTGCCACAAAAGGATTGGGCTACCATGCTGCATATTATTTACCATTACCGTTACTTGCTCGTTACAAATTATCTTGCTATCAAACTACTCGTCACTTATAATTTCAGTGCTTGCAGAGAATACCTTGCTAAAAACCACTTGTCATTTCCTTCTGCTCCTCGTTGGGTTCGACACTCTTACTTATCAGAAGGACTACGATTGAACCCCTATACTGGTGGGTCATCAACGCCTCTATTAAAAATATTTGTTTGGATTACTTTTTCCTGTCCTAACACCATCCCAAATATTATTAATCAAAGTTGATTGATCGTGCCAAGTTGCCTATATGATGAAACGACCCGTATCATGGCGACATAAACTTAGATGCAATGTTTTCAAAGGATATATTCAAAATTGGGTAACCAACTTTGTTTGGGACCCTGGTTTATGAAAAGAAGGTGATATTTCAATAGATGTGTCCTTTGTAGCCCTGCCCCTGAAAAAGGAAACATTTTGTCTAACGCCTCTACATTCCTACCTTGAAAAGAATGAGCGCACTTCATGGAAATTTTATATTTTCACGTTGTAAATTCCAATCATTCTATTGTTAAAGTCGACGAGCGCAGCAACGCGCGGCTTCATTGACCTAGTGATAGTGACGCTAGTACTCTACTAACAACAAGATAGGGCAATGTATTTCCCACAATTATGTAAGAGAAATTTTTCATCAATGACTGAACCTACAAAATTTGAGAAGGGAATCAAAGCTGCTAGTCGTGGAAAAAAATATGTAATGAAATTTTGTTGAGCTAGCGGATGGTTGATTCATGAGGTGCAAGGTTGAATCAGGTTGAATCTTGAAAAAGAATGAAATGCTAATTGTGTCGTTTCTTCACTAAATCGCGCTCAATACAAAATCCCCTTTGAAAAAATGCAGTCATATTTCTCGAAATAAGCAAGACTTGGACATGCAAAGAACCACATCCTGAAATGTTCATATTGAATACATTTTTTAAAATGAATTGGACCTTACAAATGGTGTGGTCAAATTTTAATATGAAAAAATAGAAAGTATGTTCAACATTAGTCTTGTTTTAAACAACTCATCAAAACAAAGATGATGGTCAAACTAGGTCTAAATTTGGATATATGGTTCAACATATATGGTCATTCCTATGTTTGAAGAAAAATATATAAAATATGCATTTAATGATGGAGGGCGGGTTGATTTTGATAATGCGTAAAGAATTTTTCGCTCATGTGCCAAAAATCCATTTACCAGTCAGACCGCATCCGTCAGATAACCATCCCATGGACCAAAATAGCCTGGTGGACCTGATGCACATATTCGTTCGGTGCACTGGATACATCTCAGTGATTAGACGCATGAAATACCATGAAAACACAAATCCTTCCGAGCACATAGCGCTATTACAAGGGTTGGGCCATATTGCTTTCCTCTGTACAGTTTCCACCGATTTTGGGAAGGTTTTGGAACCTTTCTGAACAAGTTTTTTCTGGATTTTTTTTCATTTTTTCCCATTATTCACCATTTTTAATCCATGATTTTTTAGATATTTAGGACATTTTTGGATTTCCCAAACAATTTTTACTTCACAATTGTTTTTGAAATTTGTGTATTTTAAAGTTTACAAAACATTTTCTAATATTCTGAATATTTTTAACCTATGATTTTTGGAGTTACTGAACATTTAAAATTTCATGAACATCTTTAATTCTTTATCTTTTCAAATTCATGAACATTATTCGAATTCATTAAAACATTGTGAATATTTGTTTAAAAATTCAGGAACAGTTTCTAACATCCATGAGCAATTTATGAAAATATTTGAACATTTAATTATCAACCATTTTTCTAAAAAATTAAAATTTTAATTTTGGTGAACATTTTCTGAATTGTTGAAAATTTTAATTTTGGTGAACATTTTCAGAATTTCATGAACGTTTTTTAAATTCTGTTGAAAGGAGAAAAATAAACAAAATAAAAGACGGAAAAACCAGGCGCCCTGCACTACGCCCCGTACTGGGCTGACACAAAGACGCATGGTGCGGAGCATGTTTGGCGCACGCCAACGGCGGCGACTATATATGTCGCCTGTAGCGAGACGGAAGGACATCTCGCCTTAAGCATCCAGTACACCTTCTTTAAACGAAATAGAGATGAAAAATGAGAGATCCCACAGTTTGAACATGGGTCTGCTGGTTGTGGGCAGCATTGCTAGCCATTGAGTAAGCGTCGGGCTCATGGTGAATACTAGGGCGCGACCTAATTGAGGGGAAAAGAGTCGGTATTTTATTGGTTTCTCGTGTTCTTTCATTTTCGTTTTTGCACCGGGTTCTCTTCATTTATTTCTTCGCTTTCACTAATTTTTCTATTTTCTTTATTTTTATTCGGTTTCATTTATTTCTTTTCTCGGTTCTCACTTTTTTAATTTTCTTTCTTTTTTCTTTGTCTTACTTTGGTTTTGTTTGTCTCTTTCTCGTTTTCACCGTTTTTTCTTGTTTTCCTCTATGGTTTCACTATTTTTTTAAATTCTGTTTCACTGGTTTTCTATGCATATGTTTGGTATATATCTAATACTCCATCCGTTCCTAAATATAAGTTTTTTATAGATTTCAATAAAGACTACATAAGGATGTATATAGATATATTTTAGAGTATAGATTCACTCTTTTTGCTCCGCATGTAGTCCGCATTGGAATCTCACGAAAGACTTATATTTAGGAACAGAGTGTATACATTTTTAATACATGTTTAACATTTTCAAAGTCTTGATTAACATAACTTTTTAATATATGGTTAACATTTTTCTATACACATTTAACATTTTTCAAATTCTTGATTAACATCTTTCAAGTAGAAGTCTAAGATTGAATGCATGACCACAGTTTTTCTATACAAGTTTAACATTTTTCAAATACAAATTGAACATTTTTAATACATTGTCAACATTTTTCCTATACATATTTAACATTTTTCAAATACAAGTTTAATTTTTTTTAATACATGGTCAATAATTTTCTATACACATTTAACATTTTTCAAATGCTTAATTAAAAAATTTCAAATACTTGTTTAACATTTTTCGAATGTTTGGATTAATATTTTTAAATACATGATCAATTTTTTCACACACACATTGTATATTTTGTCTATACATTTTCATACACATGAGAAACATTTTCCTATACATATTTAACATTTTCAAATGCTTGGTCAACGTTTTTTCAATGTTTATGTAAAGTGTTTTTTGTAATATATTTATTTAAAAAAACTGGAAGTATAACAAAAATAAAAAATAAAGTAAAAAGGTGGAAAAAACGAGGTTGTAGCCTCCCACGTGCCTGGACCGGCCCATGTCACTCTCACGTTCAACGAGGATTCCCCTACCTCTCGCTATAAGCGAGACATACGAGGTGCCCCATGCCTACACGCTCTAGCTAAGAGCACTTGAAACTTTGAGTCGTACTGTCCTGGCACACTAGCCGCCATGTCGTGTCGTACTATGTCCTTTACCGTTTCGTCGGGTCTTGTGCCGCGCCTAAACAACCCAACCCAAGTCCTTGAAGTGGGAGTGGGTGGGTGGGTGCTTAGGTAAGCAGAGACCTAGTGACCAGTTCACATGAGTATGATGTACTAACGAATCTCTTGTCATGTGGGTACTGATTAGCGGGTGTGAGAGAAACTGAATCAACATTAGTTGTTAATATATGTTTTTATTATTGATTCATTATTTGATGCATTATATAGGCAACTAAATTGTTATGTCTAGCAATATCAACAACTCAAAAATATTATTAATATTAAGGTAAACATTTCTCATATAATTTTCATATTTCTCACTACCAATACACTTTGTAGTGCTAAACTGAACTTGTGTTTTGTTGGAACAATCTTTTGTATAATTATTTAGTTTGTGGTGTCTAAGAATTATTATATTTCGCTAGAGTGGTTTGCACTACTATATATATATAAGAAAATAATCTTTTAGCATTATTCCACCAATGCATTTATGAGCACCGATGTGTTATAATGTGTTCATGCATGCATGTTTTTCATGATACTATATATCTTTGCAGATTGCATTTAGGGAATATGGATCTAACCAACTTGTAGTGATGCCTGGAGTTTAATACTATAAAGTCTACATGTAACTAAACTACTAAGGAGACATTTCTGGAGTGTATGAAGTGTCAGTTTGTCATTTGTCCTCAAATCCCCTCCTTTGCTCTCGGTTCTCAGTTTGCCCGTTTTCAGAATTTGCCTTCCATTGGCAAATAAATGACCTCTGCCTACCACCACATGTGCGATATGCGGCTAGGTTTCACTTGCATAGTCTCTAACCGACGTCACCGTAACCAACACCTCTCATATTTTCCACTCTTGCTTCCTAATATCCTCATCTCCTACATGCCTAATAAGATCCTAAGTCAGTAGATCGACGTTGCCAGATCGATGGAGGTCCTAGAAAAGTTTCAGCATTTCACCCCCTTTTATCGTCTCTGAGCCAGTTTCGTGTCGGATCATGCCCTTGCCAGCCCACCACATAATACCAGTCAGTGCCGCTCGTCTGCTTTTTTTTAAATAAATTCAGCATGTTTCCTAGTGGGCATCCAATCCAATGGGCCGTGGGTAGCACTCGGGGTTGGTCGCCATGTTTGGTTAGGCCAACCCGGGGAACTTTATTTTTTACCTGTAAATGCTTTGATATGAATAAAGCTTAGTGAGTTCGTCTAAAAAAACCATGATCATAGCAAGTGATATTTTACAAAATGGTCAACGTGAAATATTATATTTACTAGTTTTCAAAGTATAAAAAGCGAAACAAGTAAATAAGAAATACTTTTAGTTATAATAGTATATACCACGAAATATCAAATTATGTGTATCCTCCTATTTGTACTCTACATGTATGTTTTTCTCCATAATTTCAAATCTTTGAAATTTGATTTTTCTTCTTCTTCTAATTAGTTACATATCTTATCATCAATATAATCCTAGGACCTGTTTGAGTGCATTCGTCCTTGTATATGACTATATGTTTTACTTGGTCTTTCTTAATAAAGCAAGTAAAGAAACAGTTATTGATGCTCTTTTTACTGTTAAAAGCGCAAACATCCTGAAAGAGTATTAGATAGCACAAGTATATGCTATGCCATTTAAATCCTTAACATAAAAAACATGTGACAAAAGTAAAGAGGTGGCGGTGAAAGAAGGAGGCGACCAGGTGGTGGTGTTCATGGAAAGCTTTCGAGCTCTAAGAAAGAAGAGTCCACATATTACTTGTGTGTTGTATGAACTTATTGCATTACCAAAATCTTGTTGATAAGTGTTGCATGTGATGCGAATAGGCTTGTTATGCTTATGATTGTATGTTGCTAATTGATTGAGATGCAAATACAAATAAAATACTGCTGAAAGTTCAAATATATGTTGCGAAAAATGCAGAGCCAGAGTTATGTTTGTTCAAAATTGTACACCATATACACATGGGAGGTAATCTCACCATTCCTATGAAAAAGTGAGTTAAATCAATACCATTCTAACTCTCTAATGAAAGAAGCAACATAAAATTCCATTCGTTTTTTCGTCTCTAATTAAATGTAGAAATGCAACTAACACATTCGTGTGGAATGAAACAACGGATTCTAATCTCGACCGAACACACCTTCAGACTGTCAGACATAGATGGACAAGAAAACATGGCCCACTTATGTAAATCTCAAGGTTCCCCCACAACATACAATAACTATTGTAACTTCTTTTTTTGCGAAAACTTGTATTACTCAAACTCAAATGTTACAATCACGACGTATGATGTCAATGACTTCCTCTGGACCAGATCCAAGCCACACAACTGTTCGAACTTGTGACCTCCCAAAGTTGGCCATAAAATGACTAGCTAGGTTTTGACTACGCCGTATATGAGTAATACAAGAACTACGTTCCTCTAGATTATCCTTGATTTCCTTCACTAAAAAGGCATACTTTGATTTGTTTGTTCCACCGCACTGCACCATCTTTACTGCTTCCACACAATCCGACTCCACATCTATTGGCAGACTACTCCATTGAGAGGCCAACATTAGCCCTTCCTTGATAGCTAGAATCTCAGTTTCCAGCACGTCATTACATGAGAATAGGTGGCGGCATGAACTGAAGATAATACTCCCATTGTGATCTCTAAGGACCATACCTGCGCCTGCTATACCATTGAGCACCGATCCATCAGTGTTGAGATTAACTCGCCCGGCCGCGGACGGAAACCATGGAATACTGGGAATCACCTTAATATTACGTGTAGCCGACATGAGAGGGAAGCATGTTTTGACCGGAGCCTTTCCTTTGGACAAGTCTGCTTCTGGCTCCAAGGCAGTGGACTGTAGGGATTCTAAATAGAATGCATCCAACACCTAAAAAATATACTCGAATGATCATGAAGATCACGGGTAGTTTACCCATAAACTATTGTTGGTTGGCAACTTGAAATATCTCTTCCCTATACTACTCTCTTCGATTCCATAATAAACGTCATGGTTTTGGTTCAGTTTAAATTTAAACTAAAATCACCACACTCATTCAACTGGTGGGGTTTGGCGCCAGGCCCCGTAAAGTCCTGTAAAGCTTCGTTGATGTAGCAAAGCCGCTTAAGAAATTGTGTTGAGAACTTGAGATACTACTAGCTGCTCATGCCGTTGTTATATTTGTTTGGTTTTCTACATGTACATACACGTGTCAACAGGCACAGTAACCACATTTAGAGAACTAAAATGGGAGCCTAGCCTAGCCTAGCTACGCGGCCGACACGCACGTCGGAACTGCATGCGCGCACCGGCCGTCACGTACCGACTCCCCCTCCGGCTGGTTTATTCTGCTCACTAGGCGACGTCCCGGTGGGCGTGTAGGCCGGAGATGGCATCGGAGCGCGCACCACTTTATCCTCTACCTCCTCGTCCGCCGGCGCCGAGGTCGGGTCATTCCTCCGGTCGTACCGCTGCACCACGAGCACTGACGCCGTCGCCGAGAACTCTGTTGTCGCCAGGTAGCTCCCCACGGGTCCAAGCTCCGGGCAGTCGGTCTTCTCCATCAGGGGTATCGCTTGCGCCGACCGCCCGGTCACCACCAGATTCTTCCCCCTCCCAAATGCCTTGATGGCCGCCGCCACCTCCAGCCTCTCCCGCGCCACCACCTCCTCGTAGCTCACCGACTCGCCGGGGACGACGTGCCTCTGTATGGCCTCCTCGTCGACGTCGGCGAGCTCCGCCGCCGCCGCCGCAGCCGCGCTGAAGCGTACAACGGTGAGCACGATACCGGGGTGCTCGGCCATGCGGGCGGCGTAGGCCAGTGCCTCGCGGTCGTCGGGCCCGCCGAAGAAGAGGAGGAGCACGGTGTAGGAGACGTCGGGCGCCGACACCTGCGCCATGCCGCCGAGCGCCCGGTCCACGAGGATCGCCACCGTGCACGGCGCCTTCCGGAGCACCCGCACGTTCACGTGGTGGTACGCCCGGTCCACGCACGCCTCCATCGTCCCGTCGTGGCAGAGTATCTTGTGGAACGGGAGCACGATGACGGCGGCGCGTTTTTGCACCGCGGAGTTGACGATGTCCTCGTGGATGGTGGCCAGGTCGGAGATGGCCGTCATCGGCTTCACCGTCACGGCGCTCAGCCTGTGGAACGCCTCGAACGCCACCTGCACCTCCTCCCCGCCCACGTCCTTCCGCCCGAGCCGGCCCGAGAACGGCAAGCCGTTGCGGCGTGCGCGCTGCACCATGGAGATCGCCGACGACCGCTCCGAGAGCTCCACCAGGTGCATGGCGTACATGGTGAGCTTGCTCCGCCGCGTGCCACGCGACGCCTCCACCAGGTTGATCAGCGTCGGGATGCCCCGGCTGGCGTGGAAGCACGCGAGCACCCGCAGCTCGCTGTCGGCATCGGCGACATCGCGCTCCATGGTGCGGTGCGTGTACGACGATTGCCGCCGGGCCGGCTTGTACACCGCGGTGACGGCCGGCGTCGTCAGGAAGGTGGTGACGAGCGCCATGAGCACGAGGATGGCGAATGCCTCCTCGTTGAGGACCTTGCGGTCGCGGCCGATGTTGAGCACGATGAGCTCCACGAGCCCCTTGGTGTTCATCATCAGCCCCAGCGCCACCGCCTCGCGCACCGGCACCCGCATCAGCAGCGACGTGAGCACCGTGCCGCCGATCTTGCCGACGCACGCCGTCATGATGACGAGCACGAGGAGCCCCCATGACTTGGCGCCGGTGATGGTGGCCACATTCGTCTTGAGCCCGCTGGAGACGAAGTAGAGCGGCAGGAACAGCGACGACACGATGTCCTCGATCTTCTCGGTGAGCGCGCTGGCGAAGGCGCCTTCCTTGGGGACCAGCACGCCGATGACGAACGCGCCGAACAGCGCGTGGATACCGATGGTGTCGGTGGCGAGTCCGGCAGCAAGGATGATGGCCATGGCGCCGCAGACAAACGACTCCTTGACTGGCTCACCTTCGGGGGACCGGCGCGCCATGTACAGGAGCAGCGGCCTGACGAGCAGGGTAGCGAGGCCAACGAAGGCGGCGCCGGAGAGGAGCACGTAGATCGACACGAACGGCGAGCTGTTGCCCGAGAGCGAGATGGCGAGCGCGAGCAGTATCCACGCCGTGATGTCGTTCACGGCGGCCGCCGACATGGCCATGCGGCCGGACTCGGTGGTGAGGAGCTTGAGCTCCGCGAGGATCCGGGCGAGCACCGGGAAGGCCGTGATGGAGAGCGCGACGCCCATGAAGACGATGAACGGGAGACGCGGGGCGTCGGGCGCGATGGCGGCGCGGAGCACGAGGGAGGAGCCGACGCCGAGCGCGAAGGGAAGGGACATGCCGGCCACGGCGATGGCCAGGGCGCGGCGGCCGGTGCGGCGGAGCGACGCCGGGTCCAGCTCCAGGCCGACGAGGAAGAGGAAGAAGAGCAGGCCGATGGCTGCCAGCGTGTCGAGCACCATGAGGCTCTCCCTGGGGAAGACGTTGTGGAGGAAGACCTTGCTCCGGCCGAGCGCCGACGGCCCGAGGAGGACGCCGCCCTGCATTTCGCCACCAGCAGCAGTAACATTAACACGAGCTTGCATTGCTATAAGCGGAGATAGATGATCATGATGTAGAAATTCTGATCAAGTGATTTGACTGATTTCACAGTGCTTGAGCATGAAAATCTACTTTGATTCCATAGGTGACATGGACTAATTCCAGATTAAGTTGGACATTACCAACACCATTCGGACTACGTATATACAAACGCACAAATTCACAAACACAAGAGTCACACTGCTTCCCGCAGAAAAAAAAAACAAGAGTCACACTGCATTTAAACGGTGGTGTCAGTGGCGGAGACAGGGGGGACCAGCAAGGGCCCTGGCCCCCCCTAACATTTGGGATTTAGTGCACATTTGCTAATGAACAGTGACAAAATAGTGATTATTTGCTGCTAAATATCAGTCTTTCAATGGTTTGGCCCTTGCTAATGAGTATTAACAACACTTGGCCCCGGTGATACATTTTTCCTGGCTCCGGCCACTGGGTGGTGTCGTCTTAAAATCAAACTTTGTGTGCATCTTTTGAAACAACACTAATTAAGATAACTTTAAGCAAAATTCTTAAACTATTCTTGGCTCCTGCTACCATATCTTGAGAATAAAATAGCACCTAATGTTTCTATAAAAATAACAGGAAAAAATAGTTCGGGTAGTATCTGGGGCAGAGTATCCACACTACCAATACACAAGAAATAGGTTCCTTCTTCCCCCTCATATATGACTCAAATACACGTACTTTAAGCCCAATTTGCAACAACTCCGATGGCCTCTGGGCCATGGAAGTGCGGAGGATCTCAGCCCGCCGCCAGCGGGAGGGACCCCGTTCTCGTTCTTATTAGGTTCAGCGTCTTGGTTGAGGCTGTGTGGCAGCGGCAATGTCCCTTAGTAGGAATAATGTCTACCACGTTCTATCCTCGTCTCGATGGTGCATCTAGCATTGTTAGATGGCGTGTGGATGTGTGTCTCCGTCGGATCTCGCGGGATCCGATCGGTACTGGTCTCGGTGGATCTGTTTGAATCCGGTCTTTGTTCATCTTGTTTGGGTGTTTACAGATTTGATCCTTCTAATCTATGATTTTTTCCATCGGTGATGGTTGCTACTCTGGTGCGCATGTCCTATGGGGCCTTAGCACGACGACTTCTCGACTGTCTACTACAACAAGTTTTGTCTGGCTCCGGTAAGGGAGGGACGATGCCGGTGGCGCACCTTCGGCTCACTCCAATGCTTGTAGTCGTCTCCATGTGATCCACAGACAAGGTTGTAATTTTTATTACCTCTGTTGTTCTTTGTACTATCATATTTGAAGATGAATAGATTGAAAGTTTCTTGAGAAAAATACACTTCACCCAACAATCTATATTAAAAAAACAGAGTTTTTGAAAACTTAAGGTAATAATTAGTCTTTCCAACAACAGTTCGACGAGAAAAGAGATAGTATAACTAAATAGTTTAGGGGAGGGAGCTGAACTTTTCATCTCGGAAAAGCACGTGGAGTTCTTGTAGTAGTAAAATTATCAGGAATACTACTGGTTTTTTGTATGCATTTTCTGTGTTGCTATGAATATAAGCTTTAGTTGTACGTGTTTACCTTAATTTTAGAAAAAAATGACAGGGGTTGGGATCAAATCTCAATGGATAGTTGTCGGTCCAAGTATACACTTCTAGAAAATAGCAACAAGTATACACGTCTACTCACATATTTCTCAAGATCCTTATTTTTAAAACTAATTTTAATTCTTAGTACTCCCTCCATAATTAGGTATTGCATTTGGCTACCCTACTTACAGTACTAATTATGTGAGTATGTGAAGCACTACCCCAAACTCAATTACTGGTAGTATATATTACTCGCATTCCAAAATTAGGCAAAGACAAAAGTAGAAGATGTCTAATTATGGGAAGGGGAGTTCTTTTCTAGCTATATTCGCTCTGAGAAAAAGCTTGACCACTTTGAATATCCCCCAAGAAGATCAGGCTTAATCAAACACATCCCTGCTGAAATAACTACTCATAATACAGTGTACCACAATGAAAATTAACAGTGATCGGATAGATGGGTACACTCTGTTTTTACACTTGCAAAATCATACAAGAACTAACAACAGAGGGAAGAGGAAATACTGTTCAAAGTGCTACTTAGAAGATCATTAATTACTTAATTTAGTACCAAATGATCATCCGACTAGCAAGATTTGATGGATGAATTCCCATGGAGCTGCAAATGATCACTAATTCAAGCTACGGAGTATCTAACATCAAGCTTGTCCTTCAAGAAAATGTTTGTCTTAACCAAATTATGGAATGTTCATGGACTAATTAGCGTGCAACAACAAAAATGAGTGGCGAAAGTAGACGAGATGAGAATGTGACTTATTAAGCGCGCGGAACAATATACAACTCAAACGACGGCGAGCGAGAGACGATGAGGAATGGACTTACGATGATCTCGGCGATGACGCGCGGCTGGCGGAGCGGGCGGAGGGCGAAGGCGAGGCCGCGGGTGACGGCGAGGACGAGGCAGATCTGCAGGATGAGGAGCGGCAGCGAGAAGTGCAGCGGGTTGTCGCCCTGCCACACCCCCTCCGACGTCGCCTTCAGTGGCCGGTAGGGCTGCACATCATCGTCTGCCCCGCCGTGGCCGCCCCGCGCCACTCCCGGCAACCTCATCTCGCCACGCACTCACGGTGGCTGGCGTCTGACCGGAGACGCGCACGCATGCACCCGCGCGGTGGTGGTCTCCAGCTGGTTCGGGGCCGGACCCCGGACGGCATGCGTTCAATCGTCGATCGCCAGTGCATGCATGGCAATAAGCTGGGAGAGCTCGGCCAAGATCCTCGGAGGAACAAGTGGAGACGGGGGGAAGTGAAACCAGTGTTAACCTCACACCACCCGTGTGTCGAGTATGTCTGTGGTTGTGTCACCAGGTCTTCAACCGTCTCTCTCACACACATACACGTGAGTTGAGCTTGGACAAATATAGCCGGTGAGCGGTGAGGTGATCGATGGAGCTCTGGGCTCTGGAGATAATTAGATAAGAGAGTCAGTTAATCGTTGGGAGAAGTTAGGAACTTATGATAAGCCTCCTCACTGGCTCGTCATTTCTTATTTATAGCCGGGCAATACCAATGGCTGTAATACGACCAATTCTCATTCTTTTCACAAGCAGTTTTAGGTGGCGCTAGCCGCTAGGCACCGGCGGAGCCGCCAGGAACCTCGATCGGTGGCCTCCCCCACCGTCTGATGCGCCGAATCAGGCCGATTCTTCCTTCCCCTGCCTCTGCGACTCGCACCCCTCCCCTGCTCCCATCTCCATCTCCCCAACCGCCCTGCTCCCAATCCTCATCTCGCGTGCCGCATGCCTCGTGCAACATTCAACCCTTGCAGGTTGCAGCAACCTCAACGACGCCGACACCTTGTCACAAGGTCCCCGCATCGCCGGTCACAACTCCCACCACTGGAGCCGCAGCAAAGTTTTCTCGCCTCCTAGGAGCAGCTCACGATGACATCCGGTCATAGCATCGGGCATGACCAGCTGCAACATACTCTGACTTGTTCTCTGTCCGCATGCGGTTGCGGCTCCGTCTCCCACTGTGGTTGTAGCATCGGTGCTCGCCATTGCTATCTATTAGACAAGGGTTTTAGGGTTTGTGGCACACCTCCAAACATGGGGTGACCTTTTCATTATATAGAGAGGTACATAATGATGTACAACACAATTATAAGTGGGGCCCAGTATATACAGAGTCTAACACCCTCTCTCAATCTTAACCGTGCTCAGAAGAATTCACCCGGTTGAGATTGCGCCTACACCCCTCAAACCGAGGAAGAGGCAGTGGCTTCGTGAAGATGTCAGCAAGTTGATCTTTCGAGGAGATGAACTTGATAAGAAGCAGTTTCTGGGCAACACGTTCCCTGACAAAATGGTAATCAACTTCGATGTGTTTGGTGCGAGCATGAAAGACTGGATTTGAAGACAAATACGTCGCCCCAATGTTATCACACCAAAGCACAGGCGGCTGCTTCTGAGGAATCTTCAACTCTCTGAGCAAAAACTGTATCCAAATAAGCTCTGCTGTGGCATTTACAACTGCTTTGTACCCAGCTTCAGTGCTACTGCGGGACACCATTGCTTGTTTACGAGCACTCCAGGCGATCAAGTTCGAACCAAGGAACACTGCATATCCCCCCGTTGATCGCTCATCATCCGGACTCCCAGCCCGATGCATCATCGAGAACGCAGAGAGAACTCGAGAGGGGCGGTTGCGATGCAAGCCATAAGAAGAAGTGAACCGGATGTAGCGCAAGATGCGCTTAACCGCAGCCAGTGAGAGTCTCTAGGAGCATGAAGAAAGCGGCGGAACACGGTTGATGCATAGGAGATATCGGGGCGAGTGATAGTCAAATCATCGCAAGCCGCCAACAATACTGCGATACTCAGTAGCCTCATCAGCAGGGAGGAGAGAACCATCGAGAGCAGAGAGTCGGTCAGTGGAGGACATAGGTGTAGTAGCTGTCTTGCACTGGAGCATACCAGACCGCCGAAGAATATCGAGAGAATACTTCTGCTGAGTGAGAGTCAAGCCAGAACCAGAGGACAAAACTTCGAGGCCAAGGAAATAGTGAAGCTGCCCAAGATCCTTAACCGCAAAGTCAGCACTCAAAGCAGAAACCAAGCGATCCGCAGCATAGTCCGAGGAACTGACCAAGATGATATCGTCAACATAGACCAGTAGGTACATAGTAACTGTAGGTCGCTGAAGAAGAAATAACGAGGTATCGGCCAGAGAGGGAACAAATCCATGAGCCCGAGGAGTGGTGCCAAGATGCACATGCCAAGCACGCGGAGCCTGCTTCAGACCATAGAGTGCCTTAACAAGACGACACAGATGCTGCGGACGAGCTGGATCAACAAAACCGGGAGGCTGACGCATGTAAACCTCCTCCTCAAGGACACCATGAAGGAAAGCATTCTGAACATCAAGCTGACGAAGAGACCATCCACGGGTAATTGCCAGTGAGAGCAGAAGCCGGATCGTGGTAGGTTTGACCACTGGACTGAAGGTGTCCTCATAATCAAGGCCATGGCGTTGTTTGAATCCTTTAGCAACCAGTCGAGCCTTGTATCTCTCGATAGAACCATCAACATGTTTCTTTACCTTGAAAACCCACTTTGAATCAATGATGTTGACACCAGCCTTGGGAGGAACCAGTCGCCACGTTTCATTCTTAAGAAGAGCGTGGTATTCTTGTTCCATCACGATGCGCTAGTGAGGATACTCGGGGCAGCCTGAAAATGCGAGGCTCGGCGGTAGAGGTCGGATCGGGCTGCGCCATGCAAGTCGCAAGCCAGGCCACCGTGCCATCCTTGCGTTCCTTAGGACGAAACACCCCACTTTTGTTGCGTGTATGAGGACGCAACACAGGGGGCGGAGCAGGTGGCGAAACCGACGGTGAGGATGATGAAGTGGACGCAGCATCCGTCATGGCAGAGGCTGATGCCCTCGGTGGCGGTGACGAGGAAGACACAGCAGGAGACACCGACCCACTCGAGGGCGACGCCGGTCCAGGCGAGCGGGACAAGTGCCGCACAGGCGACGAGGAGGACGGGGGACTCCCAGGCGGAGATGGCCCATGCGTCGGTGCAGGTGATGGCCCCAGGCGGCAGGGGACTCCTAGGCGAGGACGACCCAGGCGTCGATGGCGGGGACGCCGGCGCAGACGAGACGGCCCGCTGGGCCAACGCGCCAATTAGCAGAAGCGGCAGCTGGGCCGGAGTGGTGACGCGCGGTGCAGCAGCCGCGGTCACGGGCGCAGGCGGGCTCGTTGCATGGGACATGCACGAAGCCAGCCGATCGACGTGAGCGGGCGGTGATGATGTAGCCGTCGGGGACGAGGGAGCCGGAGTGTCAACCTCATCCAGGAGCTCCAGCCGCGCACATCTCCCAATACCTGCACCATGGTTAGACAACAAAGAGGGCGAATGTGCAACATTTACAAATTGATCAGGCAATATAGTGGATGGGTGCACTGGCGGTGTGGAGCTTGTGTCAGGTGAGGGAAGAGCAGCAAAGGGAAAAACGTGCTCATCAAAAACAACATCTCGGGAGATATACACACGATTAGACGGGACATGAAGGCACTTATACCCTTTGCGAACAGAACTATACCCCAGAAAGACACACTTCTTTGAACGGAACTCAAGCTTGCAATTATTATACGGACGGAGATGCGGCCAACACGCACAACCGAACACTTTAAGAAACGTGTAATCAGGAGTCTGACCAAGCAAGAGTTCAAGTGGAGTTTTCATATGAAGGAGCCGTGAAGGAAGCCTATTTATAAGAAAACAGGCTGTAGTAAAAGCATCACTCCAAAAACGAAACGGGACAGATGCATGAGCAAGCAAGGTTAACCCAGTTTCAACAATATGACGGTGCTTACGTTCAGCTGAACCATTCTGCTGATGTGTATGTGGGCAAGAAACACGATGAGCAATTCCAAGTTTTTCAAAGAAGGTACTGAGGTTGCGGTACTCACCCCCCAGTCTGACTGTACATGAATGAATTTATGATTTAGGAGTCTCTCAACATGTGCTTGAAATTGTAAAAACACATTAAACACATCAGACTTATGCTTAAGAAGATAAATCCAGGTAAAGCGACTACAAGCATCAATAAAACTGACATAATATTCGTGCCCACTAACGGATAGCTGGGCAGGACCCCATACATCTGAAAACACAAGCTCAAGAGGAGTTTTGACTATATGTGTTGAAACAGAAAAAGGTAACTGATGACTCTTGCCTTGCTGGCAGGCATCACAGACGGCGGCATCTTTATTACTAGACTCGGACGGTAGCTCATGACGATGGAGGACATGGCGTACAATGGGAGAAGCTGGGTGACCAAGACGAGAGTGCCATAGTGATGGAGACACACGGACGCCACTGAAGACTTGGAACGCAGCAGCAGGAGCAGGAACGTCGGTGGGGGCATCAAGGGCATATAAACCATGGCGGTAGCGACCTCTAAGAAGTATGTTCCTCGTAGGACGATCCTTAACAAAGAGATGAAACGGGTGAAACTCACAGAAAACATTATTATCCTGTGTAAGTTTAGGAACAGAGAGTAAATTACGTGCAACTGTGGGAACACGAAGAACATTTCTAAGATGCAATGTCCTAGAGGTGTTTGTGAGAAGTGATGCCTGACCAACATGCGAAATGTGCATACCTGCCCCGTTAGCTGTGTGAACCTTGTCATGCCCGCGGTAAGTCTGCTGGACAGTTAGCTTGCCCAACTCGTTCGTGACGTGCGTGGTTGCGCCAGTATCCATGTACCAAGAAGGATCAACAAGATAAGAAGGGGTGTGACCCTGTTGCGCCATGTTAACTTGACGCTCGTTGCCCTTGCCATTATTGCCGAGGCCAAGGAAGTCCGTCTTGAACCGGCGATGACAGCAAGAGGCGACATGGCGAGGCAGGCCACAAAGCTGACATGGCTGCGCCGCACCACAGGCGGTACAGCAGGCGCAGGCGCGGCCGTCAACGACAACTACCGGGGCGCCAGACCGCGGGGCCTGCTGCTGTTGTGCCGAGGGTGCACCACCACCGGACTTGCCCCCTCCTCCCGAGGAAGAAGCTGCAGAGGGGCCACGGCCACCGCCTTTGCCGCGTACACGGCGTTGACGGAGGAGTCGATGGAGACGTCGGGGCGGCGCGCGTTGAGCCGTTGCTCCGTAGACAAGAGACGGCTGTAGAGTTCCTGAGGACGAAGAGGCTCCTTGCGTTCATTAATCACCTCGGCAAGCGAGTCGTAGTCGCTGTCGAGGCCGGCTAGGATGAAGGATGTGAACTCGCTGTCACGAAGGGGCTCTCCAATGGAAGCAAGAGTGTCGGCCAACTTCTTGATCTTGTTGTAGAAGGTGGTCACCGTACCATTGTCCTTGCGAGTTTCACCAAGCTTGGCACGGATGGCCATGGATTGAGCAGTAGACTGAGACGAAAAACTCGACTCCAGGATGTCCCACACCTCATGAGAGGACGAAGCAAAGAGGACGAGCCCGGCCACACCCTCACCCAGAGAAGACTGGATGGCTGAGAGGATGGCTTGGTCATGAGCGATCCACGCACGGAACATCGGATGATGTGGCGGTGGACATGGCAGTGTACTGTTGACGAACCCCTCCAAATAATGGCTGCGAAGGAGAGGAAGCACCTGAGCACGCCGGTATAGTTAGTTGTCCGGTTTAAGCTTCACCGGAAGGAGGTGCGAGAATAAAAACGGCGGCGAGGAGATCGCGGCCAGAGCAGCTTCGGCATCCACATATGGCGTCGGAGAGGGCATTGGCGCAGATGGCGCCGCAGCCGGTGCGTACAGGTGCGAGGGGCCGTACAGGTAGGGCACCCCATAGGGCGTCGGAGCCAGATACGCGCCCTGGCCAGGGTACGCGCCAGAGGAAGGACACGCAGGTGGCGACGGGCCGTACGAGGCCGCGTACAGTGGGTAGCCGCCGTGATTGGCATGGGCGGCATCGGCAACAGCGGGGCCAGCTGCAGTGTAGATGGAGGCAGCCGAGCGGTAGCGATCGCGACGATCTGGTGCGACGCGATGAGGTGGCGGCGGCGCACACAAGGAGTGCACGACAGCCGGCGGCGGCGGCGGTTCTTTGGGACCGGGCGAAGCAGCAGGCGATGAAGATGAGACGCCGGCGTACAGCGAAGACACCGGGCCGGCGAAGAGAGACCCCGCCGATTGGGTCTGCAGGGGGCCGAGCGAACCGTCCACCGTGTAGGGCGCAGTTCCGACGTTGAGGAGACGCGCGAGGGACGGCGGGAGGAACGAGTGATCCATGTGGACGGGGGCCGGCGGCAGAAGGGCGGGGAAGGAAACCGCGGTGCCGGCGGCGCTTGAGGCGACGGCGGCGGCTGGTGGCGGAGGCGGAGCGGAAGACATCAGATCGTTAGGTCGGATACCATATTAGACAAGGGTTTTAGGGTTTATGGCACACCTCCAAACATGGGGTGACCTTTTCATTATATAGAGGTACATAATGATGTACAACACAATTACAAATGGGGCCCAGTATATACAGAGTCTAACACTATCCCAGCTCCAACCGTAGGTGGTCGCAGCTAGCTGTCTGTGGTCGCAACATTGGTAGTCGCCGTTGCTAGCATCGCGGCTCTGGCCGTAGGCGTCTGTATCTCTAGCCACAGGCATGCGCTGCACGGCTCGGACGGTTGCAGCATCGATGGCACGCCATTCCAGCACCACCGCACCATGGTTCCAGCATCACCATGTGCTATCGCTGGCTCACCACAAGTGATTGCATCATCGAAGACACTCGTTCCAGCACGAGCGCATGCCAATTCTAGCAGGGCCACACACCGATTCCAGTATCATCATATGCCGGTTCCAACACGGGTGCACACCATTCACAACATTGTGCCTTGCTGGTTCCAACAAAACTACTCCCTCCGTTCCTAAATAATTGTCTTTCTAGAGATTTCAACAAGTGACTACATACGGAGTAAAATGAATGAATCTACACTCTAAAACATGTCTACATACATCCGTATGTTGTAGTCCATTTGAGATGGCTAGAAAGACAAATATTTGGGAACGGAGGGAGTATCATGCAGTTTGAGTCACGCATGGTTGGTGGAAGGCACTAGTGACCGACCGTTGCTAGCTATTTGACGGAAGGTTGTTGTTGTTTGGAAGCGGACATTTGAGGTATATGGCTGCATGGTTGGCTCTTGTATCTATGTACGCAGACGCGTCTGCGGGCGGATAGTGAGTCTTATTTTGGGAACGATGTTCGAGATACCCTCATATGCTTTCCATTGTGTTCAGCCGACAAGGTAAGGTCAAACAAGCTTCTTTATATTGGAGTCAATTTTTTTTTTTAGCATCAGTACAGACACAAGCGCTAATATACACGCGCATACACTCATTCCTATGAACGCACACACGCACACTCTATCCCTATGAGCATCTCCAAGAGACTGAGCCGGCATATCATCTTGAGATTTACGAAGTCACCGTAGGCGCCTCGTCCCACTAAAAGCGCATCGCCGGAAATCCTGAAATAAATTCAGGAATAATGCGAGCACCAGGATTTGAACCCTGATGAGTTGGGGATACCACTGTCCACCTAACCAACTCAACCACAGGTTGATTCGCATTGGAGTCAATCTACTGATATTGTTTATAGGACGCGTCTAGCGGGTGGCCGTTGGCCCGCTAGCGCTCCGGAGTGGCCGGGCGAAAAAGGAAATATTTTGTCCCCTAATCCATATTAGGAAAAGTAAACATGTGTGAACATGTTTAAACAAGATAAATAAAGAAATAATTGCAAAGCACCCACATGAACAGATGTGAATGCACTTAATTCAGGTTTTCAAATTTTTTAAAAACCATAACTTTCAAACCGCGCATCAAAATTAAGATCCGTTTTCATTTTTGGAACCCTCGCGGCATGCTCTTTAAAACTAGATCCCGCATGGGCATGTTTTAACGGAAAAAAATTTGTGCATTTTTCTCCCCATTTTGTGCAACTGCCTAGCCTTCAGTGTGCAACTACCTGACAAAGATGTGCAACATTTTGCTATACCGTAAACGCACAGTTTTCAATGATCGTATCTCCACCCCCAAACTACCTCCTTCCAATGGGATGTGCAACTTCGTTTGTTGCGCATGCCAACTGTATAGTAGTTGATGTGCAATTTTTCCCTACTCGTGGATGTAATTCACTGTTTGCTACATCGTCCAACAGCCTAACAGTGGATGTGCAACTACGGATACTGCCACGGCCAACTGTCTTACAGTGATTTGCAACTTTCTCCTATATCCCCATGGATGTGTAGTTTCCCTGCTAGCACACGGTCCAAAGCACCCCTGCTAGTGAGATTCGCAAGTTTAGCACTCTGTTTATATGTAACTTTTCACGACTCTCATGAATATCAATTTTTTACCATTCAACATCCTTGCCTGTGAGATGTGCAACTTCGTATGTTGCCCTGGCCAACTACCTAGCAGACTATGTGCAACTCTGTTTGTTACCCCCGCCAATTGAAAATACATGTCCATAAATAGGAAGGGGAAGGAGTTGCACATTGACTAATAGGCAGTTGGCTTGAACAATAGACTAAGTTGCACAAATTGCTTACAAGGGAGGTGGGAGTAGGGTGTGCCGACAGTGAAAAACTACGCATCCACAAGTAGGGAGGAGGGTTGCACAATGATTACTTGGTAGTTGGTCGGGACAGTAGAGTAGTTGCACATCAAAGTTGTCATGGTTGCTAGATTGCAACCTCATGAAAGTTGAATCATGCAGATTCAAAAATTTGTTTTGGAAAAAGTTGCACAATGTAGTACTAGAGTTGCACAATGCAGTACTAAAGTTGCATCATATAGCACGAAATTTGGCATCAAAAAAAATTCGTTGAAACATGCCCATGCGGGATCTAGTTTCAAAGATCTCGTCACGAGGAATCCAATGACAAAGATGGATCTGAATTTCGACATGTGGTTTGAAAGATATGACTTTTTAAAAAATTGAAAATCCGAAATAAATAGACGTGAATCTGTTTCTTCCATTCACATGTGATAAGTCTGACCGCATTTAATGTCACCAATCACATGCACTAAGAGACAAAACATGCCCATGCATGCATGCGTTAAGTGACGGAGGCTTCGTCTGTGATGTGCGGACAAGAGCCGACCACTCGATTGGTCTAAATAGTGCTTATGCACTTTTTAGATTTCAGGTTGTTTATATATATATATATATATATATATATATATATATATATATATATATATATATATATATATATATATATATATATATATATATATATATATATATATATATATATATATATATATATTTGTGTAAAATTGTGGGGTCCTTGCGGCGGGGAGGGCTCTGTTTTTAGGTCTCCTTTTGAGTTTAAGTAGGGTTTGTGTCCTAGTCAGAGGCAAATTTAACAATTTTGACTGTGGGCGCAATCAATTCATAAAATAAACTGGGTGTGAAACTATTTCACACCCATGACCCTTTTGTGTAGCGCCCGCGACGCCGGCGCCACACCCTACGGTGCAGCGCCTAGCTAGCGGGTGTTGCACGTCAGTCCACCGTGGCAGCCCTGGGCCCCGCACCCAGCTGTGCAACGCCTCCGTGCTAGGCGCCACACACAATGCAACGCCTCCATAACCCTAGCCCTAAACCAAACCCTAGCACCAACATAAGAACACCCATAATAATAACCCTAATATACTAACAAAGCCTAATCATAGGAAAATGGCAAACAAACATCTCACATCTCCATGCAAATCTCTAGATCCAAACAAAACTAGGGTTTCCCCAAACTAGCAAGAAATGAGCAATTTGATAACATTACTTGGATCAAAAGAAGGGGATCGGAGAAGATTACCTTGAGGAGGTTTGACTTGAAATTCACGGACAAATTCTTGGATCTGCAAGATTTGGGAGAGGATTTGAGAGGGGAGAGAGTGGGAGAGGGGCAAAGCTCGGGTTGGGGTGGGAGAGTGTGTGGTGTGGGGGAGTGGGGGGGGGGCAGCGGATAAGTCACAGTCAGCGCCCAAGAGCTAGGCGCTGCACATTAAATGTGTGGCGCCCGACGGCTAGGGCGCTGCTGTGTGTGGCGCCTAGCACGAGGCGTTACACAGCTGGGTCGCGGGGCCCAGGCTGCCACGGTGGTGGCGTGCAACGCCTGCTAGCTAGGCGCTGCATCAGGGTGTGGCGCCGGCGTCAGGGCGCTACACAAAAGGGTCATGGGTGTGAAATAGTTTCACACCCAGTTCATTCTGTGAATTGATTGCGTCTACAGGTCAAAGTTGTCAAATTTGCCTAGTCAGGAAGGCGAGGCGACAGTGACTTTCTGAAGATGGAATAAGGTTCTCCCTACCTAGCCCCCATCCCAGTGGTGCTTATAGCATCATCGGAGAGCTTGTGGAGGTTTGCCTCCGACAAATCTCGTGGGATTCGGTTGGCGTTTGTCTTCGATGGATCCACTTGGATCTGGTCTTCGTTCGTCTACTTTTGTATGTCTACAGGTCGGATCCTTCCGATCTACGTTTCTCTTCATCAGTGGTGGTTGTTGTTCTGGTGTGATGGTTCTCTAGAGCCTTACCACGACGACTTCCCGACCGTCTATTACAACAAAGTTTGCTCGGCTCCGGTGATGGAGGGGCGATGATCGTGGAGCGCCTTCGGCTCGTTCTAGTGCTTGTAATCATCGCTAGGTGGTCTAAGGACATGGATATAATTTTTACTTTTAGTGTTATTCATGTTGGGGAACGCAGTAATTTCAAAAAAAATTCCTACGCACACGCAAGATCCATCTAGGTGATGCATAGCAACGAGCGGGAGAGTGTGTCCATGTACCCTCGTAGACCGAAATCGGAAGCGTTATGACAACACGGTTGATGTAGTCGTACGTCTTCACAATCCGACCGATGCTAGCACCGAAGGTACGCCACCTTCGCGATCTGCACACGTTCAGCTCGGTGACGTCCTACGAACTCTAGATCCAGCTGAGGTCGAGGGAGAGTTCCGTCAGCAAGACGGCGTGGTGGCGGTGATGATGAAGTTACCGACGCAGGGCTTCGCCTAAGCACTACAATGATATGACCGAGGTGAAAAATTTGTGGAGGGGGGCACCGCACACGGCTAAGACAACTGTCAACTTGTGTCTCTTTGGGGTGCCCCCCTCCCACGTATATAAAGGAGGGAGGGAGGAGGAGGCCGGCCAAGAGGTGGCGCGCCCATGGGGGGGGGGGGGAGTCCTACTCCAAGTAGGTTTGGCTCCCCCCGTTCCTATTCCTATTAGGAGAAGGGGGAAGGAGATGGAGAGAAGAAGGAAAGAGGGGGGGGGCAGCCCCTAAACCCTAAACCAATTCGGTTTGGGGCTAGGGGGGCGCACCCCATCACTTGCCCGCTGCCTCCTATCTCCACTTGGGCCCATTAAGGCCCATTGGCTCCCCGGGGGGTTCTGGTAACCTCCCGGTACTCCGAAAAATATTCGATACACTTCGGAATCCTTCCGGTGTCCGAATATAACCTTCCAATATATCAATCTTTATGTCTCGACCATTTCGAGACTCCTAGTCATGTCCATGATCTCATCTGGGACTCCGAACAACGTTCGGTAATCAAAACACACAAACTCATAATACAAATCGTCATCGAACGTTAAGCGTGCGGACCCTATGAGTTCGAGAACTATGTAGACATGACCGAGACACATCTCTGGTCAATAACCAATAGCGGAACCTGGATGCTCATATTGGTTCCTACATATTCTACGAAGATCTTTATCGGTCAAACCGCATAACAACATACGTTGTTCCCTTTATCATCGGTATGTTACTTGCCCGAGATTCCATCGTCGGTATCTCAATACCTAGTTCAATCTCGTTACCGGAAAGTCTCTTTACTCGTTCCTAATGCATCATCCCGTAACTAACTCATTAGTCACATTGCTTGCAAGGCTTATAGTGATGTGCATTACCGAGAGGGCCCAGAGATACCTCTCCGATACACGGAGTGACAAATTCTAATCTCGATCTATGCCAACCCAACAAACACCTTCGGAGACACCTGTCGAGCATCTTTATAATCACTCAGTTATGTTGTGACGTTTGATAGCACACAAGATGTTCCTCCGGTATTCGGGAGTTGCATAATCTCATAGTCAGAGGAACATGTATAAGTCATGAAGAAAGCAATAGCAATAAAACTTAACGATCATTATGCTAAGCTAACAGATGGATCTTGTCCATCACATCATTCTCTAATGATGTGATCCCGTTCATTAAATGACAACACATGTCTATGGTCAGAAAACATAACCATATTTGATTAACGAGCTAGTCAAGTAGAGGCATACTAGGGACACTATGTTTTGTCTATGTATTCACACATGTACTAAGTTTCCGGTTAATACAATTCTAGCAATAATAATAAACATTTATCATGATATAAGGAAATATAAATAACAACTTTATTATTGCCTCTAGGGCATATTTCCTTCATTTCGTACTACCTTGACAGTTGATGAATAGATCAAAAGTTTTCCCGAAAAAAGTTGTGGGGGTAACTGACCCCAAAACTTTTACAAAAAATCGCCACGACTACATGTGATCCAGGTGATATCAACGGAAAAATTCAAAACTCAGCCTATTCTGCCTATCAACATGATACTTTCTTTTTGTGTGATCCGGTAACGGAACAAAAAGTACCCCACACCTATTTCACAAAAGAGGTGAACTTCGGTTATCGAACCCATGGGAGGAAGGTTCCCTTGAAGCGATGGTCTCTAGCAAGCTTCCGTCAAAGAAATAATTCCAGCTTTTGACCGGATCAATCAAGCTAATTGTGATGAAACACTTATAATAAAAAGAGGTACGTGTATGAGGTATCAATGCTTACAACCATGTATTTGTGTTGGGACCAAATATGATCTTAATTTGTGCGCTGGAAGTCACCCATCGAGATGTGCTTGTTTCGAATCGAAGTGGGGGATGTGTCCAAATAACATCTTGACCGGCACGCGTCCTACATCAAGACTCATTTGTCCAACTGAAGACCCTATCCGTCTCGTGGGGTTGCCTCGATAATTAAGATTATTATAATCAGACAAGACCTTTGGGCGTTTAATGACTACACCTTGGATCCGTGTTACCGTACTAAGCCCTTCTGTCACTGGTGTTAAGAATAACACTTCACTTTCTCCCTGCCCTTAGCCTCTCCGTGGCTCGATCTCCATGGTCCTAGGTACCTGCAGGGATGAAGATCACGAACAAGACAAGAGACATCTACGGAACAATTTTATTTCATACATATGAGACGTTAATTCAAAACCCTTCCACTGATCCCCACAACAAATACAGAGGGTTGCAAGGCCTATGCCTCAACCCATATCTTACCGAACTACTCACACATGGAGATCAGATCGCATGAAAAACACATCTTGGATCGATTGATTGATAATATGTCTTACAATGGATGTCTTGTGCGATGCACACTTACAAGTATGAACTAGAGGGATATGGACTATGGTGGTGATCGTGGCTATGGAGATGGAAATGGCGGAGGCTAGGGTTGATGAGAGGGGATGAAGATGGCTCTATTCTGGCTTGACTCGCGGACGTTCTGTTAACATTTTGGCGTGGACCCCCTTATAAAAGTTGTTCAGGTGGACGAGGAGTCACGGATTCCACGCCATACGACTGAAACACCATATTTTGCACAGTTCCTCTGGTGCGCCTCCTGATGATTTCTTCTATCTCCTTTCCCACTCCTTTCCATGTTCACATGTGATTTCTTCCCTTTTTAGCCCATTTTCCATGGAAACACATCAAAGAGAGGATTTGTGGAATTCTTTGCATTCATTAGTCATTAGTAGCAATATCGGAGCTAATATATCAGTTTTAATGAAATATCTCGGTTTAAACAAAGGGTGAATGAGTGTAAAAATATCGCTCATCACAATAGATAGAGCCTTGTTGTGCTCATGTTAGAGAAGACCTCAGTCAAAGACTATGTTAATAATTTCTCCACCATGCAAAGGGATTGAAGGTTCTTCATTTTCTATATCTGGGGTGCAGTTATCTACGCAGAGGGGGGGGCACCGCCCCAGCCAGGACAAATCAATAAAGATTTTCTTTTTGTGGGAACATAGTTGGAGGAAACATTCTGACTAGCTCCCCCCCACACACAAACATTCATACTTTGTGTATTTTACCATCCTCCTATACAAGGCACTGCACGCTAAGCGTCACACGCAGCTCTACCACGAGTGCCGCATTGAGGGCACCGTGGACCTCGTCTTCGGTGATGAGAGTGCACTGTTCCAGAAGTGTACTATCATGGCACGTCTTCCACTCAATAGACATGAAAGAACACCATCACGGATCAGGGGAGGCTAACGGCCAACGATAGTGGTTGGTTTTCCATTCCAGTTTTGTTATGTGTCTGCCGTCGACGAGCTCACTAATATGGCTTTGTGGTGGCGACTTGCCTCGGTTGTTCATGGCAGGTCAACTATCGTGTTGTGTTCTTGTAGTGCACCCCAAGGGCCTATTATATGACGAGTACAAGAGTGTCGGAGCCGGAGCTGATATGAGCGGCCACGTCAACTAGCCGGGTTATCACATCATCCAAGAAGTATATGAGACCATCAAGTTCACTCCTCAAAGTTTCATCCAGGTTGATGAGTCATGCCAGTAAACATGGTCCATTTGCGCATAAAAGAGCTTGGGGTCGGGGTGGGGGGCGAATGACGCCCCTCATGCAAAAAGAAGAAGTAGTGAGTTGAGGGGTATGCCCCCTGTTGGGCTTGTACATAGCTCTGCCACTTCTTACTACACTCATCTGATCAGGAAAACATGCTCCATCTCTTTTTTTAGGTGCATCAAAGAACATGTTCCATTTCCCTTATTGCGCAACTCACTCACCATGTTCATTTGATCGGCCAACTATCTTTCTACTTGAAATCACAAGCAACGCGTAACTCACTCACCATGTCCCATTTTCCTAGCTTGCATACTTGGTTCTATTGGCAAAGAAAAGGGGCATTTGCAGATGTAGCGGGCGACGCGCTAGTGGCATTGGAAGATAACGACAAGTACATGATGATGGTGGATGCTCTTGCAGCTGCCCCACGGTCGCAAGATGAACCGCCACATGATCTAGTTAAGAACAGTGTGTACAAGGTGGTGGAGCCTACTTTCATCGTCGAGGATATGTGGAACATGATGTTGGCCGACGAAGGCATCAACGTGACCGCGAGCTACGACGATGGCTATTATACTCGTGAAACGGGGAAGCTAAGTAAGTAGGACGTATACCTGGTCTTGGTCGCTCGCTTTCATGCATGGATGCAATGACGGAGCGACGTCTGGGCCAAACCATGCTCTGGTGGCCTTCCCAGCCCCCCAAAAAAGGGTGAAGAGTATTTGTTGATTTGGCCCGTCCAGAGAAGTGCCAGCTCGTGTTAGTGTTCGGTCGCCATGGATTAGGTCACCAAATGGTTTTATGAAGATCAATGTGATCAACTAGCTAATTATATGGGTTCATCGACGTTCAATTTCATTGGCATTACCGACGTGGCAACCTTGAAAGACCTAGCATGCCATGAGGATTTGAACATCTCCTGGGTCATTATCTCTTCGGAGTGCTCCATGGTGATAAAAAATATTGAGGCAAACCAAGGTGGGAGGCATGCAACTATTATCGAGGAGATTTGTGCTAGCAAACTAGAATTTTCGGACTGTGATTTTATGTATGAGAGAAGGTCTCGAAACTTTGAGGCTGATTGTACAGCTAAATTTGGTTTGGCTCTAGGTGTAGGAAGACATGTATGGTTCTTTCAACCACATGGCGTTGTAATGTTTTCGTTGAAGTTGCTTGAATAAAGAATCGTAAGGGCATCTCTAATGCCGACCCTTAAACCCTCCGCATACATCTGGACCCGCGGTCTGAACATGTTATATGCCATCCAATGCGGTCATGCATTGGTTCACAGGGCGGTCCATATGCATCTTCTCTCGTAAACCGAAGACAAATGTGGGCGACTTTGCGGGCGTCAGGGCAGCACCCACGCCCGCTTCTGACAACCCTGGCCCACCAAAACCCGCCCTTCCCTCGCCCACGCGCGTTCCCACCCGGTGCCAGCTACCGCATTCATGCGAATGTGGAGCAGCCGCTCCATATTGGAGCCGGCTCCAGAGTGGACGCGACTTTTGACTGCCTCCGCCATTGAAGTGGCACGCCGGGCGAGGGCACCGACCACGACGCGCCCCTGGTGTCCGCGCATGTTCAATGCCGGAGACGCGTTATTGGACGGGACGAAACATATATCTACCATGCCCATTCAATGCCCTGTCCATCCGTATGCCGCCAATAAGCAGGATCGCCACCCGAGAAGCCCACTCCGGCGCCGCGCATTGACGAATCCGGATGCCTGCCTCACTAGACTCCCCTATTTAAAGGCGGCCACGCCCGGCTAACTCCACACCACAACACAAGCCGCTCCACATCCCCCCCCTTGCACCGCATCCGCCATGACTGCATGCGGCGAAGCTCTATGGGAGAGCCTTTCCACGGAGATGAAGCACGAGGTGGCCTGGCGGAGCCGCCGCGCCAGGCGGGTCGAGGTCGGCTTGCAGGCCAGCTCGCCCGAGGTTTCCGACGACGAGGATGACCCCACGACGGAGATGGGCTCCAACAACACCGCACCGAAGCCCACGCCTGTGCACGTTGGCTTCACCATGGAGCAGGCGCAGGTCAGGGCTGAGGCGCAGGCACACTACAATGCCGCCATGGCAGAGGTGCAGCCTGCGGGGGCGCCTATGTCGGTGTTCCAGCAGGCGCAGGAACATCGGTACAACATGTTCCTCCTAGAGCAACACCGGCTTGCAGAGGGCCAGATCTACGGCGAGCGTGCGAGCGCGTGAGCGAGGAGGCCGTGCCGGCTATGGCTGTGACAAACCCAACTTCGTCGCGGTGCAGCATGCGATCTACGAGGTCATCCGCGCTCAAGCCGCCGCTTGCCAGGAAGCGGCCGTCACGGAGGTGCGGCTATAGGCGATCGTGGAAAAGAACAACGCTAATTGCGCCCCCCTAAGCACCGCCGATGAACTATCAGGCGGCCCGGTGGGATGACGACAGCATGGGCGCCAGCATTCCATCGTGGATCTGACGTCCACCGGCGACGGACAAGGTGCGGACTCCTCCGAGGATGATTAGGGCATGTGAGGCGGCAGGGCCTTGTGTCCCATGTGGGCCAGTCCGTTTCCCGTGTTATACTCTTCCTCGTGGAGACCACAACTTCACTTCATCGTCTTATCATCGGTGTTTATGGAGACGGTGGATGGACGAGGCGGTCCTAGGAAGGGAACAGCAAGGCTTGGACGCCGGCGCCCGCCGTAGGTTTTTTCTTTGGTTCTAAATGTTTGGAATGTAATAAAAATCTGACGTGTTTGCATGATTAGCATGCTATTCATATGAAATCCACTGTGTTTGCACGAATTTTGTCCCGTTGGTTCATAAAGTTGTTAAATATATATAGACAATGTTTGATGGTGGTCTCCCGTATTTGTGCCCGCGGACTGGTCTCCCCTGTCCGTGAATGGATGCAGGAGGAAATTTACTGGTCACCGACGAACACGCCCTTATACCCATTAAAAAATGCTCTCTATTTCGGTGTGCAACAATATATGTGTATGTCATCACGTGTAACTTGAATTTAACATTGGTTGTCTTGGGCTTTCTGCCCATACACAACGATAGTATCCATAAGAAGACCGACTTGTTTTTTTAACACACGGTGCATATACATACACATATACACCCATCTCTATAAATGCATGCACGCACACACGTATAACCTATCTTAGACGTACCTTTAAGAAACTGAGTCGACACATTATCTTAAGATACACAAAGTCATCACAGTTGTCATCACAGTTTGTGTCGAAAAGACTAAAATAAAATCAGAAAAATGCAAACACTAGTTCAAGTCCAAGACTTAAACTCAGATGGGTTAGTTCCATCATAAAAAACCTAATCATCTGAGCTAGCCTCAGTTCACACAAATGGTCTTGTCGTTTTGGGGTTACTGTAGCTACTGATGGAAGCGAGAGTTGAGAGTTAGCGGTGATGGAGAGCTATCGAACACATGTACTTTAAAATGCATTGGGAAATTAAAAATACATTCTTTTGTGGACAAATTTTAAACTTAAACGTACACTTTTCACTGAACGGAGGGAGTATGGAAGTTTACATTCCCGCAAAAAAGGGATGAATCAATTTCTTTCTTCTTTTTGTGAGTCGCTATTGGCCGTTGGGCACGCACCGTCCTTTGATAAACAGATCATTTCTTCTTCTTTTTTGGAAGGGAGACAAACAGATCATTTCAGTTAGGTAGATGGCCAGCACCCCCATTTAATGGAGGACTGGACGTGTCTACTGGGCACTGGCTCTCAAAGTCTCAATGGTCCATACGGTACTAGTTGCAGCACGTGATGCACGTACGTTCGAGATAGATACGGCTCGACTGTCCCGTCCCTTTGCCTATGAATTCATAGGCGTGAAGATAATCTGGAACTCCACGCTAGAAAAAAGAACGATAATGAGACAACTCCAACTTTTTCCATCTATAAATAGAGACTACCTATGCAGCACATTTGGCATCACATCTCTCTATTACCCACTACTCTTCACCACACAAAGTAGCTGCTTTTGCGATGGCCTGCGCTCCATCTACGATGAAGGTGGCCGCCATCTCCATGCTGGTGATCCTCTGCGCCGGAACACAGCTCACGGCTGTGCATGGCCGCGGCCCAGCCCGGCTCCATGCTGGTGAGGACGACGTCGGCACGGCCCTGCTGCGGCTTGTGATGCCCGCGTCGGCGGCGCTGGACGATCTGGCCCAGAGGCTGCGTCAGGGCTGGCTTCAGTGCAGTGAATCGTGTCAGACTTGTATATTCGTTTGCGCATGCCAGAACTGTGAGTGTGACGGCCCGCCATCGGAGGAGAACAATAAGTGTGAGCGGGATTGCATCCAGAGAAGGGGCTGCGAATCAATGTGAACAAGACATGGTAATGCTGCTGCTGGTATGTGTTCTTGTGTGTGCAGCGTGTATTCCAAGTAGCTACTACCAAGTTCCAATCTGGTTGGTTGTGTAATAAGCACCCGTGGCCCGGCCCTAGGCAGGCAGGCGTACGTACGTGCATGTGTGCGTTGTGGAGGCATGGTAATGCTACAGTGAGTCTCGTTTCAGTTGTCCCTGGTGTGAACGTATTGTATGTACGCGTCCCTTCCCTTGATCTGTGTATAGGTTTTCCTTCATGACACGAACGCCACGCCGGCCGTCGTTCTTTCCTCCTAGGCATGGGTAAGCTGCTGCGGGAACTCGATCTGTTTCTTCCCAATAATGATAAACATACAAAAAGTTACACGCAATTACGCGTTGACTAGAATTTTTTTCTTTCTTACTAACCACTCCTCCCTGATTTTCACGGGAGTGGGCCTCTTCCTCCCCGGCAGCACCGCTACCGACGTCCAACACCACCAACAGCAGTCCTCGTGCTCCTGAACGCCCTCCCCCAGGCCGCGGGCGCCCACAGGCATCGCCTTCCTCTCCTCAGGGCCCCCAACCGCACTGGGCCTCTGTCGCGGCGATTCCACACAGTCCGAGCGCCCCAACGCCACAGAGTGCGACCGGTGCCTCTGCAGTTGTCGGTACCAAATCTAGCTGCCAACTAAACTATTGGGAAATTAGGCAAGTCATTGATGATTAATTTCGAAATATAAATCATGACTAAAACAACAATTAAAATGCATTTGTCAAACATACTAGATGCAACAAACATCATGAACAACATCGTGCAGGCAACGACAATCATAATTAGAGTCTTGATTAGATCATAGCGCACATACGATAGTTTGTAGATATTTTTGGAAATGGAGGTATACCCCCAGCCTCTGCATCATGATGATGCATGCGGCCCTCTTATTAAAAATCCAGAAAGTATCATCGTAAAGGTCTTACAGCTCGCAAACAGAGCAAAACAAAGTACATAAACCGGAAAATTACAAGCAGACAAAGACAACCGATACGGTAATAATAAGGATAAGCTCTCTAGACTCCTATCCTGTTATGCGAACGCCATTCGAACCGGTTGAATATAACCCGAGCCACCATCTCCCATTGGTTGCACCCAGTAACCAAAGGCTCCCTGGAGTCCATAGGAGTGACTAAGGACCACGTACGGATTCAAGCTGTAGCTCTGAAGATAACCTGCAAAAGAGTTAAGTTGTGTTGTTTGTTAAAAATCATATCATTTCTGCAGTTCCATATAGCCCATAATGACGCACATATTCCAATCAGAATACGAGCTTCCGTGATCTGTTCAACCCCAGCTAACCACGTCCCAAACGAAGACGCAATATCTACTGGAGGATTGATATTAAAATCTGTATGAATCGTTCTCCAAAGTAACTTGGCAAGTGGGCATTGAAGGAATAAATGTTGTATTGTCTCATCTTGAGCACAAAAACAACACCGCGAATTGCCTACCCATCGCCTCTTAAGTAAGTTGTCCTTTGTGAGTATTACTTGCTTGTGGACAAATCACATAAAAAATTTAATCCGCAAAGGAACCTTAACCTTCCATATATGTAGTGACCTTGAGAGGGGGCCAGAATTAATCAGATCCGTATAAAAACATTTCACCGTAAATATCCCATTTTTAGTTAACCTCCATTGTGTTGAGTCCGGCATGTCGGAGAGTCGAATTTCAATCAATCTCCGAACCAAGTGCATCCAGGCTGTTGATACGTCTCCAATGTATCTATAATTTTTGATTGCTCCTTTCTATATTATCTTCTGTTTTGGACATTATTGAGTTTTATTATTCACTTTTATATTATTTTTGGGACTAACATATTAACCGGAAGCCCAGCCCAGAATTGCTATTTTTTTGCCTATTTCAGAGTTTCGCAGAAAAAGAATATCAAACTGAGTCCAAACGGAATGATACCTTCGGGAACGTGATTTTTGGAACGAACAAGATCCAGGAGACTTGGACCCTACGTCAAGCAACCAACAGGGAAGCCACGAGGTAGGGGGCGCCTACCCTCGTAGCGCCCTCCACCCTCATGGGCCCCTGTTGCTCCACCGACGATTTCTTCCTCCTATATATACCTACGCACCCTGCACGATCGTAACAGGAGCCAAAAATCTAATTTCACCGCCGCAACCTTCTGTACCCACGAGATCCCATTTTGAGGCCTGTTCCGGAGCTCCGCCGGAGGGGGCATCTGTGACGCCCTCGATTCAATCATACACTAATCATGCACGCAAATGTGTACAATCAAGATCAAGGACTCACGGGAAGATATCACAACACAACTCTAAAACATAAATAAGTCATACAAGCATCATAATACAAGCCAGGGGCCTTGAGGGCTCGAATACAAGTGCTCGATCATAGATGAGTCAGCGGAAGCAACAATATCTGAGTACGATACATAAGTTAAACAAGCTTGCCTTAAGAAGGCTAGCACAAATCGATCTGAGATCGAAGAGGAGCAGCCTCCCTGCAGGATCCTCCTAACTACTCCTGGTCGTCGCCGGTGGGCTGCACGTAGTAGTAGGCACCTCCGATGTAGTAGTCGCCATCGACGGTGGCGTCTGCTCCTGGGCTCCATCGTGCGTCGCAGCAACCGAGTAGAGATAGGGAAAAGGGGAACAAGGCAACCGTGAGTACTCATCCAAAGTACTGCAAGCAAGGAGCTACACTACATATGCATGGATATATGTGTAAAGGGCCATATCGATGGACTGGACTGCAGAATGCCGTAATAAGAGGGGATAGCTAGTCTTAACGAAGACTACGCTTCGGTCACCGTCTTGCAATGTAGAAGAGGACAAACTGAAGTCCTCCAAGTAACATCACATAGCAATAATCCTACCCGCGATCCTCCTCATATCCACGAGAGAGCGACCACCGGTTGTATCTGGCACTTGGAAGGGTGTGTTTTATCCAGTATCCGGTTCTAGTTGTCATAAGGTCAAGGTACAACTCCAAGTCGTCCTGTTACCGAAGAACTCATAAGAAGTTATGCAGTTCCATGATAATCTCGAGATACCAGGGGGTAACACTCAACGACAGATCAAAGTAGAGGTTGGACTGGGGTAATGCTCGCAGAAGACAAGTACTCTAACTTGTCCGAGAAATAGAATCAAGGAGAACAACATGGTCGGAACCACGGTTGCGTGGGATCAATTCACGATACCGATGATATTTACCAAGAAAATAGTTATTATTACAAGAAGTTTCCATGATAGGATCTACATCGTGTCCATGGGCATGAACACAAAGTTCAAGGTCGACTCCACTTCTTCAATGTATAACCTTCCATTCACTTCTCGCTTTGATAAAGGCATTAGTGTTGAAAGTTTTACCGGTGAAATACCGATGAGTATGACTCGTGAAAACTTCCGAGTTCACACATATAAAGGAAGGCATAGGTTCAACCCGTCAGGTATCATGGAAACATATACCACAAGCTTCAAGAGTAAATGCCACCAGCTCGAAAGCGAGCATGGTTGATAAAAGGAAAGGATACAATTTACCAAAGGCATTATGTATCGGAGAAGGAACTCACAAAGTGATTAATTATGAAGGACACTGTCGGATAATAACCCAACAGTGGATATGGCGATCCACGATGGGGCTGATATGAGTATCGATACCCAATCAGAGGAAGAAAGATTGCAAATGCATCGGTTTATAGAACAGCTGAATAGTTCAACGCTTAATTAGTAAGTAATTATGATTTTCAAATCAAGGGATCAGAAGCAATGCTCTGATTAGGGATGGATAAGTTGAATAGCCTTAGGGTACAATCAACGACAACTGGATTGGTCGAGAACCAATTCCAGTTAAAAGAATGGCAGCTCAGCCAGAAAGGTAATTTATAAGGATCAATGATGATTGCGGGTATTCGCAAACATATTGAGTCAATAGACCCAAAATGATAATGACAAGGAATGTCAATAAGACTACGAGACTTATGGGATTAACCATAATGCGAGCAAGCAAGAATTTCAAGAGCCAAAGGCTCCAGAGGATTTTCGGAAGATCGAATAGTATTTTGAAGACTTTTGAAACTCATGAACAATCGATGATGGCGGATACTCGACAAGTGCGAGGATTTATTTGAAGGGGTATTCATGTGGCAAAGAACTGCTAGGCAGTAGGCACAAGGTATTCTCGGAACAATAAAGAAAACTTCGGGGTATCTTGTAATAACAAGATCAATGGGGGATGATCGTATGAATGGCAAGTGTAAGTAGTTATCCATACGGATTTATCGGTGGTCGGGAATAGCAAAAAATGATGGGCACAAAGTCTCGAGAGAATATCAAAGAGTATCTCTGAAATCTTCTGGTGCAGTCGGTGATCATCTGGACTGAAGGGGCTCTCCGGGAGAAAGTATTTACGAGAACCTAGAGTTAGAGTTAGCAAAACCACTTATCCCGAATAGAAGAGAGTTCAGAATCCCAGAGTAAGGATCGAGGAGTAAAAGATCCTAATACCACCCAATGGCGACGTGGGCCCATGGGCCGCACAGCCATGTTAGTAAAAGTTTTGTAAAGTCTAGACTCGACTTCGGCCAAGGAGTTGGAAGGGGGATTCCTACAGGCAGTCGGCTCTGATACCAACTTGTGACGCCCTCGATTCAATCGTACACTAATCATGCACGCAAATGTTTACGATCAAGATCAAGGACTCACGGAAGATATCACAACACAACTCTAAAACATAAATAAGTCATACAAGCATCATAATACAAGCCAGGGGCCTCGAGGGCTCGAATACAAGTGCTCGATCTTAGACGAAATCAACGGAAGCAACAATATCTCGAGTACGTACATAAGTTAAACAAGCTTGCCTTAAGAAGGCTAGCACAAACCGATACAGACGAAGAGGAGCAGGCCTCCCGCTCGGATCCTCCTAACTACTCCTCGGTCGCCGTCGGTGGCTGCACGTAGTAGTAGGCACCTCCAATGTAGTAGTCGCCATCGACGGTGGCGTCGCTCCCGGCTCCATCGTCTCAGTCGCAGCAATCGAGTAGAGATAGGGAAAAGGGGAACAAGGCAACCGTGAGTACTCATCCAAAGTACTGCAAGCAAGGAGCTACACTACATATGCATGGATATATGTGTAAAGGGCCATATCGATGGACCGGACTGCAGAATGCCGTAATAAGAGGGGATAGCTAGTCTTAACGAAGACTACGCTCGTCACCGTCTTGCAACAGGTAGAAGAGGACAAACTGAAGTCCTCCAAGTAACATCACATAGCAATAATTCTACCCGCGATCCCTCCTCATATCCCCGAGAGAGAGCGACCACCGGTTGTATCCGCACTTGGAAGGGTGTGTTTTATCCAAAGATCCGGTTCTAGTTGTCATAAGGTCAAGGTACAACTCCAAGTCGTCCTGTTATCAAGATCACGGCTATTCAATAGATTAACTTCCTGCAGGTGCACCAACTTACCCAAAGACGCTTGATCCCATTTGGCCGGACACACTTTCTGGGTCATGCCCGCCGCGGAAGATCAACACGCCGCAGCCCCACCTAGGCACAACAGAGAGGCCAAGACGCCGGTCTAAACCTAAGCGCCAGGGTCCCGGGCCCATCGCCTCGAGCACACATGCATCGTTATAGGGCCGCCGGAAGCGCACTCTAGCCTAGCGCGCTCCCAGCCCAATCCGGGCCGCCCCGTCAGCCGACGTCTGAAGTGCTTCTACCGATACCACGACGGGATACCCATAACTACTCCCGCATAGATGGTTAGTGCGTATAAGCTCAGTAGCCCACCTCTCTCCTAGGCGGTCTCAACCTGCCTGCCGCCTCCGCCTCGATCCACTCATGGTGCTCCATCACCGACCGACTTTAGTCTCCACATGTATCATGTATAAAGTATATAGTATATACCGTGATCACCTCTCGAGTGATCACGGCCCGATAGTATAGCACGGCAGACGGACAAGAATGTAGGGCCACCGATGAAAGTACTAGCATCCTATACTAAGCATATAGGATTGTAGGTAAGGTAACAACAGAGTAATCAAGGACAAAGCTATGCAGCGAAGATAGGAGTATCTCGAAAGCAAAGAATATGCTACACTACTCTAATGCAAGCAAGATAGAGAAGAGTAGGCGATATCCGTGATCAAGGGGGGGCTTGCCTGGTTGCTCGGCAAGAGAGAGGGGTTGTCAACTCCGTAGTCGAACTGGCAGCAAAGCAGTGTCGGTCTCGTAGTTCAGGAGGGAAGAGGGGAAGAAACAATGAATAACAAGTAAACAAATGCATATCGATGCATGACAAGACAAGTAACGATGCTAGGCGTGTTTAACGTGGTATGGGGTGATGCTTATAAGGAAACATCCGGAAAGTATTCCTTGTTTCGTGTTTTCAGCAGAGGAGCCGAGGGGAAAGTTGCAGGTTCGATAGGTTAGGGGTGTGTGGCGGACGAGCGGATCTGCGTATCCGGATTCGCCACGCCGCTCGAGCAACTTTCATGTTGAAAATATTTTAATCCGGTTACTGGATTAAAAGATATGATTTTCTAAAGATTTTATTAATTTCGAATTTAATTAATTAATTAATTAATTGAAAATGGAATTATGACGTCAAGATGATGTCATGTCGATGTCGGCAGTCATCGTGGTTGACTTGGTCAACCCGACATGTGGGTCCCGTTAAGTGGGTGATCGTTAGTTAATTAACAAAGAGTTAATTAAGTTAATTAGCCATTAGGTTAATTAATCAGATTAATTAAATTAATTATTTACTTAATTAATTAATTAATTAATTTTATTCATTTTATTTTTATTAATTATATTTATTTAATTTCCTTTTTCTTTTTCTTTTATCAAAAACATTCTGGGGGTGGGGCCCCCATGTCATAAGCGGTGGTCCGTCCACCCCAATGACCGAGTCAACAAAGTTGGCGGGGGCTGGGCCCACCAACAAGGTGAAAGGTGGCCTGGTCGGCCACGCTCGCTACCGGCGTTAGGGCTCGGCATGCGTTCCGCGGAGGGCGCCGGACCTCGCCGAATCGCCGTCCGTGCGCCAAAAGGGCCATGGTGGAGTGCGTTCGAAGGTGGGGAGGACGCCATTCCATCGGTGGCAAAGCACGCGGACTCGGCGGAACGGCGCCATGAGCCGGCGAGGCTGCGGGTGGTTCGGTCTCGCTTGGAAGCGCTGCCACGGGGGCCGGGGGCTTGCGTGACGCGCTGAGCACCACGGGCTCGGCCCCGTGACCATTTGGTCACCGGGAGGGCGCCGACGACGAGATCCACGACGGGGGGCGTTCGGGTGCGGCGTGCTCGCCGGGGCCGCGGCTCGGGCGAGGAGAAGAGAGAGGGAGGCCGGGGAGCACGTTCCCGTGCTCGGTGGCGGGGAAGGGTCCGGCGAGGGAGGGGAGGTGGCGGGGCGGCCGAGCCGCGACGGGTGGGGGGGGCGCGTGGTGGCGCCGGGAGGGGGACGAGGGGAGAGAGGGGATCGGGGGAGAGCTCACGGGGAACGTGGGGTCTCTAAACCAGCTTCGGGGCGGCCGGGGCAACCGCGAGGAGGAGGGGGAGGAGCTCGACGGCGATGGGGGCGGTGGCGGCGGATCCCATGAGGCGGGTGGGGGTCGGGACGCCCCGAGGCGGGGGGAAGCGGCGGCGCCAAGGCCCGGCCGGGAGGAGGAGGAGGCGAGGCGGGCGCCGAGTCGCCGGGCGTCGGGGGGGCGACGGATCGGTGGGCCCGATCCAGATCGGCGGGGAGGGGAGGAGAAGGGGATCAGGGGGGAATGGGGCAGTCGGCTAGGGTTTGCCGACCGGGGGAGGGGGTAAGGGAGTGAGGGGGTGGGCCGGGCCAGGGGTTGGCCGGCTGGGCCAGGTGGGCTTGGCCCAGTTGGGCCAGTGGGGGTTTTCTCCCCCTCTCCCTTTTTTGTTTTATTTTGTTTTTCTTATTTTTCCCTTTTCTGTTTTAATTTATTTAAAATATCCAGACACTTTACAAAAATGTGTGCACCCCACCATAATTAACTTTGTAATATTTGACAACTCCCGAACATTTTAGTTTTAATTTTTGAAAACTTTTATTGTTTGCCTGATTTTGAATTTGAAATTCGAATCGGTTTTTGAACTAACCCGAGATTAACTACAGTGACAGAGGTGACGTGGCATCATTAATGGGGATTACTGTAGCATAATTATCCAAGGCCACAATTCTCCTCCATTACAAGAAATCTCGTCCCGAGATTTAAGAGGGAGTAAGGGAAAGTTCTGGTTACGATATTCTAACGGATCTTCTCAAGAAGTTAACCCTTTCGTTGATGTCTTCAATCCTTCATCCCGATGCATCATGATAAACTTGTCATCATTTCTTCGGAACTACATCGCATTTCTACGAAAAGATAAGGGCAGCTCACTACGACATAATGCTTTTGAGGAAAACAACTGGGGTTATCCCATGAATTAGTATAAGATTATCTCTCGAGTTGAACATATGAAATACCTCGAGAGTAAGGTAATGGTAAATACCATAATAGGCTCCAAGCGGATAGATAGTTGCTCAAGCCCGAACCAGAGTGAGAAAGGGGTTTAGAGTAGCGAGAGTAAGTATTGCGTCTGATTCCGAATAGATCACTAGGACAAAGGCCCGTGGATTACATACAAGTCAACGCTACGAGGAATAACTTTGGGAATAGGGGTGTACAGGATGGTCAGGTTTCGATCCTGTGGAACTGTGGGTTATGGACCCACCATGTGGTTTTTTTTGTCTTTTTTGAATTGGAGTAGTGACATCTTTCACAGTCATGATAGCAAGGCATGTCAGAGAGTACCATGTCAGTTATGTCGGTATCAACGTTGGTGCCAAGGGCGAGGGACGAAGAGAACCACTTTCCTGCTCGTTGAACGAGGCGGACCATTAGGCAAAGTTCTCGTCCATCGGTGGTTACCGAAATGTCATCAACAAAAGTAACAGGGTCTCACTGGCAGAGTTGTACACCGAGGTTGTAAGTGCATATAGTGCCCCTTAGTGATTTTGGTGTATTGAAGACTTATAGGTTAAGTAACTAATGCGTTTGTGAGTGTACACAGGTCTATAAGTCTATGAGGAGTTTGATATTTACAAAGGAAAGTCGACCCTAAAAATGAAGTTCTTCAATCAAGACTTTGATATTCAAGACTTTCAAGACTTTGAAAGTGAAGAAATTGGTGTGACCTTGAAGACTTGGTATTCATTTGAGGAACATGAAGCGTGAAGACTTTTGTTTTCGTAGTTTCATTTTCTCTTTCTTGAGTCATAGGAAACACCGTGCATCGTTAAAGGGGTCGAGGAAATACTAAGGAAAAATTTCCATTTGATGCTCAACTCAAAATCCTACACCTACCAATCCTTCGAGTGAAGCTTTTGAAATCTCATACAGTTCACCAATTTCTTCAAGGATGTGAGACGAAGCTCTTACGGTCACGAGGAATTTGTTCGACCGAGGAGTTAGGAATTCGCCAAAGGTGAATTGCCTACACAAAGAGGAACATGATAGCCCCGAGGAATTTGATGTTCAAATTTCCGACCGCTGTTGTCTTCTTGACCTGTCCCAAAATATCTTATCCACCTAACGGTCATATCATTGAAGGGCATTTATGTCTTATCATGTCGGGCTGCTCCCTAGGCTATAAATAGCCGCCTCTACAACCACTAGTTGGTTGGCTGCTCCGAGAGAACTTGACACTTGTCATTTGAGAGCAACCCATCCTCCGAGGACTTTGAGAGAAAATCATCAAGTGAGGAAAACCCAAAGTGAGGAAAATCCCAAAACCAAACCCCAACAAACCCAAAGTGATTGAGCATCATCAAGAAATTGATCCTGCGTGGATCCGACGCTTTTACCTTTGAAGACTGTGCTTCTTCCAGACGGTTAGGCGCCACGGTCTAGAGCATCCAAGAGGAATTGTGGATCGCCGGTGACCAAGTATGTGAAGGTTTGGAAGTCGCTCAAGACTTACCACGAGTGATTGGACGAGGTCTGCGTGACCTTAGTTCAAGGAGAATACGGTGAGGACTTGGTGTCCCGAGCTGCGTGCTCGGATCGGGTGTCCGGACTGCGTGTCCTCGAGTTTAAATACTCACCGCTTCCAACCAGACGCATAACCGAGACAGCAGTTGGAACTGGTCTACCAAATCATTGTCTTCACCAACCTAATCTGGTTCTATTTCCTCAACCCTTTCATTTCCTCATTCTGTGTTGAGTGTTTGTTCATATCTGTGTTTGAAGACTTTGATCAAGACTTTCTCAATTTCCTCGCTTCAATTTCTTCATCTGCTTTGTCTTCATCTTGTGTTATCCTGTGATTACGCTTTCTCAGACTGTGATTGTCTTCATTTCATCATGATGACTATGCCTGTAATCTGCTATGCTTACTTCTGAGTACTTATTCCGCTGCATGTATTTCTTCGCTAAGGAATTTCCTCACCAGCAAATTCTCAATGAAGAATTTGTAAAATTCTCTAAAATCGCCTATTCACCCCCTCTAGTCGATATAACGACTTTCAATTGGTATCGAGCAAGGTACTCCTTGTTCGTGTGATTTTGGTTTAACCACCGGAGTTTTAGTTATGTCGACCGCAGGTATGATCAAGGTCTCAGCAGGTGTCCTACCTTCGATGGGACGGACTACCCCATCGAAGAACAAAATGCGAATGCATCTTGAAGCAATTGACAACGATCTCCGGTATGTTGTGACAAAAGGTGTTTCCTCACCACACCCTCTCCGAATGATGCTGATGTGAAGAGATTCAAGCAACTCGATTCTCAAGCGAAGAATATCATATGTGTCCATCTGAGCAAAGGTCAATATGGAAGAGTGAGTGCTTTGGAATCTGCCAAACTCATCTGGGACAGGCTGTCCAAAGTAAATGAAGGTGTTTCAACTCAGCGTGACTCTCGAGTTGATGTTCTTCGGAATCTCTTCAACCGCTTCAAAAGACTCGAAAATGAAAATGTTCAACAAACCTTCGATCGCCTCACTGACATCTCAAATGAGCTTCAAGCACTGGGTGCCACTGACATCACCGACCATGAGGTGGTGAAGAAATTGCTAAGATCGCTTGATTCCTCATTTGACACTCTGGCACCGATGATACAAGAACGAGCTGACTACAAGTCTCTTGATCCTGCTGATATCCTCGAAAGGCTAAATACTCACGAAGTTCTAGCTTGTCAAAAGAGAGATCTCTATGGTTCGGCTATGGAAAAACACGTGCCACAAGGCCAAGGCTGAATCTGAATCGAGAGTGAAGACTCGTAGTAGCCTTGGAGATCCTCAAGAATTTGGCCAGAGCTAGCATCGCTCGTGAAGAAATTCCAGAAATTCACAAGACGTGGTCGCTTTGGAAAATCCTCAAGAAGCAAGTGATTCCTCATCTAGTGACTATAAGCGAAGACTTTGCCACAAATGCAAGAAACCTGGTCACTATATCCAAGATTGTCCTCGATGGGAAAAGGAATTAAGAAAGAAGAAACACAAGGATTACAGCCTCGATGACGTGAAGAAGAAGAAGAAATCATCAAAATCTTCATCATCAAAATCCTCAAAACCTTCTTCTCACAAGAAGAGCAGCTCCAAAAAGGCTCGGCATTCATTGGCAAGGAAATGGACTCAAGCTGAATCGAGGAAAATGAGGAAGAGGAGGAGTCTCAAGAATCCAAATCTGGTGTGGCTAGTCCGGCTCTTGCTATCGCTTATGTTAGCAAGTCCATCTTCAACATCAAGAAACTGACTCACCGACAAACCCGATGAGGAAAATGATGACTACGCCCCACCTATTGCTTCATGGCAAAAGGTGCCAAGGTACTCAATTTCACCTCCTCTCAATCCAGTGAAAATGAATCGATGAGGATCTCAAGCCCAGCTACTCTAAACTTGCTAAGATTGCTATAAAACAACAAAGGGCTTTTGAAAAGGTTCAAAACATGCTAGATAAGAGTGATGATATGTTAGGTGAAGAAATGGATCGCACTCAAGCCCCGATCAAAATCTTCAGAGAGTTCGCCTAGGCTTGATAGTTTCAAGGTCATCATAACACTCTCTTATCTCGATCATGAGAAACTTTCTTATGAATTTCTTCAAAGAAAGCAAGATCTTGAGAAGCTAAGAGCGAGTTATGAAGATCTTCGTAAGGAGCGCGATTCATTACTTGCTCAACAAATCAGCGCTTCTCAAGAAGAATTTGTTCCTCCATGCTTAAAGTGCATTGAACGTGAATCGCTAATTCTTCACCGAATGTTCAAATGCTTCAACTGTTACAAATTCTTCACCTGCCTCTGCTATCACTAATTCCTCACCGAGGACATTGCTAGTATCACCGACGATGCAGGTTGAAGGAATTGTACATGACAGGCATGTACAAAAGCCTCAAAGGGCATCGACTCTTTGTGATGTGCTTAAAAGCAGATCCTCAACAGAACCCTAGGAAAGAGGGTATTGCCTTTGAGAGGAAATTCAATGCCGATGGAACATATCGAAGCCCGAGCAGATCCCAAAACCTCATGGGTTGCTGCAAAGGGACCTCCAGCTGATCCATCTACCTTATCTGGCTTTACATGTGAATTTCCTCATTCGATGATGAGTCATTTGACTCAAACTATAAACTGTTCAAAAATCAGAATGGTGAAGTATTTGCTAGATATGTTGGCACTAATCGCAGAACGGTTCCCTATGAAGAAAATCTGGGTTCCCAAGAAATGTCTTGAAAGTCTTCAGTGAATGTCCTCATGACACCACCGTGAAGAAAAGGAACCCCAGATCAAATTCTTCATATGGACAAAATTCTTCATATGGATCCAAGTCCTCATACGGACCAAATTCCTCACGTGGATCAAATTCCTCAAAAGGATCAAAGTCCTCATATGATTATCATCGTGCTAACAACTCTGCTTCGCAGGTAGAGCTAAGGGCTATGAATATGTGCATTATTCTTCAAACCAATATGTTCATAAGTCCTCAAGAATTTCTCTGCTTATTCATATGCTTACCCTAACCCTCTTATGTGAAACGAAATGGTTTGGCCTCTATGCCACCATTCTCATATGGTGCTCGCAGAGTGATGAACTCTTTGCCACCCCTTCATATGTGGGTGGTGAAGAAAAAGAACTAATCTCTTCTGCAGGGTCAGGTCTCCAGACGTGCCTTAACGTCTCAAGAATTTGTCGGGGCCCGACAAAATTGCTCGAAAGGACGCAGCTAATCATGATGAAATGAACTTTCATTTCACACGCCCTCATATCGCTTATCTGAATACCGATCGATGAAATTCATCGATGAACTTGATATCATATTCTTCACCGATGAAGTATATGAGATCGTAAGTTGTACTAATTCATCCGCAGGATGATCAACCCAAAGCCACCGAGTGGGTTCTCGATAGTGGATGTACAAATCACATGACCGGTGACAAGAATCTATTGATGGATGCTCCTTATCACCTTCACATCTCAAGCATATCATCTTTGGCCGACAAAGGCAAAAGTCGTATTGGGACTTGGTAAGGTTGCTATCTCTAAGGACATGCACATGGACAAAGTCATGCTTGTTGAGTCTTTAGGATATAACCTCATGTCGGCCTCAATGCTTTGTGATCTTGATATGGTTGTTATCTTTGGCAAGTATCGTTGTGTTGTGATTATGGAAGTCGACAATTCCAAAGTCTTCAAGGCTTTAGGAGAGGAGACTTGTATATTGTTGATTTTTCCACAGACCACAACCAGCCGTGTGTCTACTTGCAAAAGCTTCGTAAGGCTGGCTATGGCATCGACGACTTGGTCACGCAGCATGAGGAATTTGCACACGCCATGAAGAAGAAGCATGTCATTGGCATTGAGAATGTCAAATTCCTCAAGGATCACTTATGCGAGCCCGTGAAGCTGGAAAATGACCAAGGCCAAGCATCCAAATAAGACTATCATGACCACTACTCGCCCTTCGAATTGCTTCACATGGACCTCTTTGGTCCCAATCATTACTCAGTGTCGTTAATGAAGCATCACTATATGGCTTTGTTATTGTTGATGATTACTCTCGCTACACATGGGTACACATTGTTACTTACAAAATCAAGTGCAGAAATCTTCAAACGATTTTCCTCGAGGGCTTCAACCAACTTTGGTGTGAAGATCAAGCACATCAGAGTGACAATGGAACTGAGTTCAAGAATTCGGACTTGAGGATTATCTTGATGAACTTGGTATTACTCATGAGTTATCTGCTCCTATACTCCTCAAAGAAATGGCATCGTGGAGCGCAAGAACGAACTCTTGTTGAGATGGCTCGCACTATGCTTGATGAATACAAAACGCCTAGTCGCTTCGGATTGAAGCAATTGACACTGCGCGTGCCACATCATCAACAGAGTATATCTTCACAAATTCTTCAAAAGACTGCCTATGAACTCCTCACGCACAAGAAACCCAATGTAAGTTATTTCAAAGTCTTCGTGCTAAATGTTGGATTAGAGATCCTCACCACACCTCTAAATTTGCAACCAAAGCACATGAAGGTTTTATGCTTGGTTACGGAAAGGACTCACACACCTACAGAGTCTTCAACATCGCACTTCACAAGATTGTTGACAATGTAGATGTGCGGTTCGATGAAACTAATGGCTCGCAAAGAGAGCACCTACCTTCTGTGTTAGACGAACCAGCACCGAGGATTCTATCAGGTTCAAGGCAACCGAGGATGTCATTCCTCTTCAAGAAACTGCTGAAGAATTCATTCTCAGACGCCAAGAACGCCGAGTGATGCACTGAAGATAATGTCAAGAAAATGGTGCCGAGGAAAATGATCAAATTCCTCAAGACAACCAGCTCATCCTCGCTGCAAAAGAAGTGCAAGTTGACAAGATCATCGATGACATTGAAGCGCCAGTCCTCTCACTCGCCAAAAGCTTCACACTTATCTAACTTTTGTGGGCACTATGCTTTTGTCTCTATCACAGAGCCCACTAAGGTAGATGAAGCATTTCGAGCCGAGTGGATTCAGGCCATGCAAGAAGAATTACATCAGCTCGAGCTCAACAACGTCTGGAACTGGTCAAACGTCCAGATCCTCGCAAGCATAATATCATTGGCACAAAGTGGATCTACCGCAACAAGCAAGATGAAATGGTCTTGTGGTGAGGAATAAAGCACGACTAGTAGCTCAAGGCTACACGCAGTTGAAGGAATTGATTTCGATGAAACTTTTGCACTGCCGCTAGACTTGAGTCTATTCGCATATTACTCGCCTATGCTAACCATCACAATATCACTTTATATCAAATGGATGTGAAAAGTGCATTCCTCAATGGTAAGCTTGAGGAAGAAGTATATGTTGCTCAACCCCTGTGTTTTGAAGATCCAAAGAATCTCGACAAAGTCTTCAGACTAAATAAGGCCCTCTATGGCCTCAAGCAAGCCCCTCAAGCGTGGTATGATACATTGAAGGAATTCTTCGTGAAGAATGGCTTCACACCCGTTCACTCGACCCTACTCTTTTTACTAAATCTTATGATGGTGAACTGTTTGTGTGCCAAATATATGTTGATGATATTATCTTTGGCTGTCTTGACCAACGTTATAGTGATGAATTTGCCTATATGATGAGTGAAGAATATCAAATGTCTATGATGGGAGAGTTGAAATTCTTCTTAGGTCTTCAAATTCGCAACAACACAATGGCATATTCATATCTCAGAGAAATACCTCAAAGATGTCCTCAAGAAATTCGCATGCAAGATTGCAAAGGTGTCAAAATTCCTATGCCCACAAATGGCCATCTATGCAATCGATGAAAATGGTATTGACTTCGATCACAAGGTATACCGCCCATGATTGGTTCTTTATTGTACTTATGTGCATCTAGGCCAGATATAATGCTTAGTGTTTGCATGTGTGCCCGATTTCAAGCTACACCAAGGAATCACACCATAAGGCTGTGAAGCATATTCTTCGATATCTAGCTCACACACCAACACTAGGATTATGGTACCCCAAGGGCTCTACTTTTGATCTCATTGATATTCTCGACTGACTATTCTGGTGATCGTGGACCGCAAGTCAACATCTGGTACTTGTCATTTCTGACGATCTTTGGTCCGTTGGTCCTCAAGAAACAGAATCATGATCACCGTCCATCGCGAAGCTGAATACATTGCTGCTGGCTCGTGTTGTGCTCAATTACTATGGATGAAGCAAACCTCAAGGACTACGACATCAACGTGAAGAATGTGCCTCTCATCGTGACAATGAGAGTGCCATCAAGATTGCTCACAACCCAGCTTCAGCACTCAAGACAAAGCACATTCAAATTCGCCATCATTTTCTTCGTGATCATGTGTTGAAGGGCTTACATCTCCATCGAAAGCACGTGAAGATCAAGAACAGCTAGCTGATATCTTCACTAAGCCCTTGGATGAGAAGAGATTTAGCAAGTTGCGTGTGAGCTAAATATCTTAGAATCTTCAATGTTCTTTGAAAAGGACACACATCCTAACACTTATGCAAAATTGATGACTTAGATGTGCAACACATGAAGAAACGCTTTTCTTCAATCAATGAAGAATAACACTCTAAGTGTGAAGAAATTAATGAAGAATTTGATTCTCGTAACCCTACGACAATTGTACGCTGTGTCTGAAATCATCATTCTTATATGGTGGGACACGCCACCACCAAAGTTGAAAATCTTCAATTTGAGTTTTTCCTCGTTTTGAAATTCTTCAGTTTTTCAAATTCTTCAACTTTGCAAATTCTTCACTGCTTCCGCTGCCTTTCTTCATTGGCTATATATATATATGGATTTATGTCCTCTACAAGATTCACTTATGGCTATTTCTTCAAGTCGCTTTTTCGCTAAGTGAATGTGATCGGACCTTTCCTCTATGCTATACTCAACCCAATCCATTCACAAATTCTTCATGTGCGTTTACTTTGAAACTCGCTCAAATTCTTCACCGTGTGGCAGCTGAAGAAATTGCAACGGAACTTTTAAAACAAATCTTATTCAAACCTTCGCTTTTATCATTAAACCGCTCCGCATCCCACGATGCATTATTTTATTCACCCACGATCGTACACGATCTCCACTACACAAGACGTGGTGACACATGTCGTGAGAAGGGAAGCGGTCAGGCATGTTCGCCCTAAATCTTCGGACGATCCGCTTTTCACCGTGTCTATAAATACCCTCTCTCCCTTCCTCACTCTTTTACTCCGCCGACCTCTCTCCCGCCGAGCTCCTCAAACCCTAGCGCCGCCGCTTACTCCATCGTCAGCCGTGAGGAAAAGCTTCACCGCTTTGACCTCTTCGCCGACGATTCGCTACGACCGTGGAAAATCTTCACCCGCCGCCGCCTTTAGCTGATTTCCTCTCGCCAAGTTAGGGCGGGAAGATCTGAACGACGAACTTCTCAACTGTTCATCTCAGTTCGTCGTGTTCTTCACTTCGTAAATTAAAAGTTACTTTTATTACTCGCTTTGATTCTCAAATCTTCTTCAAATTCTTCAAAGGTGTTTATTCTTCAAATTCCTCACACATATAAACACCTCAAATCTCTTGACTCGCTTTCTAAGCAATGATTTTCTTCAAGATTCCTCAATTGTGTGGATCCTCGATCTATACAACTCGAACCTAAGACAAAGAACGCTTAGTGAAATTCTTCAAGGCTCATCCGGTCAAAATCCTCAAACTTGTTCTTTTGAAAACCTTCGAGAACGATATGACCTCTTCAAATTCCTCGCACCTATACTCTGCTCACAGTACAAATGTCCGCTGCTGAATCCCTAGGTTCTCATCAACTTAACTCATTTGCAGCTGCTCGAAGAAAAACTGCACACTTCTTCAGAGAACTCAATTGTTCAATTTCTCACCAAGAAAATGGCGATGGTAAGAAGCCGCAGAAGGGAGGAAAGAAACCTGAGGTCATGACAAGATTCAAATCCCCGAGGAAATATATGCTGACTATTGACACCGATGAGGAAACTAAAAATCAACGCAAGGTGCGATTCGTAAGATTGAACGGAGATGGGCACGGAATGGAAGGAATACAGATATGTAACTCCTAAGTACATGAAGAAATTCGCTTAAATCCTCCATGCCCAAGAGCCCTTTGGCACCGCCAAATAGCTGATCCCACTAGCGCCAAACGCGTGAGGACTTTCCGATGAATGGGCTAAACGCCAAGCAAAATTGGCAAAGCAAGCAAAGGAAGCAAAGTGAAGAAATTCAATGAGGATTCTGCCATTGCCGCCGCCATCGAGGTCTCGGTCAAACCAAGGAAATCAATGCAAAAGAAGTCTGCTAATAAGCCAAGTGTTTCATCATCTGCGCCCACGGCCAAGTTCCTCAAAGCAGCACCATCCAAGCAAATTCTCACACCGCTGCTGTTCCATCAAAGTCCTCAACTGCTCCGCAAAACCTTCGCCTCGTGCACTGCTACTTGTCAAAGAACCACTGGTTTTCAATTGCCTCAGCATCTCTCGCAAGTTCCTCACCTGCCCCAATTCTTCATCCGCCCGACTCGCTGAAGACAAAAGCAACAATGGACGTGGTCCTCGCCTAGCCCAAGGAAGAAACAGCTTGTAGTCCACGTGCATCCGATGATGAGGCATCCGATGAAGAACTTGAAGAAATCATCGAGACCGCCAAGTTAGGGCCGCTAGAGCCAAGGGTACATCTGTACATCGCTATCGGATCCAAGAAAGTCCTCGACTTCATTGACTCTCGCACAATGATCCCAATACCCTCTCGCTCGATCTTCCTTTGACACCTGGTCAAAGTCATGCGTGACTCACTTCATCGCTGAAAAAAAATGGAAGTTTGAGAAGGCGAGGGAAATCAAGAAGGCTCAATACAGAAGGAGAGGTTCTCAAGAAAACGTTGTCAAGATGACACCGAGGAACCTCTCAAATCCAAACTGAAATTCAAAACCTCAGCAAGAACTTCGACACATACTATGCTGATTGGCAAGGAGTCAAGACCAGATTCGCCGATCCGACGAAGAAAATCACAAGTGTTGCTGCACTTGTGCAACTTGAAATTCCTCAGTGAAGCCTCGCTCAGCCTCATGAAGAAAATGTTGATTCCGGGCTGATGATCCAATCCCAGCCGCCGAAGAAATTGCCGTGGCACCCACTAGTGGTGCGCTCAAGAAATCGATCAAGTCAGGCAACCCATGCTTGCACTCAAGAAATTGCTCAAGACAGGGAACCGCATCGCTTGCTCTCAAGAAACTGCACTAAATTCCTCGCCCTCCAAATACTAACTCCAACTCCAATTCTTCCATCCGCTTCGATGTGAAGAAACCAAGGCTGCGAACGAGCTGCTGGAAGAAAAGGAAAGCATCACCGCGTGATTCTTCTCGCATAAGAAAATGAAGCCAATGACCAGCTCATTGAAAACCCAATTGATGCTATTCCAATTTCCTCCATACCATCAAAGGAAGTAGTTCCTTTGGAGAAGAATATGAGATCCCAACCGGATCTGATGAAGAACATCAATCTGCTGCTTCATCGAGAAAATTGATGAAGAAATTGAAGTGGAAGCAATCCTTCAACCCCGCTTATTTCCTCATCGCACCATGAAATTCCTCAAGCTGGTATCGAGGAAATTGAAAATGAAGATGTGGATATTGATGCACCACTCAAAGATCAATGATGACTTTTGGGAAAGTCAGATCCCAATACTCCTCTCTTCACCCCGCCCAACAAGTTCCTCACTCCCCGCACAATCAGTCCAAATAGAGATCAAGAAAATCAACCCACCGGTTCTCAGCATGAAGAAATTCCAGCCACTAGTGCCGATGAAACTGCTGCTGCTGCTAATCCTCGAATGCACAAGTTGAGGACCAAGAAATTCTCAGTCAAGAACCTGAACTTACGATTCCCGAGGTGGTGATGCAACCGATCGACACCCTCTCGCCAAAGCAAAAGAATCCGCTCTCAACCAAACAAAAGTTCAAGGTGAAGATTTCTTTGCCGAGCATGTGTTCTTCATCAATATAATCCTTATGATTCTGCTCGATTAGGAAGAGGCGCTTCGACTGCCACCAAGCCAACTTCTATTCCTCGCTGCTTTTCAACAAGGACAAAATCTTCGATCATGCTCATATTCCTCATGTGGATATGGAGTCGCTGCCAGCTTTGAGCCAGCCCTCGTTGTTCTTCACGACGCAGACTTCTAAACTTCAGACCGATATTTGTGGATCGAACGAAGAGCTAATTCTTCAGCTTCTATGCAACCCCGCACATCACCGGAGACGCTCAAGATGTACATTCATGGGTCTTGGATTGATGACCGAAAACACTCACTACAAGGCACCAAAGAAGTGAATTGCTTCGCGTCCTCCCACCTAGTCCTCCGATTGATGGTGCACGCCGATCTATGAAGAAAAGGAACTTTCAAATCACTATATGCAAGTGCCGATGAAGCCTTTGAAGCCAAGGCAAGCCCCAAGGACCAAATTCCTCGTCAAGGAATTATTATATGTGCCTCAACAGTCTATCGGATTCTCGACGAAGACTATGAGTCCTATCAAAGGTCATGACTCGACGATGAAGAAGTCGCTGGCATCATGAAGAATATGCTTTTCAACATCATCCATGGCGCTCCCGGCCAATTTCCATGATTTCTTCATGAGGACTCGCTAACATTGCCATGTCACCTTTTGAGTCGAAGCCTTATGCACCTTGGATTATGAGATTCATCAGTCAAGATCTTCACCAATTACAAGGTCGATACTTTGAACCACCGCAGCTACCTGCCTCGATTGAAGTCCTCAAACGGACAATTACCTCACCGATGAAAAGGGAAAGGCTATCGCTGTGATAGATGAAGGCATTCGTCCATTGATGGACAGTTTAAAGCAAAGATCTTACTCCACCAATGATGACTCGCCACACATGACTCAAAGAAGAAATACCTCGCCAAGCAAAGTCCTCAAGCTATCGCACCTGTGGTGATGACCGATCGTGAGTTACTCCTCGCCTTCATCAAGGTTGATCGCAATCATAAGTGGGTCAAACGCCGCTTGGTACTCTTCTTTACAACATGACCTCAACACACAATGCAAAGAAGAAAACCACTACTACCTTCATGAAACCTTCAAGCGCACTTGGGCTGTTCTTTCACATGTCTACAATGAAGAAGAACTGCAATCAATGGGACTCAAGGAAGAATTTGACTGGTCTGCTCCTCCTCCAAGAAATTCAAGAAAGTCAAAGTTCCTTCCTTGGTGGCTAGCTCCTATTCTTCATCTCGCGACAATCGATGAAAATGAAGATTTGGAAGACATCTGCTGGTCCTACTTCAACGAACAACCCCGATAATGTCAAGCGCCCGCCTTCAACTTGAAATTCTTCAAGAGCGTTAGTCCTCGCCGATCCTTTTGGTCATTCGATGACAAAGGGGAGAAATTTGAGTTAGTCTTCGCCGGTCTCGCTTTTGTCTATATACAGATTTTATTAAGTTACAACTCTCGCTCTTCCAAACCTTTATTGATCGAGTTGTAATCTTAAACCCGATGGTGCTTTGATACTTTTGATGCATTATGCTTTTGCTCTATGCTCGCTACAGAGTTTTGATATCTGTTATGCTCGATCCTCATGAGCTCGCTGAAAATCTTCAAATCGATTTGGGCTCGATACTCATGAAAAGTTTCAAATTCCTCATACGCATTGGGCTCGACATTTTTATGCATGCATTGCATAGCATCAAGCACCATATTTCATCATGCATTTCAAATTCTCACATTATATGTCAAATGCGTATGAATTACAAGATATAGGGGAGATCTCCATGATTCAATTCTTCAAATGTGCATTGCCTCAAAAGCAAATTCCTCACTATGCACATCTTCGTGGGGAGTTCTTCTATATCTTGCAATCAAATTCCTCATTATCAGTGATTTACACTTCATATGTTTATCCTCGTTGAAAACTTAACCTATGTTGTCATCAATCACCAAAAGGGGAGATTGTAAGTGCATCTAGTGCCCTTAGTGATTTTGGTGTATTGAAGACTTATAGGTTAAGTAACTAATGCGCTTGTGAGTGTACACAGGTCTATAAGTCTATGAGGAGTTTGATATTTACAAAGGAAAGTCGAATTCTAAAAATGAAGTTCTTCAACTCAAGACTTTGATATTCTCAAGACTTTCTCAAGACTTTGAAAGTGAAGAAATTGGTGTGACCTTGAAGACTTGGTATTCATTTGAGGAACATGAAGCGTGAAGACTTTTGTTTTCGTAGTTTCATTTTCTTTCTTGAGTCATAGGAAACACCGCATCGTTAAAGGGGGTCGAGGAAATACTAAGGAAAATTTCCATTTGATGCTCAACTCAAAATCCTACACCTACCAATCCCTTCGAGTGAAGCTTTTGAAATCTCATACAGCCAGCTCAATTTCTTCAAAGGATGTAGACGAAGCTCTTCCGTCACCGAGGAATTTGTTCGATCGAGGAGTTAGGAATTCACCAAAGGTGAATTGCCTACACAAGGAGGAACATGATAGCCCCGAGGAATTTGATGTTCAAATTTCCGATCTGCTGTCAAGTGTTGGCCCACCTGTCCCAAAATATCTTATCCACCTAACGGTCATATCATTGAAGGGCATTTATGTCTTATCATGTCGCTGCTCCCTAGGCTATAAATAGCCGCTCTCTACAACCACTAGTTGGTTGGCTGCTCCGAGAGAACTTGACACTTGTCATTTGAGAGCAACCCATCCTCCGAGGACTTTGAGAGAAAATCATCAAGTGAGGAAAACCCAAAAGTGAGGAAAATCCCAAAACCAAACCCCAACAAACCCAAAGTGATTGAGCATCATCAAGAAATTGATCCTGCGTGGATCCGACGCTTTTACCTTTGAAGACTGTGCTTCTTCCAGACGGTTAGGCGCCACGGTCTAGAGCATCCAAGAGGAATTGTGGATTGCCGAGTGACCAAGTATGTGAAGGTTTGGAAGTCGCTCAAGACTTACCACGAGTGATTTGACGAGGTCTGCGTGACCTTAGTTCAAGGAGAATACGGTGAGGACTTGTGTCCCGAGCTGCGTGCTCAAGGGTGGGTGTCCGGACTGCGTGTCCTCGAGTTTAAATACTCACCGCCCAACCAGACGCATAACCGAGACAGCAGTTGGAACTGGTCTACCAAATCATTGTCTTCACCAACCTAATCGGTTCTATTTCCTCAACCCTTTCATTTCCTCATTCGTGTTGAGTGTTTGTTCATATCTGTGTTTGAAGACTTTGATCAAGATTTTCTCAATTTCCTCGCCCAATTTCTTCACTGCTTGTCTTCATCTTGTGTTATCCTCGTGATTACGCTTTCAGACTCTGTGATTGTCTTCATTTCATCATGATGACTATGCCTGTAATCTGCTATGCTTACTTCGAGTACTTATTCCGCTGCATGTATTTCTTCGCTAAGGAATTTCCTCACCAGCAAATTCCTCGCTGAAGAATTTGTAAAATTCTCTAAAATCGCTTATTCACCCCCTCTAGTCGATATAACGACTTTCAGAGGTGTTTACATAAGAAGTAAATTATTACCGCTAGGTTATATAGACTACAAGAAAGGTCAAATGCACCAATGGAAAGGAAAATGTGATCATTAGGTTAAATGTAATAATGGAAAGGAAAATGTGTTTAAACACATATTTCAGGGATATATCCTTACTAAGGACAAGCAGAGCATGATATCCGTGGCAGGATATAATGTAGAAAACTCTTTAGGTAAGGGGGGAGGAATCTCATGATATTACCCATACAACGGTGTTAGGATAAATGATGAATAAAATTTAGCATCGTGCTTCAAATGTTCTCGTTGAAAATCGGCACCATTGACATGCTTCGAGATAGCATTGACATGGTCTTCGTGTGAAGATCGACTTTGGAAACACGGCGATTCATCAGAATAGCTTGTAGAATAAGTCTTACAATTTCCTCATGGATGAACGGATAACCTCACTGAAAAGGAATCTATAATGATAGGTCCTCCAAATTGGGGGTGCTAGGCATGACATCATGCTACCGGTCATCAAAGGATCAACATCATAACGCTTTGGAAAGTTGTCCCAACCATCATATCTCGACCGAGATCCATATCCAATTGGTGTCATGATACCTCGACTCGGGGGTCCAAGAGGAAAAGGTGCAACACAAATCGATTTAAATGACATTTCAAGATTCTCGTGAAATGAACTACGGAGCGGTTCTTGAAGCAATAGTTCATCCTTAAACCTAGGAGGATGAGAAGGTGGCTGATGGGCTCAAATGACAATTCATCGAGAATTACAAACGGATGGATTTCCACGATAATGTGAACAAGAAGATGACATTTGTCAGCTCGAATGGTATAATGATATATGCTCGAGGAAAACCTACACAACTAAACATTGGTTGAAAGGTGCACCCGAAATATGGGCTGGGTTGTAACGACCAACGCCGGAATGGTGATTCAATAATCAATAGTCTAAGAATTTCACTTCAAAGCAAGAGGCTTGCTAGAAGTTTTGAATCCACACGCCATAGCTCAATTGTCGGTATTCATTGAAAACAATACGGGGCCAAGGAATGAACGAAGATGGCAAGAAGTATTATGATATCAAGAATTTTTAAGAGGTGGTGAAATTCTCACCACATCCTTGACAAAAGGAGATGGTAATACTCCGAGGTAAGGAAGACTGAACCGCTGGGTAGCAGTGGATCCCAAGGTTTACACAAAACACGAACAACTTGTGTTGAACGGAAGGCAATAAAGTGGTCGATGATAATACAATTCATCAAGGGCAAGGATGGTATTTCATCATGGATTCAATTGGTATCCTGGATGAGCTCGAATGTTGATGATCACGACACCTTTGTCGCGAGAGTTCATGAAGATGTAATCGATCGGCGATGACATCAAGTCAAAGTAATGATGAAGTGAAAGGTTATTGAACCAAGGGTATGACACAAACTCGAAACCAAGCTTGTTGTTCAAGGCTAAATGATATGACGATGAGGATCGACGTAAGGTTAGTTCATCGTCAAAATTGTGCTCCGAGAAGAAGGATCGGTAGCACAGCTTAAAATAATCACGACAATGATATAGCCAAACAGGCTAGGAATGGCGGATCGGTTACAAACTCGCACTTAAAGAAGATTATCAAGTGTCGTTGAACCGTAATGCGACTCGGTTCAGTTATCGGTGTCTTTGAGTGTTTAATAACTCAGAGCCCGTGAAAATTGGAATCAAAGGAAGGTAGCACTTGATGAAGAACTCATAAGAAGTTATGCGCTCCATGATAATCTCAAGATACCAGGGGTAACACTCAACGACGATCAAAGTAGAGGTTGGACTGGGTAATGCTCGCAGAAGACAAGTACTCTAACTTGTCTGAGAAATAGAATCAAGGGAGAACAATATGGTCGAGACCACGGTTGCGTAGGATCAATTCACAGATACCAGATGATATTTACCAAGAAAATAGTTATTATTACAAGAAGTTTACATGATAGGATCTACATCGTGTCCATGGGCATGAACACAAAGTTCAAGGTCGACTCCCACTTCTTCAATGTATAACCTTCCATTCACTTCTCGCTTTGATAAAGGCATTAGTGTTGAAAGTTTTACCGGTGAAATACTGATGAGTATGACTCGTGAAAACTTCCGAGTTCACACATATAAAGGAAGGCATAGGTTCAACCCGTGGTATCATGGAAACATATACCACAAGCTTCAGTAGTAAATGCCACCAGCTCGAAAGCAGAGCATGGTTGACAAGAGGAAAGGATACAATTTACCAAAGGCATTATGTATCGGAGAAGGAACTCACAAAGTGATTAATTATGAAGGAAACTGTCGGATAATAACCCAACAAAGGATATGGCGATCCATTTATGGGGCTGATATGAGTATCGATACCCAATCGAGGAAGAAAGATTGCAAATGCATCGGTTTATAGAACAACTGAATAGTTCAACGCTTAATTAGTAAGTAATTATGATTTTCAAATCAAGGGATCAAGCAATGCTCGATTAGGGATGGATAAGTTGAATAGCCTTAGGGTACATCAATCTATAACCGGATTGGTCGAGAACCAATTCCAGCTAAAAGAATGGCAGCTCAGCCGTAAAGGTAATTTATAAGGATCAATGATGATTATGGTATTCGCAAACATATTGAGTCAATAGACCCAAAATGATAATGACAAGGAATGTCAATAAGACTACGAGACTTATGGGATTAACCATAATGCGAGCAAGAAGAATTTCAAGAGCCAAAGGCTCCAGAGGATTTTCGAAGATCGAATAGTATTTTGAAGACTTTTGTGAAACTCATGAACAACTCGATGAGCGGATACCGACAAGTGCGAGGATTTATTTGAAGGGGTATTCATGTGGCAAAGAACGGCTAGGCAGTAGGCACAAGGTATTCTCGAACAATAAAGAAAACTTCGGGTATCTTGTAATAACAAGATCAATGGGGATGATCGATGAATGGCAAGTGTAAGTAGTTATCCATACGGATTTATCGGTGGTCGGAATAGCAAAAATGATGGGCACAAAGTCTCGAGAGAATATCAAAGAGTATCTCTGAAATCTTCTCCGTGCAATGACGGTGATCATCTCGATCAAGGGGCTCTCCGGAGAAAGTATTTACGAGAACCTAGAGTTAGAGTTAGCAAAACCACTTATCCCGAATAGAAGAGAGTTCGAATCCCGAGTAAGGATCGAGGAGTAAAAGATCCTAATACCACCTAATGGCGACGGGGGCCCATGGGCCGCACAACCATGTTAGTAAAAGTTTTGTAAAGTCTAGACTCGACTTCGCCAAGGAGTTGGAAGGGGATTCTTACAGCAATGGCTCGATACCAACTTGTGACGCCTCGATTCAATCGCACACTAATCATGCACGCAAATATTTACGATCAAGATCAAGGACTCACAGAAGATATCACAACACAACTCTAAAACATAAATAAGTCATACAAGCATCATAATACAAGCTGTGGGCCTCGAGGGCTCGAATACAAGTTCTCGATCATAGACGAAGTCAGCGAAGCAACAATATCTCGAGTACGTATATAAGTTAAACAAGCTTGCCTTAAGAAGGCTAGCACAAACCGATACAGACGAAGAGGAGCAGGCCTCCCGCTCGATCCTCCTAACTACTCCCCGTCGCCGCCGCCGGCTGCACGTAGTAGTAGGCACCTCCAGCAGTAGTAGTCATCATCGACGGTGGCGCTCGCCCTGGCTCCATCGTTCGGTCGCAGCAACCGAGTAGAGATAGGGAAAAGGGGAACAAGGCAACCGTGAGTACTCATCCAAAGTACTCGCAAGCAAGGAGCTACACTACATATGCATGGATATATGTGTAAAGGGCCATATCGCTGGACCGGACTGCAAATGCCGTAATAAGAGGGGATAGCTAGTCTTAACGAAGACTACGCTCGTCACCGTCTTGCAACAGTAGAAGAGGACAAACTGAAGTCCTCCAAGTAACATCACATAGCAATAATCCTACCCGCGATCCCTCCTCATATCCCCGAGAGAGCGACCACCGTTGTATCCGCACTTGGAAGGGTGTGTTTTATCCAAGATCCGACTAGTTGTCATAAGGTCAAGGTACAACCCAAGTCGCCCCTGCATCAAGATCACGGCTATTCAATAGATTAATCACCGCAGGGTGCACCAACTTACCCAAAGACGCTTGATCCCATTTGGCCGACACACTTTCTCGGGTCATGCCCGCCGCGAAGATCAACACGCCGCAGCCCCACCTAGGCACAACAGAGAGCCAGACGCCGTCTAAAACCTAAGCGCCGCAGGGTCCGGGCCCATCGCCTCGAAAGCACACTCAAGACGCTATGAAGCTGCCGAAGCGCACTCCAGCCTCAGCAGTGCTGCCCAGCCAATCCGCGCGCGCCGCCTGTCACCGACGCCTCAAGTGTTTCGCCGATACCACGACGCCTGGATACCCATAACTACTCCCCGCAGAGATGGTTAGTGTGTATAAGCTCGTGAGCCAACTCCAGATCAAATACCAAGACCTCGTTGCTGCAGCATGTATCCGCTGAACGCCGACAGGCCAGCCCACCTCTCTCCTAGGCGGTCTCAACCTGCCTGCCGCTTCCGCCTCGGCCGATCCACTCATGGGTGCTCCATCACCGACCCGACTTTTAGTCTCCACATGTATCATGTATAAAGTATATAGTATATACCCGTGATCACCTCCCTAGTGATCACGCCCAATAGTATAGCACGCGCATTTGACAAGAATGTAGGGCCACAGATGAAAGTACTAGCATCCTATACTAAGCATATAGGATTGCGTAAGGTAACAACAAGAGTAATCAAGGACAAAGCTATGCAAGCAAAGATAGGAGTATCTCAGCAAAGAATATGCTACACTACTCTAATGCAAGCAAAGATAGAGAAGAGTAGGCTATATCCGTGATCAAGGGGGGGGGCTTGCCTGGTTGCTCGCAAGAGAGAGGGGTCACAACTCCGTAGTCGAACCGGCAGCAGCAGCCCGGTCTCGTAGTTCACCGGAGGGAAGAGGGGAAGAAACAATGAATAACAAGTAAACAGATGCATATCGATGCATGACAAGACAAGTAACGATGCTAGGCGTGTTCTAACGTGGTATGGGTGATGCCGTTATGGAAACATCCGGAAAGTATTCCTGTTTCGTGGTTTTCAAGCAGGAGCCGAGGGGAAAGTTGCAGGTCTGATAGGTTAGGTGTGTGGCGATTAACGGATCACAGATCCGGATTCGCCACGCCGCTCGAGCAACTTTCATGTTGAAAATATTTTAACCGGTTACGATTAAAAGATATGATTTTCTAAAGATTTTATTAATTTCTGAATTTAATTAATTAATTAATTAATTCAAAATGGAATTATGACGTCAAGATGATGTCATGTCGACGTCAAGAGCCATCGTGGTTGACTTGGTCAACCCGACATGTGGGTCCTGCTCGTCAAGGATCAAGTAGTTAATTAACAATGAGTTAATTAAGTTAATTAGCCATTAGTTTAATTAATCGTGATCAAATAAATTAATTATTTACTTAATTAATTAATTAATTAATTAATTATATTCATTTTCATTTTTATTAATTATATTTATTTAATTTCCTTTTCCTTTTTCTTTTATCAAAACATTCTCAAAGGGCCCCATGTCATAGGCGGGGTGGTCCAACCCACCACCGAGTCAACAGTTTGGCTGGGGGCCCTGCCCACTGGGCTGGGCCCAGTGGTGGCTCTGGTCGGCCACGCCGGCACGGCGCTGGGGCTCCATGCTCACATGCGGAGGGCGCCGACCGCCGGAATCGCCGTCCGCGCCAAAGGGGCCGCGGGTGGTGCGTCAAGGTGGGGAGGACGCCATTCATCGGTGGTAAGGGCACGGCCGACTCGCCGGAAACGGCGCCGGCGAGCGGCGGAGGCTGCGGGTGGTTCGGTCCGCCGGAAGCGCGCCACGGGGGCCGGGGCTTATGCGGACGCGCCGAGCACCACGGGCCGGCCCCGTGACCATTTGGTCACGGGAGGGCGCCGACGACGAGATCCACGACGGGGCGCCGGCAGCGCGGTCACGCCGGGCCGCTGCCGGGCGAGGAGAGAGAGGGAGGCCGGGAGCACGCCTGCGTTTCTGGTGGCGGGGAAGGGTCCCAAGGAGGGAGGTGCGCGGGGCGCTGAGCCGGGCGACCGGGAGGGGGGGGGGTGGCGCCGGGAGGGGACGAGGGGAGAGGGGATCGGGAGAGCTCACGGGGAACGGGGTCTTGAAACCAGTTTGGGCGGCCGGGGCGCACTGGCGAGAGGAGGGCGGGAGGAGCTCGACGGCGACGGACGGTGGCGGCGGATCCCGCGAGGCGGGGTGGGGTCGGGACGGCCCCAGGCGGGGGAGGGGCGGGCGCCATGCTGGCCGGGCCGGGAGGAGGGGAGGAGGCGAGGCGGGCGGGCGAGTCGCCATGCCTGGCCCTTTCGATCCAGATCGCGGGGGGGAGGAGAAGGATCTGGGATGGGGCGGCCGGCTAGGGTTTGCCGACCGGGAGGGGGTAAGGAGGAGGGGTGGGCCGGGCTGGGGTTGGCCGGTGGGCCAGTGGGCTTGGCCTGGCTGGGCCAGCTGGGTTTTCCCCTCCCTTTTTTGTTTTATTTTGTTTTTCTTATTTTTCCCTTTTCTGTTTTAATTTATTTAAAATATCCAGACACTTTACAAAAATGTGTGCACCCCACCATAATTAACTTTGTAATATTTGACAACTCCCGAACATTTTAGTTTTAATTTTTGAAAACTTTTATTGTTTGCCTGATTTTGAATTTGAAATTCGAATCGGTTTTTGAACTAACCCGAGATTAACTACAGTGACAGAGGTGACGTGGCATCATTAATGGGGATTACTGTAGCATAATTATCCCAAGGCCACAAAGATCGATCATGGAGGGCTTCTACATCAACACCATAGCCCTCCGATGAAGTGTGAGTAGTTTACCTCTGACCTTCGGGTCCATAGTTATTAGCTAGATGGCTTCTCTTTTGGATCTCAATACAATGTTCTCCCCTCTCTCGTGGAGATCTATTCGATGTAATCTTATTTTATGTGTGTTTGTTGAGACCGATGAATTGTGGGTTTATGATCAAGTTTATCTATGAACAATATTTGAATCTTCTCTCAATTCTTTTATCTATGATTGGTTATCTTTGCAAGTCTCTTCAATTATCAGTTTGGTTTGGCCTACTAGATTGGTCTTTCTTGCAATGGGAGAAGTGCTTAGCTTTGGGTTCAATCTTATGTGTCCTTTCCCAAAGGATGTTAGGGCAGCAAGGCACGATTGTATTGTTGCCATCGAGGATAACAAGATGGGGTTTTTATCATATTGCATGAATTTATCCCTCTACATCATGCCATCTTGCTTAAGGTGTTACTCTGTTTTCATGAACTTAATACTCTAGATGCATGCTGGATAGCGGTCGATGAGTGTTGTAATAGTAGTAGATGCAGGCAGGAGTCGGTCTACTTGTCTTGGGCGTGATGCCTATATACATGATCATACCTAGATATTCTCATAACTATGCTCAATTCTGTCAATTAAAATACTTATGCTCTTGAGAGAAGCCACTAGTGAAACCTATGGCCCCCGGGTCTATCTTCATCATATTAATCTTCCAACACTTAGTTATTTCCTTTGCTTTTTACTTTGCTTTTATTTTACTTTGCATCTTTATCACAAAAATACCAAAAATATTATCCTATCATATCTATCAGATCTCACTCTCGTAAGTGACCGAAGGGATTGACAACCCCTTATCGCGTTGTTTGCGAGGATTTATTGGTTTTGTGTAGGTGCGAGGGATTCGCGCGTAGCCTCCTACTGGGTTGATACCTTGGTTCTCAAAAATTGAGGGAAATGCTTACGCTACTTTGCTGCATCACCCTTTCCTCTTCAAGAGAATACCAACGCAGTGCTCAAGAGGTAGCAAGAAGGATTTCTGGTGCCGTTGTCGGGGAGGTCTACGCAAAAGTCAACATACCAAGTACCCATCACAATCCCTTATCTCCCGCATTACATTATTTGCCATTTGCCTTTCGCTTTCCTCTCCCCACTTCACCCTTGCCGCTTTATTCGCCTCTCTTTTCGCTCGCTTTTTTCGCTTGCTTGTCGTTATGGCTAGTCCTCTATCTTCTCCATTGTCTCCGAGAATGAAGTTCTAAATTTTAAACAAAGGGAGGAGAAAATCTAAAAGATGCTTGGTATAGAATTTGAATGCTCAAAATAGATATGCCAGAAGCAATCTATTTCGCTTTTCTCCGCAATTTTTATGTAGGCGCTAATCCTTGGTATAGATATATTCTTGATACCATTACCGAGGGAATTTCTTGGGTAGCCATACTTTCACTTTTATAATGCTATGATAGATTTATTTGGCTCACCACCGTCGGTGTCAAACCGCGGATCTCGGTAGGGGGTCCCGAACTGCAAGCCTAGGCGGATGGTAACAGGAGACAAGGGACACGATGTTTTACCCAGGTTCGGGACCTCTCGATGGAGGTAAAACCCTACTCCCGCTTGATTAATATTGATGATATGGGTAGTACAAGAGTGGATCTACCACGAGATCGAGAGGCTAAACCATAGAAGCTAGCCTATGGTATGATTGTTGTTCGCCCCACGGACTAAAACCCTCCAGCTTTATATAGACATCGATAGGGTTAGGGTTACACAGTAGTCGGTAACAATGGTAGGAGATCTACATACCAGATCGCCAAGCTTGCCTTCCACGCCAAGGGAAGTCCCATCCCACACCTGGACTAAGTCTTCAATCTTGTATCTTCATAGTCCAGACTCCGCCAACGGTGATAGTTCGCTATCCTGACACCCCTATTCCAGACTCCTCAAGAGTCTCTCGAATCAGGCTTCAATGACGATTTAGTCCGGCGCCATATTGTCTTCGCATTGCAAGGCGGTTCCTCCTCCTAATACTTCATAGAAGATTTTGAACACAAGGATTGTGTCCGCTCGCAAAACAAGTTCCACATACCACCGTGAGAGAGAATAACCTTTGCACAGATTCGCTGACGATTCGCGGCGTGACATCACACCACGGCCAGCCTTTATACTTAATCGCTTTTACTGCTCCACCTCAGCCGCTTAGCGAGGCGGTTTCTTGGCACGCCTTCTCAAAGCGGATATCGTGCCCCTTATTCCGGGATTCCCATCAATAGGACTTGGGTAACCCAACCACGCCATTGATTACCAGTCAAGGGGGGACGCAAAGCTTCATTCCGCCCATATAAGGATAAGGATCCACCTTTAACCCACGCCTTCTTCCTCCTTTGCTCATCCATTTCACAAGACTCGAGCTCCAACGTCCAAGTCCGCGACATCCTCCTCAACCTTCTCCAGCCATGTCCGGAGCGGAGGCAGTGGATGGTCTCCTCCGCCACGGAGGGACAAGTCAAAGCTGCGGAAGGCCGGATGCTTGTACAAATGACATCGCGACCGCTCCCCGACGAGGGGCAGCTCATTCCCACCCCTAGGCCCCATGAGAGGGTGGTGTTCTCACCCATTTCCTCCGCTGGACTAGGTTTTACACTTCACCCATTTGTCCGGGGCTCATGTTCTACTACGGCCTGATTTCCAACGATCCGCCCCGAACTTCATCCTCAACATCTCGGCGCTTATCGTCAGTAGGCGAGGCCTTTCTTCGATCCAGCCCCACTTCGCTTATGGTTGAAGACCTTCAATGTCAAGCCAAGGTAGTGGGCGGCCGCCAAGCGGAGTGCAGAGGTGCCATGGTTGGCAAGATGGCCAAAGTCCTATGGATCGAGGGCCTTTGTGGAGACCGTGAAGGTGGCAATCGGGTGGTTCTACATCACCGAGCCAAGGACCCTAAATGGGCAGCGCCCCTCAATTCAGATCTGGTTTCCCACGCTGCTCACCTCTTGGAAAGATACGGCCCGACGTGGGTAATCCGAAGAGCTGACCGACTCCAAACCTGCATGCAAACCCCGTGGACAAGAATCTCGTGCTTGTCAATGTAGTCCAGGTTATGCTCATCCGCGGATCCTCCCATGCCAACAACGGGCCTTCAAATTGTGGGAGATCGATCCGCACAACACCAACTCAAAAGGCTCTTCGACACTACGCACGAAGACGCCTCGAAGGTGTTGTTCAGGGCGCCGAGGTTCCCACATCCGCCATCAAGATCGCGGATTCAGCTCGCAGCGCCAAGCTACCGAGGTAAGCTATTTTACCCTTTATCGGACTCTTGTTTTTCATAGTTTGACTCTATGTGGATCTAAACTCCTTACCTTTGACAGATCGGCGTTACACGCCCGGCAGGTTAACTGTCCGCCCTTGCCGAAGACTCCAGCGGACGCCCGCTGACGGGAGGGCTTGGGCTCGCACCTCACGTGGTGCCGAGAAGATGGCTAAGAAGAAGGCCACGGGACTCAAGGAGCGCCCGATGCCGTGTTGTCGACTCATCGTCCGACGACTCGAGGCGGAATCCTCCCCGAGGACGAGGAGGAAGAAGCCTCTCCCAGCCGGGGAGAGAAGAAAAGGAAGGCCGCCTGACCGGGAGGCCGGAGGGTTCAAGAAAGGAAGGACCCGCCCTCCGGACTTCCACCAACGCCGACAACAACGCAGGAGGAGCGCCACCAAGGGCCAAGCCCGGGGAGACTATAAGTGTCCGGACTCAATAGCTCATGACTTTTTATTTGTCGACAGTGTCTTCTAACGCCGAATATAACCATGTAGCCCGCCTATGATTTGTGCTCGCCGCCGAGCGGCTCCTCGATTCGCCGGATGAATAGAACTTCACTTCCGCCGCCTCCTCTCATCGTGGACGCAGACGGCACCGCTGTGGAGTCCCAAAGGCCCAGCCAGAGGAGGTGGTCCTGGAGGCGCCGCAAGGCGCACCTCCCTGACTCAGCGCAAAGGGGCGAGACCTCAGAGGGCCCTAAGTCCGCCCCGTGCCGACTCACACTGAACCTTCGTGGTTCCAAAGTCTCGCAAGCAGCCCTTCGTAAGAAGGGCAAGATCGCGACGCCTGTGACCTCCGGCCCATCGAGGCACCGGATAGCTTGCCGGAGGCGCCACCGCGCCCATCGACGCAGGAGCACCGCATCGTTATGAGTGTGGTGATCTGAGAAGTTCAGTCCGCCAAGAGCGGGCTGATCAAGCATGTACCAGCCTTCTAACAAAGCTTTCGTAAGTTTAGAATATGTAAAATGTAACCAGACAGACAGTAGCCCCGATGCTTAGTTCGGTGTTCGGAAAGAAAAGCCGGACTGAGGATCTAAAAAGATATACGCAGGAGTCTAACATAAGTATGTCAATATGGGAATGCAGGCTGCGCTGCCCTCTGCACCACTGACTGCGAAGGTGAATGCATTGAAGCAGAGCCTCGAGCGGTCCGAGAACGAGCTCGGCCTTGCCAAGAAGCAGCTCGAGGATAGGGAAGGTAAGTAATACCTTATTAAAGTAATACCTTATAGAAAGGATTTGGTTGCAAAAATGACAAGACTAACGTGGGTATTGTAGGGGCCACGAACGAGGTGGCAACCCTGAAGGAAGCGGTGTCCACGACCGAAAGCAAAGCGGCCGCGGAGTGCACCGAGCGAGAGAAGCAGGAGGCGCGGTGGCGGACGGCGGCAAGAGCCTGTGCCTCGTGGAAAACACGAGTTTGGAGCATGACTCAAGACTCGAGAGTCCGAGCTCACCTGCTCTTGAGAGTGCCAAAGCCGCTAAGGCCAAGCCCAAAAAGCCCTCCAGAAATTGAATCATTAATAAGATAGCGCGGTAAGGCATTCTCTATGCAAAGCAAGCATGTGAAAGTGAATTATCTATTAGTTACCCGAATCCGAGCTCTCCAGAGCATTCGCAGATCTACCCTATAGTGTGTCCGATGCTACCGCTGCTTCACGGCACCGAGGAGGGGAGCTCGATGGAAAAGGTGTTCGGTCTCAAGATGCCGAGGCCGACATCCGTGGTTCTCGAGCGACCAGCTGAAGCAGCTGGTCGAGCTCCACAAGGTCGCCGAACAGGCCATGAAGGGCCTCATAATTCGGCCAGGCCTAAGGAAGCCATGCCTCGAGCTACTTCGGCTAGTGCGGCTGGTGGACGCCGTCCATGGATTGAAGTCATCAAGCGCCCGCTCTGCATTGAAGGTGCCTGTTGGCCCTTGCCCGTGCTAAACTGCACCGGGCAAGATGGATGCTGAGAAGCTTGTGACAGACGGCCACCGCCGGGCAAGGAGCATCGCAGTCCGAAATGTACTATGAGGGCGCCTCAAGGGTGCCCGCTTTATAGCGGTGAATGCTCCAAAGATGTAATTTTGAATATACTCGATTTGTTATCCTCAGACGCTGAAAACTTGTTCATATGCGCTAAGCAACGCCAGAATTTAAATAGTACCTTCAGGCAGCCGCTTATCAAATTTGAGAGATGGCAAGTCGTTGGCTTCAGCCCCCATGCCACGAAAGTGTGGGGTGTTCGATAAACTTGAGCGCCTTGTTCCCATTCTTGGTTCCTTCGAGGGAGGCGCCAACGCAAACGTAACAAGGCAACCGGACTATAATGCTTGAACACTCTCACTTAGCCATGGAATTCTATAATTTTAAATTTTGCGAAGCCCCTAGTATTCGGAAGACCGAAGTTCGGGCGCTTATCCACGCCTTTGGCTGGACAATGCCGACTCGCCTAAGCGGCATAAGTCTTTAGGGACCAAAAACCTCTCGAATAGCGCATCGCTCTCGCCTCTATCATGACGGTCAGTTTTAGCTTTCCACCGAGGTGCTCAACCCAGCTCAACCGGGCACAATCACAAAGGTTCTCCCAAGGCTACCTTAGCCGTATAACGGAACGTAAGGTACCAAAACATGGGAGCCGGGCTAACCCAACTATTGACCTAAGACATGATTCGAGCCGATGCATATAATGCTATAAGTTCGGGAGCCGACTTGTGGAAGTGTTCGACTTATCACACCATATCTTTGGGGTACTTAAGCCCCGTGTATTGGCCGCACTAAAGTGTATGGGTGCAACATGTCATGAATGAACATATATATAGATAAAGAAAGGAGTGCAATAATAGGCAAAAGCTATGTATTGTTTATTCAAAAGGTACTTCAATGAAAGCGTAACAATACAAATAGTGCGATAAGCAAGGGATGGGACTATTTAACATGTCCTCTCCAGGGTAAGCTGGGATGGTATGTAAAACAGGTATAATGCTCGTAGTAGAGACCACCGACACTCGACGCAGCTTTATGCTTCCCTCGGCTGTTGCATCGTGAGTTCGCAATTTAGTGCCGACAGGGCTTCGGAAAACGGAGTCCCGAAAGTAAGAGAAAACAAGAAATAAAAAGTATGACACAATCGGAGCCCCGTGCGTTGAGCCGCATTCTGGCGGTCGTGGTCGTGCCCTCCCCTTATGCCCATGGGATCTCCAGAGCGAAGTTATGTACGCCAGTAGTATTGGCTTCGCACTTTCGCGAGGGCTGGGGTTAGCCGATTGCTACGCATGCTCGGATCGCGCCAGCGGTCTTGTTGTAGGTTACTCCGGCGCGCTTTGACGGTGTCCCGACGCTTAGTAGCCGGACTCAAGAATTGCTGTGAGAGGCTGTTTTGCACCTCCGCCGCGAGGGCCGCCAGATGTTCCTTCATTCGAGAGAGCGCCGTGTTTCCATTGACCGTGATTACTCCTCGAGGGCCTCGCATCTTGAGATTGAGGTATCAGAAAGCGGCGCCGCATTGAACTTTGCAAATGCGGTTCGCCCAAGCAAAGGCGTGATAGCCGCCATGAACGGGACTATGTCAAAGATTAACTCTTCGCTTCGAAGTTATCCGGGATCCAAGACCACTTCGAGTGTAATCGAGCTCGCATAATTGGCCTCTAGACCTGGTATGACGCCTTTAAAGGTCGCCTTTGTGGGTTTAACTTTGAGGGTCTATGCCCATTTTGGCGACAGATCCTCGATAGAGCAGGTTCAGTTGCTACCGCCGCCCATCGTGACTCTAGTGAGGTGAAATCCACGATGATTGGGTCAAGAACCACGCGCGAATCCGCCGTGGCGGATGCTAGTGGGTGGTCCTTCGACCAAAGGTGATCGGGCAGGAGGACCATGGGTTGAACTTTGGGGCGATCGCTCCATCGCATATACATCCCTTTAGTCCACGCTCGCCTCCCTTTCGGTATGTGGGTTATGATATCATGTTCATCGCTCGCACTTGTGGGGGAAGCCCTTCTGTCCTCTATTGTTCGGCAGCCGGGCCCTCCTCGCCATCGCTATGCAGCCCCTTGTCATTGAGTTCAGCATTTAACTTGCTCGCTTGTTTGAAGACCCAACAATCCTGCTGGTGTGGTTGGCTGGTTTTCGGGGTGCCATGTATTTGGCACGAGATCGAGTATTCAGTCCAGATTGATGGGCCCCGAGTATTTCTTTTGAACGCCATTTTCCGCCGACCGGTTTAGAGCCTCAATCCGCCATTGACCGCCGATCTTCAGATTGTCGCCGCACGCGGCGCTTTGTGCTTGTTGCGACGCGACCTGCCATTGCTGTCCTTGGTATCCGAACTACCAGGGTTTTTGGTCAAGTTTTTACTACGAAGCCAGCCAGCTGTCCTCTCCCGCCGCAAAAACGGGTCATGAGTGTTGTGAGGGCTGCCATGGATTTCGCTTTTCCTGTCCTAGGTGCCGGGCAAGGCACTCGTCATGGATGTTATGTTTGAGGCTGCAAGGGCCTCTCGTGATCCGGACAATCAACGATTTGATTTTTCTTGGTTAGGAACAAAGGTCCGTAATTGTCCGCCGATTCTTCCGGCTGCTGAATTATGTGGCTGAGGTCATCGGCGTTCGTGGTCGCATATATGTGCCCGAAGTTATCAAGGAATGCGGCTTCTAGGTCCTCCCAACAACCAATTGATTCTCGCCGCAAGCTGTTAAGCCAATGCCGAGCTGGTCCTTTAAGCTTGAGTGGGAGGTATTTGATGGCGTAGATCATCACCGTGGGCCATGTGGATATGGAGGAGGTAGTCCCGATCCAAACCGCAGGATCTGTTGTGCCATCGTGATAATCCGATGTTTACGGGTTTGAAACCCTAGGGATTTGATGATCCATCACTTTGTCTATGAAGCATAGTGGTGTGCGGCGCCAGATTGAGCTATATCACGACGCAGCTCAAATGAGCTTTGTTCATCGTGGTTCGCCCGCTGAATTGTCTGTATCCGGGCGTGACGGTTATCATCACGCGTCGGGCGCCCACGCCGATCCGTAGATCGATCTTGTTTACCTTGCCTTGTCCTCCAATATGTCTCTGGTCCGGCGATTTCCCGCGCCTTGGTACTTTTCGAGCGACGCTGGGTGCGGCTTGAATGGAGGGCCTAGAGGCCTTCTCCGTCATGGCCACGGGTGGCCGGCCGGCCGATCATGCGCGCGGTGATGTAGGTTTGGGTGCTTCCTCCTCTAATTGGGGTAGCAGCCATGCTTTGGGTATCTCTTGAGGGGCGCTCGAGTTCGTATTTTCGCTGCAAGGACTTCAGTCCATCTATCACTAGCAAGTCTTGGTCAGCTCTAAGCTGCTGCCGCTTTTTCTTGAGGCTGCTTGTCGTGGCCATAAGCCTGCGCTTGAAACGCCTCCTGTCAAGGGATCCTCAGCACGACAAATTGCCGTCGCCGAGGCTTGCCTCATCTTCGAGGGAGGCATATAATTATTGTCCTCCACCTCCCCGCCGCCGCCTATCATGAGGGTTGGCTTCTCCTCCTCCCGTGCTGAATCCTCGCCGGAGGAGGTTGTCTTCGCACCGTCCGGTGTTATTATCTCCGTGTCGTTATCACGATTTTTTCTGTGGCGGTATTTAGAGCGGCGCCACGACGCCGGGCGCTTGGGCTGTTTCTTGAGGGGTCATCCTCCGCTGTTCCATCGCCATTCCCATCTTTTGGGATGTCCACCATGTATATGTCGATGACGAGGTGGCCTTCTAGTGCCCTCGTAGTCAGCTGGATCTTGGTCGCCTCCAGCATCGCCGCCCATACCGTCAAGTCTTCGGAGTCAAGTCGAGCATGTCGGTTAAGTCATCGACAAGGGCTACAAAGTGGGTGGTGGGCGGCGCTGAGTTTCTTCGTCGTCCGCATCTCAACCTTCCCGGCCGTAGTCCGCCAGGCTCTCCGATAAAGAGAGAGACTTTAGTGAATTCAGGATGTCGCCAAAGGGCGAAAGTGCCGAAAGATGTCCGCGCAGTGAACTCCATGACCGGCGCCCAATCGGATTCGATTGGCCGGGCGCGGAGGTTTGGAGTCCGAGAGGAGTCCGCACCTTGAGTCACGGATTCGCAAAGGACAGGGATGGAGTTCGCCCAATCGCCAGAGAGATCATAGCCCCGAGGCATTGTCCAACCACTCATCCTCGATCGGTGGAGTCGGCCCAGCTAAGGGTCGGAGCGGATGTTGGTGCGCCTCCGTGGCACTATTCGCGGCAGAGCTAGATCGCGCCCATCGAGACAAGGCGGGCGCTGCTTGGTCGTGGCTCAATCCATCAAGATCAAGTCTCCGCGATGTCGGCCGTAGTTCAAACTCCCAAATCTGACCGATGGCTCGGGCCTAGCTTTCGATCTGCTTCCAGATGGCCAAGTGAATTGCCCGCAGCAAAGCCGCCAATATTTAAGATCTGTCCGGGAGAAAAGTCTCACCCGACCGCGCCGTTGTTGATGATCAAGGAGCCATCGGGCCTAAGGATGACGACACGAGGAACTCTCAATGAAAGCACCAATGTCGGTGTCAAACCGCGGATCTCGGTAGGGGGTCCCAATTGTGCGCCTAGGCAGATGGTAACAGGAGACAAGGGACATGATGTTTTACCTGTGTTCGCCCTCTCGATGGAGGTAAAACCCTACCCCGCTTGATTAATATTGATGATATGGGTAGTACAAGAGTGGATCTACCACGAGATCGTGAGAGGCTAAACCCTAGAAGCTAGCCTATGGTATGATTGTTGTTCGTCCCACGACTAAAACCTCCGCTTATATAGACACCGTGTAGGGTTAGGTTACACAGTAGTCGGTTACAAGGTAGGAGATCTACATATCCAGACGCCAAGCTTGCCTTCCACGCCAAGGAAAGTCCCATCCGACACGGGACAAAGTCCTCAATCTTGTATCTTCATAGTCCAGAGTCCGCCAACGGTGATAGTTCGCTATCCGGACACCCCTAATCCGACCACCTGTTTTGGCTAACTTTGGAGCATGTAATGCAAATACTTGAAATTATTGAAAATAAGGTTGCTATCGTAGAGTTAATTGAAAATTTGGATAAAAAGATCCACAACCAAATCACTCAATATGGGTCTAAAGTAGGAGTCACTTTGAAAAATATTAAAGAGAAGGAACCCATAGTTAATGAGAAAATAAATCAGGATTCCACTAGGATCGATAAACTTGAGGATATCATTACCAACTTCGGAACCGCTTTTTCTTCTGTAAAGAGTACTCCAAGTCCTCCTACTAAAATTGCCAAGCTTATGTATGTTCCTAAAAATAAGGGTGGATCCTCTAGTAAGGAAACCATGGATCTTAAATCTATAAGTATTCACCCCGATCTTTTGTCATTATTAAGGAACCATTTGCTACAAATGAATTTTTCGATCTTGTGCCTAAAAGTTTGATAATTACTAACAATATAGAAATTTCTAACGATGATAGATGTCTCATTGAAGAATTGCCCACCAAAGATGGCAATACCTAGATCTATCCTTGCTTTTATGCCTAGCTAAGGGCGTTAAACGATAGCGCTTGTTGGGAGGCAACCCAGTTTTATTTTTAGTTTTCTCCTTTTAGCTTCTGTTTAGGAATAAATGTTTGGTATAGCCTCTGGTTAGATGTGTTTTTATGTTTTAATTAGTGTTTCTGCCAAGTTAAACCTATAGGATCTTCTTGGATGATAGTTATTTGATCTTGCAGAAATTTATAGAAACTTTCTGTTCACGAAAATAATTGTTAAAAATCACCAGAAAGTGATAAAATACTGATTCCAATTGCTGCTGATCAATAAAAAAAAATTTATAGGTCTTCCTATTTTGGCTGATTTTTTGGAGTTCCAGAAGTTTGCGTTAGTTACAGATTACTACAGACTGTTCTGTTTTTGACAGATTCTGTTTTTCGTGTGTTGTTTACTTATTTTGATAAATCTATGGCTAGTAAAATAGTTTATAAACCATATAGAAGTTGGAATACAGTAGGTTTAACATCAATATAAATAAAGAATGAGTTCATTACAGTACCTTGAAGTGGTCTTTTGTTTTCTTTCGCTAACAGAGCTCACGAGATTTTCTGTTAAGTTTTGTGTTGTGAAGTTTTCAAGTTTTGGGTGAAAGATTTGATAGATTATGGAACAAGGAGTGGCAAGAGCCTAAGCTTGGGGATGCCCATGGAACCCCCAAGATAATCTAAGGACACCAAAAGTTAAAGCTTGGGGATGCCCGAAGGCATCCCTCATTCGCCTACTTCCATCGGTAACTTTACTTGAGCTATATTTTTATTCACCACATGATATGTGTTTTGCTTGGAGCGTCTTGTATGATCTGTGTCTTTGTTTTTAGTTTGCCACAATCATCCTTGCTGTACACACCTTTTGATAGAGCCATACATTATTTGGAATTGTTAGAATACTCTATGTGCTTCACTTATATCTTTTGAGTTATATAGTTTTGCTCTAGTACTTCACATATATCTTTTAGAGCACGGTGGTGGATTTTTTTTATAGAAACTATTGATCTCTCATGCTTCACTTAGATTATTTTGAGAGTCTTAAATAGCATGGAAATTTTCTTAAATAATCCTAATATGCTAGGTATTCAAGATTAGTAAAAACTTTCTTATGAGTTTGTTGAATACTAAGAGAAGTTTGATACTTGATGATTGTTTTGAGATATGGAGGCAATAATATCAAAGTCGTGCTAGTTGAGTAGTTGTGAATTTTAGAAATGCTTTTGTTGAAGTTTGCAAGTCCCGTAGCATGCACGTATGTAAACGTTATGTAACAAATTTGAAACATGAGGTGTTCTTTGATTGTCCTCCTTATGAGTGGCGGTCGGGGACGAGCGATAGTCTTTTCCTACCAATCTATCCCCCTAGGAGCATGCGCGTAGTGCTTGGTTTTTCATGACTTGTAGATTTTTGCAATAAGTATGTGAGTTCTTTATGACTAATGTTGAGTCCATGTATTATACGCACTCTCACCCTTCCATCATTGCTAGCCTCTTCGGTACCGTGCATTGCCCTTTCTCACATTGAGAGTTGGTGCAAACTTCGCCGGTGCATCCAAACCCCGTGATTTTATACGCTCTTTCACACATAAACCTCCTTATATCTTCCTCAAAACAGCGACCATACCTACCTATTATGGCATTTCCATAGCCATTCCGAGATATATTGCCATGCAACTTTCCACCATTCCGTTTATCATGACATGTTCATCATTGTCATATTGCTTAGCATGATCATGTAGTTGATATAGTATTTGTGGCAAAGCCACCGTTCATAATTCTTTTATACATGTCACTCTTGGTTCATTGCATATCCCGCACATCACGGAGGCATTCATATAGAGTCATACTTTGTTCTAGTATCGAGTTGTAATCATTGAGTTGTAAATAAATAGAAGTGTGATGATCATCATTTTCTAGAGCATTGTCCCAAGTGAGGAATAAAAAAAAGAGAGAGAAAGGCCATAAAAAAAGAGAAGCCCCCCCAAATGAGATAAAAAGAGAGAAGGGACAATCACTACAAAAAATACACTTCCGTGATGATACGTGTTTGTCACAAGAGGTCGCGCTTTTTGTCATGCATGTACATCCATGATGATTTTATGACGTAATCAAGATAGTCATACCAGGTCGTCAGAGAAGTGTTCCATGACATTACCAAAATTATCATCACGAAGTGTCCACTTCCATGACGATATATCGCACGTCACGTAAGTGCTTTCATCAAGGGTGACCGACACGCGGCATCCACCGTGAACGGAATGCCGTTAAGCTATCGGGTCGATTTTGATCCGATAACCTGTTAATGCCCCGACCAATGGGAAATTTCCGCGTAAAATTTTATTGGCCGGACGAAACACGGTCACCGCTGGGTCGATAGGCGCCTATGATATGTCGACACGCGCACGGCCCACCACCGCCCATTTAGCTTACAAAGCCGCCCGCTTGACTTGGTCAAAAGTTAACGGCTGGCCCATGAAAAGCCTCGTTAACGGTCTCTTCAAGAATAGCCCATTTTACTACCGTTAACTCACGGCCCGTTAGGCCCTAAAGGAAATCGCCCAACAACGCCATGTGGGCAATCAATATAACACCAGCCCATTTCACTTTCGCCCATGTATGGCCCACGACGCCTTTCGCCCATATGAGGCCTTTCAGATCTTTCGCCCTTTACAGGCCACGGTGACTCTAGCCCATAATGAACAGTATTTTTCTTTGTACCCGCTAACGGCCCGTGATTTACATGGGCCGCTTCAGCCTGTTAGCTTTCGCCTATTGATGGTCCATACGTTTGGGCTCCTTTTCGCCCTCGACATTCCGCCCATTGCTGGCCTGTTTCCCTAATGGGCCAAATTCGCCCATGGAAAGAGTCGGCCCACATCGGCATAGTTCCCCAAATGGGCCAAATTCGCCCATGGCAAGAGTCGGCTCACATCGCTCGTTACCTTAATGGGCCAAATTCGCCCATGGCAAGAGTCGCCCGCTTCGCCTCGTTAACCTGCTATGCTGCTTCCAGCTCGCCTATATTCTCGCCCATTAACGACCCGTTATGCCCGTGATGTATTAAGCCTTTGCAGTCCCACGACTGTTAACGGCCCGCTACTGCGGCCGGGCCGATACCAATTATGCCCGACACGGCCCATGTAGACCCATTTATCCGAATGCCCGAGGCCCACCGACATAGCCCATTTATCGACGGCCCGAGGCCCACCGATTATAGGCCCATTTATCGACGACCCGTAGGAGACCCATGGATCCTACGGCCCGTATATGGCCCATGGTAGTTGCAGCCACTAGCAAACCAGGGAAAAAGAGCACTAGGAAATAAATAAGGCCGAAACTAACTCTAGGCTATTAAGGCGATTGCACATACTACATCCACTCGGCATCAAAGATCGCCACCAGTGAAAATATAGGGAACACCCTACACTATACAAAAATGGCTTACTATTTTCTTCAGCCGGTGGCTGCACGTTAAGGATAAATTTTGTATCACACCAAAACAAATTACAACTATATAACAAAAGGAAAGTTGGCATAGAACTTAACAGCCTAGCGATAAATGCACCACCGTAAGTTCGTAAGCTCACCATTTGACCGATCATTACGCTTTCATGTCAGATTGTCCGAGGAGCACCATAACCTCGCCTTCATTTCCCTAGGCTCTCGAACAACATAGCAAATGTCCGATAGTCCGTTTCAAAACCATGCATATCTTGACGACATTGAGCAATGTTTCTCCTTGTTTCACAAAGGGCCTCTCATAGGGAATGGACTTGTGTCCGAGCGCAGATACAACATTGCTTTGAGCTTGCATATCTTGATCATGAGGCAGTTTGGACGATATTGCCTTAACAACCAACCCAGTATTACGCAAGAACGTGCTTTTGGCACTGTTAGTGGATGTGTATCGACCCACCGCAGCAAAGAGCCGACATTGCGGTTATAGTTGCCTCGCCACCTTCAGAAGGTGGAGGTTCCACCATTTTTTCCATAGCTCGCTGAAAAGTTGAGGTTTTACATTAGTAGTACCAGAACAAAAGATATTAAGGAGGCAACAAAACCAAACAAAATAGCTTTGGTCTATATACAGAACTTATTCTGGTGAACCCATGTAAAATATTAGTTGTCTTTTATTGCAAAGTACATAATAAAACCAGGTTCCAAACATATGACCATGTACCATCGCTAATGTATTGTCTATTTCTTCACATTGTATTGAGGGCTAAGGATAAAGAGACGAAGTTTATAATACGGTAAGCATAGTATGACATCATTCATATCACAAAACAACCGAGAATGCATAAACAGCAATTGTAACATTGTGTGGGCAAGTCCAAAGACGGAACTAGATTACGGGTCAAGATCAAAGGAACATCACTCCTCTCTTTAAACCTTGTAAGGTGCAATGATACGCTAAGACAATTGTGTATAAAATTGAAAAGAGTAATAGACATTGGCTGCAAACCATGCAATTCAAGGCACAAGTCGAGTAAGTAGTAGTTAAAAGGCATGAGGATTAAGGACTTACAACAACGGCTTTGACTCGTAGTCATGCCCTTCTTCTTGCTGGTGTGACAGTCCTGAAGATTTACACATCATTTGGTTCAGGTACTTTTTGGTCCTTATGGCTTTCCTCCGCATTTCAACAAGTCAATATAGATCTGATAATATGGTACAACGAAAAGAGTGAAACAGCAGCTAATTACAAGAGCCTCGCAGCAGCAATATAGCTATGAGATCCTCGCTGCCTCTTGAATTTCACTTTCGCACGGTTGGCCTTGTTCTTTGAATAGTTCACCTACAAGAAGATAGATTTGTGTGACACATGCGAATAGGACATCAACATGTGATCTGATCACATATATATAATGTACCTATACTTCGGATCATACCAAGTGTTTAACAAGGCCCTCCGCCTTTCATCCGATATATTTTCCATTGAGATGTTTGGGAAAGTTCACCGTTAGCCTTGCCTTCAAAGTGAGTTTTCCTCAAGTTATACCGACATCGTCAGCAGAAAGCAGATTTGAAAACATGGGTGCAAGCTTGTCCGTTGCATCATCTTGGCTATCCAACTTGAACCTCATCTCTTGAAAATTATGGAGTCTCATTATCAAGAACCTAGAAAGTATGGGATGAGCAAGACGATATTACTAGTTTCCATACATAACCATACTTACGATAAATGGTCGAGGAAGGTGTTGAACTGGTTTCGCTTTTGTCATTCCTGCATCAATCCATGTTGGGAGGATACGACATGACACCTAACGCAACCGCTGCCTCTCATACTAACTTGGTGACTCAGAGCATCACGTGGCCTTTTAAACCTGCCTCAAAACGGATCTCCATTCTTCCTCCTCTAGATTTAGTTAACCTATCGAGCATTATCCCCGATGTTTGTTTCTCTTGCGCCTAGGTGCTAGTCCAACAACGAACATAGGAAGTGTTAGTGTACATCAAACTGTGAGACTACATATAAAGAAGCATGGAATCAGAATTTGACTCAAAGAACTACCTTCTTGCTGTTGAAGCTCACAAGGTTCATCTAATATTGCCAACTCGTCTTGTGTCAAGAGTGCTTGGGAAGTAGTGTCAGGTGGCAAGGGAGCTTGGGAAGATGCTGCTAGCTCAGTTGACGCACGAGTATGTCGTGCAACTGGTAGTACTGTGGTAGGTGTTGCAAGAACTAGGGTTGTCTCTGCTTGTTTGGTGGCAGCTATTTGTTTATGTTTGGCTTTTTTGTAGCTCGTGTAGCATGGGATGCCGTGTTTGTAGAATTTTCTGCTAGACTTTGACCTTCTATTGCACCAGCAGAATCTGCAGGATTCATCCACTTCTCATTCCCTGCCATTATGTGTTTCTTCCTCTTTCTCTGTGCCATGTTAAGTCAAGTTTAAAGAAAATGAATAACAATTTAGTTCTTCGTAACAAATTGATGCGTGATGCATTTAACTGAACTTTGATGTTAGACAACCACATGATAGGAGGATGTAATATGTATGAAAAACTAGACGGAAGAGATAACCGTAACTATGATGTGTAAACTAAGAAGAAGACATTTCACCAAATTAGAAGCAATGCAATGGAAGGTAGACACCATATGAAAGATGCTACAAATATCGCCTACCAAGTTAATAAAGTGTCTCATCATAAATGGCGCTTAAACAAATGTGAAGCAAGACAAGAAATAAATCATATGCAAGATGCAAACAACATCACACTACCATGTTAGAGGTCTATCGTCATTAGTGCCATTGCATATTCACAGCATTGCATATTCACAGCTTATGATGTGTAAACTAAGGAGAAGGCATTTCAACAAATTAGAAGCAATGAAAGCTAGACACCATATGAAAGATGCAACGAATATCACTCTACCAAGTTAAAATTGTCTCGTCATAAGTGCCATTTTAACAAATTAGTAGTACAAGCTAGAAAAGAATGTGAGATGTAACCTATATCACACTCTGAAGTCAAATGTGTCTTATGATAAGTGATTGTTGCAGGTTACACAACAGTAGTAATTTGATGTAAGAACATGGTGATATTGTATGTTCTAGAAACAAGAACACATGTCTTATTCAAGTATAATGTGTAAAGTAAGCAGATGGAATTCAACAAAATTAGAAGCAATACAAGCTAGACATCACACATAACATGCAACCACATATAATAAAGGCAAGTTAGAGGGAGCACCAAGGATGCTGCACTAGGGAGACGTGCTCATCATAAACACAGCTTTGTTGAGTGTCTATGCATGTGTTGTCTTGGAAATCATCTTGGGGTGTGGAGGAGTAGAAACTGAGAGGCCCTCCGCTCGAAGGAGCACCTTTATCCGCTGCCTTGCTAACTTCCTTCCGCTTTATTGATTTTGAATTGTCAAGTAAAACCGACAAGAAAAAGCAATAAAATTCTCTTCGTAACTCATTCATGCATGATAACGACAATCACTACTTTGATGTAAGGCAAACACATGATACCAGGATGGAATATGTACGAAAAACAGGACGACATGGCATGTTCACAACTTTTGTGTAAACTAGCGTAAACCATTCCAGCAAATAAGAAGCAATGCAAGCTAGACACCACATGAAAGATGCAACCAATATGACTCGCCAAGTTAAAAGCGCCCCATCATAAATGGAATTTCAACAAATTAGAAGTAGCGCATGCTATAAATCATATGAAAGATGCAACTAATATCGCACCGCATATACTAAAGGTGTCTCATCATATTGATTGATGCGGATACAAAAAACAATAGTTTTATGTAAGGACATGCTTAATAAATAGATGTACTATGTACTAAATACAGAAGGCATGTCACATTAACAGTATAATGTACTATAAGATAAGCAGACTAGCACATGCAGCTTTAACCAGATTGGAAGAATTACAATCTAGACACCATATGCAACATGCAACCACATATCACGCTGCTAAGTTAGAGCAAGCACTGCGATGCTAGTGTAGGGAAATGCTATAATCAACTACAGAGCTACGCTCACTATCTTCATCTAGCATTTCTGCTTCTTGAGAATCATGTCGGAGGTCGACGCTGCATTCTTTAAATGAGTAGTCCCCTTGCCTACCTGCCTCATCATAAGTGATTGATGAGGGATACACAAGAACATTAGATGTAAGAACATGGTTAATACATGTATGTACTAGTATGTACCAAAAACAGAAGGCATGTCATATTCAAAGGTATAATGTGTAAGCTAAGCATGCAATTTAACCAAATTGGAAGCAATACAAGCTAGACATCCGGCTGGAGTGGTGAGCATGATCATCTAGGACCTGAGAGCCTGGTGGAGGCGGGCTGCTTCGCCACCATCGCAGCTTTTTAGTTGGCTTCCGTGTGATGCCTATCTTTGTGGGCTTGTCACCGGCTCGCCAAGGCCCCGACTAGCTATTTGTCTTCCGGTGCTCCTGGATGGTGGTTCATGTAAAAATATCTTTCCTTATCTTGATAAAGACCGACTTCGCCTTTCAATACAAGATAGACACCATATGCAACATGCAACCACATATGACACCCTCAAGTTAAAGCAAGCAACCGGATGGTGGTTCACGGCAGCGAGATCATCAACTCCAGAGCTACGCCCCTGCCTCCATCTCACGACACTACACCCTTTAAAGTCTTGAAACGCCTCGCCTAGCTGCTGCACCACGCTGGAGCGATTTCTCTTCTCTCTTTCGCTTCACAAGGCAGGGTCTGAAATACCCTTGCATAAAAACACAATAGTGAGAGTATGGTGAAGTGTGTGAAGAAGTAGTGCACTGTAAAAGTAGCAGATAGCAGGTGGCTGAAAAATAAATGACTTGAGACATATGATAGCTTTACAATATTGCATGGCAAACAAAATTAGATTCTACTCCGTATAATTTTGTAATATATGAGCACGGGAAATGCAGTACTCTCCAAAGACACCACCACATGTGGTCCTATCAAGATAACAATGACTAAAAATAAATAGGTCACCGATTTTTATGAACCGTCCGATCTATAAGGAACGGGCAGATGGCCTTCGCTTCACCTCCCGCCAACATCAAGACGATCTTTCTCGAACCGCCAGTGACCATCGGCCTGCACTCCGCCTCCGCCGCCTCCCATCGACCTCACACCACCGCTGCAGCTTGGCAGCGCCCCTGTGCCATCCCTTTAATCCCGCCGACCTCCAGATCACGCGCCAAGAGTTTCTAGGCCGCACACGCCCTAAGATAAACACTAAGGCACTGCTTCTCAGCGTAATAGTCGTATTAGTGCCTATTACGCCGGGAATGCTTCCGCTAATTGGGAATCAACTGCCAGAAATTGAAATTCAGGGGACGATGGACCTCTAGCTAAGGTGAAATAGTATATGAGGAGAATCCTTGTGCATCACGAAGTTACTAGGAACATCTAGTATCAAGAAGAAGCGATCAACTAGTGTCTTCAGGGGATGAATACCGCAAGCAAGAGACGTAAGATTTGCACTAATAAGGGAAGAGGAGTACCTTCTTCGTTGCCGTGTGGTCACCTCCACATGTCATGCCGATCTTCTTCTTTTTACCGGGAAACCGATGTTCGAGGGTGCAGGCTTGGACGAACCCATGGCCAAATTGTTGATCAGTTGCTTGCGGCCGTATGTCGGCGGAGGGGAAGCAGATCCGAGGCGGCGGCGACGGCGAGCAGGAACAACTCCGTGCGGTGGAGGGTGGCGGTTGGAGCGGGAGCGGTGAGGCGCAGGACGACGTGGTTGAACTGGCTCGGGTACGGACGGCTCGGCCTCGACTTCAACTACTAGCCGTGGAGGGCGTTGCAGTTGGGGTTGCGGTGGACGACGACGTCGGGGTATCGGCTCCGGTGTGATGGAGGAGGGCTGCAGTTGATGGGTGGGATGGGGTGGCGGACGGAGGACGCTGGGGTTTCACGGCTGATGGAGAGGTAGTTTTGGCGCCCACGGAGTATGAATGGGGAATCGGACGGGTGGGGGGGAACCATGTTTCGGTCTGGGACACGCTTGTTTTTTGGCTTTATTGAACAGAAGATGGGACGCGCTTGTTTGAAATTTGGGTAAAGTACAAACTTTGCCCCCCTCTTAAATTTCGGACTCATCATGGTCGGGGTAGGATGGTAATCCTGTGTGTCCCAAATAGTGGGCGGAGCGATTTTGGCCACAAGCATGTGTGCTTAGGGCGGCCATTGTGTATGAATGTTTTTCGGAGGCGGTTGCGTATGCCTAGATGAAGCTACAAACCTATCCCCGCTTAGACCTTTGGACGTCGGGCCGGTAGGTTTCACGGGTCGGAGTTATTAGAAAAGTAATTTTGTACTACCAAACATTGGTCTCACACGGTTTCAAAAGTAGAGGCTCTTTTGGCGCTTTGTTCAAAATTTTGAAACACAAGCATTCACGCTTAGAGTACTCTTGAACTATGAGGATTGACCTAAATATACAACGTTATATTTGACCTTGTATGTTTTAAAACCTCATTAAATTATCCGCTTCTTTTTGAAATTTTGACACTTGAAAATCCTATAACTACGATTATTTTGGAATGGAGGAGCTAAATTTGAATATATTTTGTACACGACTACATATGCTATTATACAAAATCAGAGCAAAGATTGGTGCCCCCATAATTTAGGTATGGTTTACAAATGCCATGATATCAAATTCAAATAATTGAATGGACTTCATGTTGAATTCGATTTTTTTAAACCACCTTAAGCTTAATTCAAATGTATGCTAGTTCATATGTAGCTATTTATAATGTCCATTGTGTAACTTTCAGATGTATAATGTGCTTTACACACACAACATGAACTATACTCACGCTTATATTCGATTGCTAAAGCGATGCATTGTATGGAGTTCAAAATACTAACTATGTGGATCAATTGTGTCGAATAATAACATAGACATGCTCAAATTCGATAGAATCTAGATGTCCGATGGATCAATGACCGCCCTTGCTTAATTGCAAATATCATGATCCCATCCTAATATTTGATACAATTTATATCTTTAATCAATGTGTAGAGCAGTATTTTACGTAGTTTCACTCTCCATCGGTGGTCTCTCACACATGCTCACACACTCTCTCCCGAGGTGTCTTTCTCGCACACATGCTCTAGATATAACCTCCCTCCTCCTCTCGTAACCATTTACAACTGTTTTCACTAACCTTTATCATAAGCACTCTTCCTCTCGCAAACATACACACGCACAATCCTCATCGACCTTTCTATATACATGGACCTGCCTATGTGTCTCATGTACGCATTATTATCTTTACGCCTGCCTCTCACGCATTGTCTCACACCTCTTCCTAATCGATTTAGTATGATTCTAGCAGAGCATTCTGTAGGATGCCCTTAAAGTTAGGTTGGATGAATAGTAATATCGAGATAAAGGTTACCTTAGTCCGAGAACCTAGGGTTACAAATCCTAGACGGCTTTGTCAAGGACACAGAGTCCTTCACAATTCTGCTATCTTTGTCTTGTACGACTAGTCATCCATGGGTCTTCCTAAATGTGTCATGGGTCGACCAATGTGGCGCAGGACGGAACCGAACGAAGGGCCTCACCGACCCATCGGACCTCACGCTGTGACACACCCTCCGCCCCCACGCCTCATTATCTTCTCACACCCACACATACCAACACAAACACCACACACACGTAAAATTTCTCCTGGTGCCTCTATTCCTCCCCTTGCATATACACACTCAAGGGAATGGAATCTCTTGTCGTGACGCCATATTCGCTCTCTCTAGACCACTCTCATTTCTCGTGCTATCTCTCCCACGCCTCCGGCCCCTCTATCCATGCCTCTCTCATATGTAATACACACACATACCTCTCTAGTCCCCGCCAAATGCATCAACTACACATTCACACATGTTACATCACGCACCCCATTGATCTAAAAAGCCCTCTTTCACGCTTATTTCAGATACAACATTCCTTTTGAATAAAGTGTGGCCAAAAATTATTTTAGAGTTTCTACATATATACAACATTACAAAGTTATATGGAGGAGTATTTAACGCTAATTTGCATTGCATGGTGCCCACAATGATATTTATTCAAGACCGTGAATTTGTATATTTTATATTATATACAAAGTTAGTCATAATAAAGAGAAACGAAGAGCATCTCTCTCTCATCGCATACACCCCCCAGACGCCTTTCACGTATGCACACAAAACTATCTCCGTGTCCTCTAAAAGTAAGCCCCAGAAAATTCACGATGTTTCATCTTTCTCTCGAATATATGCAATGACGATCATTGTATTTGAAGCAAAAGCACGATACATACATTGGACTTCATAATCCACTCATTACGGTCACCGCTTACGCTTAGTGGTTATTATACAGTCACGGGCTCACCGCATAACTCTCTATTTGCTCATGACATGACTAGTTGACCAGTTAAACGCCCACGTGGCACCTCTAGTGTTGCATCACATTATCTCACTACCATCGTGCCCACCGTCGACTTGTATCTACTCTACATCTACACTCTTATAAAATACATAAAATACACTCTTATAAAAACAGAGTTGGTGATGATGGTGTGCTCGCCATCCTGCAATATAGGCCGTCCGATTTATATCCGACGGATAGGAAAGAAACTATGGCAATTTTGCAAAAGGTACCCACACACCTCTCCACATTTGCAAATAAGGCCTTCCTCGCTCATCCTTTTCTCTCACAAGATAAACAAGTCATACAAATGCATCTTGATGTTACGTGCAACGCACGGGCATCTTGCTAGTAAGAATGAAAACAAACGACAAAAAATTTTTGACGGTGGTTCAAGTCATGACCGCTGGCACAGCGGACAAGGTGGCCTTGTATTAGTATGCTGAGCCGTCTGTTTTAACACAGAGGAGCTGGTGTGGTGATAATACACACACGCACGCATGCACACGAACTGCATCCACGCAACACTCTCACAAACACATGCACCCACGCACACACGCAACACTCACACGTACACACACAGCCACGCACGCACGCAACACTCACACGCACACACGCACGCATGCATGCACACACCAGACACCACACCACCAACACACACTCTCACGCCAAGTGCTCAACCTACACATGCATGCGCATACATCAGGCCCCGATGCATACATACACAACCAGGTGATTCCTCAAGACGGGTTGGAGCCTTGTCGCGCCTACGTAAATTTGTGTTTATCCGACCTTTTCCTATGCGAATCGACAGGTGGGACCCACAAGGAACATGGTCAATTTAACTAGTCAACATGGCGCCACGCAGACTATTTGGCCGGTCAACAGAGTGCAATCCGATGCTGAACTGTGAGCAAGTGACCGTATAATCACCGCAAAACGATATAGTGACCGAATCAGCTTATTCTGAAGTTCGTGACCGTATACGCTTTTCTCTCTCGAGGCCCTCCAAAACTACATCTCTACACGCTTTCGCATGTTACATCTAACAACTATGCAATACAGCACTATTACTACACTCTAACACAATAAATCATATGTGTTTTTAGTTTTACTAGATATCATATTGTTACTTATAATTATTCAGTTTGCATACATTAAAATTGCCTTTGAAATGTATGTCCAATATCATCTACCGTAAGGGAAAAATCCCGCCTTTCCTGTTTAATCGGGTTTGTATCGATGGATCGTATGTAAACAACAAAACTATAGTACTATACAAGACAAGTGATAGTTCATCGGGCCGTCGTGGTCGCCTACTCCTCCGTCAGAAGAGTGGAGCGCCTTTCATAAATCTTCTAGTCCCTTTCACGACATGTGGGACATCAAGCTACGGGTCCACGTGCATACCGAATACAAGCAGAGCAGCAGCGGGTGAAGCACCCCTACCATGGCGCCGGCGTAGTAATGAGCAATGAGGCGCCAAATCACAAAGCTGCACCTTTCCCGCAGTTAATTTGGAGGGACGAAGTAATAATGCTAAAACAAAGAAGTTGGAGGGACGAAGCAACCATCATTTCACTTGTCGCTGAATCCGCTTCTCCCTCATCTTCTTCAACTTAACCACGTGTTGCTTCTGCCGTTGTTCTGCCTCATGTGGGACGCGGATTGGCTTGGTAAAGCACTGAAACGTGGGACCGCATGTTAGCAAACCGCCATCCGTGCGGCAAAATCACCTCCTTTTTACTAATCTTGATTCTATAATTTTTTAGATCAATATAATTGAGATTTGTATAGATAGCACACAGGAGCAAAACCAAGTGGTATGGTTAAGGGCATCCACAATGTGTAGCCAAATGTGAAAATAGCTTTTGGCATCGTGGGAACCATTGTGGACTGTGTTGCCAAAGCCAAAAAGATGGAACCAAGCTCCTCGATTGATTGATTGAAGGAATAGAAAATGCAACGCTCTCCTCTTTCTCCCATGCTTGGACGCATGTAGTACAGATAGAGCACAGAGTCTACTCCCTATCCCTTCTATCACAAATCACAAAGCAAAGTGAGGCATCAAATCACAAAGCACGGACGAAGCAACCATCATTTCACTCTTTGTCGACTCCGCTTCTCCATCGCCTTCTTCGAGAAACCATTCACCGCACTAGTACTCCTAGTAGTAGTACTAGTAAAGGACTTCGGATGCAAATAAGGCGGTTGTCTCGCTTGCAGTGCTGCACTTATGAACGACTTACCGTGGTCTCCTCAATGTGTTCTCCGTCGAACGCACTTCGCCAAAACACACAAAAAATCGCCGACGCCACCGCAATGGGGAAGGAAGTCAAATATAGTTACTACCTCCATTTTTTGTACACAAGGCTAGTATTATCAAAATTACAATTTGCAAAGGGCCACTAACACTAATCGAGGCAAAATTGATGGGGTTAGCAATCAAGGACATTAATATCCCCGCATGCATGCGGAAGTGAGAAGGTTGGTTTGCATGGCGCTGCATTAATCAAGCGATGAGGAGTGAGATGGTTAGCTCTTTGGTCTTTCGAGAAAAATACGATTAATTGACACGTGAAACGAGGATTTGTATCGATTAAATCCCGCCAAGGAAAACCCCGCCTTTCTTTTTTTAACACTAGTACTCCTAGTACGCACGCATTTATCCTGTTTGGGTCTAGGCCTTGCATTGCCAAACTTCGCCACACATTTTGCCAAGCTTGCCTAAAGTTTTCAAATGAGAAGGAGGTACACTTATGCGACGGGCTGTCATGGGTCGCATCAAGCACCTCACACGGTCGCTTCCTGCACGCCATGGTCGGACCGCACCTCACACAATTCCTCGCACGCCGCAAACCCAACCAAGGGAACACACCTGATCGACATCGCATATCGCATGTGAACAAACCAAACTCAGCCATCCTATCGCTGACACATAATTTTCGCTCATAGAGTATGTTTATCCAACCGCATGTTGGGGAGTATCCGACGGCCCGCGTGCGGTGGTCTGTTGGGGAAGAAGAAGAGGTGAGGAAGAAGGAAAGAAGGGTTAGGAGACGAGGATATTCATCCAACCGCCAAATGGTAGACTGACCCAAGTCAGCGACTTGCATAACAAATATAGAGTATGTTTTACACAGCAAAAGATCCATGAAAACAACAACATAAAGAAAAACTATCATCGCCATGAAAGAGACAACCTCGCTGTTTTGGCTGCCGGCTGCTGAACCAGCCGCCGCTGCCGACGGTGTCTCCGCACCGTGGTTGTCCTCGCCTCCGCCTACTCGCTCAAGCGAGCGCGGGTGCTCGCACGACGGGAGCACAGCCCGGTTCAAGTCGAGGATGTCCGGTTCCGCCGCAGGAGGGCCTCGATGGCAGCGGCATCCGCACGCCCGCCGAGTCGAGCCTCCGCCGCCCGGTTCAAGTCCAGACGTCCGTTCCGCCGCAGGAGGGCATCGGCGAGAGCGGCATCCGCGCCTCTGCGCCGAGTCGAGCCTCCGCCGCCTGGGCCATGTCCAGATGTCCGGTTCCGCCGCAGGAGGGCCTCGATGGCAGCGGCATCCGCCGCTTCCACCTCAAGTTGAGCCTTCGCCGCCGGTTCACATCCACGACATCCGGTTCCGCCGCAGAGAGCCTCGATGGCAGCGGCATGCGCGCACTCCACGCCGAAGTTGAGCCTCCGCCCCGGTCCTCCTTTAGTATCGCCATGTTGAACCGCTGGTCCGCTTGCACCATGGGGGACTTGGACGCCGCACGAAGTCGACGCCCATCGCCTCATACCCATCGGGGCATTCTCGCCGCGACCTCCGCAGTGAACATTGATCGGCTTCTCCTCCTCGTAGCTTGGCCCAGAGAACTCGGGATTGGCCCGCCGCAAAGCGAGCTTGGGAACAGAGGTCTGTGGCGCCGACGCCGCCGCGATTTCTGCGCCAAGGCCCGCGCCAAGATCTTGTAGTAAGTGATCTTATGGCGCACCATGGCTTTCCGCCAACTAGGGACGCTTGATGCGGCTAGGGATCAAAGGTGGGGAATGGGCTGAGATTTGGTGTGGTTTTAGGGCAGTGGCTGGCGAGGCCGAGCAGCGAAGGTTCCGTGTGAATAGTGGTTCCGTGACGACCGTCAATCGGTTTTGACTGACATCGCCTTGTTGCGTTTCACATTGCAGCCCGCACGGGGACCTCCACGCCGCCACCGAATGGAACGCGCTTGCCTTATGCTTTCACTCGCCAGGGACCGTAGTTGAGAGCAAACCGACGCCCCTCCCTCCCCGCCTGCCATTTATTATACCACCACTCCTCCGCTTTATGCAGAGAAAATAAAAACAGATGGAATATACTACGGATGAGGATGTTCTCGACGTGGCTAAACCCATTGAGTAACCGACATACGGGCCTAGCAAGCATGGGGTCCGCCAAGAAGTGACCGAAGGGAGGGTAAGGCAGGATACCTACGCCGAGGATCCACTTCCACTATACTACTTTGACCAAATGTTAGAGTAATAATATATGACATGCAACATACACAAATGTTAGAGTAATAATATATGAAATGCAACTTACACAAAGCATACAGTGGTCTAATGTGTTTTTCGAGGCTAATTTTGACCAAATGTTAGAGTAATAATATATGACATGCAACTTACACAAAGCATACGGTCAATTTTGTATGTGAAAGGAGTTTCCAATGATATAATTTTCACATTATACATCTCATGTACTATTAATCTTGTCAATAGTCAAATTGAAAACCATCTCGACTACAAATCTAGGAGTACGCATTTAATCTAACAATATTGATTGGGTGTTGTTGAATGTTCATACCTTTTGATCATAGTAGACATACTTTGACTAGACATAAAACTTATATGTAAAGTAGAAAGGATAGGAGGGAGTATATTGTACGCTCAAAAAGAAATGAACATTGAATACCCTTTATATATGATTTATGGATGCTATGATCACCGGTTCAAATTTTGAATCCGCTTTAGGTATCACGTGTTCCACTGCTCTCTCGATTTCATCTCGTGTCCGGAGATCTATTGAAAAAGGACTAGGTGGGTACATGCTAATGATACTCGGCGGAATGTTCAAATGAGGTATGCGGAGGATGGACTCGACGGTGGGCTACATAATCGATGGAGAAGAGGGTTGAGAGGAATGAGAAATAAGCAAATGCCACATGATTACACTTGAATGGCTCAAATAAACAATAAGTTGTCTCGCTGGCCTACATAGTGAAAGGCCTAATGTGCAACGCGAGCACCGACGCCGAATATGGCCGGAAAACAGGGAAACCGACATGTGGGGCACACCTGCCGGACGACGTAGCACAGCCTAGTCCAATGGAGGAGCTGGCCCAAGACCCCTCGCCACCGACAACCGCTCATGTGGGTCGTCGAGCCAACAACGGGCACAGCTCCAAGACCGCTTTGGACACGACGCATCACAAGACTACTTGGGAAAAGCCTATACACAGATTCAGCAGCAGCGCTGGCTCAAAAAGGAGCGCTGCTGCTAATTAGTAGTAGCGCAGCGCGGAAACTCGCTACTAACAAGTTTTCAGCAAGAGCGCCAAAGGTAAACCTTGCTCCTACAAATATCGACCGCGTGTCCACCAAACTCCATTTAGCAGCAGCGCAGTTGTCATGAGCCGCTTATCGCTATGGATGTAGTAGTAGCGCCGCTTTCTAAGGTCGCTGCTGCTAAATTTCAAATATCCACACTTTTTGTCTCGTTAGCAGAGCGCTGCCGCTGCTCAAAGCGCGCCATCACATTTCCTTAGCAGCTGCGCTGCTTTAGCTCCCCGCACTACTGCTAATCCGCACCAACCCACCACCTTTTCCCCACCCATCCCTCTCCCTCCCTCCTCTCTTCCCTTTCCCTACCTCCCACACGATCCCTGAGGGAGTCCCGGATTAGGGGGTGTCCGGATAGCCGAACTATAACCTTTGGCCGGACTCCTGGACTATGAAGATACAAGATTGAATACTTCGTCCCGTGTCCGGATGGGACTTTCCTTGGCGTGGAAGGCAAGCTTGGCGATACGGATATGAAGATCTCCTCCCATTTGTAACCGCCTCTGTGTAACCCTAGCCCTTTCCGGTGTCTATATGAACCGGAGGGTTTTAGTCCGTAGGATCTAACAACAATCATACCATAGGCTAGCTTCTAGGGTTTAGCCTCTCTCGATCTCGTGGTAGATCTACTCTTGTACTACCCATATCATCAATATTAATCAAGCAGAGTAGGGTTTTACCTCCATCGAGAGGCCCGAACCTGGTAAAAACATCGTGTCCCTTGTCTCCTGTTACCATCCGCCTAGACGCACGGTTCGGGACCCCTACTCGAGATCCGCCGGTTTTGACAATCGACATTGGTGCTTTCATTGAGAGTTCCTCCGTGTCGCCATCTTTAGGCCCGGCGGTCTGGATTATCAATAACGATGGGGTCCAGGTGAGACTTTTCTCCCGGACAGATCTTCAGATTCGCGGTTTTGCATCGCGGGCCAATTCGCTGGCCATCCGGAGAAGATCGAAGCTACGCCCGCCATCAGTCAGATTTGAAGTTTGAACTACACGGCCGACGATGCGGAGACTTGATCTTCGACGGT